>NW_026844366.1:209242312-209734266 GCF_025583915.1 Anolis sagrei ordinatus | reverse complement strand
CTTAGGGCCCCCCTTGTTGTTCTTCGAAGGCATCCTAAAGAACAAAGGGGAGTAGAAGATACCAATGAGCACCGGCACGTCCACCGGGCACGTGTGTCCCCGTAGCAGCCACCCCACCTGCCAACACAGCGCTGATAGAGTGCTTATAGCCCCACCTAATCATAGAATCAAAGAGTTGGAAGAAACGCCATGTGCTTTCCCACCTATCCCACTTATGGCGCCCTATTGTATACGGCACCACATAACCATAGAATCAAAGAGTTGTAAAAACCATGCGTCGTACCCCATCTCCTGCTTATGTCCCTAGAACCATAGAATCAACGAGTTGGAAGAAACCCAAGGCGCCAGCTTCCCATGCCTATGCTGCCTGGGCATCCACTTGTTAGTGACCTGCACAGTGGCAAGGTTAACACAACAAAATATACACCATGTGTCTTTAGCCGCCACCCGCCTGTTGCGCCTTAGAATCATAGAATCAAAGAGTTGAAAGAGACACCATGCGCCCTCCCCCTCTTCTGCCTACAGAACAAGTATGCTACCTCTCAGTTGTAGATAAGACCACCCTACAATATACAAAAAAGGGGGTTCATCCCCCTTTTTTTAATTAATTAATTTATTATTATTATTATTATTATTATTATTATTTTATTATTTTTATTATTTTATTTTATTTATTTATATTTTATTAATATATATATTGTGTACGCATTCTTTAGATTTTAAGTATTCTTTTCCACCTTATAAAATAACACAACTCCCAAAAAGGACCACACATAAAAAGAGAGTCCTGGAGTGCAGTCCATACTCAATGCCAAATTAGGAAAGCTCACCATGTGGCGAGCAAAGAAAGAGGCCGAGCCCAAAAACAAACTGACTGTGGCGGGCCAAACATTTCCCCCCTTTTTTATTTTTATTTTATTTCGTTTTAATTAATTTTTTTAAATATATATATATATATATATATATATATATATATATACACATATATTCTATTATCATTAATAGTAATACTGGTTATAAGCCGCAAAAATGGCGACAACCCCAGAAAATACTGGAAGGGTTTGGTGGGCATTGACCTTGCATTTTGGAGTTGTAGTTCACCTACATCAAGCGAGCACTGTGGACTCAAACAATGATGGATCTGGACCAAACTTGGCACAAATACTCAATATGCCCAAATGTGAACACTGGTGGATTTTGAGGAAAATAGCCCTTGACATTTGAGAGTTGTAGTTGCTTGGTTGCGTAATTCACGTACAATCAACGAGCATTCTGAACCCCACCAACACTAGAATTGGGCCAAACCTCCCACCTAAAACCCCCATGACCCACAGAAAGGGAGTCTCCAAACCCACGCAGCCGGCTGGGAGAGCGACCCTCCCCTCCTCCCCAGAAGGCAGAGAGTCCCCGGCCGATCCGACTATCCAGCCGTGCTAAGCACGGCCGGATGGGAGTCCAGCCCCAACCATGGCCGAACTGCGTCATAGCAGCAGCGGCCGCAAACAAGATGGCGGCCGCTCCTCTAAGCTGCTCCAAAATGGCGCCCTTCGCGCCAAAACCCTGTTGCCACCGCGATCTTCTTGCAGGCCACGCCTGCGCGGCGGAGCAGCAGCACTGTGGCTGACAAGCTGAGGGGAAGGAGAAGAGCTCCCTCCCTTCCCGAAAAACGGCGGAGGAATGGTGGCCGCGGCTCGGGACGGCCGAGCGCGCGCCGTGCCGTCCGATCGCCGAGCGACCACGCCGCCAACGCTCCGCCTCGCTCTGGCCGCCGCGCTCCGACGGGGAAGGAGGGAAGGACCCCCTCCTCCCCAACCGGCTCTCCAGACCGACCTGCAGAGCCAACGAAGGTGCGTCCGTCCTGAAGCAAGTCTTCAACAAGACTGAAGGAAGGAGGCTGGCTCACGTGATCAGCCAGCCCCCTCCCTTCTTCTAGGAGGTTCGAAAGACCTCCCAACTCTCTGCCTTCTGGGGAGGAGGGGCAAATCACTCTCCCAACCAACTGCATTGGTTGGGAGAGTCCCTTGTTGCTGCAAAATTAATAGTAATAGCCAAAACATGGAAAGGGGAAAAAGAGTTAACCATTAAAAATTGGAGAGATAAATTTGTAGATTATATCCAAATGGCCAAACTGACAAATAGCAGAAAAGGAAGAAATAATGAAGAATTCATTAAAAAATGGAGGTTGGCACTTGGGTATCTGGAAAAGAAGACAAAAGTCGATTTGAAGATCATCATAAATGGGATTTAGTGAAAGAAGACATGTGGATAGTTGTGGGTTAGTTATGTGATCGATTTTGAGGGGTGTTGGAGGTCATGGGGATTGGGTTCATGGGTGTGGGGTTAGAGGGACAAAAATTTTAAAGTATAATAAGAGTACAGTCAAAGTTGATTTTTCATGTTTAACGAGTGCTGACTGTATATCATTCTGTAAATTTGCTTGCTCTTTTATATTTCTTTGTATTTCTGCTGTGTTCCTTGTGTACACTATAAAACAATAAAAATAATTTTAAAAAGAAATGGCAAAATATTTTACCACCACAGTGTGAAAGACACTATGGGTTGTCATTTCTTAAATGTGTAAAAACACTGATTTTATTTTGTGGGATGAAGTCCATGGTCAAGCTTCACTGGAGATACTATGAACTGCCAGGAAACAATTATGTAGAGTTGAAATGGGCAACTGCTTAGGATCCAGGAGCAATTTTCCCGTAGCCCTCCCGTCCATGGGCCACATGACTCTAGAGAACCTTTCAAGTGCCACTGGCTTCTTTAAAGATTCTCAGCCCTGCCTTCTCTCCTTCTGGGTGACTTGGCACTATAGGAAGCCACCTAATCTTTGTTCTTTATCACTGGACATCAGGCCACCCAAAGTACTCAAATGGAGAGCCTGGCAGTCAAGATTGCCTGGATGTCACCGTGACAAATATTCTCGGTTCTTAACCCTCGAAGATGTGCTTTCCTCTAATCTCTGGAGTAAAGGGAGTGTGACTGACTGTGATGGCATTTACATGCAGGCTGCAAGGTGGCTTCTTATCAAGGTCCAGGCCAACTTGTGTATATCTTTCTCATGTTTCTTACCACTAACCAGGAAGGCATGAGATTTATCACTCTGACCAATCCTTTTCTCAGGCTCCATGCAAGCAGCAGACAAACAATCCCATTTGGAGCTTCCTTCATGCTGAAGAAAAGCCTTCCTGCTAATATTCTGACTGCTCCAGTCAGTTGTGCGATTTCAACCTGGTTCACACGTAAGTTGCCAGGGCTTTTTGTTGATTCTTCTTGGCTAATATAATGTGTGCCAGCTAAAGGACTTCATTTCATTATTGACTTAAGAAGTTTATGTGCCAACTTTGCATCCCAGGACAGTTTGTAGTAGGAACCAGGGACAGCTCAACCCATTACGCAAAGTAAGCATTTGCAGTATAGTTGATTTTGCCCAGGGGCGCTCTTGAGGTGCTCTTGGGGGAAAATAGACCTTGACACATGCGAGTTGTAGTTACTGGGATGTATAGTTCACCTACAATCAAAGAGCATTCTGAACTCCACCAATGATGGAATTGAACCAAATATGGCACACAGAACTCCCACGACGAACAGAAAATATATATCAATGATTGGTTGGGGGGGGGGGGGGCAAAATACTGTTTGCTTACCATTGAAAATTACCTAGGGCTGCCTCTGGTAGGAACACAAAACAACAAATACAGTAAGACAAAAACATACAAACCTTTTTGTTATTGTTCATTCGTTCAGTCACTTCCGACTCTTCGTGACCTCATGGACCAGCCCACGCCAGAGCTCCCTGTCAGCCGTCACCACCACCAGCTCCTTCAAGGTAAAGCCAGTCACTTCAACGATGCCATCCATCCATCTTGCCCTTGGTCGGCCCCTCTTCCTTTTTCCTTCCATTTTCCCCAGCATAATTGTTTTCTCTAAGCTTTCCTGTCTTTTCCTTATGTGGCCAAAATAAAAACTTACAAACCAAAATACAAACCTACCCACATTTAAAATAGAACAAACAAGACAATAAAGGACTAGGGTTGCCAGATCTCAGGATCTGAGTCCTAATTTTCATGAGTCATCACAGACAGGAGACAAGAGAGCAAAGAGGAAAGGGCTCCATACACATCTCCGGCTCACCCAGCAGATCTCCAGTTTCCAACAGTTTGCAAGACTTAATTGACTCATTGCCTTAACAGATTCTCCACAGGCTTTAGATATTTCCTTAATTTCACCTTTATGTTCCAGTTGTTGTAGAGCAGTGGTTCTCAACCTGGGGTCCCCAGATGTTTTTGGCCTTCAACTCCCAGAAATCCTAACAGCTGGTAAATTAGCTGGGATTTCTGGGAGTTGTAAGCCAAAAACATTTGGGGACCCCAGGTTGAGAACCACTGTTGTAGAGCATGGGTCCCCAAACTAAGCCAGATGTGGCCCTCCAAGATCATTTCCCCACCTCTACCCTAAAGTTTAGACTTAGAGTCACCCTGAATCTGAAACAACTTGAAGGCACACAACAACAACAATTAACTTGACTGTCTCATCGCCCAAAAAACAGACCCACACTTCCCATGAAAATACTGGTAAGTTTATGTTGGTTGAAATTGTTCTTCATGCTAAATGTTAGACTATTTTGTCATTTTTATTTGCACTACAAATAAGATATGTGCCGTATGCATAGGAATTCATTCATGTGTTTTAAAACTATAGTCTGGCCCCCTGTTAAAAAAGTTTGAGGACCTGATCTGGAGTAATTCACAGCCTTAGGTATATTGAAAGATCATGCCTGTTGCCAATCTGGAAGCAAGGCTCAACTATCAATCCATTTGGCTTGTACATTTGGAATGAGAGGGAGAACCCCTAGTTGGGCATTTGAGAGGGGGGAAAAACACCAGCTTTTTTTGCAGCAAAATATCTTGGGCCAATCATGTGCATGACCTTTCTTTCTGACTAATTGGATGGGAAACATGTTGTTTACCAGATACTATTGAATTTCAACCCCCAATCATCACCTGGCAGCCTGGCCAATGATCAGGCATGATGGAAGTATTAGAGTCACCCTAAGCCTGAAACGACTTGAAGGCGCACAACAACAATCCCAATCAACTTGATTATCTCATTAGCCAAAAGAAGGCCCACACTCCCATTGAAATACTGGTAAGTTTATGTTACTCAAAATGGTTTTAAATATTGTATTTAATGGTGGGGGGGGGGGTTGCATTACAAATAAGATATGTGCAGAGTTTATAAAAATTCATTCATGATTCCCCCCCCCCCCAAACTACAAAATAAATTCTGTAGGTTTGTTCTTAAGCTGAATTTCTATGTAAGTTGGAACAGATACATTTTTAAGAGTAACTCCAGCCAAACATATATATAATTTTAGCTTTGGATAGCATAGGGAAAGGTTAACATTTCTGTGACATTTGTTTTGCTGTCTGTGCCCCTGTTCAGAAGATTTTATCGCACTCCCTGTCCCTGTAATAATTGGATTTTGGAAAAAATTGGCTTGTTATGAAAACACAGATTGGTGAGAAAGCTTCAGCGGAAACACCTTTCCCCATGATAACTCTTTCAAAAGTGATTTTTCCTTCCACCAAGTGGATTTCTCTCACTTCCTGTGGTCCCCCCCCCCCCGTTCTTAGTATGAGTAATTTGTAAATGGAATGTATGTAACTCAGGGACTACCTGTATATTCTGGCCCCACAACAGTCTGAGGGACTGTGAACTGGCCCTCAGCTTAAAAGGTTTAAGGATCCCTGTTGTAGAACCAGGGTTTTTCCTTCATTCTCTACACCCACCTAGAAGCAAGTACATCAGCTAAGTACTGTATTCTGCCGCCCAAAGTAAGTGGGAAGGAATAATCCCCTCATTTGCCTTGGACTCAGAAGATCACATTTATCTGTGATTTCTGCCTTGGTTTCCAAACAGGAAACTATGCTCTGTGTGTGTGTGTGTGTGTGTGTGTGTGTGTGTGTGTGTTTGAAGAACAAATTGAACAATTATAGTTGGCATTTGATGTGTATGACATCACCAAATTATAACTTCCAGGTGAGAAGGGGACAAAGTATTTCTAGGCTCTGGAGTGAATATATTTCAGGGCACCATTCTGCACTCAGATATGTGGGGCTGCAGCATATCATTTTATTTGTTTTAAACATTAACTTTCCAAACTCTGCTCCAGATGGAGGAACAACAGTGTAACAGGAAATTCATCTGAAACTGAAACAAAAGTCATAGTGGGGACTTCTTCACAAGCAGGACTTTCTTTATCTATTCTCCTGGACTATTTTTTGGTAATTCCCAGCATCTGCTGCAACATTTGATCCCCTCCATTGGGCTTCTTTTTAATTCTGAGACATATTAGAACACAGTTATCCTTCACTTATTTCTCTTTTTAGCATTAAAACACATTGAGGCATCTGAGAAATAGTACTTTTGCACTGTAGTGGTATACTACTAAAATATTTTTAATTAAGGGGGAGAAAACACACCCTTGAAATCATAAAATCGTCATTTCAGATATCTTGAACAACACTGTGCAGACCCAAGAAAAAAGCAGATCACAGACAGTATGATCTCCATATCATGGAATCAGGAAACCATGAACTCTACTGAAATGAATGTGTATTGGATATTACTATATATATATTCTGGAATACGCAGAAGATTTCTAGAGATGCAGGCCCATAGCCAAGATTTCGTTTTGGGGGGGGGGGCTGAATTTTTTTCAGGGGGGGTTTCGGGGGGGGCTGAGTTTCGGGGGGGGGGCTGGGTCTGAGTGAAAGAGGGTCTAGCCTAGCAAACCTTTTGTATCATTACCCCAATACCCCCATGCATATGGGATATATTGAGTATGGTGATCAGATCATGATATGAATAAACATAACAGTTTAAATAATGCACCAGTAAGGCCTTTCGTGAACCACCTTGAAAATTTGGGGGGTGGGTGGGGGGGGGGAGCCACCCCTGCGCCCCCCCCCCTCCCACGGCTACATGCCTGTAGAGAGGTATTGTCTCCTGGAATTTGCTAAGTCTTCCAAGGTGACTCTATAGTAGCCTCTCGGGACCTACAACATTCATTAAGAGGACATGTTTTTGGGAATGTGGGTAGGTGAAACTGTAAGTACTGATCCTACACATACCAAAGTTGTAGTATATGGAAATAGTGGATCCATAAGCAGAAATAAACAGCAAAACCTAGTGGAACTCAGGGAGCAGTCCCAATAAGAGCTCATGATTTTTGGATCAACCTGGAAGTCCCTTGGCTTCTCTAGAAAGAGCACTTGATAAATGGGGGAGAGTGTATAGGTGGGTGGGTGCACTGAAAAGGCCCAATGTTTCATTGTGACCTTTGGTGGTGTCTTCAGGGCACAACTGTTACAAATGGAAAATACTTCCCTTAGTACAGGGGTGTCAAACTCATGTTCACCGAGTGTCACATCAGTCTTACAGTTGCCTTCAAAGGGCCATTTGTAATTTTAAAACTGTATAATTGTAGCTATGTTGCCCTCGCATTGAAAGCCTCATGGGCCACATAAAATGATTTGGCAGGCTGGATTCAGCCTGCATTTGACACATGTGCCTTAGGGAACTGAGATCTCAAATTGTGCAGGGCTTTCGATGTTTCCCAGAAAAAAACCTGAGACACACATGGCCAATTCAGAATCAACATGAGGAAAATGGACAAGCTAAGAGAAGCTGCTAGAACTTGCATTTGCCTGACTTGACAAAAAGAGCAGCCAAAAATGGCCGCCTCTTCTGTCTCCACCATTGAGTTGAATTGGATGGTTGAAGTAGATGGGACATGAGAGAAGCCTCCCACAGGATGGTTTATTTATTTATCGCATCAGGAGCGAACCAAGGGTACAGTTGTAATGTATTTTTTTTTAAAAGCACAAAGTTTAAAAACTCGGCATTATATTAAATGTTCTTTGACCTGTAGCTGGCCACTTGGAGTGCCTCTGGTGTTGCTATAAGAAGGTCCTTCATTGTGCATGTGGCCACAGGATGGTAAAACATCCGGGCATCTCCTGGGCAACGTCACTGGAGACAGCCAGTTCTCTCACACCAGAAAACTGCAGTTTCTCAAGTCATTTCTGACACACACACAAAAGATGAATTGGATGCAAACGACTTTTGCTTATTGAACTCTATTTGGAGCAGATGAAGCAAGCTGAAGACAAAGGGATGGGTGGGAGATGGATGGGAAACTGGAGTTTTTAAAAAGCAGTTGACAACATGGAAAGACAGAACACTAATGCGAACTGTTCTTGCAAATCAGGATAGTTGGAGGATATGGTTCTTTGAATTGAGTCCAGAAATGAGTGGATGCCAGTAAAAGCAAGAAAGGAATGGTGTAATGTGTTCAGAATATCTGAAAATCTTTGGAAATGAGCTCTCCTCTGATAAGTGGAAAATCTTTTCAAACAGAAGCCACAGTGGTTTCCGTGATGGACGGGGAACAGAGTAATCTGACGCTCCTGCCAGCATCCTGTTCCCTCCTGAGTATTTGGTGAGCCAGAATCCAATAAAACATCCTATAAGATCCTTCATATTGGAGCAAAGAGAACAGCGACCTTCTCTATTTGTAATTACCTTTTCTCATAAGAGACACACACTGAATTTAATAAAATACATGATAAAGGCAAGTGATATGTCCTGATAGGGAATAGATGAAAAAAAAATGGCCCAAACAGCCTTCTGATGCAAAGAAAGAAAGAAAGAGGAATCTGTTTTCCTTTTATGATTCAAAAAAGGAAAGCAAAATGTTGGAGAGCACATCTGCTGCCGGGCCTGCTGTGTGAAGTGCTAGTGTCACTTGCAGAGGTGATTACAAGCAGAGTAATAATTCATAACTTAAAATGCTTAATATTCATGCTGCACTTTCCCTAAGTCATCAAAGCAGTTGATGCAGATTATCCAAGAAGCCCTTTCAACAACCTTGTAAATTAAGTCAGGTTGAAATATTTGTTTTGTTCGCTTCTAACAAAAGTGGTGGCATATTTCTGCCATGCTAGGGATAGGTTATTGATCTACAAGGCCAGATGTACACCGCAGCTATAAAGTGTGGAACATGAGCTACGAGAGACCAGTAAATGAGGAGCACACAACGTATGTGGGAGCTGAGTCTAACTATATAGACCATAACCCCTTGGAGATGTTATATAACACCTCACTGATCATTGATGGACTGCTAATGAGCTTTAAGATCAAGGCACACAACAGCCCTTTTCCCATCTTACTAGCCCTATGAGCTGTGTGATTGCTTGTAATTTCTTAAATGGAGGCAAAACTTCAGGAAAGAAATTCCTTATTGTTCACTCACCAGGACAAGTTTATAGTTGCCATGAATGATGTGAAGCCACATCTTCCCCTCATACCTGTGAGCAAAAGCAAAACAACAATAACACTAAACCTCTTTGAATCTTGGAACAGACTGTTCCTCAGAATGATGGAGGCTTTTGCATGGGAGCTACACACATTTGTTGCATAATCAGAATTTATTTCTTTTTCTCTTCTATTGGCTATTTTTGGCTCCATGTTCTTTGAAAATGTAGGGAATGCATTTAAGTACAATTGTGTAAAATAAATAAATGTGCAATGAATGCATTATGCCAGGGGTCCTCAAACTAAGGCCCGGGGGCCGAATACGGCCCTCCAAGGTCATTTACCTGACCCTCGCTCAAGGTCAACTTAAGTCTGAAATGACTTGAAAGCACACAATAACAACAATAATCCTATCTCATCACCCAAAAGCAGGCCCACACTTCCGTTTTTTAATACGAATAAGTTTGTATTTGTTAAAATTGTTCTTCATTTTGATAATTGTATTGTTTTTAAGTGTTTTTGCACTACAAATAAGAAATGTGTAGTGTGCATAGGAATTCATTCATGCTTTTTGCAAATTGTAATCCGGCCCTCCAACAGTTTGAGGAACTGTGACCAGGCCCTCTGTTTAAAAAGTTTGTGGACCCCTGCATTATGCTGATAGCAGCAGCAGAGTTGTACTAATCTATGTTCATCTATGCCTTGTGTTTGTTCACTGCATGTGAGGTTGCACATTGTGCATTACAGTTGTGCACTGTGCATTGAAACAGCACTTAGTCACTGGTATATTGTTATTCTGCAGAGGAGTTGCATAGTGCTCCCATTGCATATAGATACGCTATGTTGAGCTGATGTTCGAATGCAGCCACTGTGTATTTCTGCATATGATGGTGTAAGAATTTTGCAGCCCTTCTGATGTTATTGGATTGTGACTCCCAATATCCCTCACCATTCATCCAGCATCTGGAGCTCCAGCATTTGGAGGGCCACATGGTTCCCATTCTTTGTGAGCATGTAGCTAATGTTGTTTTTCAACAGAGTTAATCTCTCAAATCAATAGGAATGTGGCAAACTATGGTTGATAACATCTCTTTAACAACTTCCATTTATCTCATGAAGGAAATGTTTTAATATTTATTACTTGGCATGTTGACATGGCAAGAGCTTAGGTATTGGCTGGGGACATTTCTAAGTCCTCTGAAGCTCAAAATTCATATGACACTTTTCATACTGTAACACTTGTGCTGTCTCTGTGACTTGTCTCAATGCTTTGGTCACCTGCAGTCACATTTAAGTGTCCTATTATCTTAAGATGAATTTGTCCTATTGTATCTTATGCTTAGTCATATGCTGTTTGATTTATGATTTGGTTTATGTATTTAAGGCATTGAATTTTGCCATTATTTTTTGTAAACTGCTTTGAAGTCCCCCCAGGGGTGAGAAAAGCAGTATATAAATACTGTAAATAAATAAATAAATAGGGTAATCTCTTGTTTCCAATCAGTGATTAGAGATAAGACATTCTCAGCAGTGACTCTCTAATAATAATAATAATAATAATAATAATAATAATACTTTATTTATACCCCGCTACCATCTCCCAAGGGACTCGATGCGGCTTACATGAGGCCGAGCCCACAATACATCAATATAATCAATAACAAACACAATACAAGGCAATTAAAATAAATCTCAAACACAAATAACATAAACATTAAACAAGGTACAGTGCACATTTAAAATTTATGGCTGGGCCAAATGTAATTGAAGTTTTAAAAAATAGTGCTAGGCATGAACAAGATAAAGGAGGTGGGGCATTGATTCTTATCTTGAATCATCTTCTGGTGAAAAACAAGTTCTCTATTTGCTTTTAAATAGATGACTAAACTTTCCTTTTAAAATGACACGAGGTGGGGAAAGAACAGTTCTGGCCATTTACTTTCTGTCAGCTGGTATTTTAGCAGTTTGCGGCGCCCCTGAAATGCTGTTGCTGCATATTGTATTTTTATCCAATTGTGTTGTGTTGGCCTCAAGTCTCCTTGAGAGCCTAGACTACAAAGCTGGGGACGGGGAAAGGAAATATAAATATTATCCAGTCCCCTGCAGTGAAGCAACATGCTCTGCATCTAAATCACAACTGCTGAAGACTTATTAAGCAAAGAATATTCCTTCTGTTTCTTGAGGAACTTTGGGCCATGGGTCTGAATGTTTGGAAGCTTCTTATTAGCTTGCAGCATAAATGCATCGCCAGTCTCTGTTCTGCAGTCATTACACCAAAATTATAAATTGTTCTCTCTCTGCTCTGAGTTCCCTGAAAGAGCTGAAGTTTCTTACCACCCAGCCATAATCTCCTTTTCTTGAGGCTTCCCATATACACTGTCTTTAATCATTCTGCATTTGACATGCTTTATAAAACATTTACTGCTCCCTTGAATTCCCTCCCGTTTGTTGTTAAGTTTTAAAATGTGACGCACTGACTCGGGGCATGTTGCTTCTTCTCCAGCAAAGGCCTACGTACGACTGAGAAAAGCATATGTGTGTGTGCGTGATTGCTGTTTGCCACTATCTTAGATAGAAGCACTATGTTAATGCATCCCTGTGTAGCTTTGCTTTTTAACTGAGCACCTTGGGCTTTTAGCGCTTTTTTAATGCTTCCATTTGGTAGCCTCATCACAAAAGAATGAAGATGTGAACTTTTCCTTCTTTCCTTCCTCTTTAAAAAAGGGACGGTTCGTCAATACAGTCAAATGTTTATGCTAGAAATACCTTGGATTTGTCTCTATAGCTGTTGCTGAGCTTCGAAAAATTACTTTGAAGGCTACAGAGTCCTCTTGCCCACATGGCCAGGGTCACATTTTCAAGTTTTGAATTTTAGTGGTTAAACTGAAGGACCTGGGTATAAATCAATTTCAACCCTTCCCGCACCTCCAACCACATCCTTAACTTGACCCATCAGTCAAGAAATTGTCATTTTGCCCCACTCCTTCCCATTTCATGATAGATACATAGGTTGGGAAGGTGCAAGTCTCTGGCAACATTACTAGTCCATTTCAAGAGAATGGTCAATGAATTATGTAAACATAGCAGATGCTTTAAAAGCAAAGGAAGCCAGTCAAATTCACAACCAAATGGCTTTTTCTTGAAATATATATGAATGACAAAGAAACAACAACAACATGGGAATTTGTGGTGCCTTAAATACTAACAGGATTATGATGGCATAATTTTGTGGACTAGAGTCCACACAATCAGATGCATGAAGATATGTCCTTATCCAGTGGCACAGGATTTGGGGAGAGGGGTTGCAAGGAAGGAAGGAAGGATTGTAAACAGAGGAATAAAATGGTGGTAGAATGCAAGAAGAAGAGACTTATGTGTTTAACAAGAAGCGCACAATTCTTATAGGACCAAGAACTATAAACGCACATATGGTTTAAAGCTTTATTGTCAGAAAAAGGATATATGGCAAGGATACAGAAAAGACAGTGGGACACGCTCAAGTTCTCAATTTATCTGCTGGGAGCTGGGTTACAAGAGTAGAGAGATCTATCACTGGTCCATAACTACACACCACCACAGTGATTCAAGAACTGTGTTGAAGCTCATTAAACATAGCCCAAGGAGTCTTATTTATACATGCAACATCCCTCAGTCTATGTGTAATTTTCCACTTCTGTCCTAATTAGTGCACCTGTGTGTCTAGACCTTACGACACATCATCCATCACACTTGTCTGCAAAGGTCATGCTCCCAGCTCTTTCCAATGGTACTTGGACATCTGCCCAGGGGTAGATCTTAATACCAGCTGAAGTCTGAGAAGACAAGCAGATGTCCCCTAGACAGATGTCCAAGGACAGTTGGTAAGAGTTGGGAGCATGACCTTCGAAGACATCATTTCTCAGGTTTGTACTGTCCTGGGAACTAACAATGCCTGCCAATTGTGTGTGCAATTTTACTCTATGGCTTTTCAGGCATGGGTAGAGACAGTGAACACCAACTTGTTACAATAGTCTTTTGGCTCTTTTCCCAAACACTTGCAAGCTCTATGTAAAGATTAGGATAAGCAAAGTAACCATTTGGAGCACCATTAATTTCACTTACTTCCAGTTATTTATGTCTGATTAATGATTTCAGTGCATATGGGGTTTAGCCAGGAAATGCTACTAGTAGTCATTATTGTTGATATAAGACTTTTAATTACCAAAGTGCTTTATGATCCTTGTTTGGCTCGCCCCAGTGTCAGTTCTGCAAAATGTTTCTGTTTTATAGCAGGGTTGGGAATTGAGCAGTTTTCCAGATGTTACTGAACAGCAGTCACAACAGCAGGGCCAATGGTAAAGAATCCTTGAAGTGGCCATTCAACAACATACGGAAATTCTGACTTTTCCTATCCTCACACACATCCACCCCTTCCCTACCTTAGCCTGCTCTTTCACCCACTACCCCTCCCCCTCTATCTTTCCATTCTCTAATCTGCTCATACTGTTTTACTTTTAACTCTACTGAATTCTTTTAACTATATGTATTTTGAAAAAATGTGAATAAAGATATTTTTTTTAAAAAAAACAACATACGGAAATTCATATGATTGTAGTCCAGTTACATAAATCAGACATGTCTACATAGGGGTAACATTCTAACTTTAACACAGGGAGAACTTTCTAAGTGGGGCAGAAATGTTTTGAACTTTCTTTTTTCTTTTTGCCATGAAAAACAGATCCCTCGAATACAACACAATACGTTTAAAACATTTCCAAACTGAAAACCGCACATCTGCTTGTATCTTGTGAACAGGGCTTGGTATGTTCTGCAGTTGTTGTCTAGTCAGACATGTAAGCACTGGGGACACAATCTATTACCATCCAGAGAAGAGATTCAAACAGGCAATGGGAAACAGCTGAGAAGGAGGGGTGTTATCGTGGGCTTGATCATATCTCCTGCTCTTGAGTAGGAAAGTGGAGCCCCCATTATTGCATCGGTCATCATCCACTAATATACTTCATGGCTCAATGTCCTAGTGGGAAGCTGCTGACAGGTCCAACTTGCACTTTTCCCATCTCTGACTCTGCAAAAACTTTTTTTCATCTTCCGTGGGAGATGAGAATCCCTCCTCTCGCTTGCCTCTCCCTCAATTCCAAAGATCCTCTAGTCTCTCCAAATTTCAAAAGTCTCCATAACACTTTGTGGGACTATTTTTTTTTCAAATAATCTCTCATCTTGGAAATGTCTTGAAACTTTCACATTTTCTCATTCCAACAAGACAAATTTCTTCTGCGACTTAACTGAGTACAAACTACTAGTGCACTTTAATCTCAGGTTGCTACCAGCTGAGGTAAACTCAGGAGAAAATGGAAGGAAGAGCAGGAAACAGGCATTGTAAAAACAGATGAACACATAGGACAGTAGAGGATTAATTGGGACTGTCAATTCCAAATTGCCTTAGTTTTTCATATATATATATATATATATATATATATATATATATATATATAAATGTTTATATTCTAACTAAAGTGATAGGTTGATCACTCAGAAACAGTTTTTATTGCATATAAATTCCTAAAAGCACCAATAAGAAAAAACCGCAAGGATAGCTGTGTTGACCCTTTAATAAAATCTGAAATCCAATATACCATTGGTAATATCTTTATTACATCAACTAGAAGGTACAAAAAAACCCCACACAGTGCTTGCTAACTTTTGAAGCTTACCAGCTTCTTCAAAAAGCAAAGCCAATATAAGAAATTGTGCAGAGGAGACAGCGTGCTGTTGTAGGAGTCACAGGACTTCATCAGTAATCGGCAATAAAAGAAGGCAATATAATCTCAGTTTTCTATTGAAAACATTAAGTCTCTTTGAAATCTATTCTGATTCCATTTAGTATGAACCCCAAAGCTCCTGTTCTGGTGAAACTCAGTGATCTCCTCAGGAAGTTCCAATGCTGTCAGGTTTGGAGACCAATGTAAGAGTTGTAACAGGTCAGTATGCCGGCAGAAACCAATTTAGATTGCTTTACCTTCTTCTCAAAAATGAAATCCCTGTGGAAGATGACAGACAGTCCAATCTCTTTAGGTCAAGATTCCTCAGCTTCATAGTTTAGTTTAGTTTCAAATCAGTGGCATCATTAGGAGGTGTGTGTGAGAGAATGCCCCAGGTAACATTATCTGAGGGGCTGACACCAAAATGATTGTGTGTAAAATGTTTGTGCGGTGTTTTGGCAAAAAATATTTTTTGTAAAAATTTATCTTCAGTCAGTTAGAACTATAAAAATATTTTATAAGTCCAGCTTACATATATGCCTATAAGGTTTATTTACTTTTTAAACATTGCAATGTGCAAGCTGTCATTATAGAGCTGTCACTATTATTCAGTTACAATGACACTTTGAATTGCATGGTTTGATCTTCACTCATGACAAGCAAATATTGTTTTCTTTGCTGCTGGTTTTTTCAGTGTCACTGATTTGTCAAAGTTCCTATTATTTTAGCTCCAAAAAATTTACTAAGTACAGTGATACCTTGACATACGAGTTTAATTCCCTCTGTGACCAAGCTCACAAATCAATTTGTTCATACATCAAAGCAAATTTCCCCATTGAAATGCATTGAAATGATATTAATTCATTCCAAAGCTCGGTCACAGAACAAATTAAACCCATCTGCCAAGGCCCCATGGGGTTCAGAGGGTTCAGCCAGCCCTTCCCCTTTTTCCTTCCTTTCTCCCTGGGTGGCTCCCTCTCAGTCTCCACACCACTGTCCACTAGGCCTGTTTGATCAAGAAAAAATTTGTTTCTAAAATCGATTTGTAATTGGGGTGTTTTTTTGTTTCGATATTTAAAATATTTACAAAACTTTCCAAAAAAAAGTTTTGGTATTTACGAAATTTTGTAAATATTAACGAATTTTTAGAATATTTTTTGTATTTTTTAAGAATAATATTAAAATAATATTAAAAAATATTTTTAAATGGAAAATTAACCAAAAAATGGCCCAAATGTGGACCAAACACAGGCAGGAGACAGCAAATGAGAGAAAACACCAACAGAAGAGTCTTTTCTTTTTTAGAATATTTTTTAAGAATAATATTAAAATAATATTAAAAAATAATATTAAAATAATATTAAAAATATTTTAAAATGGAAAATTAACCAAAAAAATGGCCCAAATGTGGACCAAACACAGGCAGGAGACAGCAAATGAGAGCACACACCAACAGAAGAGTCTTTTCTTTTTTAGAATATTTTTTAAGAAAAATATTAAAAATAATATTAAAAATAATATTTAAAATAATATTAAAAATATTTTAAAATGGAAAATTAACCAAAAAATGGCCCAAATGTGGACCAAACACAGGCAGGAGACAGCAAATGAGAGCACACACCAACAGAAGAGTCTTTTCTTTTTTAGAATATTCTTTAAGAATAATATTAAAAAATAATATTAAAAATAATATTAAAAATAATATTAAAAATAATATTAAAAAATATTTTTAAATGGAAAATTAACCAAAAAATGGCCCAAATGTGGACCAAACACAGGCGGGAGACAGCAAATGAAGCAAGCAGCACTCACAGCAGCAAGGAATGAATCCAATCCAGTTGCTAGCCATTAGCCAAGCCAAACCAATGCAAACTCCCTCGCCCTCTGCAGCAATGAGCTACGGCCGCGCGGAGCCGCTTTGAAAGGGCTCGCCGGCCAATCAAAAACAAACAGCCACGGACCCACAGTGCACTGCTTGGGAGCGCCTGATTGGCTCCCAGGCACCAGCACTCCAGCAGCCTCCACCCCATTAACGAAACGAGCGGAAGCTCGTTAAATCTATGGGGGCTGCCGGTTCGATATTTTAAAACCCTTCCGGGTTTGGAAAACTGTTTTGATATCACTTCAAAAATGCCAAAAATAATGAATTAATAACGAATTAACGAATTAACGAACGAAACCGGACAGGCCTACTGTCCACCCTTCAGAGGCAGAGATGGCCTCTAGTCACCTGTGCCAAGGCCTTTCCCTTCTCCCCTCCCTCCCTCCCACCCTGTGAGCATTGCCTGCCTGTGAGGACATCTCCAGTAATTCTCACCACCACAGAGGCTTCCTTCAAGCTCTCTCACCAACCTTACATGTTCCGCTTCAGGTCCAAATGAGAGTCCCTTGGGGGGATGATGGAACAGTCAATGCTCTGGGCATTTTCTCTCCACCGCAGTCTCTTGATGTGGACACCATCTTGGAGAGCTCATAACTTCGATCTGGCTCACATGTTGAATCACAAAATCAGGTGAGCGATAGCTCATAACTCGAAAAGCTTGCAACTTGGGATACTCATAAACCAAGTTTCCATTGTATTCTGCATGGTCTGATAGAGGAAGAGGTCCATGCTTTGCACCATGAGCTACCACACTGGGTGACACCACTGCTTCAAATCCTTTCTCCCCAATGCATGAGTAGCTGAGTTGATCCTTAAAGAAAATAATGGCTCAGTGATATCCTCATTATGACAGGAAGAAGAGACAAAAAACTCACCTTCAAAGTACCCTGGCTTCTTCCTCTGTAAAATCTGATAGAGGAAATGATATAAGGAAACAAAAGTGGTGATGCAAGAGTCATGGGTCTGCACCATGTCTTACAGATAGTGTTTACATAAACATAAAAATTCAGCTCTTTCTCCCTCAAGTGATTCTTACAACAAATGTGAATAACTTCTGGATGCACAAGAATGACTGCATAATGTACATGCAACTCCTGTAGACCATGTGCATGGAAGCTGAATGGCATCCCATCACAAAGGCCTGGCCTAGCTGAAGTCACCGGACCAAAGTGGTCAACAGTGCAATTCATTTCATAACAAGTTTGACTCGCTCAATAGTGATGTGGGAAAACTGTGAGCTGAACCCAGTTCCATGAATTCCTGAGTTTTAAACAATTCACCCCCACTTTTCCTTCAGAAATTATGTATTAGTACATGCATTATGAATGGACAAGCCACTTTCCCTCTGCAACAGAAGCCAACCCGTGATCCAGCTCCCTGATGATTATCATGGTTAATTTAAACATTGTGTGCCTACTTTCCTTAGTCCCTGTAAGGGACAGAAAGTGTTTGAAAATCTCCCGACATTTTGTGTCGGGATCCAAGCTTTCAAAAACCATTAAAGCTCATGTAACATTTATATGAGATCAGCAATGGCATTTGTGAGGAGGCAGATAGCAACAAGATGGAGATGAGCTGGAAGGGAGCAGTGCAGCTCAGGTAGTGATCGGGAAGCCACAGAGATGGATGGCTGTCATTTCCATTATATTGTCCCCTCACTTTTCTGATTTGGTTCCTCTGCCTTCTGATTTACTCAATAGCAGTTCTATGAAGGATAGCAAATCACCAAAGTGTCTTATGAGTGTATCTCTGTAAAATACTATGCTGTTGTTCTGTAAAGTGAAGTATGCATTCCTTATTACCTTATTACCATGGCTTCACTTTATTTTTTCTTAAAGGAGTGGGGCGAATGGAGCACTTAAATGAGCACCTCTGAGTTTAGCTGTCTAAGATAAACTTAGCAAAGGAGGAAATAAAGGTGGGGAATGTGGGGTTCACTAGATGTTGTTTTACTGGGGATCCCATCATCTGTAACTAAAGTAGCTTATGGTAAAGGGTCTAAATACCCTTAAGGCACCAGATCCTGTCTGATCTTGGAAGCTAAGCTTGGTCAGCCTGGATAGTACTTTGATGGGAGATTGACAAAGGAATAACATTGGCTCTATTTCAAAAGAAGGAATTGGCAAAACCTCTCCTGAGTATCCCTTGCTTATGAAAGAAATTCATGGAGTCATCATAAGTCAATGGTTGATTTGAAGGCACACACACACAAAGGATAATAGAGAAGCACAGAAGGAAGTTTGTTGTTAATTCGTTCAGTCGCATCCGACTCTTCATGACCTCATGAACCAGCCCAGGCAAGAATTCCCTGTCAGCCATCACCACCCCCAGCTCCTTCAAGGTCAAGCCAGTCACTTCAAGGATGCCATCCATCCATCTTGCCCTTGGTCGGCCCCTCTTCCTTTTTCCTTCCATTTTCCCCAGCATAATTGTATTCTCTAAGCTTTCCTGTCTTCTCATTATGTGGCCAAAATACTTCATCTTTGCCTCTACTATCTTTCCCTCCAATGAGTAGTCGAGCTTTATTTCCTGAAGTATGGACTGATTGGATCTTCTGGCAGTCCAAGGCACTCTCAGAATTTTACTCCAACGCCACAGTTCAAATGCATCTATCTTCCTTCGCTCAGCCTTCCCTGTGGTCCAGCTCTCACATCCGTAGGTGACACGGGAAATACTATTGCTTTAACTATGTGGATCTTCATTGTCAGTGTCTCTACTCTTCACTATTTTATTGAGATTGGTCATTGCTCTCCTCCCAAGAAGTAAATGTCTTCTAATTTCTTGGCTGCAGTCTGTGACTGCAGTAATCTTTGCACCTAGAAATATAACAGGAAGCAAGCTCATCTAATTGATATCTGATATTTCTAATGGGTTGGCGGAAAAGATAAAGCAAGTTTCAATTGATCAATTACTTCCAACAGTTTGCACACTGAATTCTGTACTCCCCAAGCCAAACATATATGTAGTGCTCATATTGCAAAATATTCGGTTTTATTGGTTCAACAAATTATATTTAAATATATGACAGCTAGCACAATATAGTGGTCTGAGTGTTGAGCTAGGCCCATGGGAGACCAGGGAGACCAGACCATGTACCCATGAGGAAGTGACACTTTCTCATCCTAAGAGGAAAACAAAGATTGCATACAGCCCATGGGACTCCTAAGTGCAGCTACTGAAGCACCCTAGAAACTCATCAAAACCACAAGACCTCATTTTAAAATTTTGGTGGTGCAGATTTGGGGTAAATCTTTTGCCCCCAAACTTTCCAAAATGTGCCCAAACTGCAATTTGCTTCCCTTAACTTGCCAAGACCCTCAAACCTCCAAAGAAAGGTAGAATAAATACACAATGCCTGAAAATTGTACAAACAGCAGCCAGAACTAATTGCTTTGGGCAACAGTGGAAAAATGCCCCCTGCCCGCTATGCAGTTGCACACCTCTGTAATATAGACAGGAACCAAATATTTTATCTAGGATTAGAGTTCTAGCTGAGAATACCACCAATTATCTAAAGAGAACCTGCTTGATAAATTGGAAGGTGTCAGGCTTCCACATATTTAATTCATTTCAAACTGTCACATTTTGTGTAAACCACCTGAACCTTCCTGGGGTTCTCCCACCCCACTGTGCACAACCAATATTCAGTAGTAGGATTTAAAAAAACTCACTTGAGGGTTGGGAAAATAAATCATTTTTAGCTCAAAGCAAACTGCTTTTAGAGTTTTAGATCTTCAAGGGAGTTCCGTACCCCCTGGAAATTTCCAGGAGGCTTTCCTCTCTAAGTGAGTTGTATACTCCCCATGTGCTTGGTTTTAAGGAAACAAATGGAGTTTAAAAGTGTTTCTTCCTGTGATGGTGATGTCTGAGACCAGCAGGGGCCATGAATGCATGGCCCAGTCCTGAAGTAACCGATGTTAAAATAAGACCAGATGTTGTTTTGAAAAACCCATCAATCATCATAGGTTTGTCAGAAGGACATATGGCCTTGTAGAAGTTTACTTCTATCAAATAAGCAGAGGGGATGTCTTAATTATCCATTCTCCTTCCCCAAAAAAATCCCAAAACATTGCTAGTAGATTGATGGGTTGGCTAATTGTTTGATTCAGTTCTAGGACAAACCTGCACCTTAGACTGCCATACTGTTTCCTTCAATCTGGGCATATAATTTGTTCAGTATGCAAATTAAAATTATGCACATTTACATTTACATTTAATTATGCAAATTTAATGCTTTAACCGATACTCCATTCCCTCTTCCTTACTGCCTGCTCCTTCCACTACCTCACCTCACCCTGTCATTGTGTCTGTCCCTTCTTTCTCATACTATGCTGTTTGCATTGTTTCCTTTCCCTCCTACTTTCTCTCATATTTTACCCTTGCCACTACTCACATTGCTTCCTCACTCTTTCTTTCTATTCCTTCACATAATTTGGTGCCCCTCACAATGCATCACTCCCTTGATTCTTGCTCTCCACCATTCAAAACACTCACTTCTCCCTTTCCTCGTGCCTACAAGGCAGGAGCAGACTTGTTTCTCACAAAACATTCCAAAGAAGAATGCCACTACTCAATATGATCCCTAATGCCTCTTCCTTTCCTTAACTCAGCTTGGCCATCTGGCATTTCTTGCTACATATATCTTGGTAAACATCTTTGTTGTACAATTTTGTGCATTGATTGATGTAGAAGTTAAATAGATTTAGGGACAAGATCAAATCTTGAAAGACACCATACACCAGTGGCCAAAGAGCCAAACAAGAGTCCCCTAGCATATCCTTCTGAAAACAACCCTTCAACTGGATTACATTAACTGGTGAATATAGTGGGTGGGAGAACTGGAACCACCATAAAATGATATCTCATATGCCAATTCCTCACTAGGCAGCCAAGAAGAATACCCTGGTGGTATCAAATGCTATAGAGAGATGTTTAATAGAATCAACATGCATGTCAGGTGTTTTTGCAAAGATTATCAATTAGGTTGACCACAACTGTGTTAGTTTCAAACTCTGCATAAATTTAAGTAAAAATTACTACTCAGAAATCTGTTTCATCCAAAAACTCCATGTAATTGGATGCCACCTCATACTTAAAACCTTACTTAAGAATGACAAAGTGTCAGAAATTATTTAGCATAGTAGGACTTCTTTAGGAATGGTTTCATAATAGTCATCTTAAGGATAGATTGTACAACTCTATCTGCCACAGATGCATTTACTACTTTCTGTATCCATTTCACTGGTTCTTCTTTGGCTGCCTTAATCAACTAGAAACAGCAAGAATAAAAAACATTTATCATTGATTTTAAGTCACTAAAGACCATGTCCATATCCCTAGGCTATACAAATGGAAAGGCATCTATTAATTAAGAGTCAACCAAAAATACAACATATGTAAGATGAAATGTATTGTTCACCAAAAATAATATCTGTAACATAATGCTCTTTTCAAAATGATATATGTGAAATTGTGTTCCTTTTTAAATCATACCCACAGAATAATTTTCCTTCTCTAATGGCACTAATTATGTATTTTAAAGTACTACCATAAACCAAAGTCGTTACAACGTATTATTACAAAGTATATCTGATATATAGAAAAGATCCCATGGCTCATTGGGGGTGTGGCAAGTGTGCTGTACATCTCATGCCTATCTAGTGTTTGTGCCTCATTATTAACATAGAAAACAAATTTCACAGCAACTTCAGGCCCCGTCATTTGTTCTTTTATGTGACTTAGAGGGGAAGGTGGAGAACTGCGATAGGGGATATGTTAATAACTTGTTTTGTGTAGCAAGGATGAATGTGGTTGCTGATTGAAAAATGTGTCTTGGTTGCAAAAGTTTAACCATAAAAAAGCAGGGGGAGAAATGATGACACCTACAAATTATGTTAGGACTCTAGTGGAGGGTCAAATGTCATAAATTCATAGGAAATTGGCCTTTGTTTGTCCGGTAGGGGAATGATAAGTATAATCATGTTTACCCATGTCATATTTTTGTTGTTGTAAGCACTGTCCTTTTCTTTCTCAATGCTGAATGCAAATTATTAGATTTATAATAAAAAGGTAAAGCACTGCCACTTGTGATTAGGGAGGAAATGGGAATACATACTAGTTTAGGAACTTTGATTGTTCTGGGAATAAAATTTGTTTGTATGATTACGTGTTTTTCCTGCCATAAAAGACTTGGACAACAATCAAACCAAAGGTTGACCAAATATGGTCCATTAATTCATTGAATTCATTGAAAAATATCTTCACGATTTAGTGTTTCATTCAATACAAACACCTTGTGTTTTGTTATATTCATAAAACTTCTTGGTTTCAATTGATATATTATTTACTGCTGTTACTCTAAACTGAAGTCCAGTCCTTGCAAGATCTTTCTGAAGCCGAAGAGTGTAATTTCTTGACTGGCACAACAATTGAGATGAAATAACCCATGGTTTTTGACAGTAACCTTCACCACTGTTGCTTGCTTGTATTCATGTTCCCAGAAAGGAACATGAATACAATGACTTTTTGATTGTCATGGATGATGATGTTACCTCTCACTCTCTTCAGGCTTTCCATCCCCTCTCCCTGAGTTTTCCTGTAGTCCTTATATGAACTGGGGACATGGAGAGTGGGAGAATAAATGTTTTCAACATCAATGCATGAAATGCTTGGTTTAGATTTTGATTCCCTCCTCCCAGTTTTAGAATACCCGTAATTGCATATGTGTACACTATTAGTTATCTCAGAGGTTGGATCCAAATCTAAACACAAAATTCATTTATTTCATATATACTTTATACTAGGCCTGTTTGATCAAGAAAAAATTTGTTTCTAAAATCGATTTGTAATTGGGGTGTTTTTTTGTTTCGATATTTAAAATAATTACAAAACTTTCCAAAAAAAAGTTTTGGTATTTACGAAATTTCGTAAATATTTACAAAACATTTTGTAAAGATGGCGGACCCCCGCGCATGCGCAAAACACTTCCGAAGCTTCGTTAATGGCGCGGGGTCGATTCGTTAAGGAAATAACGAATCGATTCGTTAAAATGGCGGACGCGATGGCGCATGCGCAAAAGCGGCTTCCGAAACGTCGTTATTAAATACGATTCGATTCGATATTGAAATAATAACGAATCGATTCGTTAAAGCGAATATTTTTTGTATTTTTTTAACAATAAAAGACAGGTATTTTTAGAAAATATTCAAAAATGGAAAATTAACCCAAAACTGGCCCTGATGTGGACCAAACACAGCCACGAGACAGGACAAACGAGAGCACACACCAACAGAAGAGTCTTTTCTTTTTTAGAATATTTTTTGTATTTTTTTAAGAATAAAAGGCAGGTATTTTTAGAAAATATTCAGAAATGGAAAATTAACCAAAAACTGGCCCTGATGTGGACCAAACACAGCCACGAGACAGGGCAAATGAGAGCACACAGCAGCAGAAGAGTCTTTTTTTTTTTGGAATATTTTTGGGTTTTTTTTAAGAATAAAAGAAAGGTATTTTTAGAAAATATTCAGAAATGGAAAATTAACCAAAACTGGCCCTGATGTGGACCAAACACAGCCACGAGACAGGACAAACGAGAGCACACACCAACAGAAGAGTCTTTTCTTTTTTAGAATATTTTTTGTATTTTTTTAAGAATAAAAGGCAGGTATTTTTAGAAAATATTCAGAAATGGAAAATTAACCAAAAACTGGCCCTGATGTAGAGCTAACACAGGCAGGAGACAGGGCAAATGACAGCACACACCAACAAAAGAGTCTTTTCTTTTTTTGGAATATTTTTTGTATTTTTTTAAGAATAAAAGGCAGGTATTTTTAGAAAATATTCAAAAATGGAAAATGCACAAAATGCTCTCCCTGCCGTGGAGGAAACACAGCCACAAACAGGGACCAACTAGAGCACACAGCCACAGAAGACTCTTTAATTTTTTTAGAATATTTTTGTGTTTTTTTTAAGAATAAAAGAAAGGTATTTTTAGAAAATGTTCAAAAATGGAAAATGCACAAAATGCTCTCCCTGCCGTGGAGGAAACACAGCCACAAACAGGGACCAACTAGAGCACACAGCCACAGAAGACTCTTTTATTTTTTTAGAATATTTTTGTGTTTTTTTTTAAGAATAAAAGAAAGGTATTTTTAGAAAATGTTCAAAAATGGAAAATGCACAAAATGCTCTCCCTGCCGTGGAGGAAACACAGCCACAAACAGGGACCAACTAGAGCACACAGCCACAGAAGACTCTTTAATTTTTTTAGAATATTTTTGTGTTTTTTTTAAGAATAAAAGAAAGGTATTTTTAGAAAATGTTCAAAAATGGAAAATGCACAAAATGCTCTCCCTGCCGTGGAGGAAACACAGCCACAAACAGGGACCAACTAGAGCACACAGCCACAGAAGACTCTTTAATTTTTTTAGAATATTTTTGTGTTTTTTTTAAGAATAAAAGAAAGGTATTTTTAGAAAATGTTCAAAAATGGAAAATGCACAAAATGCTCTCCCTGCCGTGGAGGAAACACAGCCACAAACAGGGACCAACTAGAGCACACAGCCACAGAAGACTCTTTATTTTTTTAGAATATTTTTGTGTTTTTTTTTAAGAATAAAAGAAAGGTATTTTTAGAAAATGTTCAAAAATGGAAAATGCACAAAATGCTCTCCCTGCCGTGGAGGAAACACAGCCACAAACAGGGACCAACTAGAGCACACAGCCACAGAAGACTCTTTAATTTTTTAAGAATATTTTTGTGTTTTTTTTAAGAATAAAGGAAAGGTATTTTTAGAAAATATTCAAAAATGGAAAATGCACAAAATGCTCTCCCTGCCGTGGAGGAAACACAGCCACAAACAGGGACCAACTAGAGCACACAGCCACAGAAGACTCTTTAATTTTTTTAGAATATTTTTGTGTTTTTTTTAAGAATAAAAGAAAGGTATTTTAGAAAATATTCAAAAATGCACAAAATGCTCTCCCTGCCGTGGAGGAAACACAGAGCACACAGCCACAAAAGAGTCTTCTCTTTTTTTAGAATATTTTTAGGTTTTTTTAAAGAATAAAAGAATAAAAGACAGGTATTTTTAGAAAATATTCAGAAATGGAAAATTAACTAAACTCAGCTGGCCCTGATGTAGAGCTAACAGCAGGAGACAGGGCAAACGATCTAAATTAATCTAAAGCTAACACAGCCAAAAGACAGCCAAAAGCACACACCAACAGAAGAGTCTTTTCACCAAGCCAACCAAGCCAAGCCACGCCAACCCAAAGCAAGCAGCCCTCCCAGACCTCTCTCCTCCCTCGCCTCCGCGCTACAAATGAGCTCCGCGGCCGCGCGGAGCCGCTTTTAAAGGGCTCGCCGGCCAATCAAAAGCAGCCACGGTGCACTGCTTGGGTGCTTGGGAGCGCCGGATTGGCTCCCAGGCACCAGCAGCCTCCATCCCATTAACGAAACGAGCGGAAGCTCGTTAAATCTATGGGGGCTACCGCTTCGATATTTTAAAACCCTTCCGGGTTTGAAAATATGTTTTGATATCGTTCCGTAAATGCTAAAAATAACGAATGTTTTCCGAAATACAGAATTAACGAACGAAACCGCACAGGCCTACTTTATACACATAGACTCAAGATAATATTATACAATACTTCAAAAATTGTGCATGAAACTAAGTTTTTGTATCAAAAACCGTCTGAAAAAAAGGTGTCACTGTCTCAGTCATTTACATGGATAATTCAAATTTTGGAGTAGTTTGGATTTCAAAATTCTGTATATTGTTTTGAACTATCCCAGTTCTAGTGCAAAGTACAGTAGAGTGGCTAGTTCATGAATAGCGGAGTTAATCCAATTATCTTCACTGAAGACCCGGATCTTTAGTTTTGTAAACTGCATTTTTGGACTGTCCTTGGCAGTATAAGCTATGAGGATTGTCATGATGAGCGTTTGCTTTTTGAAATATACGACTGCACCACAGTGCATTCCTGTGTCAAGGTGCATACAGTTTTAAAAGATAACCAGGCCAGGAAACTGTGCTGTGCTGTTAGTATTGCCCTTGAGGGCTATGGAGAGAAAAGAAAAGCAATATCCTTACTTCTAACCTTGCTTAACAATAGGCATAAAATTGCTGTGGTTGTTTCTGAAAGTAAAGTTGTTGTTTAAAGTAAAGTAAAGCACCTGAAATGCTTGTACAACTTCTAGGAATGCCTGATTGTGGACAAATACTGACAATGTTTGACCATTCCATTGAATAATATGCAAGTCCGTCTGCTCTTTCTCTGTCCCAACACTGAATTATAGAACATCTACTAAGGGTGACAGGGTATCATTGTTCATGAGCATGTAAATGACACAGCACACAAAAGACCTTGTTTCCTTAAGAAGTCAACACTCAAAGGCTGAAACAAAAAGGCCTTTACCTATCTACAAAAATGGCAAGGAGGGTGAAAATCCAAACAATCTGAAAATGGTATCATACGGGCTAGATTATGCGGCGAACACCAATCTAGCCCAGGTAACCCATGGAGTTGGGTGTCTCCAATCACATGATGTGCCGGCTCTGTGGGTAAAGAAGGGCAGAACTGGGAGGCTTCCTGTATTGCCATTCCTTCAATGGGGGAAGCTGTTTGCTCAACGCATGCACCACACTTCCCCCCTGTGTGAAGAGCTGCCGGAGGAGCCTGGCAAAGTGAGGCATGTGGCGGCGACTTCCTGATGTCCATTAGCCAACTGGAGTGCTACTGAGAGCTGCCTCCAAAGGTATGATGAGGTTTTAGTTCCATAGCCTGGAAGCAGACATGAGGAAGAACATTTCCCCCGTTTCTACCAGATGTACTGGTAATAGAAGTGGGACACAGATCAATTCATCTCTTGAAGTTCCCAAGGTAGGGGAACCCAGACATAACCCTTTAGAAAACACGAGTCATAGCTAGAATTTTGAATTGTACCCAGAAACTAATAGGCAGCCAGCAGAACTATTGCAACATGAATGTTGTATGTTCCCTGTAGTCAACCTGAGTTAACAATCTGGCTGAAGCTCTTTAGACTAACTAAAGATTTCAAACACCTTCAAAGGCAGTCCCAAGTAAAGTGTGTTACAGTAATCCAAATGGGATGAAAATGTGGACCTCATCACACTAAAGTATCCATTCACTTTAAATACTGTGGTTGCCACCTGCAGAATTCTGGGGTTTGTAGCTTAGAGAAAGGCCTTAAACTACTCAGCCAGAGAGTCCTGAATCTCCCTTAACTACAAACATTAGAATTCTGAAAGAGGCAGCCACAGGATTTCAAGTAGATAGATACTCTAGTGAGGTCTAAAGGCATGTGTCACTGTGACCAGTTTGTACATATCAAGGAATTGGCATAGCTGGGATCCACAAGCCTTAACTGTGCAAAAGCACTCTTGGCCACCACTGAAACCTTAGCTTCTGGACTCGTGTTTTAGTCCAGGAGTAAACCCAAGCTTCAAATCTGCTTTTCCAGAGAGCCATTTAACTCCGTCCAGCACAGGCTTGAATTCATTTATGCAAAGTGATCTTGCAGAGACTAATGGAGAAAACAAAATTGTTAGCATAAGCTTGCATAGACAAAGTCTACTTATTCAAATGCAGAAGTAGACTGACAACCTCATCTGATGGGGGTTTTTCCCCATCCTCGCGCACTGCCAGCATGTTGCTGGAACAGAATCTGCTGGAGCCCATCATATGATGCAGGGCTACTTCCGGCGGGACTCTGTTGGGCTTCGTCCCAGCCGCATGCAGCAGCACATTAAGAGTATACTCATTGAAGAAATCAGGGACAGTACAGAAGAGGGACAAACAGGAATGCCAGTATACAACCAACCCCATGGTTTCCCATGCTGTCCCCTGGCTTCTTGACCTCCATGTGATGAAGTCCTGAGTCATCTCAATACCACACTACACTGATATAGTGCTATTATTATACTCTAACTGCTTTGACTGACTTTTATGGAATTCTGCAGTTAGTAGTTTATTTTTATTTATTTATTTACAACATTTATATGCCACCCTTCTCACCCCAAAGGGAATACAGAGCGGCTTACAAGATAGTATATACATACAATATATTGTATTATTAGCGTAGTACAATATCAGTATTATATATTACTATATTGCACTATACCATTGTATTGTAATATTATTAGTGATATTACATGTAATATAAAAATATATATAAAATATATAGTGTAGCCCAAAAGCTCCCTGACTGATAAATGCCCCTCCCTAAACTGTAAATTCCAAAATTCCATAGGAAGCAACCATAGTAATTAAAATGAAATAACAGTGCTATGACAGTGTCATATGATTTTGATATTAGTTTATGAAAGCATATGCTTCAGTGTCTTAGGCTCAAAGGTGCTACAAAATCCCTTTGCATTCTGATAGTCCAGGTCTATGTCTTTGAATTCTACCAGGCTGAAAGCTTGTTTCCTGATCTGCCTTTTGACTAAACTGAAGCACCTCTCCCTTTTCTGGATTAAATTGCATTTTTTTCACCCTCATGTAGCCCATTACTGATAATAGACACCAGTTTAGAAATCAAACAGCTTCCTTAGATTGGGATGAAGCGGAGTAGGGGAGCTGGGTGTTGTTTGCATACTGATGGCTCCAAGCCACAAAATCCTGGACAGCATCTTCCAGTAGTTTATATGTTAAATAGAATGGGAAAACAAAACAGATCCTTGAGGGACCCTAGAGGTCAATGGCCAAAGAATTAATAGGAATCCCTCAACAGTACCATTTGGGTTCAATCCTCCAGCAAGAAATTGAGCTATTGTGAAAGATGACTTGTCTATTGGCCTTAATATTCTAAAGGCATCAGATAATGTCTGATCTTGGAA
Source organism: Anolis sagrei ordinatus (assembly GCF_025583915.1). Classification (NCBI taxonomy): domain Eukaryota; kingdom Metazoa; phylum Chordata; class Lepidosauria; order Squamata; family Anolidae; genus Anolis; species Anolis sagrei. The sequence goes on along the minus strand of NW_026844366.1, from coordinate 209,704,435 downwards.
GCTAAGCAGTGTCAGTCCCAATTAATACTTGGAAGGGAGACTGCAAATAAATCCCAGGCTCTGTTGGCAATTTCAGAGGAAGGAACTGGCCAAACTGCCACTGAGTATTCCTTGCTTTAGAAAACTTTATGAAATTTGTAGAGATTATTCGAAGGTACATACACAAACTACAAGAAATACAAGAGGTAAATGGGTGGGGAATATTTAACCCTTCAGATGTTTAAACTAAATTTCCAATAAACCTATACTATTGGTCTCACTAGGACTTCTGGGCACTGAAGGCCAAAACAGCTGAAGGAACAAAGCTTCCCCATCATTACTGCACTTAACGCATATGCACACAGAGAGAGGCATTATTAGTGTTCTGAATCTTCAGATAGGGGAATTCATTTTATGCTAATAAAAGACACAACACACAAAGGATCTTAGAAAAGGAACAGTCACATTTTTATGTATTCATGAACGTTCCAAACAGTATGGGTTTGGGTTTCAGCAAAAGGAAAAGTACAGCTTCAAATGGGACATTCTGATGATGTTTAAATAGTAGCAAAATAAATCAATGCCTTGAGATGTGGAGATAGGAAGGGCTCAGAAATTTGAAATGAAAAATAATTACTACATTTCCAGATTCAAGTCCCAAAATAATTAGTTACCACTATAATTACAATTTCAAAAAGTGCATTTGTTTTCTCAAAAGCAACTATAATACTTATTTGAGTTATTTTAAAATATATATACATCCTACAATATGCCCCTGGCCTGTGGTACAATACACAGTCCAATCCACTTCATCCTGAGGCCATCAACTATAATGGAACACAAGCTACAGCCAGGTCATCAACCCTGTGAGATATCTCTTCCAATACTGAGTACTATCACACCTCCAGAACTGTAAAAGTAACTATAAAGTTATATTTACACTAACAATGGGTTAAACCCTTGTGCCAGCAAGACTGAAGATCGACAGGTCAGAGGTTCGAATCCGGAGAGAGTGCAGATGAGCTCTCTCTGTCAGCTCCAGCTTCCTATGCGCGGACATGAGAGAAGCCTCCCACAAGCATGGTAAAACATCAAAACATCCTAGTGTCCCCTGGGCAATTTCCTTGCAGATGATGAATTCTCTCACATCAGAAGCAACTTGCAGTTTCCCAAGTCGCTCCTGACATAACCCCCCCCCCAAAAAAAACTCCTACACTGAAGTAATCCCTTGTTAAGTTATGTAACTTATGTGGAAATTGAACTAAGAAGAAGAAGAAGAAGAAGAAGAAGAAATGCCATCAAAGCCAGAATTGAAAAGTTGACGACAGATCCCAAGTGTAGACTCTGCAAGGAAGCAGATGAAACAATAGATCACACCCTCAGCTGCTGCAAGAAGATCATGCAGGCAGACTACAAGCAGAGGCATAACACGGTTGCTCAGATGATTCAATGGAACCTATGCCACAAATACCATCTGCCTGCATCAAAGAACTGGTGGGATCACAAGCCAGAAAACGTTACAGAGAATGACTACATCAAGCTAATCTGGGACTTCTCGATTCAGACAGTCAGAGTTTTGGAGAACAATTTATTATTAATTTTTTTTAAATTTATTTATACGCTTGTATACCGCTAATATCTCAGCCTAAGTCGGCGACTCATTGCGGTTTACAACATTTAAAAAACAGTATTCAGTTTAAAAGCATAAAACACATATACAATACAAATTATTGGGCCACCAATAATAATCCCAATACTCCTGACTTCATGATCATGTTAAAAAACCAAGTATGGATTGTCGATGTTGCAATCCCAGGTGGCAGCAAGATTGAAGAGAAACAACTGTAAAAGCTGACAAGATATGAGGATTTAAAGATAGAACTGCAAAGATTCTGGCACAAGCCAGTCAAGGTGGTCCCAGTGGTGATCGGCACACTGTATGCAGTGCCTAAAGACCTTGGCCTGCACTTAAACATAATTGGCACTGACAAAATTACCATCTGCCAGCTGCAAAAGGCCACCTTACTGGGATCTGCACACATTATTCACCAATACATCACACAGTCCTAGGCACTTGGGAAGTATCCGGCGTGTGATCCAATACAACAGCCAGCAGAGTGTCTGCTGTGGACTCATCTTGTTGTGTTTCAAATAATAATAATAATAATAATAATAATAATAATAATAATAATAATAATAATGTAATACTATATTTATAATCCACCTTATCTCCCTGAGGGAACTAATTGAACTTAGTTACTTTCAGGGTCTGGTTTCGGGACTTCTAATGGTGGTTGCAGTTGAATGTGTCATCTGGTTCAGACACTGTGAATAAAGCCCCAGACTCTTAATCGTCTTTTAATGCTGGCTAACCAGAAGTACCATGTTCCCACTGCCAGTAACAGCAACTGTTCTCTGACTGAAATGGATAGCAGAAACAGGACAAAGAGGATCTAGGAAGGTTAAATACTGGATTTTTCTTCTGTAGTAATAAATTATAATGCATAGGGCAACCACGCTTTGAGCCAGCTTTCTTCTGCTTTGTTTGACTGACCTGATCAGATAACTGGATGGCAATTCAAAGATGTGGGGTGGGGGGGAGGCACTGGGCTGAGAGTCTGCTCGATGAACAGATCCTCCTCTGTGTTTCACTACACTGCGGGTTGCAGTGTTTGAGGAAGCTATACATTTTCTACCATATGTAGGCTTCCTCACATCTATGAATTTATAAGTCCACATCAGCAAATGCCTGGAGTAGTAAGTGCATTAAGAAACTATCCTATGGAATCCTAAGGTTTGTTGTTTGGACAGAGGCATCAGAAGATCATTCTGCCTGAAGGTGCAGCTACACTGTGGAATTAATGCAGTTTGAGACCATTTTAACTGCCTTGGCTCGATGCTATGGAAACATGGGAGCTGTAGTTTGGTGAGTCACCAGGACTGTTTGTCAGAAAAGGCTCAAGACTTTGCAAAATTACATTTCCCATTATTCCATAGCATTGAGGCATGGAAATTAAAGTGGTGGAGCTGTCAGTGACACAATGAGTTAAACCCTTGTGTTGGCAGGACTGAAGACCAACAGATCCGGCATTCGAATCCAGGGAGAACGTGGATGAGCTCCCTCTGTCAGCTCCAGGTCTCCATGCAGGGACATGAGAGAAGCCTCCCACAAGGATGGTAAAACATCAAAACATCTGAGTGTCCCTTGGGCAACGTCCTTGCAGATGGCCAATTATCTCAAACCAGAAGCGACTTGCAGTTTCTCAAGTCGCTCCTGACATAAAAAAAATTAAAGTGATGTCAATCGGAATTAAATCTACAATGTCGATGCATCTTAAGATTTCTAAATGGCCTTCTTGAAATTATAGATCCCAGGATTCCACAGGATGGGGTCATGACAGTTAAAGAGGATTCATTGCACTTAATTTGCATGGTGTGAAAGGCCCTTGATGTGGTGGTTGAGATTGCAGGCATAAACTAACTGTCTTGAAAAAAAGAGGATGTGCCTATAAAAAATAAGGGATTCCACCTAAGATGACATATTCCAGGCTAGATGTCTAGAGCAGTTTTGATCTCTTAAGAAGCACTCCTTTTGCAATTACTAAATACCAACGTTTCTGGTTCATTGACATAATGCTGGTATTCTCCCTCCTCCCCAACAATTCCCAAGGGGAAAGCCAACACATGGGGACCTGGAGATAGGTCACAAAGGTTCAGTTCCTATCCCTGGTGTCCTGTTCTGACTTTGTCTCAGTGACATGGTGGGCAGATGGCCTAAAAACAAAAACCTGCTGCATGTGTACAACTTATTTTAATGAAGAAATATTAAAGAATTATCTGGTGACAAGCTCTTGTCTGATGAATGTTTTGCTGCATTTAGATTTTGTTTCTGTATTGGAGGCATGACTAAAGATATTGCTTAGATAATTCTATGACATGAAAATAAAGCAGGGATTTTTTTTCCTCCGAGAGATTTGTAAAATGACAATAGTAGATGTGCCATTTAATATTTTGGAGTACAAAGCGACCTTTAACCAGAAGTAAACAGGTTTGATATTTTTTGGATGCTGAAAAAGCATGTGACAACGTGTCTTGGTCTTTCATGTGGGCCATACTGGATAAGATGAATTCCAATGTTTGCCATATTTTTTGTGGCAAAAATGTATCTGATTCACTCTGACTCTACTTTCACAGTCAAGTTAGAATCTGGAGAAGTAATTGGTGCATCCATGTATCCAGTTTTCATATACAATTTTAAGCCTTTTCAAGTTGATAATGTGGAGAGTTGGACAAATTGTCTGTTGGGCCCTGGATCATTCTGGCTTTTTAGAGCTTCAGAGGAGCTCTGCCAATGGGTGGCAGAGTTGTGAATACTTTCCAACCTGTTGTTGAAGAGACCTTCTTTGGAATTTAACATCCTAGAAAATTTTTAGCCAATTTGTCATTTTTCTATTAAATTTAAAGTCCTAGGACCTCATCACACTTACCAATTTAAGCATCCTAGGATGCTTGACAGCCAATTGAGGAATGGATGGGCATGCAACCCAACACACAACATCCCTCAACTTCCATTGGAGGCCCCATCTCCAATCAGCATGGATGCTTCCTCATTGGTCTTTTTTTTCCGTGTCAGGAACAACTTGAGAAATTGCACGTCGCTTCTGGTGTGAGAGAATTGGCTGTCTGCAAGGACTTTGCCCAGGGAACGCCCGGATGCTTTGATGTTCTACCATCCTTGTGGGAGGCTTCTCTCATGTCCCTGCATGGGGAGCTGGAGCTGACAGAGGAAACTCATCCACACTCTCCCCAGATTCTAACTTGTGACCTGTCGATCTTCAGTCCTGTATGTTGTTGTCACCCAGCTATATCACCTTTTTACAAATGATTTTTTAAAAATGTGTCAGAAGTGACTTGAGAAACTGCAAATCACTTCTGGTCTGAGAGAATTGGCTGTCTGCAGAGAGATTCCCGGGGGATGCCCGGATGTGTTATCATCCTGTGTGAGGCTTCTCTCATGTCCCTGATGGCAGACGGGAGCTGATCCCATCTTGCGGATCCGACCTTCAGGTCAGCAGTTCAACTGGCACAAGGGTTTTAACCCATTGCACCACCACAGCAAAATAGATTACAAATTATGCCAACTATGAAAATCCTGAATTGTTGTCTGGATGCAATGCAGGTTGGATGTAGGTGAAAACTATGTTATTTCAAATGTTTATTAAAATAGGAGTGGGCTTTTAGTCTGTTTTTGCATGTGTGTACTGATTGTACATCATTTCAGGGGGGCTGGTGGATTGAGAGGCCAGAATAAAGTAAAATAAAATATATAACTAAAGCCTTTCTATTCCCATCAGTGCTATCCACATAAACTGAAAGTGCATTCAAACAATAAACTGTGGCAGAGTCATACCAATCAATTCAGCAGGAGATAAATATATGAGGCATAACATGGAGGGAAGAATTAGCATTGCACTAACATGACACTTTTGACACAATGAATTATGTACAAAATAAATTAGAAGAGTGGGGGAACTTGTTCTGCCCTTTTGCATCAAGGTTAATTATAAGCATAGAAGTTGCAGGAGGAACCCATTTAAATTACAGAGGAGGGGGAAAATCTTCCAGATCCAGGCTTCCTTTTGCATTCCCAACAAAGTCCCTCTTCTTCACCCAAGGGTCACAATGAAAGGCTACTGTTCAGCTATAAGTAGCTGCACATGGCAAGGACTTGTGTGGGTTGTGAGGAGAAAGGAAGGTAGAGAACGAGGGGTGAAATGTTATCTGGTCGTGGCAATCAAAACGGAAACAACACAACGGGCATAGACTCCACAAAGAGAAAAGCTGGCAGTTTCTAAAATATAAAAGACATATTACTGAGAAAACTCTATTAAGAATTTAAAAGGTGAAAAACCTTTCATCCAGCTGACTCTGGAGAGAAATTCCTCAGTAAAGAATGGATAAATAAAGGCATTTGCCCTTAGCTATCCTGGCATGAAAGGGACATCTTATGAATACTTAGCAGATTAATGAGACAGAGGACTCGTAAATATGTCAGAAAAATGAACACTGCACTGGCAATGAAATAGATGCCTCATTGGGATGCAAACTGGCATTCATGAGGGCAGGTGTACTGCAGGAGTCTGCCCTGATGGCACGGTGGGTGAATCTCTGGCTGGAGTGCCCTTGGAGATGAGGGGAAGGGAGCTTGATGAGCCTTCCTAATCTCCAGAAGGTCAGACAGGACAAGGTCAAGTGTGGACATTTAATGAATGAATTGACCTCCAAACAGAGGGTACTGCCACTCAAGAAATTCTCTAAAAGCTGTGGCTGCCACCTTTACTTCCACTCTCTCTTGTCATTACTCTGTTCTTTGTTTCAACTTTTATGAAGCTTAGCTTTAGAAACTCAATCTCTCTGGTAATGGGCAGGACTTCACTGTGAGAAATACCTATACATCAGACTATCTTGGTTCATGTAAAAATGAGTGATGGGAAGATGAGTAAGGAAAGCTGAAATTCTTCAAATCAACACAATATCCAGGTGGTGATAATTCTGCACTACGCTAACTGTGGTGGACGTCTCAGCCCTTTGGTTTCTCCCATTTTATGTTATATCCCTTTTCCTGACTAATTCATGATTATTATATTTTTTTTTAAAAAAAATCCCAGTGTACATTTTTGTGTGTTTCACCAAACATTATCTTTACAAACATATTTATTTATTTATTTCATGTAAAAAGTATTGCATAAATTAGTATAAAACTGATAAAAATAGAAGGTGTGCAGGCAGCTAAATATCTTTTGACCAAAAAGGGGCAACAGCAACGGCATTGTCTGTCGCCTCCAACAAATCCTCCTCTGTACATGAGGCAGGGCACAATGGGCAAGCATACAGATGCAGAGTTGTCTGTTCTGCTTCACAGTCACACAAGGTACAAACATATTCATTTTATGCAGCACCACCATTGGCAGAAGGAAAGAGCAATGAAAAATGCAGACTAGTGGAAATACTGATGAGTAACTGCATTTCAGATGGCATATTGGTTCAGAGAGTGAGAATTAGGTCCATAAATAAAACTCAGATGTATTTCTCTTGCATCCTTTCTCTTGTGCATTGTCACTGCATATAATGTAGAGATGGGATGGGTGCAGGTTAGATATACTTTACCAAAATAACCCCTTAATCTTTTGTTATATTGCAAATTATTCAACTCAGAACTTAAACTTGACAGGCTTGTATTCTGTGGCCCTATGTATATATAGAATTTATTCTCCTCTACCCAGGCTTGATTGGAAGAGGGTGATGTGTCAAGCCATGCCTGCAGACTTAGATCCAATTGTTAATCCCAACAAGACCAATTGATGCAATTATTGAATGGCAATCCAAAACCTATCAAAATTCTATTGCTTCAGTGGATATCTCCTAGTTAGAATGAATTATTGTATTTGGGACATAAAGTAAGACCTTACAGGTCATGGTGTAGTCAGCTAACAGCTGGAATCACTTTTGTCCTCTGAGGAGTCAGAGTGAAGCTAAAACCTTTTGTTCTCTAAGGCAGGCAAAAAAAGAGTACACGCACACATAATTTCCCATACAGAAACTGACTGGACTATCCATAGAATTTTATTTCAACAAAAGTAATACAACAGATTGCAATGTCCAATCTCGATAAAATAGTAAAGAGTAGAGACATCACACTGGCAACAAAGATCCGCATAGTCAAAGCCATGGTATTCCCTGTAGTCACCTATGGATGTGAGAGCTGGACCTTAGGGAAGGCTGAGCGAAGGAAGATCGATGCTTTTGAGCTGTGGTGTTGGAGGAAAGTTCTGAGAGTGCCTTGGACTGCGAAAAGATCCAACCAGTCCATCCTCCAGGAAATAAAGCCCGGCTGCTCATTGGAGGGAAGGATACTAGAGACAAAGTTGAAGTACTTTGGCCACATCATGAGGAGACAGCAAAGCTTAGAGAAGATAATTATGCTGGGGAAAGTGGAAGGAAAAAGGAAGAGGGGCCGACCACGGGCAAGATGGATGGATGGCATCCTTGAAGTGACTGGACTGACCTTGAAGGAGCTGGGGGTGGTGACGGCTGACAGGGAGCTCTGGTGTGGGCTGGTCCATGAGGTCACGAAGAGTCGGAGACGACGGAATGAATGAACAACAACAATACAACAGAATCTTATGATATACGCAAAGGCAAAAGAGTAGCATGGATGTCTTCCAACCTGTTGTCATTACCATCATTCTCCAGCATCTTCCACCTGAAGCAGCTTTGTCACTTTGTCCAATATTTGATCTGATCCTATGAGGAACCCACATACCAGCAGAAGGCATGTGTATAAAGCAAGGCATTGAGGCCCTCCACTTGATCCAAATGGTGAATATTATTTCATACTTGATTCTTAATATTCACTTTTATTGGAAGTCAGCAATCCAAATTAAACACATAATAGATAAAGAGAGTGAGGGATTAGGTAAGTATATGATATTAACAAATGTTTCATTATAAGTAATGTTAAATATAACTGAGGGGACTTCTCCACACTTTTCCACAAGTGTGAAGCAGAAGCTTATATTCCTGACTTTGCATCCAACTGGGAAAGCAAATAAAGGGAAGCCAAATTCTTTATCATGTATTAATTACTTTTGTATTCTGCATTTTCCCCAGTAAACTCAATGCAAAATACATTTCTTTGCTTCTCTGAATGTTATTCTCGCAATGAACCTATGAGGTAAGACAGGCTGAGAAACTGATTGGTTCAATATCACCCAGTGAGCTTCATGGCTGAGTGGGCACTAGAAAGCTTGCTTTCTCAAGTCACAGTCCATCACTCTTAACCACTATAATAATACAACAACAACAACAACAACAACAACAACAATAACAATAATAATACATTATTGGATTAATCAATTAATGGATTATTGATGTCGCCATACCGGGTTATAGTTGCATTGAGGAAAAACAACAGGAAAAACTCAGCCGCTATCAAGACCTCAAAATCGAACTGCAAAGGCTCTGGCATAACCCAGTACAGGTGGTCCAGTACAGTGGTCATTGGCGCACTGGGTGCCATGCCAAAAGATCTCAGCCAGCATTTGGAAACAATAAACATCGACAAAATCACAATCTATCAACTGCAAAAGGCCACCTTGTTTGGATCTGCGGGCATCATTCAAAAATACATCACACAGTCCTAGATGCTTGGGAAGTGTTCAATGTGTGATTTTGTGATACGAAATCCAGCATGTAGATCTCGTTTGCTGTGACATACTGTGCTTTTGTGTCAATAATAATAATAATAATAATAATAATAATAATAATACTTTGTTTATATCTCCCTGAGGGGACTAAACCATACTAGTTTGCCTACAACACACTGTGGTTGCCACATGGGGCCTCTACTTTCACTATAAACATGTACCCATTTCCCATGTGGTAGCCATAAATTATCCAATTGGTTGTAGCCCTATCTGCTGAACATAAATGCCAAAATTTCATATGTAAATGGGGGTTCGATTCAGAAGGAGAAGACATGAAAATTGAATGAAGATAAGATATGTAGATGATACCATATTGCTAGCAGAAAATACCCAATGGAATGACTATTGAAGAAAGTCATGGCAGAAAGGGGAAAGCAATGTTTACAGATGAACCTTAGGAAAATAAAAATAATGGCCATAGATGATTTACATAACTTTAAAGTAGACAAGGAAGACATTGAAATAGTTTGAGACTGAAATAGTTCAAAATTTTCCCTATCTTAGCTCAAAGTAACAACTATAATCAAGAAATCAGAAGAAAACTGGGACTTGGATGGGCAGCTATGAAGGAACGAGACAAAATCCTGTACAGATATATTCCTGAAAACTAAAGTTAGAATTGTCCATACCATTTTATTTCTCATTTCTGTACATAGTTGTGAAAGCTAGGGAGTATAAAAAGGCTGATAGGAATAATAATAATAATAATAATAATAATAATAATAATAATAATAATAATCTTTATTTATACCCCGCCACCATCTCCCCATGAGGCCAAGCCCAATCAACATGGGCTTACATGAGGCCAAGCCCAATCAACAAATTACAGCAAAATAAAACCAAAAGCACATACAACAAACAACAACATCATAATTACATAAAACATATGAATACATTAACAATATAAGATTACAATAAACACAGTCACAGTAATAATATCAACTCATTTGAAATGCAATGGACTGCTAAAAAGATCCTATAGCATATCAGTCCTAAACCCTTCCTAGAAGCCAAGATGACGAAACTGAGATAGTCATCCTTTGGCCACAACATTAGAAAAGACAATAATGCTTGATACCATAGTGGGGTAAAAAAGGATATCTGCATTCCAGGTGGCTAGACTCAGTCAGTGAAGCCACAGCCCTGAGTCTGCAAGACCTGGGCAGGGCTGCTGAGGATAAGGTAACCTGTCAGTCTCATATTCATAAGAAAGTCTCACTTGTGTGTGGGTGACTTGAAGGCACTCACATTCAGGGGCGGCTCAACCCATTACGCAAAGTAAGCATTTGCAGTATAGTTGATTTTGCCCATGGGCGCTCTTGAGGCGCTCTTGGGGGAAAATAGACCTTGACATATGCGAGTTGTAGTTACTGGGATGTATAGTTCACCTACAATCAAAGAGCATTCTGAACTCCACCAATGATGGAATTGAACCTAATATGGCACACAGAACTCCCACGATGAGCAGAAAATATATATCAGTGATTGGTTTTGGGGGGGGGGGTGCCAAAATACTGTTTTTTTACCCTTGAAAATTACCTAGGGCCGCCTCTGCACACACACACACACACACATACAAAAGCTGGCAAATTCAGAGCAGCAAATCAATCTACACTGTAGAATCAATGCAGTTTGACATCACTTTAACTGCCCTTGCACAATGCCATGGAATCACGGGGATTGTTGTTTTGAGGCTATAGCACTACTTGACAGAAAAAAAATAAAGACCTTGTAAAACTTCGACTGCTATAATTCCATAATATTGAACCATGGCACTTAAAGTGATGTCAAACTGCATTACTTCTACAATGTAGATCCATCCTTTATCTGTCCACCTGTTATGAAACCACAGGAGCCCACCAGACAACAGAGCAGAATCTGTGCAATCGATGTGAATCTGAGGTAAGTGGCTCGATGTTTGAACTCATATTTGACTTTGAACGATTTCATGTTAAGAAGGGCAGGTTTTTCTGGGAATGCATAGAATTTAGTTCACTGTGCATGGCAGGGTGTGATGTATGGATATTTTGAATGTCAGCTCTCAACAGCCTTAGCCAGCATGGTCATTGGTAAATTATCTTAATGGTTCTAATCTGAAGCATCTGATGGGCTAAAACACCATCTCTTCACTCTCAGTTAGTCTTTGCTTTTCTTATGCTATGATATCCTGGGTTCTCTGTTATTAAGCAATCATTGCTCTATGCAACTTGCATTTTCTGTTTTACTAAAGCTATTAGATGCAGAAGGAGTCAGCTGGGATGTCATCAATTTAATATTAGGGGAAGTGAAAGATTTAATGCACTGCGTGGTGGGGGAAATTCAGTTTTGGGGTTAAATATAATTTTGAATCTGATGCCTGGCCCTATAATTATACATAGATCAGACTGATACATGGATCAGTCTGTTTGAGTCAGTTTTCCATGCATAAAGCCATATAGCCTGCTTTCTGTGATTAAAAAGTAAAGAGAGAAAAAATCAAATTTAGATTGTAAACATTTTCACATAACCTATTCATTTTGCGTTAATTTACCCATGAAATATGTATGTTGTATTTAGTTTTCTATAAAATATGCATTTTGTCTTCATTTTCCTATAGCATATGCATTTTGTTACACAGTTCCCAACAAAACATACATTTCTGCCTGTGTTAATTGAGCCAAATACTGCATCTCAAACATCACAGAATCACGCAATCTAAAAATGCAATCCAATCTGATTATTGTTCCCAGAAAGAGCAAATTAAATCTATTTGCTGAAGAAAACATACGGAACAAAATTCTCTAACATCTCCAGGACTGAGAAGAGGGGGAAGCCAGTCTAAATTATTGAGGGATTAGGACCTGACCATGAAAAACTAAAGAAGATTCCTGTATCCAGAGGCGGCCCTAGGTAATTTTCAATGGTAAGCAAACAGTATTTTGCCCCTCCCCCCCAACCAATCACTGATATATATTTTCTGTTCGTCGTGGGAGTTCTGTGTGCCATATTTGGCTCGATTCCATCATTGGTGGAGTTCAGAATGCTCTTTGATTTTAGGTGAACTATACATCCCAGTAACTACAACTCGCATACGTCAAGGTCTATTTTCCCCCAAGAGCGCCTCAAGAGCACCCCTGGGCAAAATCAACTATATTGCAAATGCTTACTTTGCATAATGGGTTGAGCCACCCCTGCCTGTATCTGTAAAGGTTGTGTAGAACCCAGTCACAAGCATCAGATGCTGAAATTTCTTCTTCTATGCCACCATTAAAGGTATGGCAGCCTCTCCAGTTTTCACTCTGGCAAACCTGCATTGCCTACTTATTTGTCTCTCTCAGACCTATCATTATTTGTTCATTGATTTTGACATCCATTGTAAAAATTGTGATTTTTTTTAAAAAAAGAATAATTATGCATACAATTCTGGCAGTTATCAGTTAATACAGATGGTAATCATCCCTCCAAACCCTACTAATTACAAACAAAAGAGGAGAATATATTTATATATGAATGTAATTCTTAGGAAATTATATGTTTCATATTCGGTCCATGCACAGTTCAGAATAATGGTTTGAGAACTCCTGCAGTAGAATGAGGATTTCCAAATAAAGATGTTCAGCCAGTCTGCCCTTGTTGGGTCCCTGAAAATTTATTTTCCCTGCAGTTGGCACCCATTGTGGACTTGAAGCTCCATGTACTTTTCAATGGATAACATATCATTACTTTTTGGTGTTTTCTGTCAAAAGGTGGGAGCTTTCGGTTTTTATCACCTACCTAGAGAAAAATAATTAGAGAAACGTACCCTATGTATAATTCAAGATTATTTTACTCAAAAAAACCTGGATTGATCTTATATCAATGTGATTATTATACCTTAGATCAGGGGTCCTCAAACTAAGGCCCGGGGGCCAGTTACGGCCCTCCAAGGTCATTTACCTGGCCCTTGCTCAGAGTCAACCTAATGACCTGAAAGCACACAACAACAACCCTATCTCATCAGCCAAAAGCAGGTCCACACTTCCCATTGAAATACTAATGTTTATATTTGTTAAAATTGTTCTTCATTTTAATTACTGTATTGTTTTAAGTGTTGGGGGGTTTTTTTGCACTACAAATAAGGTATGTGCATGCATAGGAATTCATTTATGTTTTTTTTTTTCAAATTGTAATCCAGCCCTCCAACAGTTTGAGGGACTGTGACCTGGCCCTCTGTTTAAAAAGTTTGAGGACCCCTGCCTTAGATCATAGGCTAGTCCATCCCAGGAGAATCTAAAAGAAGCTCTCTTTGGTGTGGCACCACTTCTGGTGTGGGCAAGGAAATGTTGGTGATGGTTAGGGGCAGCTGCCACATTGAGGTGGCACTTGTTCTTCCTCTCTCCATGGAATGGCCCTAAACTTATCCATGAATAATATCAAAATCCATAATTTTGGCCCCAAAAACTTGACCTCAACTTACACATGAGTTTATATGGAAGTATTCTATAACAGGGCCCCTGGTGGCACAGCGGGTTAAACCACTGAGCTGCTAAGCTTGCTGACCAAAAGGTTGGTGGTTCGAATCCAGGGAGCAGGGTGAGCTCCCACTGTTAGGCCCAGCTTCTGCCAACCTAGCAGTTCAAAAACATGCAAATGTAAGTAGATGAATAGGTACTGCTTCTGGGAGAAGGTAATGGTACTCCATGCAGTAATGCTAGCCACATGACCTTGGAGGCTTCTATGGACAACACTGCTCTTTGGCTTAGAGATGGAGATGAGTGCCACTCCCTAGAGTTGGACATGGCTAGACTTAATGTCAAGGAAAACCTTTACCTTTTATTTCTATAACAGAGAAGTACATAAGGGAAGGAGGGGTCATTGCCCCATTCCCCGTGTTTTCTCTTAATTACATGCCATCACTCACATACCCCGATTGTATACTATCTTGATGGCATGCTGGACTGCTCCGATCACAGACAGTTTGGCCCTACATTGTTCCCACTTGCTAGCATGGTAGGTAGCTCCTTTCATTAATGCCCATTCCCTAAGATATCTGGACCAATTTGAGAGAGTTTGTTTGCTGTCTTGTTACCATGGTGATTAATGTAGTGTTACATGATATGATAGCCCTATTAAATACCTACACTTGGGAGCCATTTTCACCAGCCACAAGATCCGCAACGCTTCTCTTAAATGTCTCACTGCTTCTGCTTTGTATTTGCTTTCTTAACTCAGATACACACAGAGAAGACTTACTGAGAGGTCTTTAATATATCTCTATTGTTCTAGTGTTCCTTTCCACTGTGAACCTATCCTTGCCGTAGCTGCATTATATGTGTCCCATCTCTTTGCATATACCAAAGAACAGACCAGATTATACACAATGCAATATGCATCACTAGGAACTTTCTCAGCTAACATTATTACTTTAGTGGTAGGTGTTGGGATTCCTCCAATTTTTATTAAGACTGAAATGCACTGGGAAGGGGATTTGATCTATAGGACTATAGAACTTTCCCCTCGTGAGATGTTTCAGTTATCAGCTCCACAGTCAATACGACCAAAGATAAGGAGTTGTGGGAGTTGCAATCCACAATATATGAAAGGTTAAAGTCTCCCAAACTGTGCTGTAAACGCTTCTTTCTCGTATTACAATTCTGAGAGAATCTTTTGTGCACACATACACAAAATTACATCCAGGCCGAAGTTCTGAACCAGAGAAACTGCATCTAGTGTGTTGCACTTGTCTAGACAATGAGTTACAAGTGCATGAGTCAGAGTGTCTGAGATATTTCTGTGCATCAAATGACCCAAGTTGCATTTTATCCAAAGGTAGATAGACCTTGCTGAACAAGATCAATTGGACTACAAATGCTCTCATCAGAAAAGTTGAGATTAGAGCAAAAATACAGAGCAACCTAGAAATATATACAATTCAGGAAAGATGTTGACAAGCTGGAAAGTGTCCAGAGAAGGGTGAACAGAACGACCAAAGGTAGGAAAGCCATGTCCTATGAGGAGTGGCTTAGGACGCTGGATCTGTTCAAACTGGGAAAGAGAAGATTAAGAGGAGACATAATAGCCATGTTTAAATATTTGAAGGACGTCATATTGAAGACAGAGCAAACTTTCTGCTGCTCTAGGAACTAGGATACAGAACAATGAATTCAATTGTAAGAAAGGGGATTCCACCTAAACGTTAGGAAGACCTTCCTGATATTAAAAGCTGTTCCACAGTGGGGCACACTGCCTTGGAGTCTTTTAAACAGAGACTGGCCTTTTCTCAGGAATGCTTTGGTTGTATATTTCTGCATAGCAGAATGGGATTGAACTGGATGGCTCTTGTGGCATCTTCCAACTGTATAAACCTATGATTCTATGACCCTGCTAATGTCGCCTTAAACAATTCTTCACTCTTCATCGTATTACAGGGTTGGGATTGTTTTGAAGGAGTGCTAAAGTTCTTCTACTTTTTGATTTTTGATGGTAAATCTAATTGGACTAGTAGGAAATAACCTACTGGTCCAACTATTGTTGATTTTCTTGTTGTTGCTAAGGATGGTGCTGTTAATCAAAGGACTGCAACAACCTGGAAATCAGGACTGATTCCCATTGCCTCCCCCTGTGGAATATGCTGACTTTGTGACTAAAGGAAGCAGGTTGGCAGCTACAACTGAGATCGGACTAGCTATAGAGATTTTTGTTGTTCCCACTAAGAATTCTGTCAATGGCCTTAAAGGCCATTGTCAGTTCCCCCTATAATAGGTTCACCGAATAAATGGGAACTCAGTAAATCCATTTTTACATATGTTCCATTGATCTAGTGGATCTCCTCTACTTGAAACTAATGATTAGTTTTAGGTAATTAATTATTCCTTTTAACAAAAAGACATTTGATGGAGAGCAGTGGGTTTAAAGATGTGTGGTGAATAGGGTGGAAAGTAAGCTTGAAGATATTCACCTTAAAGGTGAGAAAAGTTTTTTTGAGCATTGGGAAAACCCAATGGACAAGAACTTTCATAGTTAAAGATTTGTTCCACATGAACACTTATGGTATTTTTGTATAGAAAATTATTTTCTGTACAGAAAACTGTGCAGAAAACACATCTCATTTTTTGTCATAGAATAATTTGTGAAATGCAGCCAAGAAAGAAATATTAAACAGTTTCCTTTTGCTTTCAGGAAGAAGATTGATGAGATTTTAGAATCTTACAAATAAATAAGTTTTGAATCACCATGTATTTTCAAAGAAATGCAAATATTACAACACGACAGTCATCCTGTATAACATTAAGAGCACGCTAAAAAAAGAGGGGGGAAAGTTCTAAAATTCTGGAAACTCACTATTTCTAAAACTAGAATAAAGATGACAATATCAAAGGAGATATGTGATGAATACTTCACAGCAAATATGAACATTAATAACAACAGTCTGCTCAGTTACACTCAATTATACAGATTTTTATAAGCTACAATCCTAACCCTGTTTAGTAGGAAGCATGTCACATTGAATGTGATTAGAACTTGTTTCAAAGTAGATATACATAAGATTGAACTGTCAGTTCCTGATGGGAATGGAAAAACCAACATCTGGTCAATGTTAATTGATAATGCCAGAATAAAAACAGCCAACTTTTGATTGTGTTCAGGGAGGTCTCTTTCAGGATCAGAAGGCAGAAACATAAATATTTCAATAAATAAAAAATAGATGCCAAGTTATTTGCATTTTTAAAGATTAATATCCAAACGCTAATTCCAATTCTGAATCTGGGATGTCTCAATTGAAGTTCAGCCTAATAAAACCCAACATTTGCTAGAGTTGAAATATTAATGAATATTTATTCAGCAATGCCAAGACCTATTTAAGAAAATTTCCCTGTCTCTTTAGTAAGGTGGCCACACACACACATTCACATCCAGGCCTCCCGCACCTTTTCATATTTGTACAGATAGAGAAATTGTAATAGTAATGGCTTACCATGCAAGGTACACTTCTGGGATTCTTTTTAATAGTGAAGGAATCCTGCCATCTTTAGCTAGAATACGTTTTATTGATATGGCCCATTGGCCATATCAAAACATTTGATAAACACATTTAACACATATACATACAGCATACAACCAACATTACAATGGAAGTTAAAATAAGCTATTAACAAGAGATCAAAATATTGATTCAGATCAAATACAATTTACACCAACTGACTCCAAATATGCAGTTCTGCCATCTTTAGCATTTGACTACCATTCTCTCAACAGGTTTACACCACCTTATTTAAATGCTTCCATTTTTGTCTTCTGAGGAGTCACAAAGAACCATGCTTCTTTCCGAACAAGAAAAAAATAAACAAGAGAGGGGAGGTAGTTCTCATCTACAATAAAAGATGTTGAACTTTAGACAACAGGATAGTGGCAACTTGTAGAATGAGGAGGGAGAAGAACCTTGCCACAAAATGTCAAGGATGTCCATAAGCAGTCAGAGGCACAGTGGTTGATCCAGAATGAGTCAAAGCAAAGAGGGATGTCAGAAAGAGCTGGGCAGTAGTTCCAAAGTGAGAGAGAAAGATTTGGTGCATTGTTTTTCTCTTTCAATGATATTATCACTGTACTCACTAGGCCAATTACTTCTACAATCATTGAGCAATGTCAGAAACTGTAAGAGAGGGACAGTACAGATTTTGGCATGGCAAGAAGATGGAATAGTGCAAAATGTGGGACTAGAGAGTAAAAGCATTAAAGGTTTGGAATATTTTATTAGTAGCATGACTTCTGCTTCTTCTTTTTCTTCCTGCTATTTTCTCCTTGTTCATACTCAAATGTTTTCTTTTCAAATATCTTCTAAAGAAGTCTCAAAAACCATTAATGTAGTGGAATTCCCAGGTCCATTCTTGTGAGGAAATAATTTTTCCATAATTTTAGGGTTAAATCATAAATCATTTTAGCAATTTTCCCACTATGATAAAGTATTTGAAAGTTACAGAGATTTGGTAGACTAATCACAGTTTGGAATTTCTTTCATGCAAAATTGATACAAGAAGCAGCATTTTGAGCACAGTAAAGAGTATTTTTTATGTATAAAGTGCTATTTCCTGTGCAGAAATGTATAACATGTGTATTTAGCACAGGACCTTCTTGCAGCAACACCAGAAGCACTCCAAGTGGCCAGATACTGGTCAAAGGACATTTAACCAACTACCAAACTCACAAGTTTTGTATTTGTCTATTTGTTTGCTTTGTTCTGTTAGAAATGTAATATAATGGACTGGTTGCTCTGACACGACAAATACATAAATAAATAAAGCACATAAAAAGCCTTAAATACTTGCTTGGGGGGTGGGTGGGGTTGCACAATTTCCCAGATATTTTCTAATATTATTTCCATCCCTCATTGTGCTCTGTAACCTAAGAAGAGACAGAACTTCTACCACATCACTGTAGGGCTACTTCTCCCTACCTTTTAGATATGGAGCTACTGGTGCTTGGGTATCTCCTCAAAAAAATGATTTTGCTGTGGTTTTGAAAATTTGTATCCCTTTCTCAAAACACTGTGACCCTTTCATATTTGTACAGATAGAGAAATTGTAATAGTAATGGCTTACCATGCAAGGTACACTTCTGGGATTCTTTTTAATAGTGAAGGAATCCTGCCATCTTTAGCCAGAATACGTTTTATTGATATTCATGCAATTCTAAAATTACCCAGGAGTGGACAGGACAGCTTGTACTATGAGTATGTTTTGAGAACTTTCTTATTATTAACAGCCACTAAATTGATTTGCTGAGGATAAGGTAACTTGGAAGTCTCACCTGTTGACTTCTGGTGACCCCATGCATGTCATAGGGCTTTCTTGTTGTTCTTTATTCGTTCAGTCGCTTCCGACTCTTTGTGACCTCATGGACCAGGCCACGTCAGAGCTCCCTGTCAGCCGTCACCACCCCCAGTTCCTTCAAGGTCAAGCCAGTCACTTCAAGGATACTATCGATCCATCTTGCCCTTGGTTGACTTTCTTAGGCAAAGAATACTCTGAGGTGGTTTTTCCAGTTCCTTCCTCTGAGGTACAGTCTTCAGCACCAGATATTTGTTGACAGTTTTAAGGGTTTTAAGGACTGATCCAGACAAATTTTCAAGATCAGACAGAAGCTTGTGACTTTATAGTATTTAGGCTTGATTCTTAATACTCTTATGGACGCAGGGTATAAATTAATAATAATGACAGTAAGCACTTGGGCTCAAGCATAACTGTCTGGTGTTTATTTAGATTGTGGTTCAGATTCATACTAACGGCACACATTCAGTTCTAATTTCTGATGGGTACATAACAAGGCTACGTAACACTGACAAGGGAGGGAATTGTTTTCCCAATCAATTTCCTTTGTTGTAATTGAAGAGCAGGAGTGTTCATCACTCATAAGAACTCTGATTCTATTTGAGATCTGAATTCTTGATCATTTGGGGAAACGAAACCTTTATCATTCCAGTTTACTAAATTGGTTGAGAACTCTGGAACTTCATAAGATCCGAGGGCCATTATTTGACATAGATCTCTTGTGTTATCATGGAATTGAATGGGAAACTAGGAACTCTCAGTATAGCCCCACAATAGCAAGCCCTACTATGGCCAGAACATCATGACATAACCTGTTTTGGATGGTCTGAGGAGTTAGGGAAGGATTCCCTTTGCTTTACAGAGGTAAATTGTGGACCACTCAGAGAGTCACTCCTTCTTTGGGGTGAGGCATCAGAGATCTTACTGCTGTATGCCTCCGACTACCACATGTTAAAAATAGTGCTGCTTTAATTTCTCTCCCTTTACTGTATAGTTTTTATGATTTTTTTAAAAAAAGTTTTGTTTAAACTACCAGTGTAGGCAAAACATGTAGATCAGTAAATAGGCAAGTAGATGGAGTCATCAGAGCTTGGAAAATTTACTTCTGGATCTACACCTTCCATTTTGTATTTATATTTGTATTTCCAGATATCTGAAGAACATCAGATTGGTTGCTTTAAAGACATTTTAAAGTTAGTAGATGTCATCATTAAGTTGCATCAATCATCCTTTTGCAGATTGATCACTTGCGTTTCTGTTTAGTATTTTGTTTCAATTAGTTCTGCACACATTATCATTTCCATATGTGATAGTGCTATAGTCTTTCATGCCTCCTCAGTTTAAGATCTTTGATGCTGGCATCCAGGCATATCTCCACTACAATAGCTCAGCATTAGCACCTATGGCTAAAAGGTTTTGTATACTTATCTTTCGCTTTGTAGCATTTGGTACTCTAGACTGATGCAATGTGCTAGGAGGTCTCTCAAGAGCTGAAATCTGGAAGATGGTCAAGAGGGACAATGACAATCCAAGCTGCTCTAAGGATGGAAAATCAAGTTCTCACTTGGGGGAGTTGTTACATGTAGCATAGAAATTATACATTTAATACTGCCAGTTTCTTCTTGAGAGAGCACAAGAAAGTTTATTTTTCACAAAATAAAAAAAAATCCATTATGTAACTCAGAATCTCTCCCATGTTGCAAATCATTTACTGCTATTAACATCGCAAAAACACTTTATATTAAGCTGTTTACATTATTATGTTACTCCCACTTTGGTTACTATTTGATGAAAAAGTGTTATAACTGAGAAGCATAAAGCTTTGAAATATTTGTGCAAAATGTGAAAAAAACAACCCACAACCCTATAAAATATGAAAATTTAAATATATTTAAAATATATCTTTGGCCTGTGTAGTGTTGAATCCTCTCAGAGTCCTGAAACCCACTCAGCATGTGAGGAATGCACTGGCAAACCTCTTCTAAACAAATCTTGCCAAGAAAACCCTGTGATAGGTTCATCTTTGGGTGGCCACAAATCAGAAATTACTTGGAGGCACACAACAAACATAATCCAAGATTAATATGAAGAAGGTATGAGAGGAAAAACAAAGGATTGCTATTGTGAAATTGGGGTATTCCTAATGTTTAATTTATTGAAAAGAAATTATCATGCCAGGCCCACGAAGCAGGATTTTGAGAGAGAAATGTCAATGCTTAGGAGGAGACTTCCCTAGGAACACCCATTACTCCACATCAACATGGGCAAATTTGATAGATCTCATCCCACATGTTTTTCCCTGATTTCTCCCATTTCCATATGAATCATAAGCTCAGAAAATGATGGGCTCCATGATGCTTGGCCAGGGAACTGTTTTAGAAATGATTAAAAACGGAGAGGGATTGCATGTGATGAAATCCTAAGGCATAATGAGTAACTATTTTGTTACTTCAGAGCTCTGTTTCACCCACACATTTCTTTTCCCTTTTCAACCTCTGGCCAAGTTCCCCTTATCATCAAAGGGATTCACTTGATTGGCAAAGAACATGCCATCCATGGCCAATATTATAGTGATCTGTGCTGGAAATTGATAAAATCCCAGGCTTCCCAGAGGATTCATTTAGCAAAACTATGAAATGCCGGAGTGTTTCGGTCATTTTCAACTACAGTATCCCTACGGAATCAATTGGTAAATAGTGATTTGATGACAATTAGGCAAATCCCATTAATTTAATGGTTTACTGTCATTGGGATTACTAATAGGGTGTGCAGCTGTGAAAAGTCACACCAAGACAACCCCAAATGAAAGCTAAACAGCCATATCAGTCAGTCTGGAGGAAAGCTTTTCTGTCAGTCTTGCTACAGTATTGCCAGAGAAATCCCCAGCTGAAGGGATGAAAATATTGCTTGTTATGAAGCTGGAAAAAAGGCTCAGCTGGAAGAGTCTCACTTCTTTTATTATTAAACAGTTGGCACATACTATTTGGAGAGAGCTGTCCAGCCTTAGCCCTGGGAATTTCAGTGCCCCAGGCAAATTGGTGGGGGAGAAGAACAGAAAAAAAAAGACCCACCATGTTTTCTAGTCTTCTTACATTTTCATGCTAGAGGAAAGGAATCAGTTTGTCATTTAACTGTCCAGATGCTTAATTGACTTCTGCGCTTCTCACATGGTACCCAGAGGCAAGGAGAAATGCATCGCTGGGTTTGAGTTTCAGCTGTCCTAAACTCTGTTTGTTGCAACAGGGAGGAGGAGTTAAAAAAACAAAACTCAGCATGTACTAGTTTAACACAAAAGCCAAAGGCTCCCATGTCTATGGGATCAAGAAAAGGTTCCACTGAAAAGAATAGTAAACAAGTTTCATCTACTGTTCTTGTGTGCCTTCAAATTGCTTTGATTTATGGAAACTCTATCATAGCATTTTCATTATCCAGGGGAGCGTTGCCATTTCCTTCCACTAAAGTTTAGAAAGTAAAAATTGTCCAAGGTGTCCCAATGGATTTTCATGGCTGAATGGGGATTCAGACACTGGTCTCTCAGTTTCCTAGTCCAGCACTCAAACCACTATGCCACACTAACTTGTTAAGCCTATAATTGCTTGGATTAGTTCTCTTATCACACACCAGCAACTGTGATGTAAAGACTAGCTGTGAGTTGGCAGGGATGTTGAAAGACTACCTACTTTGCTTTCTCTCCCCACTTTCAAGGAGTGAGTCTTGTTTCTTGGAGTGAAGTTGTTGTGTTTACTATTTCTGTCACATTCATTTGGCCTTGGTATCCTTCCCTGGACACTGATAGGAGTGTGGAGGAGTGCTATGTTTGTGTGAATCATGTGAAACAGGGCATGAGATTATTATCTATTTGGACAGTATGCTACACTGAATCCCTCCCACTTCGTCACTTGCTAAAGAGTGTGAAAGCATAACGAAAAGCAGCATCCTTTCTCTTTACCTGTGGCACATGACTGCTGGTGCAAACATAAACACATAAAAAAGAGACTGGCTTGGAAATCCAAAACCTTCTTATGTAGTATAGTGCTTGATTCCTGCAGTGGCAAAGCAGATGCCAATAGGAAGCCCACAAGCAGGACATGAGGGTAACTGCCCCCTAAGGCCCACATTCATCCAAAATGTGAGAATACTACCTCTGATTTTCAAGACAGCAGATGACTATCATGGCCGCTCTGAGCTTTCTCCTCCCTGAACAAAACTTGGAATGGAATCCTGGCATTTGTAATTTGGTCAAAGGCACTGAAGGAGCTCTTTGCCTGAGAAGTCTAATAGCCCCTTCTGATAAATGCCCATCAAACCCCAGGATTCTATAAAAAGCAACCCTGGTAGTTAAAGTACAGTTGTAGAGTGCAAAAAAGGATCCCACATTCCACACATTGTGTATAGAAATGCTTACTTGCTTAGATGATGAGGATGAAGTAAATGAGTGAAAAACAGGGACCAGACCCTGAGATCTAGAAATCCCATACATCACCAAAATGAAGGGACATCTCTGAACTCCCTATAGAGATAGGGGTAGAGAGAGCAGAACTTGGGAGTTGCTGACAAGACAAATAAATAATATATATGGTTAGACCTCTACAATTATTAGTGTTAGGTCTACATGGCCACTGCGGAAGTAGAAAAAATGAATTAAAAATACTACTTTTACCCTGAGAGAATACCTTTCTAGGTTTGCCACTGAAATTATATAGTCAACTTTTGTCAGACTTGGTTATGGTGTAAGGCCTGGAGATTTCTAAAACCTCATCACTTTGATGAGGCTCAGCATTCCGGTTTCCCATCCTCTGTGGCAAATTCGGGGCCAGCAGGGCAATCCCAATGCTGCCAGCTGACAGTTCTCCATCACTAGTGGGGAAGAGTCTCTGCATGGCTTTCCATCACGCTAGTCCTGTTGTTCCATATAGAAAATGGGGAGGATCCTATGTTGCCAGTGCAACATCCTATGATGCTTCTATCCCAATTGATCCATGTAGCCCTGCTGGAAGTGAGGCTACATCATGTGATGGCCAGAGAATGGCTCCGTGGGTCAGCTGGAGCAGAAGCATCCTAGAACACTGAATTTCCATCGTGTTGAGGTCCCTAGAGAGGTGTTATCTCTCCAGCATAATTCTATGGACAATTTCTAATAGAAGTTAGCTTTATGGAAGTTGACACTCAAGTCATACTGGAGAACCTAGAGAATCAAATCTGCAAATAATCAAATTTGCAAACCCCACAAATGTGGAGAGCTAACTATAATGGAAAGGTGAAGTCAACCTTATTTGGGATCCAGAGAGCATCTTCCTGTTCCTGTACTTGAGAGTTTCACTATGGCATTGCATTTTTTCTTCGCAGGAACAGGGTAGATGAGGCTGGAGAAGATGATCAATATCGCAATGTCTCTTTACAGACTTTTGGCTCCACATGCAAGGGTTTATGCTCTTGTCTGCCAATAATTCGCCTTTCCCCCCGAGGAGAATTTTTTAAAAAAAATCAGAGACAAAAAAGGATCTACCAGTGGAAGAACAACCATTGACATTCAAAAGGAAACCTGGCAGATTACTGCAGTTTCTGTGAAAAATATCCTGTCACTTTTCATGATGCATTTATACTGTCCCAGTAAGTGACAAGGTGGGATGGATTTGGACAAGTCTGTTGCCCAAAGGATAACAACACCCCTGCTTTACCTGAATCACATGTCAAGATGCCACTTCTACAGCTCTATCAATGTCTTTTGGGGGAGACTATTAAGGATAGGAGAGCACAACAATAAGCACAACAGTTTTGTTCTTCCACAAATCTATACTGCTTGGAACTGGCATGTAAAAGCCTCTTTCTCCTGGGAACGAAGGTTTCCTATAAAGCCGTGTTTCTCAACCTGTGGGTCCCCAGATGTTCTGGCCTTCAACTCCCAGAAGCAGCTGGTAAACTGGCTGGGATTTCTGGGAGTTGTAGACCAAAACATTTGGGAACCCACAGGTTGAGAAATACTACAAACAAACTTTCTGAAGTTTCATCTAATTTGGTGTTAATGTTATAGGCCAGGAATAGGAATCAAGTGGCTCTCAATGTGTTTATGGACTATAACTTTCAGTATCTCCTACCCATGGCTAATTGGCTTGGAATCTGGGAGTTGCAGTCCAAATACCCTTGGACATCCCCACTAGGGGCAATGAAATTTCATCATTACAATTAATTGATCATGTATAAATGACTTTTGTTTTGCTCTTTACTTTGGGAGAGAAGGACTTTTGGTGAAAAATCCACCCAAAAGACTTTGATTTTAATGCAGTAAGACCCATCAATGGAAGACAAAACCATCTTACCCAGTGTAAATTTGGTTGGGAGTGGGAAGCAAAGAGGACTGATAACATTGGGAAGTGATAAAGTTTAAGGGTGTTTGAAAAGATTATTTTTTCTAGCAATTAGTCCAATGAGTATGCCCTGATAATATTTGATGGCTTTCTTTTGGAAATGTTAAAAATAAAGGAAAATGGCAGTACGTAAACAACAAAAGTTCTAGGTTCTTGTGGGGTTTTTTTGGGCTATATGGCCATGTTCTAGAGGCATTTTCTCCTGACGTTTCGCCTGCATCTATGGCAAGCATCCTCAGAGGTAGTGAGGTCTGTTGGAATTAGGAAAATGGGTTTATATATCTGTGGAATGACTGGGGTGGGGCAAAGAGCTCTTCTCTGCTGGAGCTAGGTGTGAATGTTTCAGCTGACCACCTTCATTAGCATTTGAAGGCCTGGCTGAGCCTGGGAAAATGTTTTGTTGAGAGGTGTTAAGATGTGCCTGGTTGTTTCCTCTCTGCTGTTTTGCTGTTGTAATTTTAGAGTTTTTTAATACTGGTAGCCAGATTTTGTTCATTTTCATGGTCTCCTCCTTTCTGTTGAAATTGTCCACATGCTTGTGGATTTCAATGGCTTCTCTGTGTAGTCTGACATGGTAGTTGTTGGAGTGGTCCAGCATTTCTGTGTTCTCAAATAATATGCTGTGTCCAGGCTGGTTCATCAGGTGCTCTGCTATGGCTGACTTCTCTGGTTGAAGTAGTCTGCAGTCTTTCATGTTCCTTGATTCGTGTTTGGGCGCTGCGTTTGGTGGTCCCTATGTAGACTTGTCCACAGCTGCATGGTATACGGTAGACTCCTGCAGAGGTGAGAGGATCCCTCTTGTCCTTTGCTGAACGTAGCATTTGTTGGATTATCTTGGTGGGTCTGTAGATTGTTTGTATGTTGTGTTTCCTCATCAGCTTCCCTATGCGGTCAGTGGTTCCCTTGATGTATGGCAAGAACACTTTTCCTCGGAGTGGATCTTCATCTTTACTCTCGTGGCTTGTTCTTGGTCTTGCCGCTCTCCTGATGTCTGAGGTGGAGTATCCATTGGCCTGGAGAGCCCAGTTGAGGTGGTTCAGTTCATCTTGGAGGAGGTGGGGTTCGCAGATTCTTTTTGCACGGTCTGCCAAGGCTTTAATGGTGCTTCTTTTTTGATTTGGGTGATGGTTGGAGTTTTTATGTAGATATCTATCCGTGTGTGTGGGTTTTCTGTAAACGGTGTGACCCAATTGTTGATCTGGTTTGCGGATGACTAGGACATCTAGAAAGGGCAGTCTAATTAGAACAAAAGTTCTATTAGGATAGATGTTACAATGTATAATTTCAATTTTAGGTGCATATATCTTGCATCAAATGCTTATAAAATGTCTCAATTTTACACATATCCATTAACCAAAGTAAAACTACATAAGTATAAACTATCATGTCCAGTACATTTTTAAAACTACCTGTAAGGATTCCCAAGTATAGAGTGGACCATGTTTGTTTTCCCAATGAATACATTTTTTAAAAACTGCATACTGCTTTCCAATCTTGTGAATGCTTCAATGAATGTTTAGACCTTAGGCTCATCCATGTTGAGAAAACACACTTTTCCTTCTTTAGACATAGTTGAAATAATAGTCTCCTCCACTTTACAACACATAATGAAGCAGTTAAAAGACCTCAGTGAATGTCTGAGAGAAGCCTTACAGGTGGTATGTCTCTTATCCAAAATGCTTGCTACCAGAAGTTTTTTGGATTTTAAGTGTGAATCAGATTTTTAATTACCTGTATGTATGCATATACACACACACACACACACATACATAATAAGAGATCTAGAAGAAATTCATCTATGCTTCATGTACATCTTAAATGCATAGCCTGAAGGTAATTTTATATCTATAATTGCAATAATTTTGTGCATGAAACAAAGCTTGTAGAAACTGAACCAACAGGAAGCAAAGGTATCACTATCTCAGCCACCTAGGAAGACAATTTAAGAGTAGAAGGATTATGGAGTTTGGAATTCTGGATAAAGGATGCTCAATGTGTATCAGCAAAAGTGTGGGAGAAGCCTATTCCCATTGTAAACTCACATGCACTATAAGGAGATAGGAAATGATCTCCCCCTTGCGGCTGCCATGGAATCAGCAAACTTTACATTGAAACCGGAAACCTCCCAGACAGATGACTGTTACTTAGAGGTGAACTGGAAATACAGTGATAACTTATGAACTGATAACACTCAGGAGAGTCCGTTAATTACTTCAGTTGATGCTTAAACACAGTCATGAGCTGACAGTGGACCCATGAGCTGAAGCAAAAGCCCAATAAGACAGACACATTGTGAGTGAGGGAGCCCCAGAGCTGGGAATTGCCTGGAAGCTTGTTTCAGCTTCATGAACCCAATAGGGTTCTACAATGGAGACCTTGTCTATGCCACACAGAGTCAAGTCAGGGCTGTATGATGGGTAGCTACAAAGGGGTGGTATATTTTTGGCTATTTCGGGGGTTAGATTTATAAGTCATATTGAGGTTGTTTTATTAATTGTTTTTGACCTGATTTGTTGTTGACTGTTGTTTGCCATTTTTGTTACTCATTGGAAATCGCCCAGAGTCCCCTCGGGGAAATAGAATGGGTGAAAAATAAAGTATCTTGCTATTATTATTATTATTATTATTATTATTATTATTATTATTATTATTATTTGAAGCACAACAAGATGAGTCCACAGCAGACACTCTTCTGGCCATTGTAGTGAATCACACGTCGGACACTTCCCAAGTGTCTAGGACTGTGTGATTTATCAGCTATTATTATTATTATTATTATTATTATCATTATCAACTGAAGAAGGTTGAATGATGTGCCTGGATTCCCCTCCGCCTGCCTCAACTCCCACTTTCCTTTCCTGGTCCTTCTGTGGTGCAAAAGAAACCCATTCTTGTTAGTTTTGGAACAGACCACATAAACACAGATTTTTCCACAACTGAATTTGGGATGAGAAAGATTTGCTGTTGAGTCCTCCGTTGAATCCCTTCCAACCCCCCCCCCCCTCCACCAAAGCTACCCTCATACGAAAGAACAAAGTACTGTGTTCACTTTTCCTCCCATTCTTTAACAGATGACTTGGTACTCTGATAAGACAGTTTCTCATTTTGCCTGTCTAACAGGATATTGCTTTTTCTGTTCTCAAACTGATTCCCTTGTGGCCTGCAAGGAGATATATCAATATTTTAAATGGGGAGGGGGGAGTAGTTTATGGCTGATGCTATGATTGTGACTATCTGCCATACTACCTTGTTTCAGAGAAGAGGGAATAACAGAAGCAGGATGTTTTTTCTCACTCTTAGATTAATTTCAAGATGTAGATGGCAGGAATACTCACGGCTGAATTGCTTCCATGGATTTGGAACATCAGTGGCATAAATCTCCACAGGGTTGATTTGTGTCCAGGGTTTAGCATGCTACTTTTTGGACAAAGTCTTTGACTTTAGCAAAATTGGAGAAAAGAAGCTTCAATTTTGGAAGCTTTTAGAATGCAATGGTTTATGACTCCCTCTTTCAAAGCCCAGATGCTTTGCTTCAATGAATATGGTTATCACCAGAGCTTCCAAGTGTTTCTAAGAAAGGAGGATGCTGCATGCTCAGCAAAATCACACACTTCCAGAGCTTAGAGGTAAGTAGTTACAAATGAAAGAGAATTAGAAATAATTACCTCCTTTCTCTGGTAACAAAGATATAACTACATTACATTACAACTTCAGCTTCATTAGAATGTTAGTCTTTTTCACAGCATTCAAAGAAACAGCTGTGCTAAGTTTGGCATAAAAAGACTTAAAGGAACCCACTAGTACCTTTGGGACTAATTGGGAGGAAAAAATGACGTGGGCTGTATCCATTTTTTGATATGTTTTGTTCAAAGAAGGGTTGTTCAGGAGGGGTTTCACTGAGGGTTTGCCCTTGACTTCATCTGAAACGGAGTGAGTTTGACTTGCCCAAGGCCTTTCAGTGGGCTTCTATGGCTGAACGGGCATTCAAAACTTGCTTTAGTCCAACACTCAAACCACTACACTAAGCTGACTCTTTCTTTGTAGTATTACTGTCATATTTTTGCTACCTATATTGTATGACCCCTTCATCTTCAAGATAGGAGCCCCCAGTGGCGCAGTGTGCCGGCAGGACTGAAGACCGACAGGTCGCAGGTTCGAATCCGGGGAGAGGCGGATGAGCTCCCTCTATCAGCTCCAGTTCCTCATGTGGAGAGGAACATCAAATCATCTGGGCGTCCCCTGGGCAACGTCCTTGCAGACAGCCAATTCTCTCACACCAGAAGCGACTTGCAGTTTCTCAGGTCGCTCCTGACACGACAAAAAAAAATCTTCAAGATCAGTATCTGCAGTTTCATTCATCCACATCTGACAAAATATATTTTCTATAGGCATTTTCTACGTATTCCAGCACAACTCTGTGGTATTCGTGGGCTGGACATCCTTCATTTCAATAGAGTTTGCTAGTACCTGCAGTTTCAAAAGTCTGGGAATGTATTTCCCATGGATATGGGAATTGTACTGTAGTTTTGGTACATGACCGCAGAAAATGGTGGTTCATCTTGTTTTGGGCCGCTGCCTTGTGCTTGGTTGTGGTATTGAGGTGATGATAAGATTGATAGGATGGTGAATATGTTTTGTATCATTAGTATCATTGACAGATAGCATTTGGATTTTCTCAAAAGGTAGCTGTAACAGTGATCTGTGAGAAAACAGAAAGAGCTGCTTAAAAGAATCATAGCTATCCTGACAACTAACTATGAGGGTTATCCGGAAAGTAAGGTTACAAGGAACATAGCTCTCACAGAGAATTTTTGCAAGGGAAGTTGGTATCACTGCCATGTAGCCGGAAGCCAGCAGAAGTGAACGAGCAGTGCCAGTCATCAGTAGCTCATCAACTGGTGTTGTGGTGAAGGTTAGAGATGAGTGTCCTCATTCCATTTCCCTTCTGTCTGTCCCCTTCATGACAATGTGCATCCACACACTGCTCATGCAACACAAGAGTTGTTGACTTCATTTGGTTGGGATGTTTTAAGCCATCCCTCTCACAGCCCCGATCTCACACCCAGTGACTATAATCTGTTCACTAAATTGAAGGAACATCTGGGAGGAAAACACTTTTCTGATGACGAGGTGAAAATCGAAGTGACAAACTGGCTGAAAAAGGCAGACTTCTATGACACAGGCATCAAAAAACTCGTCACACGGATGACAAAATGTAGTGCACTGAATGGTGATTATGTGGAAAAATAATGTAATACCTATGCTATAATTCATGTAAGTTTTATTAAAATATATTCATTCTTTGGATTTTAAAAATCTTGTAACCTTACTTTCCGTTATCCCTTGTATTTTGGGGGCAAAAACAACAAAGAGGAGGAAAAACTGGAGGTGACTAAGAGAGCAATGGAAAGAAGGATGTGTGGCATGACAATAAGAGATAAAATCAGCAATAAAGAGCTGCATCAAAAAACCGGGGTATGTGACGTGGTCAATGAAATCCAGGAGGCAAAAAGATGTACAGCATGAACAGAAGAAGACTGATGGGCATGACAACGAATGAATTGAATACCAAGAGACCACAAGCGACCCTTGGGCAGACCTCACACTCAATGGGGCGAACCAATGGTTAAGCTATTCAGCCAGAAATGGAAAATAAAAGCACAAGATTGTATATTTTGGCAAATTTTGGTAGATTTGTGAGAAGTCCAAAGGAGTGGATCTATGACAAATCGGATAGGATAGGATCTAAAGTCTATGTTATATCAGAAGGTCTCCATCATGGAGTATGTTAAAGAGAAAAAGATGCTACAGTGTGTATGAATATATGTTGTATATATGAATGCTACTATACATTACAAGAAGAATAACTAACAATCAGGGAGAAAATTAGGTCATATATACCCATATATTTTCAGTTAATAAATAAAACTGTCATGTCCCTGAAAGGCTTTCCCAACTACCATGCTTTTCTTAATCTTAATGCCTTATGAGTCAGTGATAATACCTTGTTGTCTTGTATTTGTGAGTACATGTGTGTGCTTTAGAAAAAGGATGGATTACTATATTTAAAGAATAACAACTGAAGTGTCATTTTAATACTTATTCATTTATTATCCCTACTGTCCTAATTTCTCATTATGTCAAAATGTGTTTACTGAATGAAGGATTCGGAGAAAGAGTGAATGGATGAATTAGTCTATTTCCAGTTTGAATTGCTTTTTGTTGTTGTTCTGTCATATTTCTCCATTTATCCATGATTATTATTTTTGTACTGAGTGAACAAAATAATTGATAAATATATGTTTTTAAGGGGGTTTAACCTCAAAATATGAGTTTGTGTCTACATTCTGATCTTCCTTTAAAACTGGGAACTGCATTAAAATATTTGGAATGTGCAAATACTAGAATCCAACTAAAATCCAGTATAAAAATTAGTCAAAGACATGTCAGTCAGATCAGCTCATAACACTATCAACAAAGCTATCTTCATGGAATTCCTCAAGCGTTCCTAATTGAGCAGTAATTGTTAAATGACTTCTTATTGTATTCATTTGAACACAGAGGCTGCAATTGTTATTGTTGCTGGGTTTTTTTACTATTCTTGTTTAGTTAGTTTGTGTTGCTGAATGCAACTTTATTGTGGAAAAGGAATATATGAATATAGTGACTGGATGGAGAGATGCCATGGTATGTTCATAGGGTTGTTATCATCCAGTTTTGTGTACCTTGAAGCTCTTTCAAATATTTTGAACTTTAATTCTCATACACATCTGCTAGCATTGGTGTCCAAAAATGATGGGAACCATCATTCTAAACATCCAATAGATAATAGTTGAGCAAAGGCTATTAAAGCTAATTTCTAAGTAAAAAGGAAAAACCACTGGCCCGACTGTGAACTGAACTGGGTGTTTAAAGACCTGGGAAATGTCTGATGCTGTGACCTCTGAAAGATTGAAGTTCAGAAATGACCTCTAGTTCCCCTACTCTGCTTCAAAAGCAAGAAAACAACTCCCAGCTGAGCAGCGTTGATAGCTTCCCTTTCCCCATCACATAGGTAAAGGTAAAGGTTTTCCCCTGACATTATGTCCAGTTATGTCCAACTCTGGGGTGTGGTGCTCATCTCCATTTCTAAGCCGATGAGCCGGCATTGTTCGTAGACACCTCTAAGGTCATGTGGCTGGCATGACTGCAAGGAGCACTGTTACCTTCCCGCCAGAGTAGTAGCTATTGATCTACTCACATTTGCATGTTTTTGAATTGCTAGGTTGGCAGAAGCTGGGACTGACAGCGGAAGCTCTCCCCGCTCCCCGAACCTACGACCTTTCGGTCAACAAGCTCAGCAGCTCAGCACTTTAACCCACTGTGCCACCGGATGCACCACTCATCACATAATGAGTTTAAATAAAGGCTTAGCCAAGCACAGACTCAGAAGGAATTCCAATCCCACTGTCCTGTTTTGCTCTTAAAAACAGCCTCAAAACAAAATTGAAAGTAAAAGAAAAATGCTTTACTCCAGCAAACAAAATAAGCAAATGCAATTGAAAAACAAAACAAGGAAGTCTTACTACAGACACCAATGAAAGTCTTTTGCAAAAGTTCCAGCAAAATCAGCAAACAATAAGGCACAGATCACGACTAACTCCCTCTCTGACTCCCTCCGTCTTTCTAAAAAGGTAGGCATCTGCAAAGCCTCGTCTGATTCTTCTTCCTCTCCCTCCAAGACCTGAGCACCTCCTTGTTCCTCTTCCGACGAGGAATCCCCAACACCCACAAAGATAGTGAATTCATCCACAGAAGAAATCCCAAACCCTTCAAGGATTGCTATTGATGACTATTGATTACTATCTATTGTTCCCTCAAGGAGTCTTCCTATTCCTAGCCCTGATAACAATTAGCAAACCTTGTTTCTCCTGAAACAATCACTTCCTATGTTAATGAGCTCCCACGAGAGGAAAGAGGTAGCACAGATACAGAAGGCAGACTCACAATTTTTCCAATGAAAGGTTTTGTTAAGTTTCCCGCCACACTGTACACCAATCACAAAAAGCAAACCTTCCAACAATGTATTCTGAACCAATAAGACTGTGATTTATAGTTTGTACCAATCATAGCCATGTATGTTCTTTTCAAATATCAATAAAATGTCCATGTCTGTAAACATGAAGCGTGTCAGATACGAAAGAATTCCCCTGACATCCTTTCTTAGCCAACAGGAGAAATAAAGTGATCTTTGGCTCTGTTCTCCACCCTGTGAGTCTTCATTGGCATCAGGCATGTAGCCGAAATTCTGATGGTGGTCCACGAGAAGGCCTTACTGGTACATTATTTAAACTGTTATGTTTATTCATATCATGATCTGATCTTCCGTGTTCAATATATCCCATATGCATGGGGGCATTGGGGTAACGATACAAAAGGTTTGCTAGGGTAGACCCTCTTTCACTCAGACTCAGCCCCCCCCCCCGAACCAAACTCAGCCCTCCCCCTGAAACAAAATCCTGGCTACGGGCCTGATTGGCATATATTGGAGGTTGATATAATGAGTAAACCCTGAGATTTTGGACAACACTGTGACCTACGTGTTGGGCTAAGTCACACAAAAATCTCACAACAAAGCACCAAATTTCAGTTCACTACATTTAGACAGCCATGCCTTCTAATGTCACACTGTAATTCTGCACACTTTCAAGCTCATGGGAAATGGAGGCTGTCCAGCACAACTGTTACAACTGGAAAACCAGAAGGGATAGGCTCTAGGTGTCATAAGCTAGCATGATTAGAACTGGAAATGTTTGGCTATGCCTGCAGTAGCCACATCATAACAGTAGTCTGGCCTCAAGAAAAGACAACTGCCATGATGAATTGGTTTGCATTATAGCAAAATCCATTATGGAATCTACGGCTGCCAGTCCTGTCCCCTGCCTCCTTACTCTGAGGGATAGTGGAATCCTTGTGACATCAGACTCGCTTGGCTCAGTGGAAGCTGTGACCAACTAGAGGGGATCTATTGTCCTTGAAATTTCCAGAGGGATTTTGATAAATATATGGATCTGCACGACCCGAACAGGGCTGTTGATGATAGAGAAACTTGGAGGTTTCTCATTCATAGAGTTGCCATAAGTGTTAGTTGACTTGATGGCAGTTAACAACAAGTAGTGTTGGCATCAATAAATTTTAAAAAATGCTCCGACATGAGGGACAAGGAAACATGTCCCCACTGGAAGAAGAATAAGATACACAATTTATTGGATGACGTTTGGTCTTCTCAAGTTTTTATCATATGCATGCCTAATTGGGGTAAAATGAGATTGGTATGTTTATTCAGGTGTATCTCCATTGATAGTCTACAGTGTGGAGGAATGATTTCCAGATATGAGTCAAGAACAGAGCTTAGGAAACGTTACTTCTTTGAGTGCCATGATAACCATGCTTTGTGAGGCAGTCTGAAAGCACTCTGAAAGCTGTTATCCAAAAAAGTCATTTTTCCAAGTTGGAAGCCTCCAGAAATACATATTATTGCACTTTTAGTGATGTGTATTACAAGTATGTTACAGCTACATTTAGCACTAAAGAGTCAAGAACAGTCAGAGTGGGCAGTACTATAGGTTGAGCATCCTTCATTCAGAATTTCAAAATCTGAAATTCTATAAAATCCATAATTATCCACATGGGTGGCTGAGATAAGGATATTCTTGCTTTGTGACAATTCAATGTACATAAAAAAATTTCATGTACAAAATTGTTTCAAATATTGTATAAAATTCCCTTCTGGGGGCTTTGTATAAGCTATGCACGGAATATTAATGAATTCTTTGTTTAGGCTTGGGTCCCATCTGTAAGATATCTCATTATGTATATATATGCAGATAAAGGTATTCCAAAATCAGGAAAAAAAATCCAAAACACTTCCAACCACAAGCATTTTGGATAAGGGATAACTCAACTTAGTTTGAGTGACTCAAAATGTTCCCCATCTGGTCTACCTATCCTGACCCTTCTGTGATACAACTGGTTCTCTTAGAGATGCTTTTTTCCACCTCTTCTCTTTCTGTCAGTTCTCTCGCAGCACTTTCCAAGAATGACAGCAGGTTAAACTAGCACCCTGAGAAACTTTCCTATCCTAGTATAGAGTTCCTATTAATAAAATTTTTAATTTGTTTTTGTAAGCCATTGGTGTCTTTGCTCTAAATGAAAATCTCCAACTGCTGCATGCACTCTCTATCAATGCGTACATTCAAAAGTGCCTATAATTCTACATCTCCACTCACGTTGGAATAATCAATAGTGCAGGACTGGACTTGGGTGGAAAAGTATCACCCAACACTATATTCAGGAATAGGGACATATTTCTCAGTCTCCTCAACATATTGCCATTTTACACTCTTTCAAAAAGTTAGGGGGACTAAAATTTCCTAGAGTGAATTCCATCCTTCAACATGGTATTGTTCCTTTGATCACTTACAGAACTATTTCTATCATGGACCAACACATGACATTTTGCTGACTGAGGCAGAAAACCAGAAAGCTCTCTCTCCAAATTAAATATACTATCCACAGCCAGCCACATTACTTTGGCACATGAGACACAAGACTCCAGGCAATATATGGAAAGATAAATGTAAATAAAAGAAATGTAAGTTTGCTATTCTTGTATGATATCACCAAACGCCTGCCTAAAGTTAGGTCCAGCCCTGATTTTTCTCTATACATTAAACCTTTTAGTACCTAGCCTTTCCCTTATGAGAGATCTAATTTCTTTCCACCCACCTACCCTCAACACACAAGGAGAACTGTTGACAGACTAGCTGTAAATCAAGCAGCATAACTTCTGCTGATTACCATTTCAAGCTGGATTCAGAAAGGCAACATATGTAGAGGTGGGAAGGTGTTAAGCCTGATCTATTCTATCTTCAACTCCCCTGTCACTCTTACTGATTGACAGAAGCACAAAAGATGCTGAGTGCATCATCTTCCTCGGCCCAGCAAGGCAATTGCTCCCATCGCCCAATATTTCTTTTCTCACTTTCTGAAGTCATTGATGGTCTCTGTGTCATATTCTGAAAGCTGCTGTCATTTTGGTGCTCTCTGGCAGTGTTTCAGTTCTGCAAACCAGAGCCTGGGAAAGTTTCCTTTTTGATTACATCCTCTTGAATCCCTGGCCAGCATGGCTTCTGGGGATCTTCAGCATTTTGTTAATCAGCCCAAGCTTCTCCAAAGTTGTCTCTTACTTACATAGGAGGGTTACAGTTCCCATCCTGATGGTATCATCACTCTTGCAAAGTGAGGCAAGTCTCTGAAATCCGCAGTGCCAACAGCAAACTCCAACCTTTCCCCCATCAGTATTCATTAGCTGGAACGCTTGTACACTATGCTTTCTAAACCTTCAGCACCAGTGCTTTTCTGTAAAATGCAGGTCTATACTCAGGGGTGCTCTGTCACCTGGAAAAGATGGGGGCTGCTCGAGGAAGTTAGTTTTCTCCACGCTCACAGCCTCACAATTTTCCTCTCCTCCAAGCAAGAAATCTCACACTTATCAGAGTGCGCTTAAAGCATTCATGCCACAGATTTAGAAAAGCAGTCATTAGATCTTCCTCACTAAAGCTCAACTCTGGAGTGACATTAAAGAAAAAGAACCAGGCCTGGAAAAATAGCTTTGCTAGGCTCAGACACAAAGCAATAAAAGAACCAAGTACAGTTGACTCTTCATATTCATGGGTTTTTCACTTATGTATTAAACCAGCCACAGCGCAAAAATATTCGAAGGGAAAATTCCAAAAATTCAAACTTTGATTTTGCTAAGTTGATGTGTAGGGCCTGCTGTAGCTTTCCATCATTTCCCAAAAAGTTACATCTGTTGGAATCATTGGCATTTTTATAAGGTACATAATTTGATTATGCCATTGTATGTAATGAGATCTGAGCATCCATAAATGTTAGTTATCCATGAGGCATCCCATTACATATCTCTTTTCTGCTCTCTTCAGTTATAACAGTATGATCCCACTTTAACCACTGTTGCTCCATCCTATGGAATCTTGAGATCTGCAGCTTAGTGGGATGCTTAGAATGCTTTTCCACTGAGCTCTATTGGCTCTGACCAAACTACAAAGTCCAGGATTTCTTAAAATACAGACATGACCATTAAAATGACATCAATTGTTATAATTGTTATCTGTGAAAGGGACCTCAGTCCTTACATCAGGATTTCTGGTTTTATCCTGGCTTCCTGTTGTGTTGCATCTTAATTCGGGTTTCTGATTTAAAAAAACATTTTTTAAAATAGGCCTAATCTATATCTTAGTGGTTCTTCCCGGGCCTATACTACACTACTATACTTCCCCGGCCCTATAATACACTGCTGCACTATCCCTTGTCCAGCCCCTTAATAGTTGGTTGTGTCCATTTTGTAATTCCACACATCATTATTTTGAAATTTTGCTCAAGTTCAGAGATTCTACTGACTGCTGTGTTTTTCTGTGGCTTTTGACTTTGCATTTACCTTTCTTTTGTAACCAATTTTTCATCAATAAACAAGGATTGCTTTTCCTACAGTCCAGTGTGGTGGATTTGATCTTATGGTCTCGTTTCTTGAACTGGGATGCAACATGGGATGAGGAAGGATTTAATTGCACGAACCATAAAATAAAGTGCTTCTGAGGTCATTTTTGCAGAATTTGGTCAGGGAGGATCTTACATTCAATCATTGAAGGCACATTGAAGGCTTTTTTTCTTCTTGTTCTGGCTTGTCAGGGATTTGTTTCTTCCAACAGCCTGTTTCCTTGCAATAACCATAACTATGCAGCCAACGATTGTCAAATCAATAATCAGGTAGCTGATCTGCACACAAATCTTGTTCTATCATCTCCAACATCATGCTTTCAGGTATGTCCTCTGATTTCTTTCTTTCAATTGACCTGTCCATAGTAACACTCTCTTCTCTCGGTCAGTGGGCTTATGTCCTGAGACTTTGAAGGAAGTGCCTGAAGCTGCTGGTTTTGACGCTTGTACACTGGCCTCCTGGGATTTACTGCATAATCTTCTGTTCACTATTTAACATGACCCTTTAGTTACACGCAGAAGAGAAAATAGATTTTTGTCCAAGATCTGAACAACTTTCCCAGTGGTAACCAGAGAGCATGACATGATCCTGGCTCAAGGGTGCACCGCTTCCTTCTCTTTTCCCTTGCTGCACAACGCCCAACAGCGTACTGTGTAATTATTTCATTGAAAATATCCTGTTCCTTTCCACTTTCACTTGCTCAGCTCAATAATTCCAACATTTGTGCCTTCCATTCTTGTTTTACAATATCTAACTTCCCCTAATTTCATGCTTCTCATATTCCATGTCCCTATTTCATGCATTGTGCAGCTTTGGACATTCCTTTCACTTTTCAGCATGTCAAAATCTGAAATCCTTTCAGTCTGAGTCCAGTTGTATCATTAGCCACAGCACTTCTTGTCCTTATCCTCCATTCTTCCATGGTAATTTCTTGAGTGCCTTCCAACCTGGAAGTCACATCTTCTGGCACTCTTTACTTTCCTTTTGGATTGTCTTGTCATAAAATTTTCATGGTAAGAGACATTCAAAAGTTTTTTATTTGTGCCTTCTTTTGCACAGTACTAACAAGTGTTAGCTATAGTGTTGCTCATATTGCTCTGAGAGATCCTCTGGAAAAAAAGGAAATATATCTCCAAATCCTCAGGGGATGGTTTTATTTTGGAAAAAGCATGAAAATTTGGACAAACAAAGAAAAGGATTTCTCTTCTGCCCAGTGAATGGATTGAGATTCTCAGCTCCAAACACTTCTGTAGTTAGATTTCAAACTGTTCCCTAAAATGGCCATTGAAATCTGAAGAGACCAAATGTGCTGGGCTTTCTCAAAAAAAAAAAAAGACATCTATGAACTGAACACTTTAGTCATGACTTTTCCTGTAGATTCTGTTAGGTGTTCTCCAGTTTTTGCCTCTTCTGGGACCCCCTCCAACAGTGGCACCCCCCCCCCCATTTTTGCTGGTTTCCAGAAGCTCTTTGGCATATTTAGCCTGGTTTCTCAGCAAAAGCCTGTTTGATATGGAAGTCCCCACCAGCAGTGCTGCACTCTGCATTGCTTCTTACCTTATACAATTGTGTCTCTACTGTACAGAAAGTCATGATGGATATAATTTTTCAAAACATTTCTTCTCAAAGGTCGCAATGAGTCATTTCAGAAATGTTCTTCCCACTGTAAGAAAGTATTCAAAGACCGCAGAGCTTTCAAAGGCTATGCAAAAATTAGTTTGTTGTGCACAAAATTCACACATCATTATTTTGTGCAGAAAGAAATCCTGTTTTTTTATGTAAATCAACCATTTTAGCCAAAATAAACCCTAAATTACAATATTTTCAGATCGGGAAACAGCATTTTCACTTTAGAAAAAATATTTCTGCACTGAAACATAATTTTCAGAACATGATGTTTCAACTCAAACAACTATGTGCGAATATTGCACCAAATAAGTCTCGTAGAGTGAAAATTCTGCAGGATTCTTCTTGTCAGGGTTTCTTGACACTCAAAAACATGTTTTTTCATCATTTAGGGAGGAAAATTGCTGAATATGTATTCCATTCCTAATAAGCAGTGACATATTAGTTCTAAAACAATTCTATAATTAACATACTGACATGAATACACAAAGAGTCACATACAATAATAAAACAATAAAAAGGAGGAGGATAATTTGCTGTATTAATGGATTTCTCTTGTTGGTCCTCTTAAGCTATGGGTGCTGAGAGTATGATTATGGTTAGGGCAAAGCTTAGTCTTTTCTTCACCAAAGCTTAGCCTCCACAAAGAGCAGAATGGTGAGGCTGCAGTGTATCTCTGAATACAGAAACACACTGCTCACTCAGGGAGTCCATCAATCTAGAGGACCACCTTTCTTTTCCCCTTCCAGCACATCTGTCTAAATGTTAGGCATTTTGATACAAAAAGAAATAAAACTAAACTGATAGTCTATATAACATTTCAGACTAAATTTGTTTTTGTCCCCTAAGCATGCCCATTTGTAGAGACTAATATTAAAAGTTAGAGTTCTATACAGTATTTGTAGAAAGGGAGTTCTATATATTATCTATATATTTCA
Source organism: Anolis sagrei ordinatus (assembly GCF_025583915.1). Taxonomy (NCBI): domain Eukaryota; kingdom Metazoa; phylum Chordata; class Lepidosauria; order Squamata; family Anolidae; genus Anolis; species Anolis sagrei. Next base: position 209,663,920 of record NW_026844366.1, on the reverse strand, counting down.
GCTTTTTAGTTGTGCAATTTGGATTTTGCATTTTTATGTTCTACACATATAACGGCTAAATATTTAGATTAGGGATTATGCTGACAATTTATAGGAGGATTAGGGCTGTTTAATCATCTTGGTTTCCAAGGAAAGCTCGGGCATGATTTGCTCTGTGATCTGTCCTTTTGGGAGTCCAGTGTATCCACCGAGTTTTCTTCCAACACTCCCTCTCTCAAATGAGTTGATTTTCATCCTATCAGCTTTCTTCACTATTCAGCTTTCACAGCCTTACACAGAAATTGGAAACACAATCACATGGGCAACCCTAACCATGATATTAAATAGTATATTCTTAAACTTCAGGATATTTGGTCTAGTTCCTTTATAATTGCCTTTCCACATTCTAGTTGTCTTCTGATTTTTTGGCTACAGACTCCATTGTACTTAATGACTGAGCCAAAGTATGAAAAATAATGAACTATATTAATGTCCCCATCAAGTATTTCAATGTTTTGTAAATCATCTGAGGACATTATTTTCATTTACACCATGTCCAACTGTAAACCTGCTTTTGCACCTTCATCCTTAACTTTCTTCAATAATCATTGCAAGGACCTCATCAGACGGGTTAAATTGCCTGTCATAAGATGGTCCTACTCTACTTTCAACTCAGGGCCTGCTGGTTCCCATCCTATGATGTCAAACTACTTCTAGTGGGGCTCTGTGGTGCAAGTAGAGAGGACAGATATGTGCCGCCATGGCAGCAACACAGGAAGCTTCCCATGTTGCATAGCCATGGTATGGGGTAAGTGGGAGATGTGGGGTCCCGACAGATTCGCCAAGATGTGATGAGGTCACCAGTCATTGTTCTTTTCTGCTAGTAGTATGGTGTCATCTGTGTATCTTCTATGTTGATGTTCTTTCATCCAGTTTTCATTCCCTTTTCCTCTGAGTTTAAACCTTCCTTACTTATGATAAGTTCAGGATATAGGTTAAAAAGAGTGATAAACTGCAGCCTTGTCCAATCCTCTTACGAACTGTAAACCATTCTTTATTCTGTCCTGCCAGATTGTAACCCTGAGTACAGGTTACACGTAGGACAATAATACTTAGTGGCACATATCTTTGAGAGTGATCATAATGTTTCATAATATATCATTTTGTTATAATCTATAAAGCACAGGCTATTTTTATTTTGAAATATCCATTATCTAACATCTGTTTGTAATATGATCCTTAGTGCCTATTCCTGTACTCAACCCAGCTTAGACATTTTGCATTTCTCACTCCATATCTGGCAAAAGTCTTTCTTGTAGAATTTTGAGCATCTCTTTGCTTGCATGGAAAATTAATGTGGGGTTTGGAATGTATATTGAGCACTTCCAATTTATGAGCCATTGTTTTGTTTTCCATATTTGCTGGCAGATTTTAGTAAGAATTTGAGTGGATTCTGTCTCTGTTGCTTGAAGCAGTCCTATTGGTATGCCATCTGTTCCTGATGATTTATTTTTTTCCAAGTGCTTTTTCAAAATTGTGGGCTCATTGTCAAATGCTTCTTCCTTGAATGAATCTATCATCCTTTCATTTCTTTTACATAGTTCATCGGCTCTTTATTTCTTTGGATTTTGATAGATTATCACTTATAAGTTTCACTGTCAATCTCCTTTGTATGTACAATTGCTGGTCTAAATCCAATTGCTATTCCAAGGAGAGTGGGCCAGTCGAATAAAATGAACTTACATTTTCTCAGGCTCCTATTAATTTAGATGAGTCTAACAATTTGATTGATGTAACTGCATATTGCTTGCAACCGAAGTCTTATTTTAATTATACTTTCTCTTATTTTCTCTCCACATGAGTAAGAATTATTTTCCTGCCTCACCCAAAAGCTACGCTTGCACTGTCCACAACATACATTTATGACCATAATATTTGATGAGATAAACATGCATGAAACTCCAATACATGTAGGCTCAAATAGCAGCATTGCTTTCTAGATCTAGAAGGATGATGGCCACAAAGTATCCTAATGGTCTCAATTAGAATAGACTCATTGAATGAATCCCTATGCCAGCTCCATTGATTCCCAGGAGATCTACATTCTGGATCTCAGCAAAGGCTTGCCTTATAGATACATACACCCTAATGAAACATGGCATCCATGCATGTATGTTCTGGGGTATCAAGGAATGAATGGAGAGGTTTCCTTGGTGATAGGAGAGATGGTTACTGCAAAGCCTCATTCTACTAGAGACCAGGAGCTCATCTACATAGGATGAATAGCTTGCACTCACTATGAAGTCAACCCTGGCTGTCATCATGATGTCCAGGAACTTTCAGTCCTTCTTGAAGGATAAATTGCATTAAGGAAACTTGGGGGGATGCTCTGTAGACTCCACCATGCCAGCACTGCAGATTGGGGATGGAATGTGTGGCTGTCTCTTGGGCCAGTCCAGACCAGGACTGCTCCAGACTGAACATGGATTAAATGGCTAAAGTAGATATGCCCAGGAAGGACCAGGAATCCTCAAAAGGCTTTCGTTGATGGAAGTGAAACTGAGTTCCACTGATGTCACCAGTGATCCTTCCTTCATAGCCCTCCACAAACAGACTCATATGAGAAAATGCGCATTAAAGAAACATCTGTATACCTTGCTGTTTTTCAGCAATATGATGGGATCAAGTGAGGGAGAAGACAGTAGAGATTCAAACATACTAGTGTTCTACTGCCAGTGTAGCATTATATGTCAGCCATTGTGAGAACCAAGGGATAATATTGTCCACACTGGGCTGATGTACTATTTCACAGTGTACTTACTTAGACGATCCCTTGTTCTCCAAGTTGGATAGTCTTCCAAGATCAGTTTACTGGCAGTGGATCCATAGGTGACTGTGGAGCCCTATTCTTGATCTGCATGTTCTCCTGCAGTGAGGGCATTGGTTTCCAGGTGGAAGGCTGTCCTGGTCGGGGTTGGCTTGACGCACCTTCCTCTTGGCACATTTCTCTCTTTCGCCCTCCATTCGTGCCTCTTCAAATTCTACAGCAGTGCTGTTCACAGCTGACCTCCAGCTGGAGCACTCAAGGGCCAGGGCTTCCCAGTTCTCAGTGTCTACGCCAGGGTTTTTAAGGTTGGCTTTGAGCCCATCTTTAAATCTCTTTTCCTGCCCACCAACACTGCCTTTTCCGTTCTACACAGCGACCAGGCAAGTTTCCTTTCATAAATAAATAAAGTGCCCATCCATTTTAATCAGTTTTCTAACTGAATTTTTATAATGTTTTGTTTGTTTCCGGTGCTTCTAATGTCAAAATTCAGGGCAAATGAGCTAAGCGCTCTTTTGTCACATTGGAAAATCTATAGGTTTTTGAAGAACTAAACACAAAGAGGGCCTTTTTGTTTCCAAACTAGTTGAAGACCTGCTCTTCGTAATAGAGGGAAAAATTCATATATGCAATTGGGGTGTTTATTTGATTTGTTTCTCTCTTTTGTATCTTTTTTTTAATCTATTGAATAATACTCTGCCTCTCATCTAGGGAGCAGCTCACATTTTGCCTTATTATGCAGTGCCAGTGAAGGTACTCTCAGAAAATCTTCAAATAGTCTCCACAGTGATATAAAACAGGGTCCAAAGCAGGAGTGGGAGTGGAGACATTAATGCCCAGGCTTTCCATTCCCAGTGGAGACCCCATTGCTCAGAGAAAGATGCTTTGCAAATGTCTAGTAGAAGTCTCAAAAAAGGTCAGACTCAACCTTTCCCCCAAGAAGCTTTAGCCATTAAATGCCATATAGGGCAGAAGAATAATAATATGGCTTTTTCATTTTCCTTATCAGATTCATCTAAAGGCTGAAATGAATCAGCAGGCAGGGGAACAGTATCAATATTCAGGTGTTTCTTAGTTCTCTTTCTTGACCAATGGAGCAAGGAAGTCCCACCCCCAGAATTACTTATATCTCATGCAAAGCTACAAGTTTGAGGAGGCTTTGACTCATTGGCTGCTCTGGTAAAATTGCTAGACTATGTAGCCCTCTGGTCAAATTTGACATGGTTGTTTTTTCATTCTTGTTTACTTGTATTTGTTATTTTTGTGTGCCTTCACATCAACTCTGACATAATCAAATTCCTTGGCGCTATGACACAAGAGAATATAATATGCTCACAATCGTCATGCTGTGGTTTTCCATGGCCAACTGTCTTGGAGTTCTAGTCCAACACTCAAACCATTACACCATGCTTTCAAAGCATTTGTTTGTATTTGTAGGTATTGTTTCTATTGCACTTGTTATGCTTATATTCCTTTTCCCACTCTGGAGTTTGTCAACATGCCCTACATGAGGTTCTCAGGCCAATGGCTTCCTGACAACTGTCTGTATTCATATGAGTTGAAAGAGTGTGGGTTTGGGAATACGTGTCGTTTGGCTCTTGGTAGTCAGGCTGAACATCACTTTAATGCTGGCCCTATTAGTCTCAATGAACTAATGAGCTCATGGTGCTGCTATTTGAGACATGAAATGTCTCCTGAGATTTCAGAGCACTGAACTGCATAACACAGCCATGACCCAATTTCATACAACCTGAAAACTAAGAATTAAGCAATGTTAAAAGAGCAGAAAGTTTACAGGTATTTCCTTTCTAGCAGTTTTCTATGGAAAAGCCATGCCAAATTCTCTTACTTTCTTAAAGGGGGCATCCACATGACACCATCACCTATACATTCACGTAATGCTTTTCTTTGTGGTTCACACAAGGAAAAAGTGATACTTGCCTGTATCACTCCTCTGAGTGATATACTCAAGCATTGGTTGAAACAGGAAAGGACAGTGTGGTTTTTTTAGACCATGCATACTGGTCGTATCCAACTAGTTGTGGCATAAGAAGAGTTGTCTATGTGGATGCAACAGTGCATTAAAGCTGTGATACTCAACCTTCCTAATGCCACCCCCTTAATACAGTTCCTCATGTTGTGGTGACTCCCAACCATAAAATTATTTTCATTGGTACTTCATAACTATAATTTTGCTACTGTTAAGTATTGTAATGTAAATATCTGATATGCAGGATGTATTTTCATTCACTGGGCCAAATTGGGTACAAATATCTGATACACCCAAATTTTAATACCGGTAGGGTTGGGGGAGGGGGGTAATTTTGTCATTTGAGAGTTGTAGTTGCTGGGATTTATAGTTAACCTACAATCCAAGAGCATTCTGAACTCCACCAAGGATGGAATTGAACCAAACTTGGCACACAGAACTGCATGGTGAACAGAAAATATTGGAAGGGTTTGGTGGGCATTCACCTTGAGTTTTGGGATTATAGTTCACCTACATCCAGAGAGCACTGTGGACTCAAACAATGATGGATCTGGACCAAACTTGGCATGAATACTCAATATGCCCAAATGTGAGCTCTGGTGAAGTTTGGGGGAAATAGACTTTGACATTTGGGAGTTGTAGCTGCTGGGATTTATAGTTCACCTATAATCAAAGAGCATTCTGAATCCCACAAATGATAGAATTGGGTCAAACTTCCCACACAGAACCCTCATGAACAACAGAATATACTGTGGTTTCTGATAATCTTTGGAGACCCCTCTAACACCCCCCATGACTCCCAGGTTGAGAACACTGCATTAAAGTATAGAGTGTGAATGCACTTTAGTTTCTGTGCATATCCTTCATTGCAATTTCACCATGGATTGTCATAGTGCACACTAACTATTGATCCATATATGTTGCATTTTAGGGTTTGAATAACATAACCCCTCTGCCGATTTCTTCAATACTTATTTACACTATTCTGAAACAAAAGTAGGATTCCAGCCAAAGACTGACATTTTCCCTTCGAAAATAACCATAAAGCAGAGGGGGTGTCCAGCACATGGGCAGATTTTAGCTGAGGTTTTCAATTTTTTTCTAAAGGGCATCATTTAGACATGGGCAGTTAATATCTGGGAAAATAAACTTATCATAATTCAACACACCATAAATGTTGCAGTTGCTTTTATGACTCCATTTATATTTTAATTGACGGTTTAATTAGTGCTAAAACATTTTTCCAGCTATTTTTTTAAAAAGTTCTTATTTGTTTTTCCATTTATGGTTAAAAAATAAAGTCTGAATAGCAAGGAACAGAAGGGGGAAAGAAGGGGGGCGGTGGAAGAGAATTTGAAGGAGAGAAGAAAATAAATGACAGTTCATGTTGGATCTCAATGCAAAAGGCACATGTTGGCAGTAAAGAGAAAAAATCAGGCATGCAAATCTGTTCAAGTAGTCCAAATAAGAGTCCAAATAAGGCAAATAATGATTGACACCAGACTAGGCATTCAAATTGGGAAAGGATAATGAAATCCTCACTTTTTTTTAAAAAAGGAAGATACACAGAGTACTATAACACGATCATGCTATGCTGTTATGTTTTTCAAAACAATGGCTTCTAAAATGCTCTTCCAATCGTTGCTATTTACCATGTTGGTAAAATGAGTATAATTTTCTCAAAACAATTAAAAATAGCAACCATAATCCTGTTTGTAACTTTGTGATATTCACAATTCTTGAATAGTTTAGGGGACATGAAGGAACCATGAAAGTCTTCTGGGAAACAGCTGCTGTGATCAATATGGGTCTGTTCCCTGTTGATCAGGAAGCAGCTGACTTACATTTCCACACATTCCCATGAGAATAATCTTTGGCACGAGGGAAAATAGAATCGGGACCCTGTTTCTGCCAGTCACAAAGGAGATCGCTTGCAGAAGAGGAAAGAAACGTCAGTCAGGTGCTTCTCATGTGACAGGACAACAGGTTCCCATTGATTGCAGTGGATGCTACTTGGAAAGTGGGAATTTGGAGGAGAGAGGTAGTCAGGCAGGTATCACCCTGGGGCTACATAACTATGGTGGTTACACATCAGTAACGCACCAACAGGATTCTAGCAAGCATCATTATATGATTTTATAATAGCACTAAAACATCATTATAATAAGCAAATATATATTCAGGAAGGGGGACAATGCTGAGTGGTAGAGTATGGACGCTGCCTGTCAAAGGTCACAGTCCTGATAGCAAATATTGCTAGCTAGGTTGAGGAAAGACCCCTGTCTGAAACCTTGGGATGCTTCCACCAGTCCATGTCAATAACACTGGCAATACATCTAATTACATATATTGAGAAGGAAGATGCAACATATACACAGGGTTGAAAAATAAAAAACTTGGCTATGTCTCTTAGTTGTACATCAAACTCCAATCAATTGTTGCTCCATAAGTTTAGAGCACTCCAAGTACTGCCAGTCTTTGGTCAGATAAGCACTCTTTCCTCTTTCCAAACTGACAACAAGAGGAAGATTTTTTATAAGGTTCTCTCTAAGATCCAAAGAGTATCAGGAAACAAATTGGGAAGCAAATCACTCCTCACCAGAGTGTGTTGTCAGCTTTCCAAGCAGGCAGAGATTTCAATATGTCACTGTAAAGTAAAAAAGAAAAGTTTAAGGAATGAAGGAAAATGGAAGGAGTTAGCAGATATGTCTATACTAACTGTTAGAGTTGTGCATGGAACTGTTTTGTTTTGATACATCCATTCTTTCATTACTTTCAATACCCTCAGGAGAATGTAACGAGAAGGCTCCTCCCAGTATGAAAATCAGCTCAACACAAAAGCAAGTTGGAGCCAAACCTGGCTTCTCCTCTGCTTTATGGCATCACAGTTTAATCATTTTTTATTAATCCCCAGCTAACAAAAACAACCCCGAATTTCCTGAAAAGTACTACCAGTTACCTCTTTTTTTCCAGAAGATCATCACACTTCCTTACTTAGAAATGGAAAGTCTCCTTAAAATGCCTTGAAAAAAATGTTTGGCTGGCTCTTGGCATGTGTGTGTCTCCTCTAGAGTAAGAAACAGTTTTAAGAACTTGCTTGCCTCCTTGATGCTTTGGAAAGAATGTTTGGCTGGCTGTTGGCATGTGTGTGTCTCCTCTAGAGTAAGAAACAGCTTTAAGAACTTGCTTGCCTCCTTGATGCCTTGGAAAGAATGTGTGGCTGGCTGTTGGCATGCGTACGTCTCCTCTAGGGTAAGAAACAGCTTTAAGAACTTGCTTGCCTCCTTTATGCCTTGGAAAGAGTGAGTGGCTGGCATGTGCAAGCCTCCTCTAGAGTAAAACAGCTTAAATGCCTAAAATGATGGGAAGGGGAGCCTATGAAGCCTCCCTCCCAATAATGGGCTGACAGAAAATGGATTTTTAGCACCCCAGAGAGAAAACAGATATCTGCCCTACTGAATTTGGGAAGCCCCCAAAAGACAGATTGAGGTCCCCATTGAAAGCCAGGACACAAAACGGGTCAAGGCTTAGCTGGATTACACAACCTTACTAACTGTGATATATCCAGAAATCTGTTTCTAGCATGTCCAGTTGTCCATATCAAAATTCACAATATACAGAGCAATTAAATTCTCTTTTCAAACACTTTCCCTTCATTCTTTGAATACCAGTTCATACATGCACTCTAAAATATAGATGGAATAGACAAGGCAGTTTTGCACAGGCACTATATAGCAGTTCAAAGCTAGCTTGAGGGTGGAGTGTCCACAAAATGTATGCCCCCAATGCATGCTGTAGCATGTATCAAGCCAGAAATAGTGCATTTAAAAAGCACCCCAGAAAGCCTGGAACATGCTAGATAATGCACTGCTGCTGTTCAGAGTATATCCCATGCAGGGCTGGAAATGCACTATACTCTGATCATCTGCAGCACATCTCAGTGGAATGGTTAAAGGGGGAAAAAAATCTGCATTTTTCTGGCAGATGTCTAGTTATTGATACTGTGATTCCTGGTCCAGTTCTGATCTGCAATCAGTGGATATTGTGGTTATTGTTCCAGCCTTGAAACGATTCCTGGAGCCTTGGTAAAAGTTGCTAAACTGCAAAACCTATTTGCTTTCATCTACTTTCAAACTGGATTATAGTGTCTGTGTAGAATTTCCCAGATTTAAAATAAATGAACAGATGAGCAATGATTGAGTAGTACTAGAATTACTTGTTTGGAACCACCCAGCTACATTTAGCTTTTCATATCAAAGTTTATGTATTGCAATTAACTCTCTCTCTTGAATAATGGAAAAGGCATTTGCATTAATACAATGACACAATAGCAGGGAAGAACTGAAGACAGAAGAAACACAAACACTACAAGGAAGAAAGAGCTTAGTTTATTCAATTAAAACAATGAGAGAGTTTTCTAATAATATACCCTCCAACTTTTCATGGATGTGAGACAATGCAGCCAAGGAATATAATAAAGCAGCTAAGACTGCAGCAGTTATAATAGCCATATAATATCAAGACAGAAAATCCCACAATATCTGCTTTGAACTGGGTTATCTGAGTCTACATTACCATATATTCCAGTTCAAAGCAGAAAATGTGGGATTTTATACAGTTGTGTGGAAGAGACCCGAGTCTACAAGGGCAAGATTCCTCCCTCTTCTCTCTTGCCCACCTCCTAGACCAGGGTTAAGTGAAAACTCACTTCTTATTCACTTTGACATATTCACTTTGCACCAGGACTGTGGCGCAGCTGGCTGCGAGTCAGCTGCATTAAGATCACTACTGATCATGAGTTTGAAGCCAGTGCAGGTCGGAGTGAGCTTCCTGTCAACCTGTGTGTAGCTTGCTGTCAACCTTTGCAGCCCGAAATACAGTTGCATCTGTCGAGCAGGAAATTTAAGTACCGCTTATGCACGGAGGCTAGTTTAACAAATTTACAACACCATAAAATCTCCAGCAAGCAAGCAAAGAATGAGGAAGTACTCCATCAGTGTCTCAAATGGATTGTGAAGCAACAGCTCCCCTGGTGACCAGAATACCTTCATGAAAGCTGGAAAGTTAAATAGCCTCTGTGTGTCTGTCCATATATGTTGTGTGTCTATGGCATTGAATGTTTGCCATGCATATGTTACATTGTAATCCGCCCTGAGTCCCCTGCGGAATAGAAATACTGTAAATAAATAAATAAATAAATAAATTTGAAATTTGTTGAAACTGAAGAGAGAGAAACTGGAACATATTAAAGGCAACTAAAAAGTGGGGCAGCAAAGACTGAACCAGGATTGTTCCTGTCAAACTGTGACAGTTGGAAGGTATCCAATCAGAACTGTAAGATATTTTGGAGGCTTTTAAGCAGAAGCTGGATGGGAATCTGTCAGGAGTGCTTTGAACATGATTTTCCTGCTTCTTGGATTGGATGACCCATGAGGTCTCTTCCAGCTCTAGGATTCTCTGATTCTATATCATATACAAATCAATAGACTGGTTAACTAAAACAAGCAACAACAATACTACAACAAACATGGGGATGTGGACAAGCAACGGAAATTGAGTGCAGACTACTTTTGCCCTTTGAAATTGTTTGCATCAATTGAAGTCAGCTGAGAATAAAGAGGGGTGGGTGGGAGGAAATGAGAAAAACTGATTATTTTTTTAAAACAACTGAAAAAGTGGGATAGCAGAGGGTTAATCAGCCTTTGAAACACTTTGTTGGGTGTTTAGATTGACTGGACTACTAAAAGATCCAGTTCACCCTGGAGTAATTCAGTTTTCCCCTCTGTTCTAAGAAACATAGAAATAGAAGCAAAGCCACAGCTGTTTGTATGGAAGATGCATGCTTGAACTTTCCCTCCTAACTCTTATATTTCTTTTCAAAGGAAAGGGAGACACAGCCCACATCTTAATGTTTTCAAACACCATCCCCTTCAACCTGGAATCGTGGAGCTGAATTGATACTGACACTGCATTGAAAGCTTTAAAAAATTATTATAGTTCCAGAGCTGACAAATATGTTAGTTACTATTGTAATTACAATTTGTAAATCAGTTGTTTATGGTTTTTAGTTCTACAAAAGTAACTTAAAATTATCTGTTTGTTGTTTTTTAAAAACTCTTTTGTTTGTTACAACAGAACTTTCCAAGCATTACGTGTTGATGAGACACTTTTTAAACCCTTTTATGACACTGTAACCAGCCCTTTACTGTGAGTTTTCTGGGCTGTATGGCCATGTTCTAGAAGCATTCTCTCCTGACATTTCACCTACATCTATGGCTGGCATCCTTGAAGGTTGTGAAGTCTGTTGGCCACCTTGATTAGCATTGAATGGCCTTGCAGCTTCTATGCCTGGCTGCTTTCTGCCTGGGGGATCCTTACTTAGGTGAGGTTAGCTGGCCCGGATTGTCTCCTGTCTGGAATGCCCCTGTTGTTTGGGTGTTACTCTTTATTTACTGTCCTGAGATAGACAGACAGACAGACAGACAGACAGACAGACAGATAGATAGATAGATGATAGATAGATATATCTATCTCACATAATTGTTTGTAAGATAATAACATATATTTCCAAGTTTGGCATAAATATCCGATATATCCAAATTTGAATGCTGGTGGAGTTGTGAGGGGGGAATTGATTTTGTCATTTGGGAGTTGTAGTTGCTGGGGATGTATAGTTCTCCTACAATCAAAGAGCATTCTGAACTCCACCAAGGATGGAATTGAACCAAACTTGGCACACAGATCTCCCATGGCCAACAGAAAATACTGGAAGGGTTTGATAGACATTGATCTTGAGTTTTGGAGTTGTAGTTAACCTACATCCAGAGAGCACTGTGAGCTCAAACAATGATGGATCCGGACCAGACTTGGCACAAATACTCAATATGCCCAAATGTGAACCCTTTAAAAGAGATAGGGCAATGTATATAAGTTGTGATAACAAAATGCATGGAAACACAACATATCTCATGGAAACCTTCCATTTATATTTTTAAAATACATGATTTATTGCTTCTTTCACATAGACTCAGATGTTTCTCGTTACATTTATGTGACACACCTACAGATTGCACCCGACACACTAACATGTCGCAATGCACAATTTGAAAAGCTCTGCATAGATGAATAAGTATGGCCACCAGAAAGGACGCCATGAGCAAAGTAGAAGCTTCTGAAGGAAAAGGTCATCATTGGATTCATTTTGGAAGAGACTTTCAAGTGGTCTATAGAAATTTCAAAAAGATTTTGCTGACATATTCAAGGCTTACTTGAATACAAAGACATGTGTTTGATTGTACAAAAGGAACTTGTACATCTTGAGGTAAATTGAAAGCTTTTCCAAAATATTCTTCAAAAGCAAGATCTCTCAAAATGGAATCTTTGTCTATTACCAGTTGGAAAAGGATTTTCAGTTCACATAGACCTCTTCAAACAACAGAGAAGGGAATGAGAAAAAAGCAGGTAGGCAATTTATTCATTAACCAATCCGGTTTAATAATGCTATACATAATTGGCTAGTCATAAATCTTTGCTCAATATAGGCTTTGTAGACCTGGATTGGCTTACTTTATTTTCTTTTTTTAAAGGTACAATCTTCTCAAAGTCTTACTCTTCTAGTGTAGAGGACCCATGTTACTTCTTCAATCTAGTGAAGATCTTACTAATTTGCAAAACTCTGGTGTAAAAAAAATCATGTGACAACCCTGACGGAGGGGGAACACAAACCCACCACTGGACACCAGTGTGACAAAGATCAAGGCTATCTTGGCAAGGGAGACAAGCAATCCACCCACTGCCCTTCAGCTTACAGGGTTATCGTTCAGCTGGACACTTTTTAGAATAAAAATAGTTAACTATAACAAGGGGGAAAGACTCTCTTATCCCACCTTAGTACTATATTTATTAAGTGACCAACTGTGATGTAGTTGTAGACCGATGTAATTGTTAAATCACTGCCACCACCTCAATTGAATAGGTCTGAGGAAAACCATATGTGTGATTGTGAAAAATAGGAAAAGTTGTATTTAAGCTCTTTGTTCTTCTTTGACCACTGTTACTTTTGCTGACTGGACTGAAAGAAATCTTCTTTAAGTTAGCTGAGAATGTAAAGGTTATTATAGACCGAGGCAGACACCAATTTAAAGGTGAAATAAGAAACAGGTTTATTTTAGAACTAGATAAACACATCAACTCTTAAAAGAGTAGTACAATAATCTTGATGCAGTTCAGTTTCTTAATGCTTAGCTGGATAAACAGGCAGTTTTACTTAAAGGCTTCAACTTTTGTTTCTCAGTGAATTACTTGTCCTCACACTGATCACCACTGACACAGTGTGTCTTTGGAGCACAGCACCCAAACTGCCTCCCAGAGCAAAATCAGGCTTCCCTTTCACTGACCCTATCCTGTACAGTGAACCAGGATCCCTTGCCTATGCCTTGCTCTAATTCTAAAGCCTCACACAAAAGTTTTCCCTCCCTGCCTAAGATCTCTATAGCTCTCTCTCCCTAAAATATACTTCTTTCCTCCACGATATCTAAACTCCAACTCCCCAACTTGTCAAATAAGCCAGCCTTTTTTTCCCTCTCAATCCTAACTCCACCCCTGACTAGACAAGCCAATCAGGAGTCAGCTGACTCCTCCCTCCTGCCTCTGGCTCTCTTGCCTAACCCAGAATATGTCAGCTACTGACTTCCAGGCTTCGGCCTTCCTGCCAAAAAGGTCAGTTTCATGACATCTGGCATTAGAGAACTATACTGTAATGAATCACTTACCTTAGCTGGCTGCCTAAGGGAGTGGGCCTGGTGAAGCCACGGTGTCCATTTTAGAAAAGGGAGACAGGGAGAAGCCATTTTAGTTAGGTTTGCCTTGAGGGGGCATGTTCAAGTCTTAGAGGGAAAATAAGAAGGCTAGGGTTGGCTAGAAAGATGGGGGCAGAGCCTAAGTGGTCTAGAGGGAAAAAGTGTCTTTTAAACGGACTTGAGGTCCCAGTGAGTCAGTTAGGGTTTGGAGCTGTTAGAGAGAAGAAGAGTTGGTGTTAGTGAGAGCGAGTTTGTGTTTGAAGAAGATTGGGTCAGTCTTTTGTGAAGTATTCAGAGTAGCTATTGAGTAGATAGCTAGAATACTGTTTTGTGGAGCAGTACCCCGTTAGTGGACTGTTCAGTTCCTAAGAAAGTCTAGTTCAGGGTATTTTTGGCTAGATTCCTAAGGGGGATTTTTGGGAGTTACTTTCAGAGATTCATTTCCTGAAGTAATTTTCTGTGGTGGAACTTTGAAGACTTGTAACCCAGAAGTTTTAAGATTTTGACTCTAATGCAACCACAAGCTTTTTATGCCAGTATTTTACTGAAACCATTGAGCTTTTGTACCTGAATTATTTCAAGCATGTTCAATAAACATTCTAGTTCTTTTATTTGACTTATACCAGCCTCAGTGTGAATACCTTTGTGGTCAAAGTATTACTAAAGTAAGCTTCTCAGCAGCCTTCAAGAAACTATAGTGGCACAGTTTGTGTTACAGAACAAACTCTTGATCTTATCTCAGCCTGATTAATATTGAAATGGTGGCAGCGGATTTCATTTGAAGAATCATTTCAAGTCGCTCAGTTCCAGTGTTTCCCAGGTCCTACCTTTTAAAATACCAAGTGTCTCACCCCCTTCTCTAGTCTAGTCTCCCCTGGTTTTTGGTATAACCAGAGGGATATATTTCAACAATAAATTAAAGAGATATTTAAATATACATTTGGTTCAGCAACCATACTCCCTCTTCCTTTTGATGGCCTCATATTTTTGGGTGACTAGCATGTTCGTTCATTATATTTTTAGATGGTGCCTGTGTGTGTTTGTTGTAGCTGATGGTGTGAGCGTTATAATTTTGGTGGAGCAGCGTTGGGATTATTTTATATATTTCCCCGTCTATAAATTAAAATCATACTACCTGCTCTTTATACATACCATCTTCAAAAAGGATTGGTTTGGGTTTTTTTTTAATGTGATGTATCCTAGAATATAAAAATCCCCTCCTCTAGGTAAGAAAAAATGTTTCTGTTTGTTCTGGTAATTGCCTCTGGGTGTTTTGTGAAAAAAAAGGAACATCATGTGGATTTTAAAAAAAACCCTGAGAACTTTGTCAACAGATAGAGCAACCAATAGCAATATTTCCTCCATCTGTTTCCCCCCAAGAGAAAGAAGTTTGTAGCATAAACTTTCATTGACTATGAATGCTTATTCTAAACACACATTTCTCTCAGTTCAGATAAAGGATTGTGCTATAACATTCCTTTGTATATTGCCTTTATTGTTAATGCACATGATATGACCTCCATATTTTGCAGGGGATACAGATTAACTGTGGTTAGTGGAAGTATACTGTAGAGCTGCCCTGAAGTTCCTAGGAAATGCCTAGAGAAGACATACCAGTATTTTGGCAAATATGGGTAAATAATGAAACATTGGGTACCAGTATTGTGGATATGAGGGGTGTATAGTATATTGGAATTCAACATAACTTACAAAATATTGTTTAGTTATAAAACATGATGAACAAGTCTTCTTTTGTTAGGTGCAAGAACTGTCCTCTATTTTTTTCATGTTATTACTGCCTCTGGTACCAAATTTTCTATTAAAGAAATGATTCCCCAAAACACATCAACTTCGTTAATGAAGGTATAACTATATTTATAACTTGCAGGATGGTCAGAGTAGAGGGATGAATGGTAGTGCCAGGGCTATCACTAGAACTGTTTCCCTGATCATCTATCAAGTTTATCGCATGAAGGTGGCAAACTGCCATTGAACTGTGTGGTCCTCATCAAAGGTGCTGTGTGAAAGCTATTTCAGGTTGAGAAATTCCTTTGAGAAACTCATCCCCTGCTACTGAGGGGGAAATCCATGAATAATAATAATCATCATCATCATCATCTTTATTTATACCCCACCATCATCTCCCCATAAGGAACTCGGGCCAGCTAACATGAGGCCAAGCCCAAAATACAGCAAAATAAAATACAAAACAACAAAATAAAAATTACATCACCATAACAGAATAAAATAAGCAGTGCAAAATAACACAGTGAAAAATAGAACACAATGAATGAATAGCTCCAAAACCACGCTTCTGGACTCTTGGGCCAGTTCTTAAACACACATGAGCTTCATGTATTCCACATAGACTGGAACATACTTAGTCCTAATCTTAAACCACCTCATTGGATGTGTTGCAATAGCACAGTGGTTCTCAACCTGGGGTCCCCAGATGTTTTTGGCCTACAAATCCCAGAAATCCCAGCTAGTTTACCATCTGTTAGGATTTCTGGGAGTTGTAGGCCAAAAACATCTGGGGACCCCAGGTTGAGAACCACTGATAGCAGATTCCCAGATTAGTTTAGTGTTTACGTCCTATTTTATTTTATTTTATTTTATGGTTATTTAATATTTAATCTTTATTTTACTTTGATATTTGTCTTTACTGTTCTAATATAGCACACATCCTTTGTAAAAATCGCACTATGTATTTTTTTATATTAATATTGAAATCTGAAATATATCCAGAAAGTCTTCCATGTGGATGTGGCCAACCTACTTCTGTGCTGGCATAATGACAGAAGTACCATAAGGGGGGCCAAGGTTGTCCTCCTTTCCCTACACAGCAATTTAATGTATTTTCCTACTATAAACCTAAAATCCACTGGAATTATGAAAGTGCTTTTACAAAAAGTAATTATGGGGGGATGCAACTATGGGAAGATGGAGTTACATCTCTAACAGGAAGTACACATTCAGGGTCACAGATCAGCCAGTTATCATGGTTGTGTGATCACAGAGGGGTGTGATATGAGGGTAATCGTCTCAGTAAATTGCTGGTATCTGTGATTGCGTGAATGCAATGGGATCAGGCCCGTAGCCAGGATTTCGTTTCGGGGGGGGGGCTGAATTTTTTTTCAGGGGGGGTTTCGGGGGGACTGAGTTTCGGGGGGGGGCTGAGTCTGAGTGAAAGAGGGTCTAGCCTAGCAAACCTTTTGTATCATTACCCCAATACCCCCATGCATATGGGATATATTGAGTATGGTGATCAGATCATGATATGAATAAACATAACAGTTTAAATAATGCACCAATAAGGCCTTTTCGCGAACCACCATGAAAATTTCGGGGGGGGCTGAAGCCCCCCGAGCCCCCCCCCCCCCCCAGCTACATGCCTGAATGAGATGCACTAAAGTCCAAAGTAAACTTTTACTTAGTGGAAAGAAGATATGAGCTGGTTGAGTGTCTGTTTTGAAGAGTATTGTTGTAGACAATCAACTCAGAGTACAGGGGGTGGGATGCTTCTCCTACCTCTGACTTTTCTCGAAGTAATTGAGTTGGCATCATTGCCTGTACTTGATTTCTTGCAATATCCCTTACTACACTTCTCATTTAAAATATATTTCATATATCTTATCCTTGTGGCATTGTGTTTCAGATATCCATTGGACTGAAAACAGCATGCAAAGGGTATATTTTGGTGGAAAATATATAATTACAGATCTTCTGTTCTAAAAACATAATCTCTCATTGGTGTATAATCTGTTTTATCCCTCCAGCATAATATAAACCATGATTGTATAATGCCAACAGTTGCTTCTATTCTTATCTCAAGGGATGTTTTATCCTTTTATAAACATATATAATTTTACTTGCATGCGGTGTGCTCAGTAGGGCAGCAGTGCCAAACATTGGCGCTTATCATGATGAAGGGTTAAGCTTTTAGAACGATTAAGTCAAGATCTGTATTTACATCATATTCTTTTAAACAGGAGATTAGCCTAGACTCTTCACATCTTGACGCGTAGTGGCATCATTTCTGTATTTTTAGTGCATCATCTCATTCCATCTCATTTCAACCTTTCCCCTTTTCTTTTCTACAGGAAGCCATTTTACTATTTATCACTGGCTTTGGCTTTGGGGACTTTATTGGATTCTTCCCTTCAAATTAGGAGGAAACTGGAAAAGTGCCTTCACCTTCAAGGTGATGCTTGTTACCCCTGTGTTCTTTATTGATATGCTTTAAAATGATGGTTTTGCCCTCACATCAGCAAGTGTAGTGGTTGTGGCAAAGATCGTGTCTTTTAAAAAATGAAAACAGGGTTCACTGAAAGAGATGGTTTGGGAAAAAATGTGTTTTCTGCTGGAGCTTTTTAGGGGATATAGCTATTGTTGTTTTTTAAAGTTATCTATCTATCCATCCATCTATCTATCTATCTATCTATCTATCTATCTATCTATCTATATCTATCTATTTCTCTATCTATCTGGGGTGCAGCAGCAAGGTTGTATTGCAATCGCCAAAGAGAATGTGGGGTGCCCCCTTATGGCACCTAGACCCTCAAACTTTGCCCATCTCAGATATCAAGGGTCTGAAGACCAGATAAAGGATTACTTTAATTAGGCAATCCCTCATAGCTTGAGGATGATTGTCTTCCAGATGTGGTGTCTTGGCAGTGGGTCCGTAGGTGGCCGTGAAGCCCTATTCTTGATCTGCCTCTTCTCCTGCAGTGAGGACATTGGTTTCCAGGTGGAAGGCAGTCCCAGTCAGGGTTGGCTTGACATGCCTTCCTCTTGGCACGTTTTTCCCTTTGCCCTCCATTCGTGCCTCTTCAAATTCTGCAGCACTGCTAGTCACACTGACCTCCAGTTTGAGCGCTCAGTGGCCAGGGCTTCCCAGTTCTCGGTGTCTATGCCACCGTTTTTAAGGTTGGCTTTAAGCCCATCTTTAAATCTCTTTTCCTGCCCACCAACATTACATTTCCCATTCATGAGTTGGCAGTATAGTAGCTGCTTTGGGAGATGGTGATCAGGCATTCGGACAACATGGCCAATCTAGCGGAGTTGATGACGAAGGAGCATCGCTTCAATGCTGGTGGTCTTTGCTTCTTCCAGCACACTGACATTTGTCTGCCTATCTTCCCAAGAGATTTTCAGGATTTTTCAGAGGCAGTGCTGATAGAATCGTTCCAGGGGTTGCGTAGACAGTCCCATGTTTTGCAGCCATATAGCAGGGTTGGGAGGACAATGGCTTTATAAGCAAGCACCTTGGTATCCCTACGGATGTCCGGGTCCTCAAACACTCTCTGCTTCATTCAGAAAATTCTGCACTCACAGAGCTCACGTGGTGTTGTATTTCTGTGTCAATATTGACTTTTGTGGAAAGATGGTTGCCGAGATAGCAGAAATGGTCAATATTTTCTAATGTTACACCATTAAGCTGTATTTCTGGCATTGGAGAGGGATTGGCTGGTGAATGCTGAAAGAGCACGTTGGTTTTCTCAATGTTCAATGAAAGGCCGAGCTTCCTGTGTGCTTCTGCAATGATGTTTAGAGTGGCTTGTAGGTCTTCTTCTGAATGTGCCCAGACAACATTATCATCAGCATATTGGAGTTCTATAACAGATGCTGTTGTAACCTTGGTTTTGGCTTTCACTGTATACTTTACAGTAATACAAGAGACTGTTGTCCAGAAAAATGTTTTTATTGTTTTTGCAATTGTACCATTGATTTTGTACCAATATATGGAGATTCTGCCCAGGAAAGGTTCTGGGGCTGAAAAGAGGATGCCAAGATGAACACATGGCTTTTAAACAGAGTATGGATGGCCATCTGTCAGGGGTGCCTTGAATGTAATTTTCCTGCTTCTTGGCAGGGGGTTGGACTGGATGGCCCACAAAGTCTCTTCCAACTCTAGGATTCTATGATTCTCTGACAACTTCTCCCCTCTCAAAATAGTCTTTCTGGACTGGGCTTGAATTTCCATACTGCACTCTTGTGTCAATAAAAGAAAAGAATTTCATTTAATGAAATCTCTTGTCTTTTTTTGTCCCTGGAGTTATAAGGATTGTTTGATGTAGACGTGCCACCTGCAGGGTCTGCTGGTAGGGAATGAAAGCCTTTGAGTGAACATCTCAAAGCAATTTGCTTGTCTTACATTTAAAGGCAGCGTAGGCTGTGAACCTTTTGTAATAAGAAAGTGGCCGAGTGTCATTAGTAAGTGTGGCATTGAGGCTTCCGCTCCATTTTATCACAAACAATTTCACTGAATTATTACTCTCTAATATTTTCTGGAGAGTACAGGGTGAGAAGAAAAGCAGGGTAATCATGAGCCCTACTAAGAAGCCTGCTACGTTGGGCTTTGCTTCTCCCTGGCTGTCATGCAGGAGCCATTCAATCTGGCCATGGAGGAGACTATTGATTTAATCACTGCCTTTTCATTCGAAGGATATCAATCTAATGGTACTTCATCTCATGGGAGCAGAGGAAGATCCATGTTGCTTGGAAACACTGTATTCTTTCTTGCATGTCTCCAAATGAGGCAGCCATTTTAAAATAGTGATAACCATTTTAATTGTCCAAAATTCAAACAACAGCTAGGAAAATACATTTTAGAACAAGCAATATAGCTGCTATTTCAGTTCCACGAATTTTCCCTCATCTGAAAATATACACCAAACAATAATAGTCCATTATCAAGCTTGAGAAACTAAACTGGGAGAAGGAAAACATAAGCTCATAAGCTCAGTTCAAACACAGTGATATTATACAAGAAATCTATATTTTTGTTAGTAATAAGGTATTGTAATATGTTGGATGTACACTTGATAGTCACGTCTGAATTATTTCAACTCCATATTTTGTAATACGTTGCATTTGTACGACACTTGTGATCATTTCTAGTGAATACTGTAGGATCTGCTTATCCACAGATTCAATATCCATGATTTAGCTTACCCATGTTACAAAGAGATCTACCACAGGCATCTTTGTGGGCCTCTCTAGGGATCTCATCACATTAAATTGTGGATTCACCACAAATTGTGACGAATCCATCAAGGCCCACTGTGAGGAACCCGTCACCCCAAGCCCCACATTGTCCAGCTTCCCCATTACTTCATTTTGACGCAACACAGGAAGCCTCCTGTGTTGCTGTCACAGTGACCTACAGTGGTTCCTCTCCATTTGCACCATGAAGTCCCACCAGACGTAGATCTACATCGTGGGATGGGGGCTGGCAGGCTCAGTGGCTGAAGAGGGGTAAAAGCAGTGCAGGACAGACTGTATCTCTTCCTATGAACCATCTAGGAGCTTAAGATCATCTGGGGAGGCCTTGTTTTTGATCCCACCTGCCTCACAAGTGCGATTGGCAGTGATGAAGGACAGGGCCTTCTCAGTGGTGGCCCCCCAGCTATGGAACTCCTCCACAGGGATATTAGATCAGCCTCCTCCCTCCTGACTTTTCAAAAAAAAAGTAAAGACCTGGATGTTTGAGCAAGCTTTTGAGAATGCAGCAGAATAGATAACACGGAACTATGAATGATGAACATGGAATGACCAGATGATGTTATTGGATAATGTTTTTAGCAACATGACACCAATGATTATATGCTTTAATGGTTTTTATTTATGTTTTATATTGTAATGTTGATTGTTTTTAACGGCACTTTTATGAATGCCTGACATTGAATTGCGCCAATCTGTAACCCGCCTTGAGTCGTCGTATGGCTGAGAAAGGTGGGCTATAAATATCGTAAATAAATAAATTTTGCCCATATTATGAGTTGGTAACTCTATAGAATTGTATGCATCTGTTCCAAGTATAGTCAAAGTTTCCGGAACCTACATGTGTGTGTCATGGAATGTATTCCCCGTGGATACAGGGCTCATATTCTATATGCATGTAAAAGTTGCTAACATGTTTCTCGCCCAATAACTTATGTCATTTCAACAGGCATGATTTTACTCTTAGAGATGTCTTCCAACAGCTTGACTCCTTTGCATAGATTTCTATGGAGGTTTAGATGGCTTGTGCTGCCTGTGTTGCTCTACTTGGATGCACTTTCTCCTTTTCAGTTTTTCTAGTTAATGCATAGGGCCTCGATTTCACTTGCTGACTCAATGTTTGAGTGTTATGGGAAAGGAGAGAAATTATTTCTATTCACACATCATGCATAATTTCATCATCTCCCCAGCTACTCACTAAATTAATGTTGGAAGGATCATTGTAGAGGAACTGAGAATTCTCGTATGGGTTTTTAAAATGTGCTTCTTGGATGGGCAGGAGGGAGGGATGCATCAGGAATGGAAGAACTTTTGCAATAGGCTCGCACAATAGTTCCTTTTAAAAATCAATGTCAAGACATAACTTTTAAAATAAATTGTAGTGTAATCCACCCTTATGAACCTCCATTGATGGTTACAAAGGGATCACACAAGCATGCCACAAAAAAGTGTCCCTGGCCTGAAACTGCTCCTAGCCCTGCTCTTGTATGAGCTTTTCGCCTCGCTGACTCTCAGACAAAACTCCTGAGTGCCCAGATGACTCATGCTGATCAACATAAGCCATTCTAGTGCATCGTACCTTTGCCTATGTAATTGCTAGAGGCTGTCAAGGGCCAGCTGGCTTCTCTGATATGACGATGGCTCATGCATTTTGTGTCCAGGGACGGGTGAGAGCAGTCTGAGCTGTATACTCATCTGACAAAGATTCCCTTGTCCCAATTTAGTAATAAAACCAACTGTAATTCAAACACAACAGTTTGAAACTTTTTTTTTGGTCATGTCAGGAGCAACTTGAGAAACTGCAAGTCACTTCTGGTGTGAGAGAATTGGCCATCTGCAAGGACGTTGCCCAGGGGACGCCCGGATATTTTGATGTTTTACCAGAGCCATGTGAAAGGTATCAAACAGGCACTGAGCTCATGCTCAAATTAACTTCACGGATGCACCCATTTATTCCCTTGTTGAAGGTGTGTGAGAGAGAGATGCTAACTTTTCATCATTTGAACTCATGACAACAGAACTGAAATGGGCTCAAAGGGTCAAAGCACTCAGACTGTTTGATTAGCACAGAATTATGGGATTTTATGCTGCAAGTAGCTTCTGGATCACAACCAGACACAGTGAAGACATCTGCCCTTGCACTTTGCTACTCTGCTGCTGAATATGCATGCCCAGTGTGGAATACATCTCACCATGTTAAATAGTGGATGTGGCTCTTAATGAGACATGCTGCATTATCACAGGCAGAGGCGGCCCTAGGTAATTTTCAAAGGTAAGCAAACAGTATTTTGCCCCCCCCCCCCAACCAATCACTGATATATATTTTCTGTTCATCGTGGGGGTTCTGTGTGCCATATTTGGTTCAATTCCATCATTGGTGGAGTTCAGAATGCTCTTTGATTGTAGGTGAACTATACATCCCAGTAACTACAACTCGCATATGTCAAGGTCTATTTTCAAGAGCGCCCCTGGGCAAAATCAACTATACTGCAAATGTTTACTTTGTGTAATGGGTTGAGCCGCCCCTGATCACAGGATGTCTATGCCCAACACTGCTGGAGAAACTATACCGTTATGCCAGTATTGCACCACCTGGGATCCGTTGAGAAGTAGCAGCCTATAATAAAAGGATCAAGGCAGTGACATCTCTGGCCCATCCTCTGTTCAGATATCAGCCCACAAGCCAATGCCTTAAATCAAGAAATAGTTTCTGAAGTTCTACAGAGATATTCGCAGAAACACCTCAGCAAGCAAGAGTACAAAAGTGGCAGGCAAAACCCCTTCTGGGCATACAGAAAATTGGGTGACCTGGAAAGTGCTAAACAGGCTGCGCTCTGGCACCATGGGATGCAGAGCTAACCTTAAGAAATGGGGATACAAAGTAGAGTCCGCAACATGCGAGTGCAGAGAAGAGCAAATCACAGACCACCTACTACAATGAAACCTACCACATGCACAATGGAGGACCTTCTCACAGTGACACCAGAGGCACTCCAAGTGACCAGTTGGAGTGGTCAAAGAACATTTAGCATAATGCCAAGTTTTTAACTTTGTGTTTTAAAATACATTACCCTCAACCTGTTTTCGACATGATAAATAAATAAATGGAATTTCATAGGATGAATCCCTAGCATGGTGAAGTATGGTGATCTCTGCTAGTGTGTGATATGGATGAGAGAGAGAAGTGGCTTTGAGCAACAGAAACCTCATCACTCGTGGTGGTGGTTTTGTGCCTTCAAGCTATTTCTGATTTATGGCAACCCTAAGAAGGACTTATCATGGTATTGTGTAGGCTGAATTTGTTCAGAGGTTTGCCCTTGCCTTCCTCTAAGACTGAAGAGTGTGAGAGTGGTTTCCAGAGTAGTAGTCCAAAGCTCAAACCCCTACACCACTCTGACTCCTATATCATTTTCTACCACTCTCAATCAGATTTTCAAAAAGAAGGCAGGTTGCCATGCAGAAAGTTACAATTTTCCATGTCATGCTCTTGATCTTTTTCTTCAAGGCCCTCCTTTTAAAGCTGCAGGTGGGTGGGTGAGAGATCTCATTACCTCAAAATATAATATATTACATTAGGGGGTAGAATGGTTTGATTTATTTTCATCGGCAACACTATGGAGAATAAGGAGTGTTCATACTGTACAACGGTTCCTACTGACAAACACTGAGACTGAAGACAGGTATGTTTTTTTTTACTTCTTTTCCAAGCAAATTCAAATTCTGAATAGAAGAAGATGGGGCTGCTACGTGAGTGAGAGATATCCTGCTTTGTAAACGGCAAAGCAATTTCTGCAAGTAACCCATTTTAAAGTTCAGCTGTGGGTGGAGGGGAATGACCTTTTCCTGTGTGTTCTCAGTTCCAGAGTCTACTGGTGAGAGATAGGAGCTCAGCTCCACTAAGCTAGCCAAGGGCCATCACCACAATGAAGAGAGGATTTCTCTCTTGGCTCAGGGCCCAAGCCAAGAGACAATCTTCATTCTTGTCATTGTCATGCTACACAGTTCCATAGGATTGTATTGTAAAGCTGCCTTCTCACGCATTCTGGGGAAGAATGTCTTCCTCCTTCAACAACCAGTACATGATCACACCTATCAGGCTACTCTATGCACAGAGGGGGAAAGGCATGGCTAGCCCATTGCAAGGAGATTGCCTGATGAAATGGTATGAACTTGCTGAGATTGAAAAATTGACAGCTTTGATTGGACAGAAGTCATTAAGAAATTTTAACAAAGGCTGGGAATCTATCGTTGTTTTTTTTTTTTTTTGAGAAAATTATCAGTAGTAGAATATAAAGACTACTAGGATCAGATATTATGTAGAAACCCATTTAAAGAATTGACTTTGAGGAAGTAGGATACATGAATAAACACAACCATTCGCTAGAAAGTTGTAAGTCATTTGTTTCCTCCTTTTTTCTTTATTTTTTATTATTTTTTCTATTTTGTGCGTGTTATAGTATAATTTTTCAAGATAGTTTTTACTGGTAGTATTAGTTTAGATTAATTATATTCTGTCTTTTTGGTAGTTTACCCTTTTATGTTGTTTTATACTATATATAATTTTTGTATTGATAAAAAATGTTTTTATCAGAAGCCCCCGGTGGTGCAGCGAATTAAACCACCGAGCTGCTGAACTTGCTGACCAAAAGGTCTCTGGTTCAAATCCAGGGAGCGGGATGAGCTCCTGCTGTTAGCCCCAGTTTCTGCCAACCTAACAGTTCAAAAACATGCAAATGTGAGTAGATCAATAGGTACTGCTACACTAGGAAGGTAACAGTGCTCCATGTGGTCATGCTGGCCACATGATCTTGGAGATGTCTATGGACAACACTGGCTCTTCAGCTTAGAAATGGAGATGTGAACCAACCCGCAGAGTCAGACATGACTAGACTTAATGTCAGGGGAAAACCTTTACCTTGAATAATAATAATAATAATAATAATAATAATAATAATAATAATAATAATAATAAATTTTATTTTTATACCCCGCCTCCATCTCTCCGAAGGGACTTGGGGTGGCTTACATGGAGACAAGCCCAATCAACAGAGTTAAAACGTAACACATTAAAATGCATACCTTTACCTTAAAAATGTTTAAAGGATTTACTTCTCTTCCTGGCATTTTAAGGCATATAGTAACTTATGGTTTAACTAGAATAAAGTTTAGCATTTATTGTGAAAAATGGTGAAAGTTATCTTTTTCTCATAATTTTCCCTTGAATTTACCATGCCTTGTTGTGTGATTGGTTATGGAAATGCAAACATGGACTTAATTTGCAAATCTGATTTCTGAAGCTTATATCTCTGAGCAAACATTGCTGTGAAAAGGACAATGTGTACACAGCAAGAAATACATGTTCCCCTTAATGTATAGACTGACTCTCAAAAGAATTTTCTAAGCAGCATTTGTCACAGAGTTGGCCTTGTATCCCTAGTTACCTGAAGCACCAAACACCAAGCAGAAGCAGCTAAGAAACTCATCAGACAGGTTTAGGGCTCTGTTTCCATGCACTGCAGAAACGGAGCCCCATGGGAGCCCCATGAAAGCCATCACATGGCATAAGGGCACTTCTGGTGGGACTCAGCGGGGCTCCACAGTCCATGGCAACACCTGGCTCTAGACACCGGAAGTAGTTAATTAGATAGTCAGTTTATTCCACACCTTCTTGGTAGGCGTGGAATAAACCAACTATCTAATTAATTTGTCACAAACCAGGGTTTTTCTGGTTTGTGATGAATTAAATCAGGATTGTCCAAAACATTGTCTGGACAGCCTCCTTTTTATTGTGGAAGTTTTCACAATAAAGGTGCTCTCCAGATCTGCCCTTGGTCTTCCATGGAAGAAGTGGGTGATCAGAGCTCTCAGGTCCCTTCCACACAATCCTATATCCCAGAAAATCCCATAATATCCATTTTGAACTGGGTTACCTATGTCCACACTGCCATATATTCCAGTTGAAAGCAGATAATGTGAGATTTTCTGACTTGATATTCTGGGATATAGGGCTGTGTGGAAGGGCCTTTAGAAGGAATAAGATAAAAATGCCAAGTTAAAACATGTAGAGGGAAGCTCCTAAGACATCTCGCCTCAACCTGTGAGGTTTATGAGTGACTCACTAGCTTCTGGCTCAGGTGGCTGTTGGAAGAGGCAGGGATGGCTCTGAATTAGACACATCTGTGTGGTCTTTGCTGAGGATCTTGAAAAACTCAAGAGGTTTTGTTTCCTTATTACTCCCCCCCCCCCCCCCCCCCCCCCCCCACCGCCTCCAATATTTGCTGGTTCTCATGTCTCAGCAGAGTGGTGTTTGTGTTTTGTCAAACTTAACAGTCATGCTAGTGATCAATGGCATTAAACAGTCAGCCAGAAAACCCATAATACAGTAACCCTACTGAAGGGGGCAAAGAAGCCAACTCAGTCTTCTATATAAATAAAAATGTAATGTTCGTTTGTGGGATTAACATAACTCAAAAACCACTGGATGAATTAACATGAAATTTGGACACAATACTCCTATCAGGCCAACGAGTGACCATTACTCATAAAAACACTGAAAAACACAGCAGAAGGGACTTTAAAAGCCAAAAAAGCAAAAAGATGCCACAGTGCATGCACAAAATGATTCCCCCTGCAAACAAAACACACAATAACATATCCACACTCTCTTCTGGACTACAGCTCCCAGCATCCCTTAGACCAGGCTCTTTAAGAGAGGAGGATGATCCAAATGCACTGCTTCCAAGCTGCAAGCTTCCTTCTCCTTGGATTTCTTTCGGAATCCCTGCATATTTCCAATTTCCTATTCCTGGACTACAACTCCCAGCAATCCTCCAGATAGATAAGATAGTTAGATTAGCTAGAGACAGGTAGGTAGGTAGGTAGATTGATCAGAAAGACTGCTGGGAGTTTCAGTCCAAGAATAGGTAGAAAATGAAGAAAGGGGAGAAAGGGGAAGAGAAATAAAAGAGGGGGAAGGAAGGGAAGAGGAAGACAAGGAAGGAAGGAAGGAAGGAAGGAAGGAAGGAAGGAAGGAAGGAAGGAAGGAAGGAAGGAGAGAAGGAGGGAAGGAGGGAAGGAGGGAAGGAGGGAAGGAGGGAGGGAGGGGAGAATGAAATAAAAAAGGAATGAAGGAAGGAAAGCGGGAAGGAAGGAAGAAGAAAAAGAAAGGAGGAGAGAAAGAGGGGGGGGGAAGTTGGCCACAGCAACACGTGATGGGCACAGCTAGTATTATATAAAACAATGTCAGGCTGTAACTCAGTATTAGACTTCATTGTTCCACTACAAATCACGATGTTCAAGGATTTTCTACCCTGAGAGTACAGTCCACTATACTTTGACATATTCCTCCCTCCCTTAAGAAAACATGTTCAGGGTCTAAACTGCTGATCAAATTATGTTCAACAAGATCATACCATGTTTTGAAACTGCGTTGAGGAAGGGGGATATTGCATTACAAAGTAAGTCTCTTGATAACCAGTGGCATTTTCATTTGTGCAAATGCAATCACATAATCAGATTAATAGCCTGATAATAACATGATCTAGAGGCTTTACTGTTGGATTATCTAAGATTGATTTGAAGAACTAGTATGCAAGGATGTATTTGTCGGAAGACATAATGCCACCAAAGTACTGGCATTTGCTGTATATCCTGGAACAAAATGATGAGAAGCTTGGATTTAGATTTTAAGGCTACCACTCCACTGAAAATCTCAATCAGTGTGTTCTTGTATCAATATGGACAGAAAAGTTTTCCAAGATAGGAAAAAGTAGGCTTGGTCTCTGCCCTCCCGGTGCCATCACTTAAAACAATGGTTCTCTACCTTCCTAATGCCACAATCCCTTCATAGTGCCTCATGTTGTAGGGACCCTCAACCATAAAATTATTTTCGCTACTACTTCATAACTGTAATTTTGCTCGTTATTAATTGTAATACAAATATCTGATATGCAGGATGTATTTTCATTCACTGGACCAAATTTGACACAAATATCCGATATGCCCAAAATTGAATACTGGTGGGGTTGGGGGGATTGATTTTGTCATTTGGGAGTTGTAGTTGCTGCAATTTATAGTTCACCTACAATCAAAGAGCATTCTGAACCCCACCAATGATTGAATTGAACCAAACTTGGCATACAGGACTCCCATGACCAACAAAAATACTGGAAGGGTTTGGTGGGCATTGACCTTGAGTTTTGGAATTGTAGTTCACCTACATCCAGAGAGCACCGTGGACTCAATGATATATCTGGACCAAAATTGGCGCAAATGCCCAATATGCCCAGATGTGAACACTGTTGGAGTTTGGGGGAAATAGACCTTGACATTTGGAAGTTGTAGCTGCTGATATTTATGGTTGACCTACAATCAAAGAGCATTCTGAACCCCATAAATGATAGAATTGTGCCAAACTTCCCACACAGAACCCCCATGACCAACAGAAAATAATGTGTTTTCTGATTGTCCTTAGTGACCCCTCCAACACCCTCTCATGCCCCCCCCCCCCCCGAGTTCTGACCCCAAGGTTGAGAAACACTGACTTAAAAGTTTGGAACCAGCCTAAATTTGATAGCAAATCCTGCATTTACTACATAAAAGATCACATTTTTGTCTCCAAATGGTCAATTTAATGGCAAAAGGTTTTTAAAAGAATTCTCAAAAGTCAAAAAATCTCACAGCTGTCCCCCATTTTCTCAGTTGATTGATTCAAGTGTCCAACCCTTACCTTTTTTTCATCAAAGATAAGAAAATTTAGAGATATTCTTGACATCCCCATTATGTTTCACCTACTTCTATGTACATAGTAGAATGAAACTACTTTACAGATAATTCAATGCTTGTATTATATATAGTTCTCTATCACTTGAACATCTTTTGTTCTGTTTTGTTTAGTTGCTTAGCTACTTATTACACACAAAAGTTCCCTTTGTTTCTTATGTGAGGCCGTACCATTATGTTTGCTACATAATTGACATCTTAAAATAAAGAGTGTATTCAAAAATATGTATTGAAGAAGTGATATATTACAAAAGCCGCATTGCTCCTTTGCTGCCCATAAGACAGTCTCATGCCCTCCCATGTGAAAAGCACATAATGGGATGTGCTTGGAAAAAAATAAGAAAAAAGTGCTATCTTATTCTCCAATGGCTCTTTTGAGCTCATAAGCATAGTGCTATGATTCTACTTTCTCCGCCGCAGCTACATCCCAAGGAATATTTTGGCTTGCAGTTTAGGGAGGGGCATTTAGGGGGTTGAATGAAAAGTAATGCCTCCACCTTCGTTACTTGGGTTTGGATGGGAATATTTTAATAAATCAAATGCAGAAATAATCCTTAGAATGTGCTCTTTAACTACCACTATTCACTTTTCCACATAATCACCAGACAATTGGATACATTTCTGCCAACGATGAACAAGGTTTCTGAAGCCATCACGGAAGAAGTACACACTCTGTTTCTGCAACCAGCGTCTCACAGTTCTCTCAACATCTTCATCAGAAGCACAGTGATGTCCCCACAGATCTTCTTTCATTATCTGGAACAGATGGAAGTGCTAAATCTGGACTGTATGGAGAATGCTGTACAGTAGTGAGATCCAGTCTCTGAAGTTCTGCTGTGGTGCCATGTGAAGTGTGTGGTCTGGCATTGTCATGCTGCAGGAAAACATTTCCCTTTTCCTTTCGGACTCTTGTTAGCCGTCATTTCAAAGTTTGAAGCATTGTGATGTAACGCTCTGAATTTATTGATGTTCCATGTTCAAGGAAATCAACATGCATCAAAGAACACTATTGTCATGATTTTCCAGCTGAGGGCTGTGTCTTGAATTTCTTTTTATGAGGCAAGTCTTTGTGTCAATATTCCATAGACTGACACTTTGTCTCCGGGTCATAATGGTGTACCCACGTTTCGTCTCCTGTCACAATTGAATGGAGAAGGGTGTCACCTTCATTCTTGTAACGTGAGAGGAGTTCCTGGCAAATTTCAAGTCTGTGTGCTTTCATTTCAGGCGTCGGCATCCTGGGTACCCATCGTGCACAGATCTTATGATAGCCAAGCAAAGTAATAATGTGACCCACACATTCTTGTGAAATGTCGATTATCTTTGAAATTTCTCTCTGAGTGATACAACGATCATCCTGAATCAATCTGTCAATCTTTTGCTTGTGAAACTCGGTGGTTGCTGTCACAGGATGTCCAACTCTTTGTATTGCAAGTCAGATCTTCCCACCTCAACATCTTTAAACTTACTCGCTCAGCGAAGCACAGTACTCACATCAACAAAATCACCATAAACAGCTTGCATTCTCTGATGAATCTCCTTTGGGGTTGCACCTTCTGCTGTCAAGAATTCAATGACTGCACGTTGCTTAAGTCGCATTGACCGACCATCTGCGCAGGGTTCCATACTTCACACTTTAACAACACAACCATTCAATGCTATGGCTTCCTGCCAAAATGGAACTGTAGAGGAGAGTCTACTGAACAAGCCAGTACTTGCCACATACCAGTACTGCCATCTGTTGAGGAGTTACGAAGGTGGAGGCATTACTTTTCATTCAACGCTCATAGGATTTTCAGCCAGAGCGCTCTCATGTTCTAAGGGATGCTGTCATGGCAGTTAAAGTAGAATGATAGTGCTATAATTGAAAGGGTGCAAGGGTCTCTAGTACAAAGAGTCAACTGCAATCCCACAGGTTGTTCACTGCAGAAAGAGCAGGGCTAAGGTGCTTATAGGACCCTCCAGTTTAGATAAAACTGAACTTAATTACAGGCTATCAGTCAGTTTTTAGGACCTGTCCCCATCAGTAGAAAGCCTAGGAAAAGAGGCCACAATCTTGCATAAAATTTGTATCTACTAATGTCATTTTTAAAAACAATGAATATACCTTAAATGCAGTACATCTGACCATGGTGTGGAAGATAATGGGAAGGGGCCACTAACCTATGTAAAATTTGCATCTGCTAATGTATATGTATCACTGCAATTTTAGAAACAATTAATACATTATAGACACAATAAATTGGACCATAGTGTGGAAGATAGTGGGAACGGGCCACTCACCTGCATAAAATTTGCTTCTGGTAATGTATCTATATAACTGCATTTTTAGAAATAATTAGCATACTTTAAATGTAATATATCTGACAATAGTATGGAAGATATTCAGAAGGGACCACTAATCTGTGTAAAATTTGCTTCTGTTAATGTATAGGTATAGCTGCACTTTTAGAAACAATTATGTTGTGGAGTCCGTATCCTTCATGGCAAGGGGTACATTGCCCCAGCCTACTTTCATGACCCCTCAAAAACATCTGGGAACTTTCAAATAGGGGAGAAGGACTTTATTTAGGCTCAACAAATCTTCAGTCGAGTCAAAGGATTGCTGCACAGGTCCTAGTAAGTATCTAGGCCACTCTGAGTCAAATAAATAAATAAATAAATATCTTCTAAATACTGGCCATGGCAAGCTTCTGGCTTCCACCCTCTCTTCTCAGTTTGCTGGTATTCTTTCAATTGTCTCCTTTTTACTCTCCCCGGAAGAAGCTGTAATTGAGTCACAGCAGCTAGTTCTCTTTTCCTTCTAATGCCAGGGAGATGGGAATAGCTAAGGCAGCTCTACTGGTGATTCCTCCTCTCCACAATGAATATACAATATATCTGACCATAGTGTGGAAAAAGGTGGGAAGAGACCTCTAACCTCTTCCCATTTGCTAATGTATAGGTCTATCTGCAGTTTTAGAAACCATTTTGTTGTTCATTCGTTCAGTCGTTTCCAACTCTTTGTGACCTCATGGACCAGCCCACGCCAGAGCTCCCTGTCGGCCGTCACCACCCCTAGCTCCTTCAAGGTCAGGCCAGTCACTTCAAGGATGCCATCCATCCATCTGGCCCTTGGTTGGCCCCCCTTCCTTTTTCCTTCCATTTTCCCCATCATAACTGTTTTCTCTAAGCTTTCCTTCTTCTCATGATATGGCCAAAGTACTTCATCTTTGCCTCTACTATCCGTCCCTCCAATGAACAGTCAGGCTTTATTTCCTGAGGTATGGACTGGTTGGATCTTCTCACGGTCCAAGGCACTCTCAGAACTTTCCTCAAACACCACAGTTCAAAAGTATTTTCCTTCGCTCAGCCTTCCCTATGGTCCAGCTCTCACATCCGTAGGTGACTATGGGGAATACCATTGCTTTAACTATGTGGATCTTCGTTTCCTTAGAAACCATTAGTACACACGAAATGTAATGCATCTGCCATAGTGTGGAGTATAGGGGGGAAGAGGCCATTAATTTATTTATTATTTATTTGCAATATTTGTATACCACCCTTCTCAACCCCAAAGGGGATTCAGGGTGGTTCATTCACAGTGTTGGCAACAATTCAATGCCATTGATAAAAACA
The DNA here is from genome assembly GCF_025583915.1 of Anolis sagrei ordinatus. Lineage (NCBI taxonomy): Eukaryota > Metazoa > Chordata > Lepidosauria > Squamata > Anolidae > Anolis > Anolis sagrei. The sequence goes on along the minus strand of NW_026844366.1, from coordinate 209,630,925 downwards.
GTATAAAGCATTAAAATTGACCCTCCCCTAATAAACCCGAACCATCCGAGAGCTACTTGCTTTTCGGAAAGCCTGTAAGACCTTTCTTTTCCGATAAGCTTTCGATGGGTGAATAACTCAGGAATATGTCGGTTCTTGTTTTTTATTGTATTTTAAAGTTGGTTGTATTGTTTTAATCTACTGCTGTAAACCGCTCCGAGACAAATTGGGAGTGGCGGTATACAAGTCTAATAAATAAATAAATAAATAAAACATTAAACATTATTAAACGCATCACATAAAATAGCATCACCTTTCACACAGAGACATAGCTGTTGTGGTAAACAGTCCTGAGTCATTGCATTTTCAACTTTCACTTTAACTTTAAATATTCCTATGATGGGTCGAATGCTTGGTTTCACAGCCAGGTCTTTACCTTTTCTCCTAAAGGTCAAGAGCAGGAGTCCTCAAACTTTTTAAACAGAAGGCCAGGTTACAGTCCCTCAAACTGTTGGAGGGCCGGATTATAATTTGGAAAAAAAAAACATGAATACATTCCTATGCACACTGCACATATCTTATTTGTAGTGCAAAACAAAATTAAACAAACAATACAATAATTAAAATGAAGAACAATTTTAACAAATATAAACTTATTAGTATTTCAATGGGCCTGCTTTTGGCTGATGAGATAGAATTGTTGTTGTTGTTGTTGTTGTTGTTGTTGTTGTTGTTGTTGTGTGCTTTCAAGTCATTTCAGACTTAGGTTGACCCTGAGCAAGGGCTGGGTAAATGAACTTGGAGGGCCATATCTGGCTCCCAGGCCTTAGTTTGAGGACCCCTGGTCGAGAGGGAGGGGCCTGACCTGCATAAAACTTGCATATAGCTACAATTTTAGAAACTATTGTGTAACAGACTATATTAAATGCAATACAATCAGCTGGCCATGTTTACAGATTTTACATCCATGGATGCAACTAGCCATACCTTGAAATGTTCTTATCCCAAAAGCAGTTGTTGGTTTTACTATTTTATAAAAGAGATATAAATTTTCTACATCATTGTATAAAATGAGACTTGCAGATTTGGGCATCCATGGAACCAAATTAGTAAATCCCAATTATTATTATTATTATTATTATTATTATTATTATTATTTATACCCCACCACCATCTCCCCAAAGAGGACTCGGGGCGGCTTACATGAGGCCATGCCCATCAATACAGAAAACACAATATAACACAAAAACACAACAGAAAATCAGAAAATAAAGTAACATAAAATACAAAACCAATGTAAATATGCACCACAGCAATATAAAATCAAAACATTAAACCACTAAAAATGATCACAGTGGACAGGGTCAGTTCAAGGTCCCACCATACCTCTGGCCATAATATGGACAATAGTAGCTTTCCATCCCAGGTTGACTGTAGCTTGTGAAACAGCTGACATATATTTATTCATCTTGGCCCATTCTTTATTGCCACTCCTTAAAGATAGAGGAGTTTGGAAGCCACTCTGCTGTCTTGCCCTGGTTATGGAGCACCTTCCCAGGTGCTCCATAACCAGGTGCTCCATAACCCAACCATGCTGACTCTGGCTTCATGCCCATTCAAATATCACGTCTGTCAAGCTTAACTGATTTCACCCAAATCAGTTCACACACATGTTTTTCAATTGTTCAACATGCATTCAGTCTGTTTACATTTGTTTTCTCTCTTTTTTGCTGTTGTTAACAATTTACAAACGCATTTGAGGGACCTGAGATCCAGTGATAAAGGGCAGGAAAAAAGAGAGAAAGAAGAAAAGAAAGAAAGCATAGATCTCCATTGAGCCACCTACAAGGGCTCATGGGTTGTGTTCTGCTTGGAAGGACACCGATCCCATATCCCTGTCCTTGAACTAACAGAGGGAAAAATGTGCACTTTAGCAAAAAAGGATACTTGGGTTTAAGCTTAATTCAGATAGACAGCCTCTGTACAAAAACCGTTAAAACCAGGCTGCTGAGAGTTAAGAGGACTAGATTGTAATGTTCACAATGTGATTTAGTCCCTTCGCCTCCTATTACTGCTTTTTGCCTCAGTGAGCCTTCATAGTTTGTTCTCCACAGAAAGGAAGGAGGGGAAGCAAGAAGAAATCATTAGAAAATGTAAACAACTGTTGATTTGGATGAAAAGGCTCTAAATGATAGAATTGGTCATGTCTAAGGCAGTGGTTCTAAGGCAGCTGCTGGGATTTCTGGGAGTTGATGGCCAAAACATTTGGGACCCACAGGTTGTTGAGAACCACTGCTCTAAGGCATCCTATCCTTTCAAATGGTATTTCTGCCTGCAATCTTGGGAAACAGAGGCCATACTGGGAGCAAAGAGCTCTAAGCCCTAAAACCAATGGTCTTTTTCAAAATGTAATTTGTTCACATGAGAAGAAAATGTAATAATCAGAACAAAGCATGTTGCGGAGCTGATCCAAGACATTTTGTTGCCTGGGACAAAGGGTGTTTGCTTCCATTTCATTACTAAGGAGTGTTACTTTTTGGATTACAGCACATAGGCTGGGGGATATTGGGGGTTGTAGTTTTTAAAAATAATATTTTCCAGCTTTATTCTATTCCATGTAGTGTGGCTCACTGGCCTGGTTGCTGGATCTTCCTTCACTGCATCTTTGTTATAGAGAAAATGTATAGTGCTATAGATGTATTTATTTATTGTATTGTCAAAGGCTTTCATGGATGGAATCACTGGGTTGTTGTAGGTTTTTTCGGGCTGTATGGCCATGGTCTAGAGGCATTCTCTCCTGACGTTTCGCCTGCATCTATGGCAAGCATCCTCAGAGGTAGTGAGGTCTGTTGGAACTAGGAAAAAGGGTTTATATATCTGTGGAATGACCCAGGGTGGGACAAAGGATTTTTGTCTGCTGGAGCTAGGTGTAATGTTTCAACTGACCACCTTGATTAGCATACAATTTATTTTCTGTATTTTAACACCACTCTATCTCACCCCGAAGGGGACTCAGAGCAATAATTCAATGCCATAACAAATACAAACATGCAAATACAATATACACCACACATTAATATCAGTAGAAAATCAGAAAAATCATAACGTATAAGTACAGTAAAATAAACTGTTAAAACAACACAAAACAACATGCAATTACGTTTTTATAACACATTATTTTTTAAGAGTGGTGTCTGGTGTTCCCATGTCTGTGTAATGGTGAATCCATTTGAGGTTTTAGGCTGAAATTTAAAAGATTCACCTAAGGCAGGCCTTTTAACACTTTTTCTACTTCCGACCCGTTTTCACCTGATAAATTTTTACTTGCCTCCCTCATATGTAAGTATATAATCTGGTATATGAACCAAACATTTACTGGTAAGTCATAAAGAAATTTATTTTTAAACAATTCTTCAGTATACATATAATTTTATCATTTATTAATGATGAAAGCAAATTTGCATACTAATGAAATGAATGTGCCTGTTTTTTTTTTTACAGAAAGAATTACATCTTGTCTAATATTGGGTACTGCAGTACATAGAGCATCTTCAGCATGTTTCATACTATGATGGCATGGCTGGTTTGTAGCCTAAAGTGGCAGAATATACTATGCTGGCTCTCCTTTTTCCTCCTGAATTTATGTAAATATCTAAAACAGTCACTAGGTGGCAAACTACAGAATTTTTTCATGACCCCCCAGATTTAGTTAAGGGACCCCCAATGGGGTTGTGACCCACAGGTTCTGACTAAAGCAGACACAATGAATCAGTGAGAGCCACAGAATCTACACTTATATAAGTTCCATTGATTCACTAAGTCTACTTGAGTGGGAACCAACAGTTGGACTCTGTCCAAAGCATTAAAAACATGAAACGGATGAATTAAAACAAATTTATAAAGCAGTTAAAGAGAAATCAATAAGCTTTTAATTTAATTTGTTTGATTTGCAGCCCAACTTTTCCCCAGAACTTGATTCAAAGTGACTCGCAAGATTAGAACCAAGTAAAAACAACATACAAAAGTTTGTTGTTGATAAAATGCAATAAATCAAGCATAATATTAAAGTAGTGATGAGTCAAAAACAATGTAAAACACATTGGCTGACATCCTACATCTAAGAAGTAGAGTGGGCAGTTGATATCCATTTGGGGTTTGCTTCAAGGACTCCCCATGGATACCAAAATCCGTGGATGCTCAAGCTCTATTACACACAATGGCACAGTAAGATGGTCTACTTTATCTAAATTAGCAAAGTCCATGTTTGATTTTGGGTTTTTTTCTTCTTCTTTGCAATATTTTCAGACTGTGGACAGCTGAGTATGGAGGGCTGACTGTATAGTGTAACACAGGAGTCCCCAAACTAAGGTCCACGGGCTGGATGCAGCTCCCTACTCACCCCTGCCCTAAACTTTAAACTTAGGTTCTCCCTAAGTCTGAAACAGATTGAAGGCAAACAACAACAACAACAACAACAACAATCCTATTTAACTTAACTATCTCATCAGACAAAAGCAGGACCACACTTCCCATTGAAATACTGGTAAGTTTGCTTTGGTTAAAATTGTTCTTCACTTTAAATATTGTATTGTTCGTTGTTGTTGTTGTTGCAATACAAATAAGATATTGTAGTATGCATAGGAATTTGTTTGCAATCAGTGCATGAATGGGATGCCAGCAATTCATAAACAAACAAATCACAAGTTGGTTAATAGCTCTACATGTTCCACAGCTTCTATATATGTGCAGCAAATCACCAAATCTGCACATTACATCCATATTCCTATAACAAGGGTGCAGAAGGAGAACTAGTGATAGTGGTCTAGCAATCTTTTTGGCCAGTAGACTTCAAATTCATCTTAATTAGTCTTTTCTGGCAATGTTTTTGGGTTGGAAAGGTTAGCCATTTACAAGAAATGTTGCCCAGGGGATGTATGCTTGTCTACAATGCCCTGCCTCATGTACAGAGGAAGAATTGTTTAAAGCAGGGGTCCTCAAACTAAGGCCTGAGGGCCGGATATGGCCCTCCAAGGTCATTTACCCGGCCCCCGCTCAGGATCAACCTAAGTCTGAAGCAACTTGAAAGCAAACAACAACAACAACAATCCTATCTCATCAGCCAAAAGTAGGCCCACACTTCCCATTGAAATACTAATAAGTTTTTATTTGTTAAAATTGTTCTTCATTTTAATTGTATTGTTTTTATGTGTTTTTTGCACTACAAATAAGATATGTGCAGTGTGCTTAGGAATTTATTCATTTTTTTTCAAATTATAATTCAGTACTCCAACACTTTGAGGGACTGAGACCTGGCCCTCTGTTTAAAAAGTTTGAGGACCCCTGGTTTAAAGCTACAGGCTATGCATTCACTGTTGCCCATTTTTGGTCAAAAATATTTAACTCCTTGCGTTTCTCTATTTTTTATCAGTTTTATACTTATTTATGCAATGCTTTTGACATGAAATAAATAAATACATTTTCTGGCATGCTCACTTATATAATCACTGCCACTATTCCTTTTTTAATAGTCCTCCAATAGCTGAAGAGATGCTTCTTGAAACGATATGTAGTTTGTTTTTGGCTAGATCACAACAGCCCTGCTGGTGCATGTGACATTATTATTATTATTATTAGTAGTAGTAGTAGTAGTATTTAAAGCATTTATATTCCACCCTTCTCACCCTGAAGGGGACTCAGGGCAGAGCACAACAGCAAACATTCAATACCAAAACATACTAGACCAGCAGTTCTCAACCTGGGGGTTGCGAACCCCAGGGGGGTCGCTGGGCCATTATCCAGGGGTCGTGAAGGTGCCTCAGTTGGCCCCACCCCCTGTGGCACCTCAAAATGGCTGCTAGGCATCCAGGGAGTCTTCAAGCTCGGCCCTCACCCCCTGCCGAGTTCGAAGGGGTGGGGGTCAAGTGCGAAGGCTCCCCACATGGCCTGGCTCTTGCCACCCAAGTTTGATCCAGGTCCATTATCAGTGGAGGTCGGTTTCTCTGGTGTGGGTGAACTACAACTCACAGAAACAAAGGTCAGTTCCCCCAAAGCCCTCCACTAATCAAATCTCAGTATATCAGGTATGTGATCCAAGTTTGGTTCAATTTAATTGTTGTTGGATTTCAGAATGCTCTTTGATGGCTCGGGAACTAAACATCCCAGCAAGTCCCAAATGCCAAGGTCTATTTTCCCCAAACCTCTCCAGGATTTTCTGTTGGTCATGGAAGTTCTGCAGGCCAAGTTTGGTTCAATTGCATTGTTGTTGGATTTCAGAATGCTCTTTGATGGCTGGGGAACTAAACATCCCAGCAAGTCCCAAATGCCAAGGTATATTTCCCCCAAACCTCTCCAGTATTTTTTGTTGGTCATGGAAGTTCTGCAGGCCAAGTTTGGTTCAATCTAATTGTTGTTGATTTCAGAATGCTCTTTGATCGGTGGGGAACTAAACATCCCAGCAACTCCCAAATGCCAAGGTCTTTTCTCCCTAAACTCCACCAGTCTTCAGATTTGGGCATATTGAGTATTTATGTGATGTTCTGTCCAGATCCATAGTCGTTTGGGTTCACAGTGCTCTCCAGATGTAGGTGAACTACATCTTCTGTAAATCACTGTCAATTTCTCCCAACCCCCTCCAGTATTTTCTATTGGTCATTGGGGTTCTGTGTGCCAAGATGGTTCCAGGTCTGTAATTCGTGGGGGTCTCAGTGGTCTGTGGAAGTCAGAGCTGCCTCTGTTGAAGGTACTGTAGATCCCATCATCCATTGTCCATCCTCCATCCTCCCCCGAACATATTGTTTCTGTGATTAATCACTATGCTTTAATTATGTTCAACTTGTAACAATGAAAATACATCCTGCATATCAGATATTTACATTACAACTCATAACAGTAGTAAAATTACCGTTATGAAGTAGCAACGAAAATATGGTTGGGGGGTCACCACAACATGAGGAACTTTATTTAGAGGTCACGGCATTAGAAAGGTTGAGAACCACTGTACTAGACCATACAAAAACATTAAAATTGCTTATCTTGACCTTAAAATCCTCCATTTAAAACTGTCTCAACAACCATATCTAATTTGATTGGCATACTAAGAGTTCCTACATTTTGGAGAGTCCCCCTGGTTTCTCTCTGCAACTCTTAAGATTTCTCCCTAAATTGGTATTCTACTGTGATCCTCACTCAGATCCTTTCAGAGCATCTTCAGAAAGCACCTCCCAAGCATTTGCCAGCTTAGATTTGCTGTGTGATCACTGAGAAGGGATTTCTTTGACCAATCTGGGTTAATTATGCCCCCCAAAATTGCAAGGAAAAGCTCCACGTTGCCAGCTCCCCCCACTGCAATTAGGTACCACATCAAGCTTTTTCATCCTTCATATTTATGTTCTCTGGTCTCGTAGACACACTCAGCGCCATCTGTGGTATTTATAGGATGAATGTGATTTTTCTGCTCCATTTCTTTAGGCAGGAAAGAGGCAGAAAGGATTCTGGTTTTACACAGTGTCTCTTCAAGCAAGAGTTATCCAAAAACAGTTTTATGAAAGCAGAATTTTAAATCCCAGGGCTTTGAGGATTCTACAGAGGCAGCAGAACAGACTGTGAATATGATCCATATATTCGGTCTAGCATGACAAAGTGAGGTAGGGAGCATTCAATAGTACACTGCTTTTCTCCAGTTAGAGACCCTGATTTGGGTCAAAGGGCAAATTGGATATATGTAGGAAGCTGTAAAAATAAGAACATAGGACTCTGTCCTATATTTAGTCGAGCTGCTTATTCCTCTGGACTACTGAGATCAAGTCTAATAGTCAGCAAACAAAAAGAGGGAATAGGATAGAATTTAACTCATTAGTGATGGACCAATATTCCAGTCAATAATACTTAGTAGATGGGGAAACCAAAAGATAGGTATTATTTGGGTGTGCTGCAATGCTCCAGTGGGATTCTTCCCAGGTAATTTCAGGAGCCAGCAGTTGGAGTTAGACCTAAGGAATAATACATCAAAACTGGAAAAAACAGTGTCAGATAGACCTTCATAGCCTATGTATAGATTGAAATCTTCTTCAATAGTCAGAATATTGAAAAAGGTTCTTAACTTCTTAATGGATGGGCAAGGTGCAATGGGGAAGGTGCTTAATATGTGGGACTCAAATGGCTTCATTAATTGGGGTTCTGAATATTAGTATCAGTATGTTGAATTGGTCAGCAGGCGGCTAAGTTCTAGCTCCTTTCAAACTTATTTATTTGTCAGAAGCAAATTGAGAATACAGTTATAATGTATAGAAGAACCACAAGCATTTTTTAAAATGGCATTACACTAAATTTCCTTTGACTAGAAGCTGGCCACTTCAGGTGCCTCTGGTGTCACTGTAAGAAGGTCCTCCATTGTGCATGTGGCAGGGCTCAGACCACATTGTAGTAAGTGGTCTGTGGTTTGCTCCTCTCCACACTCACATGTCGTGGACTTCACTTTGTAGCCACATTTCTTAAGTTTGGCTCTGCATCTCATGGTGCCAGAGCGCAGCCTGTTCCCTTCCAAGTTGTCCAGACTTCTGTGTGCCCAGAGGAAAGTTTCTCATCTGATATCAGCCGCTTATTGAGGTTCTGGATTTTTACTTGCCACTTTTGGATGCACACTTGCTGAAGTGTTCCTGTGAGTATCTCTGGAAAACTTAGGAAGCTGTTTCTTGATTTAAGTCATTGGTGTGCTGGCTGATGTCCAAACAAAGGATGGACCAGAGCTGTCCATGTCTTGGTCCTTTCATTGCTGGCTGCTGCTTCCCGACGGATGTCAGGTGGTACAATATTGGCTAAACAGTATAATTTTTCCAGGTATGTAGGGCGTAGACATCCTGTGATAATGCAGCATGTCTCATTAAGAGCCACATCCACTGTTTTAGCATGGTGAGATATATTTCTCATAGGGCATTTGTATTCAGCAGCAGAGTAGCAAAGCACAAGGGCAAATATCTTCACTGTATCTGGTTGTAAACCCCAGGTTGTGTCAGTCAGTTTTCATATGAAATTATTTCTAGCACCCACTCTTTGCTTGATATTCAAGCAGTGCTTCTTATAAGTCAGAGTACCATCCAGAATAACTCCCAGGTATTTGGGTGTGCTGCAATGCTCCAGTGGGATTCTTCCCAGGTAATCCTCAGAGCTTGAGATGCTTGTCTGTTCTTAAGATGAAAAGCAGATGTCTGCATTTTAGATGGTTTAGGAATCAGCTGGTTTTCTCTGTAATAGGCAATAAGAGCACTTAAATCTTTGGAGAGCTTCTGTTCAACCATTTCAAAGCTCCCTGCTTGAGTGGTGATGTCATGATCGTCAGCATAGATGAAACTCTCTGTCCTTTCTGGCAATGGCTGATCATTTGTGTAAATGTTAAATATTGATGGACCTTTCATACTGCTTGAACACGATTCTACCATTACAAATGAGCCAGAATTCTAGCAACCAATACTAGTTGAAACATTTGTGCCATTGCTTCTCAGACTATCTGATGTGATGGACCAATTCATCATGGAGACGAGTGCCCCATTTGTGCTCATTGGCTATAAGTTTTTTTTCCTAGGAAACTTTCTAAGTAATGGCACACAATTGCTCCTGGAATGGCACTTGTCCAGTAACCATCACTTTGAGTATCACTTTTCAAAACCACTTCCAAGGGCCATCTGTGCATAACTGTTGCTTATATGTTTTTAATGGTTTTTATATGGCTTTTATATTGTTATGCTGAATGTTTTTACCTGTATTTTTATGAATGTGTGGCATTGAATTGTTGCCAGTCTGTAACTTGCCTTGAGTTGTCTAAGGGCTGAGAAAGGTGGGCTAGAAATACCGTAAATATACAAATAAATAAATTTACTACAGCAATGCAACCTGAAGTTTACAACTTCACTGTAAACAGGCAATCCCTTCTCTCCCTCTCTCTCCCTCCCTCTCCCTCTCTCTTAAAAATAAAACAAAACTGTATGTGACTGTATCTTCCAACCCCAGACCAGAGATTTGGTCCAACAATATAGCTTTTCTTTCAAAAAAAAAACCCCAAAGAAATCAAAGAGGGTTTATTTCTCGGTATCTCTTTTCCAAAAGAGATCAATTGTCAGACCAAAACCATTTGACTGCCAAGTCCCATCTTATGCTAGAATTGAAGGGATCCAGATCAGGAGTGTACAATGTTTCTGATGGCATATGTGTCATCCACACCAGATGGATGACACATGTGTCATTAGAAACACACCAGACAGCACATTGGATACCTCTAGTAAATCTGCAGCTGCTTCTGCAGGCATGGGCAAACTTCAGCTCTCCAGGTGTTTTGGACTTCAACTCCCAGAAATCCCAGCCAGCTTATTGTCTGCTAGGAATTGTGGGAGTTGAAGTCCAAAACATCTAGAGGGCCGAAGTTCGCCCATGGCTGTGCTGTGGCATCAAGGTTATTGTGAAATTAAGTGATTTATTCTCAAAATGCTTTGTCAATTGATTAGAATAATTTTCTGTCTGATCCTAACTTATCCCTAGGAGTGTTGCTACATGTGGAGCAAGTGAAATTATAATATTGCTCCCAATGCAAATTCTGCCATACACACCCCCATGAAATTTTCCTGTAGTTCTCAATTTGACATTGAAAATCATGCACCTAGAACTTATATTTGTAGTGTTCACATTCCTTTTAGAACAGTGCCTTCCTCTTTTTTTTTTTTTTGGTTGCCTAAATTCTGTTTCTAATTGCTGTCATCCCCTCTCCCAATTTTGAAACGCTAAAACTGAAATTTTCAATTAGTGCGTTGCTAGAAATTTTGTGAATGAAGGGATACTTTATTGAAGGGCAGAAATGCTATCTGGGAGGCAGTGCCCTCATTCTGCTCCCCTGTCCTTCCATAAGCTATACCCCTACCATGTTGTTTTATTTTGAGGAGAAATGTGTGGAGGAGGAGAGCCTTGAATGCTAATAAGTTTAATTAGCTAATCGCTGGTTTGTTCATTTTCTTTTAAAAGCCACTGTTTATTTCTGACCTTCTCTCTGCTTAGTTCTTCAGTGAGTAGAGTGGAGTGGTAAACAGACTTGATTTATTTGCTTGCACCTCGCCTGGGACTTGCTCTTATCCCAGACTGCTTAGCAGAAATATGTCAATCTTGTTAAAGAGAGGAAAGTTGTTTGGATAAGGAGTCTGCTCTTCTCCATAAGACTATAAGCCTGGTTTACTTCATTTTCCACGCATAAGAGTTATTAAAAATGTGGATGGCAGAAAGCTATGTCTGAGGAGCCTAGAGCAGCGGTTCTCAACCTTCCTAATGCTGCAACCCCTTAATACAGTCCCTCATGTTGTGGGGACCCCCAGACTTAAAATTATTTTCATTGCTACTTCATAACTGTAATTTTGCTACTGTTATGAATTGTAATGTAAATATCTGATATGCAAGATGTGTTTTTATTCACTGGACTAAATTTGACACAAACACCCAATACACCCAAATTTGACTACTGGTGGGGATGAGGGGAATTGATTTTGTCATTTGGGAGTTGTAGTTGCTGGAATTTATAGTTCACCCACAATTAAAGAGCATTTTGAGCTCCACCAACGATGAAATTGAACCAAACTTGGCACACAGGACTCCCATGACCAACAGAAAATACTGGGAGGGTTTGGTGGGCATTGACCTTGGGTTTTGGAGTTGTAATTCACCTACATCCAGAGAGCATTGTGGACTCAAACAATGATAGATCTGGACCAAACTTGGCACAAATACTCAGTATTCCCAAATGTGAACTCTGGTGGAGTTTGGGGAAAATAGAACTTGACATTTGGGAGTTGTAGTTGCTAGGATTTATACTTCACCAGTAATCAAAGAGCATTCTGAACTCCACCAATGATAGAATTTGGCCAAAGGTCCCACAGAGAACCCCCATGAGCAACAGAAAATACTGTATTTTATGATAGTCTTTGGTAACCCCTCTGACAACCCCTCACAAACCCCTCCCCCCAAGGGGTCCCGACCCCCAGATTGTGAAATGCTGGCCAAGAGAAAAGAACCCCCCCCCCCACACACACACACACACACTTTTCTGACCTCGCAGAGCTGTAAGTGAAGAAATACTAGTTGTCACAGGTGATTTAGAAATGACTTTAAAAAAGAAACAAACAGAATTGGTATAAAAATTACAAGTAAAAAAATCTTTTGAACATTTCACAAATGCTGTCTGTTCTAATACATACTTTTGATATTGCCGCTGCTAAATGCTTTTATAGGATGAATTGGATAGTAGGATTGCCCCCTCCCCACTCAGATTGCATTATGGGAATGCAGTTATCCTAAATGCTTTCCTTATTAATTAAAGTTTTTATTAATATGATGACCATAATATTATCTTGAGATGCATGTCGGGAGGAGGGAATCATTTTCATCTCAAGCCCAATCATTTCTGCTTAATTTTCCTTTTTGTCACTTTCCGCCCAGGTCCAAACAGCCTCGTAAAATATGGAATGGAAAGCAATAACCAGATCATTTATATTAGTGAAACAGCTGCATTTAATGTTGAGTTTCATCTAATATGCCATTATAGAAAAAATTCTTCCATGGGCCATTTTCCCCCTAAAGTCTTTCCTTGCATGTTCTTAATTATGGTCGTCATTAATTTTAAATGAGTAACCTACCACTGGTTTGCCATTATTTGCAATATATCCTCCAGTTGAACCCCCCCCCCCCCCCCCAAAAAAAAGACTCTTTTTAACAGAATGGGTAAATTACTTAAAGCACTGGCACTTGGACTCTTCTGTGCAAAATTGCCTGGTCTGCTGTCAAAGTGTGTCGAGTCTGTCCACTGATGGATTGCATCACTCATTGCTTTTATAGTCGTGGTAAAAGAGGTCAGTTCTGCCTGGATTGATAAATCTGAAATTCTTGTAATATTTTATACCTCGGTTAGACATCTGCATTAGAGCCAAAATAATACTTAAAGCTTCTTTGTCCAAAATTTGCTTCTCCGTGGCCAGCTGCCTGGAACCAAAGGCCTTGAGCAAACCTTGGGGAAAGAAGAAATGCCTGGCAGAGAGAAATGGGCTGGCATGACAAGCCACAGAGATGGAGCCAAGACTCTTATGTGGAAACTCAGGGCTGGTCCAACCTTTGGGCAAAGTGAGGCAAGTAGGGTAGAGGCAGAAGAGCTACTTCTGTGGATGTTCTCACAAACCCACAACTATTCTCTGTTGTGTTGTATGACACATACCTAAGTTTAACTGCTGCCCTCAGGTGCCCTGAGCCACTTTCTATAGGGTGAACGAAGCATGGCAGCCTTTGTTCCTCTGTCCCAAAAGCTGAATGTCTCAGGCCAGCCTTGTTAAATGTCCAAATCCCTTTGAACCAAAGGGATACGCAAAGTGTAACTTGGCTCTTCTATCCTTCTCATGTTGAATGATAGCTCAGCATGGAAGATATCTTTGAGCGATGGCAAAATCTACCTCACTTGCTTCTTGTATTGGATTTCTCCAATATGGTAGATTCCATGCCAATGTGACATAATAGGTTTTAGACCAAATTTTAAAGGAACTACCCAGAGTGCGTAGCTCTATCCCAAAATAAATCTAGAGACTTGGATAGCTCTTTTACATTCAAACTAAATTCTAGAGTGCATTCATCCACCTGTTGACATGGGAGAGGCCAAGTACAGATATCTGAATAGGAAAGCATTTGCAAATGTTGACAAATTCTTGCCAGAATTAGAGGGAAATTCAGTGGCTGGGTTGCTGTAAAACCTTATCAAAACAGAAATTCTAGTGCATTTCTCCTTTTTCTGGCTCCATACCTTGTATAAACTTTCTTTCCCCATTATCTCACTAACATGTTTCATTTCCTCATCTCTTTCCATAAATGTATCCCAGAACTTTGTTTAGTACTAGGAGACTCTGAGCAGTGTACACCAACCACAACTAGGCTGAAGGGTGGGCACACATGGAAAATAGTGGTAAGAGGCTACTATATGCTATATTACTAGATTATGGATATATTCCACATTAAATCATATGAATGATACACTGGGATTGCCTATGTATATAAATACATAGGTGCCCCCGGTGGTGCAGTGGGTTAAAGCACTGAGCTGCTGAACTTGCTGACCAACAGGTTGCAGGTTTGAATCTGGGAAGCAGCATGAGCTTCTGCTATTAGCCCCAGCTTCTGCCAACCTAGCAGTTTGAAAACATGCAAATGTGAGTAGTTCAATAGGTACCGCTCTGGCAGGAAGGTAACAGCACTCCATGCAGTTGTGTCGGCCACATGACCTTGGAGGTGTCTCTGGACAATATCCGCTCTACGACTTAGAAATGGAGATGAGCACTGCCCCCCAAAGTCAGACACGACTGGACTTAATGTCAAGGGAAAACCTTTACCTATAAATACACACCCCTACAAATCAGAGGTTGTAACACAGAGTGTCAGACTTGTGGCCCTCCAGATGTTTGTGCCTCCAAGTCCCAGAAGCCCTCACCAGCTTGTCAAGCATTCTGGGAACTGAAGTCCAAAACACTGGAGGCCTACAAGTTTGACATCACTGTAGCATCTTGATATAGCTGTAGTAGGTTTGCATTGTTGTTGTTCATTTGTTCCGCTGCTTCCGACTCTTCGTGACCTAATGGACCATCCCACACCAAAGCTCCTGTCGGCCGTCACCTCCCCCAGTTCCTTCAGAGTCAAGCCAGTCACTTCAAGGATACCATCCATCCATCCATCTTACCCTTGGTCGGCCCCTCTTCCTTTTTCCTTCCATTTTCCCCAGCATCATTGTCTTCTCTAAGCTTTCCTTTCTTCTCATGATGTGGCCAAAGTACTTCTTCTTTGCATCTAATATCCTTCCCTCCAATGAGCAGTCGGGCTTTATTTCCTGAAGTATAGAAATACTTCCATACTTCATTGTTACTATTGCATTGCATTGTTACTATTTTCAAAAGTTTGGGTACCAGAAATCCTTGTCCATGTAATCAAATTCATAGCAGCCTCTTCAGAGCTGGAAGGAATAAGGTCCCTCATACATGTTTGAACTCCAGTTCCCATCACACTAACCAACCAAGACCATGATGGTAGATAATGAGAAAATAATTCGCCAACACTTGGGTAACTCGGTATATGGAATACTGGGTTCTAAAATGAATATGTTAGTTAGAAATTGATTGGTTGTTTGTAAAGTTAATTGTCAGAACTGTTTAGTTTGCTAAATGATTGTCATTAAAATCATGCTTGAAATATTAGCTTTCAGAACGTACCATGAGATTACAGGGACAGTCATGAGGGTTTTCACAACTGACCATGAGAGCCAAATTGTAATGGCTTCCTTCATTTGATTTGAGTACAAAGTCCATAATATTGTTGTTGGCTTGGGACAGTAAGAGTCCAACACCTCTGAAAATTATCATATTTGGAAGTACTGCATTTCATCTTCCACTGCTAAATTAAGTTTTCTCACTGATCACGATCTCTCATCTATTTGTCCTATTCCTAGACATCCCCATCAATACGTACACTTCACTCACTCTTCAAATGTCATGTTTGCCAAGGTTAAAAAGGAATGGTGTTAAAAGTTAGTAAAGAATTGTGTGTTTATTTCAGACAGAGAATACTGAAGTATAGCAATCAATGCCTGGCGAGAAAAACAGATCAGTGATAGAGCACGTATTTTGCATGCAGAAACCAGGGATCCCAAAGCCAATATATAGTACCTTCAACTGAAAATACCATGTACACAACAAACCAGCTATTCTTATATTCTAGTTCACAGTTGGGAGGTCATGAATTATCTACCTGAATCTCTTAGCTCTGGACTTAACATATTCCAAAGTACAAAGGCATTCATTGCTTCCAGTTCCAAATAATAATACAGAATATAAAGTCAATAAAATCTTGAGTTCATGGTTGACTTGCCTGCTGCCCCCTTTCTGCCTAGAGCAGTGGTTCTCAACCTATGGGTCCCCAGATGTTTTGGCCTTCAACTCCCAGAAATCCTAAGAGATGCAAAACTGGCTGGGATTTCTGGGAGTTGTAGGCCAAAACACCTGGGGACCCACAAGTTGAGAACCACTGGCCTAGAGAGACCTTTAAAATTTCCTTATAGGTCAATAAGTAGGGGATACACCAGACTACAGTAAAATGACCTAATATTCTGAAAAGGACACGATATCTTGAAGAAGCCATTATTTACTCACCAATGAATCCCACAAATCACATTCCATTCCATCACCATTTTCTTGCTTCCTTAGAACAAGAAAGTTGAGACAGAGCCCTGTGATGTATTTTCATTCATTCTTTTCCAGAGGCATTTCTGTTTTATTGAATGTGACAAAGAGGTTGAGACTGAAGGAGACTATCCACCACCAAAACCAATTAATTGGTTAATGTAACCTCAGCTTTAAAGAGGAGCCCTATGAAGCTCACCGACATTAGGGAATAAAGATCTGACAAATAAACTGTTTAAGGATTTTTTTCCAAGATTTTTTTCCAACCCAACAGTCTCTCCTGAATCTAATGATACACCGCAGCATTTCTCAACCTGAAGGTTAGGACCCCTGGGGAGTCATGATGGGGTGTCAGAGGGGTCACCAAGGACCATAATAAAAGAGTATTTTCTGTTGGTCATGGGGGTTCTGTGTGGGAAGTTTGCCCCAAGTTTATCGTTCTTTGATTGCAGCTGAATTATAAATCCCTGCAACTGCAACTCCCAAATGTCAAGTCTATTATACCCAAACTTCACCAGTGTTAACATTTAGGCATATTGAATATTCATGCCAAGTTTGGTCCATATCCATCATTGTTTGAGCCCACTGTGTCCTCTGGATGTAGGTGAACTACAACTCCAAAACTCAAGGTCAATGCCCACCAAACCCTTCCAGTATTTTCTGTTGGTCGTGGGAGTTCTGTGTGCCAAGTTTGGTTCCATTCCATCATTGGTGGAGTTCTTTCATTGTAGGTGAACTATAAATGACAGCAACCACAACTCCCAAATGACAAAATCCCTACCCTCAACCCCACCAGTAGTCAAATATGGGCGTATTGGGTATTTGTGCCAAGTTTGATCCAATGAATGAGAGTACATCCTGCATATTGGATATTTACATTACAATTCACAACAGTAACAAAATTACAATTATGGAGTAGCAATGAAAATAATTTTATGGCTGGGGGGGGGTCACCCCAACATGAGGAACTGTATTAAAGGGTTGCGGCATTAGGAAGGTTGAGAACCACTGCTCTACTTCCAGGTCTCCATATTCATGGATTCTGCTTTCACAGATTCCACTATCCATGGCTTGAAAATATTCCCCTTCTCTAAAAAAAAAAAATCCCAAAAAGCAAATCTTAATTTTGCCATTTTATATAAGGCACACCATTTTACTACACCATTGTATAAAATAGAAGTTGAGTATCCATGGATTTTGGTATGCATGGGGGTCCTGGAACCAAACCCCAGCAAATATCATGAGCCCATTATACACTAATCTATCCCAAACTATTATTTACCAACTTAAAAAATAATGCATTTTTTGCCCTTTGTTCCTCACTTCTTGGGCTTCCAATTCCATCCTGGCTTGAATGCTTTATTGGCTTTCAAGTGCCTAAAATGATGTCATTTTCCAGAAAACAGGAATCTATAATTTCATTTTTTTTCCTCCTTAAAGAAGATTAGTGCAAGCATAATGCAGAACTCTTTAAAGTCAGAAACCAAAGGTTATTAATTTGGGCCCTGCTCCATTTTAAATGGAATTATTTTCTAGCGCATTCTTTTTATCCTGGCATCGGCTCAAAGTAGCAAGAGAGGTTCTTTGGAATGTAGGCTTCTTTGCAAAAAGTAACAACAACACTGAATGGAAAATAATATTTTTTTTCAAAGGCAGGAAGTAGTCCTGAGAAACAGGTGGAATGAATGGATTTTGAAAGGTGCAGAGGTAGAAAGTGTTAACAGCAAAATACTTGATGTTCATGGACTTCATATCGGAGAAGTCTGAAACAACAAGGAAATAGTGCCAGTCGTAACTGCTTTGCAGAAGGAGAGATGTCAAGGACAAGGAATGTCATGTGGGAGCCAAAGGGAGGTAGTGACTTGTACAAAGCCCTCTCTGCATACTTCTGACAGCAGGGCTAAGATGGATGGCATATTCCGTTAACAGAACATATCTTGGGGTCCCAGTATTGATCTGCCTTTTTCACATAGCCCATGCTAATTAAGTATAACCTTTATAAGGATAAGACTCGATGTGATTGGGGCTGGAGGGGGCTTAACGGGTAAATGGCACTCTCCCTACGTCTGACTCTCCAAAGCACTCACTCCCAACCTTCTCTCTGGCACCACTTTTTTTTTAAACTTCTACTTTCCACTTTAATGCAGCTTTATGATTCTTTTAGATTGGAGGCCAATTTTACACAGCGCAAAGCATATTCTATGAGCCTAAGGGACAAACAGTGCTTTTCATACCTTTGAAAACATCAGGTTTAAAATTATTTACCTAGCATGTTTATGAACATGGCTAATGGCCAATTATTGCTGTTGAATGTATTTCCTTTTATGTACCTGAAACACAGTTTATGAATTTTTTTATGCGGGGACACTTTGAGTTTGTTTTTCAATATCTTGAAAGAAGGCCACGAGAGATGAAATAAGTTAGTGTTGTCTTTTTACTGCATTCTTTTTGGATCATGTACGATTCTGGCTTTCCCCTCATTTTTTATGGTAGAGGCCAACATGAGCCATGGAGCAATGGGGATTACTTACATCCAATGCTGTGCATAAGGAATGGCTCTTCCTCCATCCCAACTGCCCTGGCCTCAGTGAGAGAGAAACAGAGGCAAACTCATCTCCATCATGCCAATAATAACAATAACAACAACAACAACAACACTTTCTTTGTACAGTCCTAGACACTAGGGAAGTGTCCGAAGTGTAATCCAATACAACAGCCAGCAGAGTGATCATGTCTGCTGTGGACTCATCTTGTTGTGTTTCTAATAATAATAATAATAATAATAATAATAATAATAATAATAATAATAATAATAATAATAATATCAACATCTCCCAGAGAGACCCAGGGTGGCTGACAGGATATTCAAGGTATAACATTTCTTTATATTTCTTTCTTTATATTTCACCCTTCTCCCCAAAAGGACTCAGAGCAGATTACAGCAAATAATAATAATAATAATCATCATCATCATCATCATCATCATCATCATCATCATCATCATCCTGTGACAAAGAACTGGTGGGATCACAAGCCGGAAAAAGTTACAGAAAATGAACATGTCAAACTCCTCTGGGACTTCTGAATTCAGACAGAGTTTTGGAGCACAATACTCCTGACCTCACGATTGTGTTAAAAAACAAAGTATGGATTGTGAATTTTGCAATCCCAAGTGACAGCAGGATTGAAGAAAAACAACTGGAAAAGCTGGCACGATATGAGGATTTAAAGATCGAACTGCAAAGACTTTGGCACAAGCCAGTCAAGGTGGTCCCAGTGGTGATCGGCACACTGGGTGGAGTGCCTAAAGACCTTAGCCTGCACTTAAACACAATCGGCACTGACAAGATGGGATGTGCATGCATTATTCGCCGATGCATCACACAGTCCTAGACACTTGGGAAGTGTACGATGTGTAATCCAATACAACAGCCAGCAGAGTGATCATGTCTGCTGTAGACTCATCTTCTTGTGTTTCTAATAATAATAATAATAATAATAATAATAATAATAATAATAATAATAATAATAATATCTTTTATTTGTATCCCACCACCATCCCCCAGAGAGACTCAAGGCGGCTCACAGTACATTCAAGGTGTAACATGCAAAATACAACAAGTGCAAAACAAAACATAAACAATAAACGGTCAACAGACAGACACAGGCAAACATTCAATTTCTTTTTACAATGAAATATAATGAAACACAAATACACAGGCAAAGGCTTCTTCTTTCATTTCCAGCTCTGGAGGTGGTGCTTAACTCTGGCTGTGGGGGAGGTGTTCTTCTCCATTTCCAAGCCGAGGAGCCTGCCTTGTCCATAACCTTCTGATCATGTGGCTGGCATGCCTGCTTGGAGCGTCTTTTGGCCTTTTTCCACCAAAGCAGTACCTATTTATCTACGCAAATTTGCATGTTTTCGTACTGCTAGGTTGGCAGAAGCTAGGGCTAACAGCGGGAGCTCACCCTGTCTCATGGATTCAAACTGCCAATCTTCAGGTTACCATTCAGCAGCACAAGGGTTTAACCCATTGTGCCACCACAGCCTAGGCCAGGAGCAGATGAAAGGATGATCCTCCTTCCCAGAGGCCATTGCATTGGGCTCAGAGGGAGATAGGCAAAGCTAAATGGATGGATGGATAAAAGTCCATCCATCCTAGTGACCACAGCCTTACTTGCAGAAGAAGAGACTTAATCCAGAATTAATCCTTTTGTGGAATGTAGTGATTAGATTGTAAGCCTGGGGATATTTTTGTTGTTATTCATAAAGTGCCACATATAAACTATTGTGATGGCGATGATAACTGCACATGCCTACCTACAAATAGAAGGAACTCAGTGGGACTCATTCATCAATAAATGCATACATACTATAGTTTACTAGATGATCTGTAAATGGATTGAAATGTACAGGGATACAATGGCAGGTTCTATGCTACTTCTAAAGCTCCACTGGCTCTCAGGTTTACCCAAGGACTGGACTCTGGTCGCAGCAGCTGTTTTTCAAATCTCCTTTCCCATTTTGGTCTACATGGAAGTAAAGGTAACAGGTCTCATTGAGTACATCACAGAGGAATGAAAGAGATTTCGCTGTTGTGGAAGGAATTCGGCTGGATAAAGGTTGGTTTATTAGACTTTAACACACCTACCACCTCACAAGTCACTCCTTATGAATTTTCAAATAAAGTTAAAGGAAAAGGATTTGGGATGAAAACAGGTTGGTGCAACACAAAAACAAACAGCTAACTGGTCACTCTTGTTGTTGTTGTTGTTACGTTTATTTATACTCTGCTTTTTCTCTCCACAAGTCTCCACAAGGAGACTCAAAGTGGTCCTGCTAGGAATACATCATACTTCTGGACTCCACTGGACGGTGTTGAATTATCTATGATTTCCATTTCAAGATTACTTTTGAAAACAATTCTGTCAGCCTATTAGCATTTTCTCTACCCTTGCATCCCACTCCTGAAATTGAAATTCCTTTTATGAGGGTCTCTTGGGTTATGCATGCTCCTTTGCACAGAGAGATGGAAGAGAAAAGTATATCTTCCAATATTTCACAGATGAAAACCAGGACACATGCGACTGGGCAACATCAAAGCATGGTCAAAAAGTTAAGGCCAGGAATAGGAGGCATAAAAATAATGAGAAAGAACACAGAAAACTATTGTTTTAAGCAGAAAAACCCTGGAGTTCATGTACTGCATTTTGGACAACCCCCCCCTGCCCCCCCCCCAAAAAAAGAGAAAGCAACCCAAATTAGCCAACCGGGAATGCCGATACTCTATTCCTTCCTTTCTCTCCTGATGAATTAATGGTGGGCAAACTTCATTATGCACTCTGACCTCAGTTTGCAGCAACTGAAGTAAAAGGATAAAGGGAGAAAGTGCAATGATGAGAAAAGAAACAAACATATTATCACACCAGGGCTTTAAAGCAGACAGAATCCTAGGAATTGTAGTTTAAGGTGGGGTCTTTTTAATTCTCAGCTACAGAGGTCCTTGCCTTTCCAAACTACATTTATCAGAATTCTGCAAGCGGCAGAAATGTGGTGCTAACCGCTTTAAAGCCCTGGTGGGATAACGTGGTTAAGAGTCCACCAACACTGGAGAATGAATGCATTTTGATACCTTTTTAACTGCTATGGCTCTATGGAGTAATGGAAGTTGTAATTTTGCAAGGTCTTTAGCTTTCTCTGCTAAAGAGTGCTGGTGCCTCATCAAACTACAAGTCTTAGGATTCCATAGCTTTGAGCCGGGGCAGTAAAAGATGTGTCAAATTGCATTACTTTTACAGTATAGATGGGTCCTGAGGTGTTCTAAAAGCAGCTGAGACAGCGTAATGGCAGAGACTTATCATACCATCTCCACCAAATAAGAACAGTTGGAAGGTATGACATATATAGAGAACAGGGGGATTTATCAGAGGATTTGCAGGGGGCGGGGGGGGGGGGGGGGGGAAGAGAGAGAGTTCCACGCAACAAAGATAATAATAATAATAATAATAATAATAATAATAATAATAATAATAATGGGATCTGCATGCATTATTTGCCGATACATCACACAGTCCTAGACACTTGGGAAGTGTCTGACGTGTGATCCAATACAACAGCCAGCAGAGTGATCTTGTTTGCTATGGACTCATCTTGTTATGTTTCAAATAATAATAATAATAATAATAATAATAATAATAATAATAATAAGTGTTCGACTTGTGATTTTGTGATACGAAATCCAGCATATAGATCTCATTTGCTGTAACACACTGTGTTTTTGTGTCAGTAAAATAATAATAATAATAATAATAATAATAATAATAATAATACTTTATTTATATACCGCTCTAGCTCCCCAAGAGGGCTCATGGCAGTTTCCAATAACACCACCAAAACATACAGATAAGCAACATAAAAATAAAATAATCAAAACAACATCGGCATAAAATAATCAAAATAACACATATATAATAAAAGTAATCCCGCCTATTCTTTGTGCAAATTGTTAGGGCCAAGATTTCAAAAATTAAGACAAGCTGGTCCGGGCTAGTGCAGACCAGGATATAAAAGGCCAGGAAATGGGCCAGTTAGTGCAAACTAGGATATAAGGGGCTGGGAATGGATAAAGTGCCATAACCAGCAATAGTAATTATGGGCCTATGGCTGCTCATTTCCAGGGCCTATTAGAGGGCCGCCCAGGATAATAGGTAGAAGATACAAGGCCAGATTTTTATAATGTCCAGGGCTGGGCTAATACTGGTCAGTCTCAAAGGTATGGTGAAACCAACAGGTCTTCAAGCTCTTACAAAAGTCAGTGCAGCTTCTCAAGATAGTTGGCTTTACCCATTTTGCAACAAGTAAAATTAACCACATAATACCATGTAAAGGCAAAATAGATCTCCTTTCAAGTAGACTAAGAACCTCATCACATGGGGGGGGGGGGGAGAGGCAGAATTTAGCATCCTAGGATGCTTTCACCCTTTTTAATGGACAGAGCCCCGCTTACACTTTCCCCACAACATGAGAGGCTTCCTGTATTTTTATGGGAGGATGACACTTCCCCCATGTGATGAGGAAAGCATCGCCGAGAGGGAGCTGAGAGCGGGGTGACAGATTAGCCCCACTACCTCTCTCCTTTTTCAGTGAAGCCTGGAGAAGTGGGACACTTTGCCTGGCCTTTGTAATGAGGCCCTAAATAATATACGTTGCCATTCAAAGGGAAGGTTCCCTATAGGACAATTCAGTCCAGAGTCTACAGTAACCTAATTTCATCAATGACAGAAATTGAAGGACAGGAAACCTACATGGACTGCATATGCACAACATTCTGTAGAACAATTGGAAATCAAAAGGACAACAATTCAGCATCTGTTCCACTCCTGGTAATTTGTCCAGGTTACTTAATGTACCAGCATCTGAAAAGAAATTTAAATGAGGAGAATTTTGTAAGTAAGCAAATAGTACTTAATCCCAGTTTAATATAATTTAGGTTTATAGGACCTGCATGGAACTTTGAATCTCACCTCTAGCATAAGTTTCCCAGGTCTTGGAATTCCAATCCTTGAAATTACACAAGGAATTTTCCACTCCTGCCCTCTTCTAGCAGAAATGACAAGGTTTGCAACACTTTTATTTAAAAAGTATTGTGGAAGAGCAGGACTCACCAGTAGAATTGCCTCACCTGTTCCAAACTTCCTGGCCACAAATAGAGAGTGTAAGAAACTTCTGGCCTCCATTAAGGCCTCTTAGAGAAGGCCTTAACTGAATGTTTGGAAAGAAAAATGGGATAGGTTGCATGACTGTCAAGGAAAGGCATGAGTACAAAGTGGACTATAGCTTTTCCTGGGCTGCTGATTATGAAGGTCCTTTGAGAGAGTTAGCAGACATGAAAGAGACTTGGAAAGGGCTGAAAACAAGCCATGTTCCCTGTGAGAAGGTCCTAGCAAAGAGCCAGGGTCTTCCTCCTGCAATCACTTAGCAGAAACTTGTCAAGGCCTGTATCTTTTACTTGACTGAGGACTTGTCAAGCTTAAATAAATTCCTTTCCACTTACTTGAAAGGCTCTGAGCGTGTTTGAGAGATCATACAAGTTTGATGTAGACCTTCCATGGATGATATGGACCAACAAGTATATAGAAAAGCACATCACACACCTAAATGGAGTGAGGAAAAGTAATGGGAAAGCAATAATAGTTACACATATGTAAGCAGTATTATTGCCATGTGTTACATCATTTGCAAAAGAAACATCATTATGCCCTCATTTGTAACTCCTGCAGATGAACTCATTACAAATAGTGATGCTACATGTAATGCATTACTTTCTAACTTACAGTCATACTTTTTGTGTATATAATCAAAAGCTATTCTTTAAGTCTGTCAATCACCAATGGTTGTGTAAATGAAAGACTGAATTATTTTATTACTTCTACAGCCTCTTTTTTGTATATTTTCAATTGAATTTTGCTGTTATTAGAAACTGCGTTACATATTTTAAATATTACAATATAGGTATTCTCTGGAATACAATTAAAAACATAAATAAATAAATAAATAAATAAATAAATCAAAGCCAAAGCCAAAGCCAAAGCATAATAAAGCAGAAAGAGCATATTGCATGGAAATCAGTAAGAGAGCAAGTTATCATTTTTCCAACCACAAAAAAACCCAGTGAGCCATTATGTTAATAGACAAAATGAAGCCATATCAAGTGGACAAGGACCTTGTCAGTCAACATATGTGAAATGATTTCCACAGCATGAAGCAGTACAAACGATTGGGCATTCTTATATCTTCTTAAATCAGTGGTTACAACAAATTATGCTGTCTCATCTTGTAAGTAATGACTTAATCTAGATCTGATAACAAGAGGAACAAAACCTTGTGAGTCATTACAAACTCTCATAATGTTGTACAAAGCTTTGAGCTAATGGATAGGACTCTCAATAGCCATTAGTTCAGGAAGCTGGATGGAACGTCACCTACAAAGGCACTATGTCATACTTTCCAACATTTCTTAGATCATAACTAGGTCACATGTGCCCAAGCAATATCAAAGTGTGGTTTAAATAGTAAAAGATATTATTGAGCAAGAGTAGACAACCTAGGGGAGGCTGCATCCCAATGGACAAGAAGATTTCCATCCCAAACTAATTTCCAATATACCAGCTTCACTATTATTTAGATCATCAACACATGTCTGGCCTCCCTCTTTCTTCTCAGATGCTCACATATTATTCACAGAAGAGGGCGCTTTTATTGGGACTACGGCCCCATTTACATTGCTATTTACATTTATGGTCCCATGTAAACTGCCCCGAGTCCCTTTAGAGAGATGGTAGTGGGGTATATGAATAAAGTTGTTGTTGTTGTTGTTGTTGTTAATGGTATTATTTATTTGTTATTTAAAACATTTATATTTCACCATACTCACTCCGCAGGGGACTCAGGGAGGAGCACAACATATATACGGCAAAATTCAATGCCGGGACATAAAACCATAAATATATACAAATATTAAAATCACTTATATTTACATTAAAAGTTTCTTAAAAACCAACTCAGGACACCATTTTGCCTTGTTGTTGTTGTTGTTGTCAGTGTGAACTCATAATGGAGTTCCATGCAGTTAAACTACATTATATGAGTTTATACTGACCATATAATGCAGTTTCAAACTACATTATATGGCAGTATAGATAGGACCAAAGAGTTAACATGGGATTTGTGGCTCACTGTATCCTGGTCTCCATGCCAACTTGGTTATTCTGAGAGTATGTATTTATTGAGTGCTGGTTTACAGCAAATAATGCAGGGTGCCTTACAGCATATTAACATACCCAAAAAGATCACAATGAATGTATCAATATAAAATTATTAAATAAAAATGTATTAAAACACTTTTAAATGCCGCATTAATAAATCCATTAAAGCATTAAAAGAATTAAAAGGCCAACATGTCCTTTAGACCCAGTTATTTATTAAAGGCCCGTCTGAATAAAGAGGTCAAAATTAGCCAGCAAAAGGTGCCATAGAATACAACTTTTTTGGGGGGTGGGAAATAAGTGCATCACCCCACAAAATAGCCATTCCCTCCATTACATGAATTTCTGCTTCCAAACCCTTGCAGCTACATGTCTGGTCTACATTAATCTAGAAGGCCATGAGTCTAGAAATGGTCACCAAGTAGACACTCTCCCTTCTGTCTACATGAAATGTTCCCTGAAGGTGGTGGGTAAGAAAAAAGGGTCTTTCCTACATATTGTAAAACCCAGGCTGTCTTATAGGAAGATGGAAGATGGATAATTTCCAGAGACCAATGCTGTATAAGGCTTTATAGGTCATACCCAGTCCTTGAAATACCTGTGCTTATATGCCCTAAACTTTCAAAACAGTTTTTCACTTTTCCTGCCTGTTTTGATTTTGTCTCTACAGCCATTACAGAAATTGTTCCTAAATCAAAAGGAGATGATTTCATTTTCCTCCATCCTGTCTTGATATGGATTAATTTTCAAATTGGCTTCTTTTGTTATCTAGGTCAAGCTCACTGGACTGACATGCCAGTCAATCTTCTCTAAATTGTTTTATCACTCCTGCTTTCTGCAAAAGTGCAGTTTCAATAAAGAGATGCAACATCAACTTTCAGATGCTCTTCTTCCTCTTGGATAATTACAATACATCGCAAAGAAATTCTCCCATTCGCCCATCAAAACTGAAAGAATTTCAGGCTTGATTCAATCAACCCAATACTTCCAGCGGGAAAACAGGCTGCAGGGTGGTATTGTGACAGCATTTGTGAAGCAGATTCCATTTTCTGGAGCAGCTTGGGTTCCAATCTGTTGTGCAACTGTGGTGTCCAGATTTCCTTTATTTTAGTTTTAAAAAAAGCACAGAGACACATAATTTTAGTTCTTCCACTTTGGCCATATACATATTCATTCTATAACTACAATGACCAAGTATTGTGGCAGTGAATGGCTTCTTCCATAGGCAATGTCTGCCAGACCTGTTGGAGTGGGCAGTTTAAACAGGATGGCCTAGTTTTGTCATAATTTAAGCCAGTCGGACCTTTGCACTTTGTTGTGAAAACTGACACTTGAATGTGAGGGAAAAATACCACTTCAGATCCTTTATTTCAGTGGTTTTCAACCTGGGGGTCGGGACCCCTGAAGGGGTCGCAAGGGAATGTCAGAGGGGTCGCCAAAGACCATCACAGACAGTATTTTCTTTTGGTCATGGGAGTTCTGTGTGGGAAGTTTGGCCTAATTCTATCGTTGGTGGGCTTCAGAATGTTCTTTGGTAGTAGGTGAACTATAAATCCCAGCAACTACAACTCCCAAATGTCAAGGTCTATTTTCCCCAAACCTCACCAGTGTTCACATTTGGGCATATTGAATATTCATGCCAAGTTTGATCCAGATCTATCATTGTTTGAGTCCACAGTGCTCTCTGGATGTAGGTGAACTACAACAACAGAATCCAATATGGCAATTATGAATGCTTAATCTGGATTTATGTAACCGTGAATCATGCATATACAGCATTTAATTTAGGCGCTGCATAGATAGCAGAGAAGTCCTTCAATCTCCATTTACCAGGAAGCTGCTGCTGCTGCAATCAGTGGGCATCTGTCATCCTGCTGATCGGAAAGCAGCTGGTTGATGGTTCCCTTCCCTCCACACCATGATATCTGGTGCAAGGGAGAATTGCCATGCTTGCAGTCACCACAGATTGTTCACAGGTGAATTGGAAATATCAGCCAGCCACTTCCCAGTGATAGAGGAACAAATTCCCATCAATTCCAGAAGCTGCTTCCTAGTAAGAGGGGTTGAGGGGAGGTTAAGCCAGGATTCAAAGTGCAGCATTGTAACTATGGTCTCATGCGTACACACTTCCATATAGGATTCTGGACATGCTTTATAAGCTATTTTGGATCCAGAATGAGAGAAAGGCAGGAAATATAGACAGAAAGACAAACACATTCTAGAATAGGGCTGTTTGAACTCATGATTCTCCAGATGTTGATGGATTATACTTCCCATCAGCATCATCTAGACAGGCCACTACTGAAGCGTCATTGGCATTGAGATTAACATGTAGAGGACTATTTCTATTCTCTGTTTCAGAAGGTGTCATTTATGTGAATGTGAAAGAAAGATTTGTGTGCAAGACAGAAAGCAGGTGTCAGGATGGATATATTTTCAAATTGACTCTACCGTCTTGTAGTCAATGCAGCTTTGTCATTCAGTCAGAGATGCAAAATACAACTGAAGTATTGTGGGGTTTTTTGTCAAACAAAAACAAAAACAAATGACCTTGGGTTAAACAATCTACATCTGGTGAGATTTGTGGCAGGATAGAAGAAGAAAGCAGAGTGATAAGATAAGGATATTAGATAAAAAAAGGATTAAGTAGAGCCAAGCAACCTTCAAGGTCACATTGGTATGACACTGCCCATGAGCAATAAGGGGACAATTCAAACATACCTGCATATTCAGTGACATTGAGTTCCCTTCTTAGCACACAGTCTCCAGTCACTGCTATACCACATTATTAGGTGCAGCTGCTAGTTTTTCACCTTCAACCAGAAGGAGGAACAAACGGATTCTTATTTGCTGCATTTTAGGAAAAACTACTGTAAAAATTACTGGAAACAAACTCTAACAATCCCTGGTCCTGAAGGCTGACATGATTCTGGGCATTATTTTACAAAAAATAATTTCCAAACTTTTCGTTTTCAGCCTGGAGGAAGGAAAAACCATAAGATAAATTGTACTGGAGGTTAATACTTTGCATGGAGCTCTTCAGGGATGAGGAGACCAGAGCCAAACACTATGTTAGCGGTCATGCTTTTCCCAGGATTGTGCAGCAGTAGCGCAGGCAAGCAGGCAGAATCAATTGACTCCAAGGAGACTCACTTCCTTCGTGACTTCTGGATTTAGAACCTTTTTCTTTTTGTATACATTGGCATAGTGCCGCAACAAGAGTCTCACCTTAAAATGTAAGTAGCAACCCAGAGAGTAGCTACTGGGGAGGGGGTGGAATGAGGACATTGCCTACCCAAATAATATTTTTGTTCATCAGACTCTACCCATATTATTTTCTTTAGTGCTCAATTTTCTAGCATTGTTGTAACTTAAAACTTCAGTTGAGTCTTTGGGGTCAGGCACATCTCCAGAGAAGGAGACTCTACCATCCTCCTAGGCAACCTATCCCACTGTTGAACAGCTCTTACCATCAGCAAGTTCTTCCTAATTTTTAGGTGGGATCTCTTTGCCTGTTTGAATTCATTATTCTATGACTTCGTCTGTGGAACAGGAGGGGGGGGGGAGCTTTCTCAGGACCTCATCACATTGAGGCCCTGAACCTGGGGGAAAGTAGGGGTATCCCTGGGGCAGCAGGGCAAATCTGGAGGGCAGCATGGGAACCCATCGCCCCACAACACACCCCACAGTGGGAAGTGTCACCACCTTGCTTCCCTCTGTGTTTTCCCCATTCTATTGAATGAGAATATAGGAAGCCTTCCATGTTCTCAGGGCTTCTGTCATAGGACACTTCCAGCACAGTTCATGCATAGAGACCGACTGGAAGTAGCTGTGCATCATCTGATGGGATCCAGCAGGCTCCATCCAGGAACTATGCTTGAAGTGTCCTAAGACAGGTAAGAAATCCCATGTGATGAAGTCATCAATCTTCAATATGACTTCCTTTCAGATCATTTCACCTCTTAACCATCTCTACTCCAGGATAAACATGGCCAGTGATTAATTCTGGAGTGGCTGACATCTTGCCATTGCATCATCTTCCATGTACCTCTTGGATTACTTGTGTATGACTTGAACTGGCTTATCTTACTTGTAGCTGGTTCCAGGGCTGTAGCCAGAAAAAAAATTCAGGAGAGGTTGAAATTTTCGGGGGGGGGGGGGGGGGGGGGTTGAAACCTGCCTCCTAGCTCACGCTGAAGCAAAGAGCACAGCAGGGGGCAGAGCAGCCTTCAATAGCCTGCATCTCCGCCCTTGTCAACCACCTCCAAGAGTCTGGTCTCCTTAATGAGAGCATTCAACATCCCCCCCCCCCAACTTGGTTGCTTCACTACTGTTCGGTCGTGCGCTGGGCCTGTAAATAATTGTCTTTAGAACAGGATGTGCAACCTTTGCCCAGCGAGAAGCCAGGGGGCCTAAAGAGAAGTTCTCAGAGGTTTCCACCACAAACAGTCTTTAGATGGCTTGAGAAGTACAACAAAGTCTTTTATTAATGAACAATCAAACAGAAACTTCTCTTGTCTTCAGTAAAGTTAAGTAAATGATTCCAAGCTTTTGGGCAACTGGTGAATTCCTAAACTTGCCCACGAAGGACAGGCAACTATCAATAACTTCTTCTTTAAAGGAAAATCCCCTTTTTAACTTCTCCCACGCTGACTGTAAACTTAAACCTAACTGATGTGGGCACCACTACCGAGTTGAACTGCGTCTCAAAGCACCGAGTGGACCTACCAGCAAGGCCTGTAGTCTCTTCAGCTGGAGTTCTTTGATCTTTAGGGCTTTTTCTCTGGAAAGTCTTTGGAGACTCTTTTCCTTCTGTTTTTGTTGGAATTTCTGTAACCCTGGAAATTTTTGTACAGGGGAAGCTTGCACACATCCTATACATAAGCTTTCCTTGCTGAGACTCACTAAAAATGGCTCCCTTCCCTTCCCAATTGCCCTGAGCAAGGGGCGGAACCAAAACTTAACAATGATGGACAGGTGACTTGCCCTATGACTGCAACCAAAGAAGCCACCTATCTGCAGAGTCCCTGAAACCTAGGACTGCAAGCAAAAATTTAGTACAAAGCAAATAAAGTTGGAGCTCCTGGTACAGCTGTACCAGAACAACTACATCAGCTATTGCTGCAAGTAATTACAGTGTGAATAAATTGCTAATATTTGCTTGAGATAGTGCTTGCAGTTCTGAAGGGACTCTTGATTTTTTGCATCTCATAGGCTTAGCATGGGGATTTGGTTAAACAGTTAAAATTCATGAGTAAATCAGGTTTTTTAAAAAAATCTGAAACATTTCGGGGGGGG
Organism: Anolis sagrei ordinatus; assembly: GCF_025583915.1. Classification (NCBI taxonomy): domain Eukaryota; kingdom Metazoa; phylum Chordata; class Lepidosauria; order Squamata; family Anolidae; genus Anolis; species Anolis sagrei. Next base: position 209,599,654 of record NW_026844366.1, on the reverse strand, counting down.
GTTGAACCCCTAACCCCCCCCCCCCTCGCTACGGGCCTGGCTGGTTCCATTATGATAGCCTGTTCCTTTAGTTACTTGCTTTCTGTAGCATCAGACACTGGCTTATTTTTTTTAAAAAAAAAAAATCTTTTCATATCTTTACTTGGAAATCATACAATCTGTAGACTCTAAACTCTGTGTGGAGGTGACATTTGAGCATTCTTCCAAGGCCCTGGCTAAATATGAGACCTTTCTTTGATGCGTCATCCATTATATTGTGTGTGATTGTGTAGGTGGATAGGTGAGCATGCAGACTGAAACAAGTACAGTTTATTCTGTAGCCCTACCATCTCATTCTCTTTCCATGTAGAGATGAGACACAACTCAAGTGCTGTCACAGTCACATGCTAGCTGTTTTTATCAGAACGGCAAAACTTTTTGCTGTTGGCATCACATGGAACATCCTCAGTCACAGCATCTGTCCTGTGTTATTTACTTAGGTTGCCTTCGAGCTGTGCTGTCATTGGGAAGATCAAGTACACTTTACAAATCGCTTGATATGAAAAGGTATTTGACCACCTTCATTGACCCTAGTAAATGCAGCAGAAAACCAATGACTGGTGGGGCAACAGAAGAGTGCTGAAGGCTTATTTTCGTTTCCTCCTCCCATCATTGTGACAATTGCCCTTGTAGTCTTTGCTTCATAAAATACTATTGCTCATTGCTAAGTCATCATCAGGGTTATCTGTCTGACTGTTTCGTCAGAAATTATTTGAAAAGCTACTGTAGTAGACATAACAAAGGCAAACACAACCCCTCTTAGCCCAAAGACTTGGTGGTTAGGGAGCAATGTTATGTCTGCTGTGCACCAGCACCAAGATACAGAATGGCAACATAACCAGAGACTAATGAATGAGCTTTAAAAGAATGGCCACAAAATAAAAATTGCCTTTTAAATCTTTTCAGTGATAAAGTTTTCTGTCAAAACAGTTTGGTCAAACAGGTGCCCTTCCCAAGTGTTAAAGAGCCATTGCAAATACAAAATCCTAAAGAAACAGATATTGAAGAGTTCAGCTGTTCCAGTATCATCATCACCGGATCCAAGCACGAAGGCAGCTGCTGTCACTGGCAAAGAAATCATTAAGAAAACAGTATTCCCCCCAAAAGCAGAAAGAACACACTGACAAGAGTACGTCCCTCCTGAACTCCTGGCCCAAATTCATTTGTTTCTTGCCACTTTTGTGATCGTAAATGGAAATGGGAAAGCAAAGGTTAAGTGGAAATTTGAAAGTCTTCTCCATTTCTTGCCGACCTGGAGAGCCTAGCTGGGCTACAGTCGAGAGTAATTTCCTCTTTCCCAATTTGTCCTGTTCATATGGATCAATGGTGCCTACTGAGACATGGGCAATTATTCTTATGTTACATCCATTCTCAAGCTGGGTGATAAAGGTCAGACAGGAAAAACCTACATCTCTGTCATCATTAATACTACAGAGCATTAAGCCCAAACACAATGAAAATAGAGTCAACCATATATACTCTCACATACTGGGGATTAATTGGTTAAGAGGCAATCTCTGGAACAGGAGACAATTGGGGCTTTAGTGCTATATGTGGAAGCAAGTCCCAGTGGACTGGATGAATTTGTCAGTGGTCTGTATTAGTAGAACACCTCTCACCAGTATGAAGAGGATCATATTGTATCTGCCAGCCAGGTTGCTATTAAAGAAGAGGAGTCTGATAGAAATAAGATGTGACAACCCTAATTCAGTAAATGTGTTTCAATACATGGGGAATTCAAAGCCAAAGCTTAAAGAGCTAAGCACAGGAAACCTTCTGCTTGAGTGGAGAAATCTGTCACTTTTGCCCTATCCCACAAGTTCAGTTTCAAAACAGAAATCTCAAACTTTTCCAAGTAAATTTGTGAGGACATGAAATTGTCTCGTCTATCTCATTGGGCCCATCTGCATGTACCCCAAAACATTGACTTAAGATTAATTGCCCTATAGTAGATCTGGTCTAAGGAAATAAAATAACAAAACTCAGCTTTATAAGATAAATACGTGAATGGGGTCTCTTGAATGAATAGAATCAATGTGCCAGTCATATAGTGCAGCAGAGTAATAAAAGAGATGGGACTAAATATAAAGGGGTTGGATCCAGGATTTGTCAATATTAGTGCCTCCTTAATACCTCTTGAAAACCAACAGGATTGCTCTGATAGACCAGGAACCTTCTGTGGATTGAAGGAAAACTTCCACCACATGAGTGAATGTCTAAAGCTAGAGGTGCAAGGCAAAATTAATGCAAAATAGAACAACATGCCTCTTTGCATTCTGCAACCAATGTGTGAGTCTTGATGACTTTCTAGGGCAATGGTTCTCAACCTGTGGGTCCCCAGATGTTTTGGCCTTCATCTCCCAGAACTCCTAACAGCTGGTAAACTGACTGGGATTTCTGGGAGTTGTAGGCCAAAACACCTGGGAACCCACAGGTTGAGAACCACTGTTCTAAGGGCATGGAAGACATGCACACACTGGCATCTCTCTTTTTGGAACTACCTCCCACTGTGTGAGCTATTCATCACAAATGTTTCCTTTAGCTAAGAGCCACTATTGTTCCAGATTAATGGATAACAACTTCGCAAAGCAGTTGCAAGTGGCAGCATCATTATTTTCAACTGGCTATCCATAAGGAAAAGGCCACATCAACCACGCTAGCTTGGAATAATAAAAACTCTTCCTTCCTCTTTGCCTTTAGCCATAGCTGCTTGGCTTTTAATCCTCCCCAGACCTCAAGACACAGTTCAGATGGGAATTTAGCCCTAAAGCCAACAAATGCTTCTTATGTCTAATACACATCCAACAACAAGTATTAAACTGTGGTTGTTTTTAAGTGCATTTTTTGTGTCGGTAGCGACTTGACTTTCTGGTGTGAGAGAACTGGCCATCTACAAGGACATTGCCCAAGTGATGCCCTGATGTTTTGATGTTTTACCATCCTTGTGGGAGCCTTCTCTCATGTCCCCGCACCGGGAGCTGGAGCTGACAGAAGGAACTCATCCGTGCTCTCCCTGGATTCAAACCTCCGACTTGACAGTCTTCAGTCCTGCCAGAACAAGGGTTTAACACACTGTGCCACTGGGAGCTCCTTTTGAGTGCTGAGCTTGATATAATAGCAGTAGACTGAATTTGGCAAAGTTATAGTGCTGTAATGGCCGAAAGATTCTGGGAAGAGTAGTCCAAAAAGACAAACAAACAAACCCAACCCTAGCCTTTTCATGTTCTAACATTCAAAGCACTACTGATGCAATCTCACAAAGAAAGCAAATACCTCATTACCAAAGGACAGGATTTGGTGAGTACATAAATCTATGACAGGCCAGCTCTTGTTGCCATACCTCATCTCCCCACAAATCCTGACCCTGACATCTTTTATGCCATGTAGGATTTGTTGTCAAATAAAGGTGAAATGATATAAAAACTACTTATTAATGCAGGAGAAGAACAAGTGGAAGATCCTTCTGGGAACTTGAAGAAATTGGGTGAGTCTAAGGCTTGGGGAAACATTTTTATGAAAATGAGTCCTTATATGCACTAAGAACAGTGTTGATGAAAATATATCTTCTTGTGTTCCGCATCAGCTTTTGTGAGTCACGAATGATAAGGTAATTTCTTTAAATCTCTGCCGATTAGTATTCTCCTACAGCCACAGTTTCATAAAATTGTCCCGACATCTGATAAAAAGTAATAAAACTGACTTCTATTATTTATTACAAGCCTTTATATCTTCCACATTTATTTTTAAAGCCTTTCTCACTTTCCTCGTGTTTTTCCTAGGATCTTTTATGAAGACGGGCATGGTTCTGTGTCAGCAATTGGCTTCCTCCAATTCTGAATTCTAGAGATGACAAGTTTCTACTTTTCCTCAGGCCTTCTTAGCTGGTGCAGACAAATCCTATATGTGAACAGACCTAATTTCTATATTCTGCTTTCAAATGTGAAAAGTGAACGGATTGTGTTCTGTTCTCTTCCACTAGTCTGCCATTTGAAAGCCCTTGTTGTAGTTCATTCAGTCACTTCCGACTCTTTGTGACCTCATGAACCAGCCCATGCCAGAGCTTCGTGTCAGCCATCACCACCCCCAGCTCCTTCAACGTCAAGCCAGTCACTTCAAGGATGCCATCCATCCATCTTGCCCTTGGTCGCCCCCTCTGCTTTTTTCCTTCCATTTCCCCCGGCATCATTATCTTCTCTAAGCTTTCCTGTCTCCTCATGATGTGGCCAAATACTTCATCTTTGCCTCTAATATCCTTCCCTCCAGTGAGCAGTCGGGCTTTATTTCCTGAATACCCTATCCGAATATAAAAACAGAAGCATTCTCAGATATAAAGTAGATAATATCTGTCAGGAAAACAGATGCTGCTTCTTTCCTAATCAAGTCCATTTGTCATTACCAGAGGAATGAACTTGTGCCATGTACTCAGGCAGCTTTACCTAAACTACTCCCTCCATTTATGTTCCATCATCCTCATCTGCCTTGGAATTTGTAGTCATACACATTGGGACTGTCCCTGTTTAGGAGAGAATCTGCAAGTCTTGGGGTATTATTGATTCAACTGGAGAAAATGGCCCAGTGTTTTTCTTGCACTGTGTCATGATTCCAAGGCATCTTTTGATAATATATATTCAAGTGTAATTCCCCTCCCTTCATAGAATCATAGAGTTGGAAGAGACCTCATGGGCCATCCAGTCCAACCCCCTGCCAAGAAGCAGTAAAGTCGCATTCAAAGCACCTCCAATAGATGGCCATCCAGCCTCTGCTTAAAAGCCTCCAAAGAAGGAGCCTCCACCACACTCCGAGGCAGAGAGTTCCAATGCTGAACAGCTCTCACAGTCAGGAATTTCTTCTTAATGTTCAGGTGGAATCTCCTCTCCTGTCATTTAAACTCATTGTTCCACATCCTAGTCTTCAGGGCAGCAGAAAACAAGTTCGCTCCCTCCTCCCTATGACTTCCTCTCACATATTTATAGATGGCTATCATGTCTCCTCTCAGCCTTCTCGTCTTCAGGCTAATCGTGCCCAGCTCTTTAAGCCAATCCTCATAAGGCTTGTTTTCCAGACCCTTGATATTTTAGTCACCCTCCTCTGGACATATTCCAGCTTGTCAACATCTCCCTTCAATTGTGGTGCCCAGAATTGGACAGTTTATTCCAGTTCTGGTCTGACCAAGGTAGAATAGAGGGGTAGCATGACTTCCCTGGATCTAGACACTAGACTCCTATTTATGCAGGTGAAAATCCCACTGGATTTTTTTGCTGCCGCATGACATTATTGGCTCATGTTTAACTTGTTGTCCACAATGACTCCCAAGATCCTTTTCACACGTACTGCTATCAAGTCAGCCATCCCCCATTCTGTATCTTTGCATTTCCTTTTTTCTGCCTAAGTTGAACATCTTGCATTTGTCACTGTTTAACTTCCTTTTGTTAGTTTGTGTGTTGTTGCTGCTGGGGTTTGGGATGGGTGGGGGGCACCGTGAGGGTAGTGTGTGGGTGAGTGGCGTGGGTGGAAGGAGCAAGACTTCACTTTGGAAGCTCTGATGAAAAATGCTGCCATGTCTTGTCTTCATCACTGTGGGTCTTGACATTTCAAGATTTTAGACTTCTTTTCAAGTTTTCCAAGGGAAGGCATGAAATCTCAGACCAGGATATAAGAAAGAGGAAAGGGTGGAGTGAGATACTTGGTTGTGCCTGATGCTTTGACCTTTGATAAATAGTGCTCAATATAGTTCCTTCATAGCTCAATGTTGCTGAACCTTTTGAACAGCTCCTTTCGATTCTCTACTGGACAGAACCTCCCTGTTTATTAGGCATGGATAGATCCGTGTCAGATAACTCGCTGCTTGTAATAATTTTGTTAAAATTACCTTTTTGAAGCAATTTTGAAGCATTTTTAAAAGCCGGAAGTCCCTTTGTCCTTCTGAAGCTTTTTCTGCCATTTTTGTTACGATTCAGGAAGTGAGTCGGAAATGATTCAGTGTATTTTCAGCCCTCTAGCCTGTTGGGAGACGGAGAGGTTCCTTGCCTCCCAACCAATCAGGGGAGAAGTTTTGGGGAGAGGAGGGGTTTCGGCACTGGCAGCCATTGCTGTACTTAAATTGAGCACATGGCTCAGAGGCTCATTCGGAGCCAAGAAGGGAAGGGAGAAGGGAGAAGAGAAAGACAAAGGGGAGGGAGGTTGTGTTGAAGGGAGTTTGGAAGAAGAGGATGGTGGGCAAGCAAGCAAGCAAGCAGAAAAGAAGGGCTGGGAGAAAGGGTGTTGCCTGTCATGCCTGCCTGGTTGGCTGGCTGGGCAGCCTGCCTTGCCACTTGTGTATTGTTGCTGCTGGTGGTGTTTGGGATGGGTGGGGGGGGGGCGTGAGGGTAGTGTGTGGGTGAGTGGCATGGGTGGAAGGAGCAAGACGAAAGAATCAAAGCACTCACTCCAACATTTTTAAAAGTCAATATTGTAGCTGGTCTCTCTGGACTCAGTGTTTTTTAGTTTGTGTTGCACATTGCCTCAAAAGAACTAGCTCTCTCATCAATTCAAGCCACTCTTTGAACACAAACTCTCATTCCTAAAGTAGTGAAATCAGCTTCCAAAGCAAAAAGGGCAGAACTGTTTTTTATTTTCTGTGTTTTCTGTGAGTTGCCTAAGAAGACACTAGAAAAACCCATACTTTCAAGCCCATACTTCCCTAACTTGTGAAATCAGCTTCGAAGGCCCCAAAAGCTCTCAGGGCTGGGCTGGCTGTTTGTTATTTCATTTATTTGCTGTGAGTTGCCTAAGAAGACACTACAAATCCCATACTTTCAAGCCCATACTTCCCTAACTTGTGAAGTCAGCTTACAAGGTCCTTAAAGCTCTCTTAGAAGGCCCCAAAAGCTCTCAGGACTGGACTGGCTGTTTATTATTTCATTTATTTGCTGTGAGTTGCCTAAGAAGACACTACAAATCCCATACTTTCAAGCCTATGCTTCCCTAACTTGTGAAGTCAGCTTACAAGGCCCTTGAAGCTCAAACAGGGCTGGCTGTTTGTTATTTCCTTTGATTGCTTTGCGTTGCCTAAAAAGACACTACAAAGCCCATACTTTCAAGTCTCCCCTTACCTAACTTGTGAAATCAGCTTACAGGGCCCCAAAAGCTCCCAGGGCTGGTTGTTTGTTTTTTTCTTTGTTTGCTCTGCGTTGCCTAAAAAGACACTATTGTGCAATTGCCATTAACGAAGCGATTCAGAAAGTTCGGAAAGTTCTGAATTTTTTTTCAGAAAAAATTGGAATTCAATTCTGAATCGAACCACCAATGCCCCCTACATCCGAAATGAGTTTTGAACCATTTTTTTTATCAGCCAAGCCTACTGTTTATCCATTTGCCCATCTGTTAGCCACATTTATACTCCAGTTTTCCTCTGCTGAGCTCAAGATGGTTTCCAGGGTCTCCCCTTTCCCCACTTTTTCTCATGATAAACTTGTGTGGCAGATCCAGCTAGAAGACAGGCTGAACAACCCAAGATCACCCAGGGCTTAGATTCCTTCTTCAAAGAGCCACACAGCGAACTCAGACTTGTCACAATTGTCCAGCCCAGCTTGCTTGCATATAATTCCCTGTTGCTTACGGCCAATGAGTCAGTACTTAAAGATCATTCTGCTTAGTTTCCTCCAGTGGTTTTCCCATATGCTTTTTCAGCTCTTGATTGTGTTTTTGTTCTCAGAGTGAAGGAGATCAGGCTGCTTCAACAAAGATATCGTGAGAAATAGCCACACTTAATAATTTTTCTGAGTTTCAAGTCGGATTAACTGAGAAGCACGGAAATTTGAAGGAGAGATCTGGCACAAATTAGCAGATGAAACATTGATGCATCATCAAGACCTCGTGGCATTAATCAAAGCACTAAAAGGACTAAGAAACGAAACTGTTACGCAGGGATGCAATCAAGCACCTCGTAACCAATGGAAATGTTGCTATTGCAGACTTTTGTAATACGGTGGGATGTTCCCACAGCAGATAATCCTTCCCTAGATACTAGCTTCTGTGCTAATGGGCTGGAAAGCAGCTTAATATAATGACAACCTTTTCAAACTTGCTAAAATCAGACAGGTGGAAGGGATGAATGAATATGCTTTAAGGAAAAGTTGGCATGGATTGTATAAAGAAAATTATCACCTTCACATCTAATGGGGGCTTTTCAAAAACATTGGCAGACACTTTCATAATTGTGTTGACTATTGTGTTGAAATATGTTCACTATTATTGTGGTCCAATCATTATTTTGTTAGACAGAGTGCTGGTTAATAATCTAGGATGCTCCGTCACTACTTCAACGATGGGAAAGAACAAGCAGGAGCCGGTGGTGGTATCTCTCATAGTGTGTGTATATGTTATGCAAATAGGCATCATTTATAAATGAGAAAACTGGATCTTATTGGAGTTTAATGTCCATCATCCTAATACAATTGGCTGTGCTGGCCAGGGCTCATGTGAGTTGCAATCCAACATTTAGACGGCCCATCCATATACTGCACAGAATTCAACACATAAAGTAATCAAGCATTACAGTTATATATGTGAAGGAGCCCCCGGTGGTGCAATGGGTTAAACCCTTGTGCCGGCAGGACTGAAGACCAACAGGTTGCAGGTTCGAATCTGGGGAGAGTGCGGATGAGCTCCCTTTGTCAGCTCCAGCTCCCCATGCGGGGCGATGAGAGAAGCTTCCCACAAGGATGGTAAAACATCAGAACATCGAGGTGTCCCCTTTGCAACATCCTTGCAGATGGCCAGTTCTCTCAAACCAAATGTGACTTGCAGTTTCTTAAGTTGCTCCTGACAAGAAAAAAAAGTTATATATGTATAAGAATACAATTATTCTTGTAAGTCTGGAGCCCCCGGTGGCACAGTGGGTTAAACCACTGAACAACTGAACTTGCTGATCAAAAGGTCACAGGTTTGAATCTGGGGAGCTGCGTGAGCTCCCACTGTTAGCTCCAACTTCTGCCAACCTAACAGTTTGAAAACATGCAAATGTGAATAGATCAATAGGTCTCTGGCAGGAAGGTAACAGCGCTCCATGCAGTCATGTCAGCCACATGACCTTGGAGGTGTCTACAGACAATGCCGGCTCTTCAGCTTAGAAATGGAGATGAGCATCAACCCCTCGAGTCTGACACGACTAGACTTAATGTCAAGTGGAAATCTTTACCTTTACCCTACTGGTCCAGGCATCTACTTCTTGTACTCATATATCTTCTTTCACTGAATCTCCTTTATGGCAATCATCAAGTTTACCTTTGTCTTCTTTTCCAGATACCCAAGTGCCAGCCTCCATTTATTTGCAAGTTCTTCATTATTTCCTCCTCTGCTGTTATTTATCAGCTCGGTCATTTGGATATAATATACTAATTTATCTCTCCAATCTTTAATAGATAATTCTTTTTCCCCTTTCCAAGTTTTGGCTATTATTAGTCTTGCGGCAACAAAGCAATATTGACAAATTTCTTCATCTCCTGCACTGATACACATTCTAAATAGTCCTAATAGGCACATTTCCGGGTTTTTCTTGACCTTTTTGTTAATCAATTGTTTGTTTGTTTCACCACTTTTTTCCAAAATTCTTTAACTATATTACAAGTCTATATTAATAACTATATTACATATGTAATCTATATAAATAAAAATGTAATGTTCGTTTGTGGGATTAACAGAACTCAAAAACCACTGGACAAATTGACCCCAAATTTGGACAGAAGACACCTAACAACCCAATGCATGTCCTTTACTCAAAAAAAAATTAATTTTGTCATTTGGGAGTTGTAGTTGCTGGGATTTATAGTTCACCTACAATCAAAGTGCATTCTGAATCCCACCAACAATGGAATTGAACCAAACTTGGCACACAGTTCTCCCATGACCAACAGAAAGTACTGGAAGGGTTTGGTGGGCAGTGCCCTTTGGTTTTGGAGTTGTAGTTCACCTACATCCAGAGAGCACTGTGGACTCAAACAATGATGGATCTGGACCAAGTTCTACGCAAATACTCAATATGCCCAAATGTGAACACTGGTGGAGTTTGGGGGAAATAGAATCTTGACATTTGGGAGTTGTAGTTGCTGGGATTTGTAGTTCACCTACAATCACAGAGCATTCTGAACCCCACCAACAATAGAATTGGGCCAAATCTTCCACACAGACCCTCCATGACAACCAGAGTGGGCCACAGCAATGCGTGGCAGGGAACAGCTAGTATGTAATATATGTGATAACTATATTACAAGTTTAACTGTATTACAATATACATGGAAAAAATTATCACTTTGCCCTGAGCCCCTTCCTATTGTACCTATTGAACTACTCACATCTGTACGTTTTCGAACTGCTCGGTTAGCAGAAGCTGGGGCTAACAGTGGGAGCTCACCCCACTCCCCAGATCTGAACCGCCAACCTTTTGGTTAGCAAGTTCAGCAGTTTAACCTGCTGCACCACCAGTAGTGATGGCCTAAATGCCACTTGATGGTTTTAACCTCAGAACATTCCCCATCTTAGTAAACAGAGCCAACTGTTCTTGTGTGTGTATGAAGGTGGTATCTTATTGTCGGGTATGATTTTGGTGCAGTTCTTGTTAGTTTGTGTACGTGGGATGTTAGGTTGGGTCCCATGTTTTGTTTTATTTCAGACAGTCAAGAGACTTGGCACAACTCAGGGAAGGAAGGAGGAAGGGAAGAAAGAGAGGGAGAGGGAGATGAATTTCTACTTGATATAAGCTGACACTGGTTTTTCATCTTCATGATGGGAAAGTGAAAGTTGCACTCTGGAGGAATCCTCCACCTTCTAGGAGTGTCTGTGCCTCGGCATCCATTCCTTTAACTGAGTAATTGGTTAAGAAATAGACAAGGAAAGGCATCTGAAGTCTCCAGTCTCGCTCCTAAAAGGAAAAGAATCCCTGAAGTATGGCTTACCCATCTACACCTCCAGGAACTTCATACCACTCAAGCAAGTTTGGCGCATGTGACAGCATTTTGAAAAGCTGTTGAAAGTATTGCTCACTCAAAGCACCTTTGAAAAGTGAGGCATAAGGGAGAAATGTTTCCCTGAGGTGTGGTTGCTGATGGTCCAGGTTTTAGGGGGCCATTTCCCCCCTCCTCACCTTGCTGAGAATGGAAAAATAATGGAAACAGAGTGGTTCTCTTCTGAAGTTCAGAGATGTTGCTTGCTTTTTTCAGAACACGGCATCCTTTTATGAGAGACTGTGAAATATACAGATGCAACACCCCCTCTCCAAGAACACATTGTGTTATCCGGTTTCAGTCAGTCACCCTGAAGAGAGGAAACATTGCTATTGGCAATTAGTCTCTTCAGAGAGCCCTGAGTTCTTTGAAAGCAAAAGGATTTTTCAGGCAGAGCGGGGCAGGGTGATGCCAAAGGTACATCAAATGGCTTTCTAAAGAAAGAGGAAGGGGGAAAAAAAGAAAACACCCACTCTTGAAACATTTGCAGCTGCAATTTCAGTTTGGCAAGAAACCTGAGTGAAGGGTCGTCCTTTTTTTCCAGCTCACCAGCTCTCGCACCCATTTACAACCTAATGAGAAAACGAGGCACTTACGAAGTCTCATGTAGGCCAAAAGAAGCAGGGTATATGTGTAAGAATAGGTGAGTTTAACTGCCTGTGAATGCCTGAGAAATGTCTGACAAATAATGAACTTTTGAGAAACAAAACCAGCCCATCAGTAACAAACAGTGGTAGAATGGCGCCTGAGCCTCCTCACCCCTTAAGGCAGTGGTTCTCAACCTTCCTAATGCTGCAAACCCCTTAATACAGTTCCTCATGTTGTGGTGACCCTCGACCATACAATTATTTTAGTTGCTACTTCATAATTGTAATTTTGCCACTGTTACGAATCGTAATATAAATATCTGATATACAGGATGTATTTTCATTCACTGGACCAAATTTCGCACAAATACCCAATACATCATCATCATCATTATTATTATTATCATTATTTATAACCCGCTAAAATCTCCCGAAGGCCTCGATGCGGCTTACAAAGGCCAAGGCCACCAACAAAACATCCAAATTTGAATACTGGTGGGGTGGAGGGGGGGTTGATTTTGTCATTTCAGAGTTGTAGTTGCTGGGATTTATAGTTCACCCACAATTAAAGAGCATTCTGAACTCCATCAATGATAGAATTGAACCAAACTTGGCACACAGGACTCCCATGACCAACAGAAAATACTGGAAGGGATTGGAGGGCATTGACCTTGAGTTTTTGGAGTTGTCGTTCACCTACATCCAGAGAGCACTGTGGACTCAAATAATGACGGATCTGGACCAAACTTGGCATGAATAATCAATATGCCCAAATTCGAACACTGGTGGAGTCTGGGGAAAATAGACCTTGACATTTGGGAATTGGAGTTGCTGAGCTTTATAGTTCACTTAAAATCAAAAAGCATTCTGAACCCCACCAACAATAGAAATGGATCAAACTTCCCACACAGAACCCTCATGACCAACTGAAAATACTGGAGGAAATCATGAAAATGAACAAAATCTGGCTACCAGTAATAAAGAGCAACACTTAAAAAGCAGGGGAATTCCAGACAAGAGTAAATCAGGGTCAGCTAACACTTCCCAACAAAGGATGAGAGAAAGAACTCTTGCCTGTTTGAAGCAGGTGTGAATGTTGCAATTGGCCACCTTGATTAGCATTTATTATAGCCTTTCAGCTTCAAAACCTGGCTGCTTTCTGCTTTGTTAGGAAGTGTTAGCTGGCTCTGATTGTTTCCTGTCTGTAGTTCCTCTGTTTTCTGAGTGATGTTTTTATTTACTGTCATAGAACAGGGGAATTTCAGACAATCAGGGCTAGCTAACACCTCCCAACAAAGGATTCCTCCAGGCAGGAAGCACCCACGCTTTGAAGCTGCAAGGCTATTCAATGCTAATCAAGGTGGCCAGTTACAACATTCACTCCTGCCACAAGCAGACAAGAGTTCTTTCTCCCATTTTGGACATTCCACAGATATATAATCCCTACCTGCCTAGTTTTCAACAGACCTCACAACCTAAAGGATGCCTGCCATAGATGTGCCTGAAATGTCAGGAGAGAATGCTTCTGGAACATGGCTATACAGCCCAGAAAGCTCACAGCAACCCATAAACGTCAACTTTAGAAAGTACAAGTAAGAGCAGACATGATGGAGATATTAACACATGTGGGGAAATTAAATAGGAAGAAGTTTTGTTGCTTCTCTCGCGTCTCTTAGCTATCAGAAATATTTTGCACACAATATGCATAACTCATAACATACTGCGGCTGGGAAAATTCATTCCCCAAAACACAAGAGACTCGCAGTTAACTAGCAGTCAAGGGAACTGGTAGATGCCAGATAAATGTAGTTTTTCATTGCCTGAGAGTTACTGTTAAAAAACAAGCCTAACTAATATTATACTCCATATTATGCCATACCAAAAATTCTGTATTGACATTATATTAACATTGAAATACAGAAATTAAAAGCAAATTGAGATAAATCAAAGCAAACTTAACATCTAACATAGTTTTATTGTATTTCAAAAACAGCTTTATGGATGCAAAATGGAATTTTAGTAAAATATAAATGGCTGGTTGCTTGACAGTTCTGGTTGCTTGAGTTCCAGTTAACTGAATTGTAGTTAAACTTAAGATGGAACAGGGAAGCCATAAGGCAGTGTTTCTCAACCTGGGGGTCAGGACCACTGGGGGGAAGGTCGCTAGGGGGTTGTCAGAGGGGTTGCCAAAGATCATCAGAAAACAATTACTTCTGATGGTCTTAGGAACCCCTCTGGCAGAGAAGGCAGATTTCTCTGCATATCCTTCTCTTCCTTTTTGGAAACAGACAGCGAATCCTCCTACCAAAACCTGCTGTGATTGGCTGGTATGCTCTCCCCTAAATCACTGTCAATTCCTCCCAAATCCCTCCAGTATTTTCTGTTGGTCATAGGGTCCTGTGTGGAAAGTTTGGCCAAATTCTATCATTGGTGACGTTCAGAATGATTACAGGTGAACTATCAGTCCCAGCAATTACAACTCCCAAATATCAAGGTCTACTTTCCCCAAACTCCACCAGTGTTCCAATTTGGGCATGTTGAGTATTCGTGCCAAGTTTGGTCCTCATCCATTATTGTTGGAGGACAGGAAAAGAGATTTAAAGATCGGCTCAAAGTCAACCTTAAAAACTGTGGTATAGACACCGAGAACGCTCTACCTGGAGGTCAGCTGTGAATTTGAAGAGGCACAAATGGAGGGCAAAAGAAAGAAACGTGGCAAAAGGAAGATGCGTCAAACAGGCCTGTAGCCAGGATTTTGACTCGGAAGGGGCTGAGTTTGATTGGGGGGGGGCTGAGTCTGAGTGAAAGAGGGTCTACCCTAGCAAACCTTTTATATCGTTACCCCAATACCCCCATGCATATGGGATATATTGAGCATGGTGATCAGATCATGATATGAATAAACGTAACAGTTCAAATAATGTACCAGTAAGGCCTTCTCGCGAACCACCATGAGAATTTCGGGGTGGGGGGGCTGAAGCCCCTCAAGCCCCCCCCCCCCCCCCCGGCTACATGCTTGGTGTCAAACCAACCCCGACTGGGATCGCCTTCCACCTGGAAACCGATGCCCTCACTGCAGGAGAACATGCAGGTCAAGAATAGGGCTCCACAGTCACCTACGTACCCACCGCCAGGACACCAAACTTGGAGGCCAATCTTACTCGGACAACAACGGATCTCCTAAGTAAGTAAATAAGTAAGTGTTTGAGTCCACAATGATCTCTGGATGTAGGTGAACTACAACTCCAAAACTCAAGGTCAATGCCCACCAAACCCTTCCAGTATTTTCTGTTGGTAGTGGGAGTTCTGTGTGCCAAGTTTGGTTGAATTCCATTGTTGGTGGAGTTCAGAATGCTCTTTGACTATGGTTGAACTATAAATCTCAGCAACTATAAGGTGTCATCCCCAGATGGATCAAAATGCTCCCATGATATATATATAAGGGCAGGCCTGTCCAGTCCCAGATTCTGTTTTCCACAGTGGCCAACCAAATGCCTATGAGGAATCCACTCTCACAGCGTTTCTCAACCTGGAGGTTGGGACTCCTGGGGGAGGGGAGGTTTACAAGGGATGTGTCAGAAGGATCGCCAAAGACCATCAGAAAACACAGTATTTTCTGTTGGTCATGAGGGTTCTGTGTGGGACGTTTGACCCAATTCTATCGTTGGTGGGGTTAAGAATGCTCTTTGCTTTTAAATGAACTATAAAGCCCAGCAACTACAACTCCCAAGGTCAATTTTCCCCCAAACTCCACCAGTGTTCAGATTTCAGCATATTGATTATTGGACCAGATCCATCATTGTTTGAGTCCACAGTGCCCTCTGGATGTAGGTGAACTACAACTCCAAAAATCAAGGTCAATGCCTACCAAGCCCTTCCAGTATTTTCTCTTGGTCATGAGAGTTCTGTGTACCAAGTTTGGTTCAATTGCATTGTTGGTGGAGTTGAGAAGGCTCTTTGATTGTAGGTGAACTATAAATCCCAGCAACTACAACTCCCAAATGACAAAATCAATCCCCCCCCCCAAGCCCACCAGTATTCAAATTTGGGCATATCAGGTATTTATGTGAAATTTGGTCCAGTGAATGAAAACACATCCTGCATATCAGATATTTACATTATGATTCATAAAAGTAGCAAAATTGCTGTTATGAAGTAGCAATGAAAATAATTTTATGGTTGGGGGTCACCACAACATGAGGAACTGTATTAAGGGGTCACGGCATTAGGAAGGTTGAGAAACACTGCACTAGCAGGACATGGGCATGAAACAACAATGTCCTTCAGCTAGAATTATAACCATTGACCCTGACCTTGGAGGGACAATATAGCAACCATTACCCATACTTAGTGAAGAGAGAATATTTCCAGAATAGGGCATTATTGAGAGAATTCAAATACGTTGTTTACAGCCAGCTAAAATAATGACGTAGGCAAGAGAAGAGTTGGCTTTTTAAGCTTTTATCATCTTTATATAATGTCAGTTGTTTTATGTTTAAATATAAACTTGTTTCCTTTCTTGGATGAAACGAAAAAGAGATGATGCTTTTCCTCCTCCCTTCCTTTGCATAAATATATGTTGAAAAGGAAAAACTCAGCATCAGGCCATTACAGATGCTTACAGGCTAGGCTTATTTAGATGCTGGAAGGAAAAACTAGCACAATCACCTGTTCCAAATGCACTCATAATGCAGAATATACTTTTGAAATGTGCCTTCCGAACCTCCAGTTAAAAAAAAAATCAGACCAATAAACTCCAATTTGCAATGCAGTCCATGCCTTTGGAAGTGAGGTGGGACTTCAGCCTACTTTTAACTAGCAGCATAATGATAATTTTTGAAATACAGGCACATCATGAGAGTTTGTAGTGTTTGTATCTTAGGCTGCATCTCCACTGCCATATAATGCAGTCTGGGAAATTGACGCTTCTGTCTGATGTTTTGTTTTATGTTTAATATAATAGGTTGCATTTTTTCATTTAATTTTAGTTGAGTTACAATTGGCTTTTATATGTTGGGTTGTCAATTTTCATTATTATGTGTGCATTGTTGTTATGTTCAGGCACTGTATGTTTGCCTTTTATAATTGGAATCTGCCCTAAGTCCCTTCGGGGAGATAGGGCGGAATATAAATAAAGATTATTTATTTATTTATTTTGTATCAAAAGCATTGCATAAATTAGTATAAAACTGATAAAAATAGAAGGAGTGCAGGTGGCTAAATATCTTTTGATCAAAAAACGAGCAACAGCAATGGCATTGTCTGTAGCCTCCAACAATTCTTCCTCTGTACACGAGGCAGGGCATAGTGGACAAGCATACAGATGCAGAGTTGTCTGTTCTGCTCCACAGTCACACACGGTATGGGATTCTTTTAGGTAGTGCCATTTTGCCAGGTTGTCTTTTGATCTGCCCACTCTGTTTCTGAGTCTGTTCAGGGACGTCCAAGTTGCCCATTCTTGGTTTGCTCCTGGAGAAAGACCCTCATGGGGGGCCATCCAGTTGGGATTTCCTGGTTTAGATTATTATTATTAATATTATTATTTTATATGGTCAGCGTAGACCCATATAATGAAGACTGCATTGAACTACATTATATGGGTGTACACTGATCATATCATACAATTCAAACTTTACACTGCATTATATGACAGTGTATGTCCAGCCTTAAAATCTCTTGTCAACTTATGGAACCCAATGAATTTTGTAGGGTTTTCTTAGGCAAGAGGTACTCAGAAGTGTGTTGTCGAAGACTTTCATGGCCTGAATCATTGGGTTGCTGTGATTTTTCCAAGCTATATGGCCATGTTCGAGAAGCATTTTCTCTTGACTTTTGCCCACATCTACAGCAGGCATCCTCAGAAGTTGTGAGGTCTGTTGGAAACTATGCAAGTGGGGTTTATATATTGTGGAATGTCCAGGGTGGGAAAAATAACTCTTGTCTGCTTGAGGCAGGTGTGAATATTGCAACTGACCACCTTGATTAGCATTGAATAGCCTTATGGCTTCGAAGTGTGGGTGCTTCCTGCCTGGGAGAATCCTTTGTTAGGAGGTGATGCCATTGAAATCCACAAGCATGTGGACAATTTCAACAAAAAAAAGGAAACCATGGAAATGAACAAAATCTGGCTACCAGCATTTAAAAAAACACTAAAATCAGGACAGTAAATAAAGAACAACACTCAAAAAACAGGGGATTCCAATCAGGAAACACTCAGGGCCAGCTAACACCCCCTAACAATAGGTAATATAGGCCTTATCTTCCCCACAACCCCTAGCTCCCAGAAAAATCCAGAAAACACAAACAGCTGAGCCAATCCTTTACGACAAAACAGTTTCAGGATGCTCCATCTTTTGCTAGATGCAGGGTGCTCCCCTCTTTTGTTTCTTTAAGTTCCAATTAAATTAAAGAGGATGTGAGTTTTAAAAAAGGCCCTTATTTAACCAAGGTTTCTATATTTGGTCTCATTTTGTGTGGTTGCTCATCAATCCAGAAAACCTGAGCTGATTTTTATCAACCATCATCCCTATACCCTGTAGGAACAATCTCATGGGAAACTACACTTGGAACAGGTGCCTCTCTGTCATTCTCTGCATCAATATCACTGACCAAACCATTGCCACCTTGAACCTCATTCATATCATTCCACACATCCAAAGCACCCTGATCCTGAAAAACAATCACAGGCTGAACTCCAACAGTAAGAAACCATTAAAACAAACAAAATCTGGCTATCAGTATTAAAAAAAACTCTAAAATTATATCGGTAAATAAAGAACAACACTCAAACACAGGGGAACTCCAGACAAGAAACAATCAAGGACAGCTGATTATCTCTCAATAAAGGATTCCCCTAGGCAGTAACAAGCCACATATAAAAACTGTCAAGCCATCAAATGCTAATCAAGGTGGCCAATTCCAACATTCACACTTGCCTCCAACAGACAAGAGTTCTTTCTCTCACCCTGGACTTTCCACAGATATATAAACTCAATTTTCCTAGTTGCCAATAGACCTCACAAAATCTGAGGATGCCCGCCATAGATGCAAGCGAAACATCATGAGGGAAGGCTTCTAGTATATGGCTATATATCCCGAAAAACCTACAACAACCCAAAATAATACTGTAGTGGCCCTGATTCCACTAGAGTATTGATTAGAAACACTTATTCTTAAGAAACATACAATTAAGAATATTATCTAAATGAGAACATGTTTTTTAAAAATCTACAATGGTTTTCTTGAATTTATTTTATATTCACCTTTTTAGGAACACGGAGGACGTCAGGACAGAAACTCTACAAGGATGCCTCTCTTTTGTCTTAACCATAGTTCACAGCTGCGGAGGGTTTGAGTAATTCCAACTTCATCTTGGCATTTTGAACTGTCATGCAAGTTCCCCAGAATGTAAAGCATTGCCTCGATATCCTATTTGCTTCATATGAGATCCCAATCCAGTTTGTACAAGCAAATGGGCATTTCAAATGGTGGTCTGGAATCCGTCAGAAACTATAAGTGAGACTTTGCCTCATGGGGTTGGCCCGTCTCTAACTATTACTGCTGAAGGAAGATCCTGGAGTCACTACTGAATAGCGTTCTGGAAATGTCAGCTCAATACACCGCAGCAAACAAAATGATTATTTTCCCATTTTGTTTTCCAGAGGAGATCTCCTCTGACTACCAAGCACTTGACTGAGGGTAATTTCAAAAATGCTTCTCACAAATGCAGCATAATAATCAAACTTGGGGGAGGAATAAAGAATGGAAAATAAGAACAAATTGGTCTGGGCCAAGACATCGGAAGGAAAGAACAAGAAAGGCTCCTCTGTTGACATACCCCAAATCTGACTAAATTGGCTGCCAGATAATTCTGGGACTGCATCTTCACCTCCCTCAGACCTGGGTCATGGGCCAATTAAGGGAGAATAGAGAGATAGACTCTGCTTCATCACCATCATCTCTTGCCTTCGCTGTTACACAAACAGTCTTGATGGTACTTGCTTTGTCTACTATGGTGACATCTATGAATTCTTGATTCAGTTGATACTCAGTTGCTTCTGATTCTTTCTCAACATTTGTTGGGTCATAGTATTCTAAAATTGACTTTAGAACAAGGGTAAGCAGAGTATTCTAGAGCTGTGGCTTTGCGTATCTGTCATGTTGCCAGGGCTCTGCCTTATTTAGGTAGAGATTAATCAAACTCCCAGTTTTATCAAACAGTTTAATTAAAACAGCACTTACTTGCTGGCTGTTTCTTTAGTCCAAAATATAAAACACAAAGATAGCACGCAGCTACAGAATAAACAAAAACTGATAGCAAAAATAACTTCATAGTCAAAAGGGTCCAGTCCAATGGTCAAATGCAGAGAGTTCAATAAACAAAGTCCAGGGGTCAAGAGTCTATACCGTAGTCAAAAGCCAGTCCAAAGGTTCAAGGTTACAGGATTCCAAGATTACAGGAGACAGGTCAGGATACTGAAAAATCCAACAGACCTGGGGGAAAAACCAACAGCACCCACCAACAAAATACAACAAATACTTTTCTCCCAAAGATCAGTCCCAAGGTTAGCTCCTTAAATCCAGTAAAACCCAGCTTCAATCTCCACCCCTAATTGCGTTTACCTGTAAACTGTTACTTACAAATTACTCAGCCCCTTAGAGCCAAGACTTACATTAACCCTTCCATCACCAACTGCCAGGTCTACCACCACCACCATCAACCATGGAACATATGACAGTATCTGAGCTCCCTAAAAGATCTGCCACTAAGTATAGTCAAGAGATACTCAGCTGGAGGGAAAGTGGTTATACATAACTGACCAGTGAAGCAAACAAGTGAGGCAATGATATCTGCAAAGGAACATCTAGCATCTTTCACACAAAGCATGTGAAGGCAGACAGTTCATTTAAGGGGCAAAAGCTCTCTTCCCAACCTTCCTGCCATCACCCAACATATATTGCTGGATGTAAATGCTAGTCCTGAGAACTAGAATAATTAAAAAAAGAGGTTTTATTTCTTGGAAAATATTCTTTTTGAAGTGAGGTGCATCACTGAATGCTGAATAGGAAGCGATATATTTTACAGCAAAGGTGAAAATATTATATACCCTCTTGTGACAATTTTCTTTCCCCCCTCAACCTTTGAGAAATGAGTGATTTTTGTTGTTGTTTAGCTTGGAAAACTTCCATAGCGTGGTGTGAGAATGCTACTGACTTGAGTCCTAGTCAGGGTAGCAAATATGAGGGCTGAATGAAAAGTAATACCTCCACCTTTGTAACTGCTCAATAGATGGCAGTAATGGTGTACGGTAGGTACTGGCTTGTTCAGTAGACTCTCCTCTACAGTACCATTTTGGCGGGAAGCCTTAGCTTTGAACGGTTGTGTTGTTAAAGTGTGAAGTATGGAACCCTCCGCAGATGGTCAGTCAATACGACTTAAACAACGTGCAGTCATTGAATTCTTGACATGCACTGTTGGCCCTTCTTATCCACAGATTCTGTCTCCATGGGTTCAGCTATTCACAGTTTATAAATATTCCAAAAAAAATATTCAAGAAGCAAACTTTGCCATTTTATATAAGCGATGCCATTTTGCGACACCATTGTATCAATCCAGACATTATCCATGCATTTTGATATCTCCGGAGGAATCCTGGAACCAAATAACAGCAGACACCAAGGGTCCACTATCATGTAGTGATGGACAATTTGGGAGACCAAATAGTGGGCTTTTGATTTCAGCATTTGTTTGGTTTTGCAAACTTCCTTTTTATGAACACATTCTGTAATTTTCAGTGAGTGAGTGTGATTCAGTGTTATTGGAAACAGAGCTTCCAGAATGCTTCAGTTGGGACATTCTGAGAAATGCCATCCAAAAAAGTAATGTTTGCTTGTTCTGATTGGAAATGACTCAGATTGGCTATGGCATCCTTACCAATTAATCTGATGAAGACAGGAAAATCCCCAGATATTTTTCCAATTTCCTAATATGAGGAAGTGTTGTGTGTGGTGATGGAAGATGCTTCCCTTATGGAACATAAACATGTGAAAATAGCATTTTCAAGGCTGACTTCTACAGGAATTAAAAGGATGAGACAGCCCTGGATAAATGCCTCAGATGTTTGTTTCAATGCTCTTCTGCTTTGCAGGCTGGTTGTGTTGTCCCTTTGTTCTTACTGAGAAATACACAGATTTGCTATAAGGTGGAAAGATGCATTAGGCTACATAGTCAAGACTCGGGGTCGATCTATTTTGGAGTGCCAAATTACTGGCATTGCACTAAAGGTTGATGTCTCTGATGAGATCATTCCTGTTATGCCATCTGGAATACAGATGGCTGTTATTTGTTGTGTGTGTGCGTGTATGTGTGTGCAAGTAATGATAAAGCAGCTGCAAACTGAAGAGAAAATAACAGCCTTTATATTCAATGTTGTTTAGAGCTCCCCTGCCATACACGCATGTGTACACACACATGCACATTAATGCAAACTGTTGCAACCCACCCAATCACCTTGGAGAATGTCAAATAAATGTATTGCACAAAGTCTGATGAATGTCTATTAGTCTATGAATGCTTTGTCCTTTGGCTGTGTGTATGTGTGTGGGAGGGAGGGGGGAATTAGGTGGGATGTAATTCATCTCCTAATTTTTTTAGGTAAAGGTTTTCCCCTGACATTAAGTCCAGTCATGTCTGGCTCTGGGAGTTGGTGCTCATCTCCATTTCCAAGCCGAAGAGCCAGTGTTGTCCATAGACACCTCCAAGGTCATGTGGCTGGCATGACTACATGGAGTGCTGTTACCTTCCCGCCGGAGCGGTACCTATTGATCTACTCACATTTGCATGTTTTCGAACTGCTAGGTTGGCAGAAGCTGGGGCTGACAGCGGAAGCTCACCCCGCTTCCTGGATTTGAACCTGCAACCTTTCAGTTATCAAGCTCAGCGGTTTAACCCACTGTGCGACCAAGGGCTCCCAATTTTTTAATTGATCTAATTTTTTTAATTGATGTAATGAAATTCCTTCTTGAGCATAGGAATGTTTTCCTTCCCAGCATCATTGACCGATCCATTCTCCGCCATTACTACAAGGACAAAAAGTAGCTGCCTACTTTTTAAGGCAATTTTGTAATGAGATTGAAGGTTTTTTCAAAGCCTCAAACATGGAATGATTAGGGTTTTTTTAAACCACAACTCCCAAAATCCCAAAGTCAGCATGGCCAATGGCTGGACTGATTGGAAAAATCTTGGAGTTTGTAATCTCGCCCAAAAGTATTCTTTTTTTTAATTCTTCTAACTTTTTTTCTAACTTCTAACAGTAATTGTTTTTAAAGGAATTAATCCTATTCCTATTTCCTTGGCTAATCTTAGAGGGACTGCAGTGGCACAATGGGATAAACCAGTGGTTCTCAACCTGTGAGTCCCCAGATGTTTTGGCCTTCAACTCCCAGAAATCCTAATAGTTTGGTAAACTGGCTGGGATTTCTGGGAGTTGTAGGCCAAAACAACTGGGGACCCACAAGTTGAGAACCACTGAGTTAAACCATTGAGCTGCTGAACTTGCTGATCAGAAGGTTGGCCATTCAAATCCACGGGACAGGATGACTTCCCCCTGTTAGCTCTAGCACCTGCCAACCTAGCAGTTCGAAAACATGTAAATGTGAGTAAATCAATAGGTACTGCTCCAGCAGGAAGGTAACGGCGCTCCATGCAGTCATACCAGCCACACGACCTTGGAGGTGTCTACGAACAATGCAGGCTTTTTGGCTTAGAAATGGAGATGAGCACCATCCCCCAGATCTGGAGATGAAGGGGAAGCCTTTACCTTTATCTGTGTGTCTGTGCTTCATTGTTTTGAGGCATTGAATGTTTGCCTTGTGTTTCTGTAGATGCTGGAATCTGTCCTGATTCCCCTCAGGGAGATAGAGTGGAATACAAATAAAATGTTGTTGCTGCTATATAATGTACAGATTGGAATCCAGATTTTTATTCAATTTACTCACATGTCTCAGCTCTAAAAGAAGTGTGTCAAGTGCATACCGAAATACTATTTTTGTGGTGAAATACCAGTGGCGCAGTGGGTTAAACCACTGAGCGGCTAAACTTGTTGACCAAAAGATCGCAGGTTTGAATTCGGGGAGCAGCATGAGCTTCTGTTGTCAGCCCCAACTTCGAAACATGCAAATGTGAGTAGATCAATAAGTTACCTTCCCAGCGGGAAAGTAACGGCACTCCATGCCCAGGCGCGGCTCAACCCATTACACAAAGTAAGCATTTGCAGTATAGTTGATTTTGCCCAGGGGTGCTCTTGAGGGAAAATAGACCTTGACATATGTGAGTTGTAGTTACTGGGATGTATAGTTCACCTACAATCAAAGAGCATTCTGAACTCCACCAATGATGGAACTGAACCAAATATGGCACACAGAACTCCCACGACGAACAGAAAATATATATCAGTGATTGGTTGGGGGGGGGCACCAAAATACTGTTTGCTTATCGTTGAAAATTACCTAGGGCCACCTCTGTCCATGCTGACCACATGACCTTGGAGGTGTCTACAGACAGCGCCAGCTCTTCAGTTTAGAAATGGAGATGAATGCCAACCCCCAGAGTTGGACACAACTGGACTTTTAATGTCAGGGGAAAACCTTTACCTTTACCTTTACATACAAAAATGCATATTTTGTGGAAAACACTTTTAAAAAAATCATCTGGTTTTGAGTGGTGTTTCCACGATATATTGATTTATGATCCATGGACTTCTTTGGGTTTTCATAAGCAAGGAGTATTGCTTTTGCCAGTTTCTTCCTTGTTTCTTCCTCGCCACAAATGTAGTTATGAATGTGCTACTACATATCATCTCCCAAATTGACGTGCAAAAATTCTGTTAACTGCCCACAATTGCACCAGGCAATTGAGGTATGTTCTGCTAGCAGTTCGGACACTGACAGATGATGTTTCCACCTACCCCACCAATGAGCGGTGGTGCAACAATTCCTTGTTGCTCTGTAGATCACCAGTAGAAGGGAATGGAAATATCACCCTACTATATTTCTGTGCTGTTGTTGCTCTTTCCTATTAGTTAGTATGATGGCTACATACTGCAGCATCATATGCTAATCTGAATTTTAGTTGCTGAGGGAAAAGAGCAAAAGAGCAAGGATCTTCCCTCCTGCCCTGCTTATGGACTACCCAGAGGCATCTAGCTGGCTGGAGATAGACAGAACAGGTTTGAGCTCTGAGTAGGGCTCCTCTGATCTTACTAATTAGAAGTAATTGATTAAGAAATGCTGCAGTTGGACCCTCCTTGCCTTGGATACTCAAGATTGCTCTTGGAACTCTCTGTGAGTTAATTATTCAGTCTTATTTCAGTCTTTTTTTCTTAATTTCAGGGATGGGGAATATGTCCATTGCAGATATTGCTAAACTACAGATGCCTTCACCCTTCACCACTGGCTATTCTAGCGATGGCTGATGGATACCATAGTTCAACAGTAGCTAGAGGGCAACATGTTCCCCATCCCAGCTCTATCCCTTGCTCTCCCTCAGCAATTCAAGTTACCGAATTCACACAGGCACAAGAGGGAGGGAGGGAGAGGAAAAGACATCAGTGCTTCTTGGATATTGTTCAGTTGGCATTGCTGTATATGCTGGGGAAGAGGAAGCCTGGGGGAACTAGCATTTTAAGCCCAAACAATCTGAGGTACGGAACAGGCTCAGAATGTGAGCGTTGCCAGATTCTGAATTACGTGCTGCACACAAATGCTGAAGGGGAGAAATGAGGTGGGGTGGAGAGAGAGAGAAAGAGAGCGTCATGATCATTTTTAATTTAAAAAGGAGAAAGTCTTTTTCAGATAAATGATATGCCACATAAAGGCCAGGTTTGTCCACTTCATTAAAATGCAGAAGGTGTTCTTTCTGGGTATTGAGTTGATTATTTAACCTTCACAGACTAGGATGGCACACTTTAACCACACTTACGCCATGTTTTGGTATAGAATCCACACAGAACAAAGCCTACAATATTGACATTATATAACATTATCACCCAAAAGGTTGAAAATGGGTTCCCTAAAA
Source organism: Anolis sagrei ordinatus (assembly GCF_025583915.1). Taxonomy (NCBI): domain Eukaryota; kingdom Metazoa; phylum Chordata; class Lepidosauria; order Squamata; family Anolidae; genus Anolis; species Anolis sagrei. The sequence continues at coordinate 209,573,975 of NW_026844366.1, read as the reverse complement.
TGGAGATAATTGGAGAAGTGGGGATCGCCAAATCCAAAAGTGACAGGCTCAAACCCAGAGCCTCAATCAATGGCTGATACTAAATGAGAGACTCCCCCTGGGCACACAGAAAGCTGGGTGACTTGGAAGGCGCTGAACAGACTGCGCTCTGGCACCACGAGATGCAGAGCCAACCCTCAGAAATGGGGCTACAAAGTGGAATCCATGACATGTGAATGTGGGGAAGAGCAAACCACTGACCACCTGCTGCAATGCAACCTGAGCCCCACCACATGCACAATGGAGGACCTTCTTGCAGCAACACCAGAGGCACTCCAAGTGGCCCGATACTGGTCAAAGGGCATTTAATAGAATACCAAGTCTGCAAACTTTATGTTTTGTTTGTTTTTAACGCAATACAACTGTTTTGGTTCGCTCCTGACATGATAAAAAAAATCGAGAGATACATGCATAACTCACCCTACATCATGTGAAATATGGTATGGGTCAACAGACATATTCTGCTGGCAAAATTGGAGTTGTTCATGTATGAATGTGCAATAAAGCAGATATGGCACAGCATGGTCGTTACTGGGCTGGCTCCATTAGGTTAAAATTGACAACCCCTCTATTGTGGAGCCATTAGCAGGGGCCATGGTTAGCACAGTGGATTAAACTGCCAACTACAGAATATCTTGCCAACTGGAAGGTTCAAGCCACAGGTTGGGGTGAATTCCCGCTGTCAGCCCTAGCTTCTGCTTGCCTAGCAGTTCGAAAACAGCAATGTGAGTAGATCAATAGGTAACACTTTGGCGAGGAGGAAAAGGGCGCCCCTGAAAAACATACTGGCAATTTGATCAGGAAGGCATCCATGGACAACAGGCTCCTCGTCATGGAAAAATGGAACAACAGCACCTCCCCATGGCTGAGTCGAGCACAGCCTCCAGATGCTGGAAAAGAAAAGAGAGAAGCCTTTGTCTCTGCCTATGTACTGTCTGTCTTTGTCGTTAATTGCATAAAGGCATTGAATGTTTTCCATGTATGTATTCTGGAATCTGCGCTGTGTCCCCTCAGGGAGATAGAGCGGAATGTAAATAAAGTTTATTATTATTATTGTTATTGTTATTTATTGACACAAAAGCACAGTACGTCACAGCAAATGAGATCTATATGCTGGATTTCGTATCACAAAATCACAAGTCGAACCCTTCCCAAGCATCTAGGACTGTGTGATGTATTTTCGAATGATGCGCGCAGATCCAAGTAAGGTGGCCTTTTACAGCTTACTATTATTATTATTATTATTATTATTATTATTATTATTATTATTGGCATTATGAAATACCCTATAAGGCAAGAAGTGTTTGTGTGCATGTTCCTTTATTTCATATCTAATTTTATTTCAGTTTTATTCCACCATGCAATTTTGGTCCTGGGTGTTTTGGTGAAATCCATATTATTCTGCAACTCCATTCTTTTCATCAGAGGACCATCTAGTAACCATAAGCAGAGGTCACATTCCGATCTACCCTTTGCACACAAATCCTTTTTTTTCCTTTTTTTTTTTGGTTGGCAACATCACTTGGAGTCTTTTCTAAGCTCATGTTTTACTCCACACAGAAATGTCTCCTTCACTCCCGGTGACAACTCTCAAGTTAGAAACGGAGTAAACACAGACAGATGGGCAAAGCAATGGAAAAGATTTGATAGATTTTCCAAATACTCCAGAGAGATCACCCATGAGATTTCAGAGATTAGAGAGGTTTCCAAAGACACAAGCAAATTGCACAGGGCCCCTCCAGACAGGCACTCTATCACAGAACTTGAACCCAGGTTTTCTGTTTATCCCAGATTATCTGGCAGTGCTGACTCATATAATCCAGTTTAAAGCAGAAAACCTGGGATCAGACCCTGAGATATAGGGCCTGTCTGGAAGGACCCACAGACTCTCCAGCATGGAAAGATCTGCACAGAAGGAAGGAGAGAACAGGAGCCAAAGGACCTCTAGAATAAAGAGAGTGTGTTTCCGTCACATTTTCCCCTTCCTGCCGAACTTGTTTCCCGGACTTATTTGGACCTTTCTTCACAGGATAAGAAGATCTGTGTATCTGTTCATCTGAAGTCACCGCTTCCTTAGATTGCTCAGGTGTAGAGTTTTTGGCACATGTCTTTTTCCTTTAAGAAACAGCTTATATTGAAGTATTTGGGTTTCTATGGCTATCTTTTTCTGTCTTCTTAATAAAGTAATAATTGTTTTTTGCTTTAGGAACAGCTTGTCCTTAACCTGACCTTTCTCTTTTTCTTTTCTTGGAGCTACTTTAGGTAATTGTCTTGTTTAAAAAACCTTTAGCCTGCAAGCTCCTCCAGAGGATTAATGCCTGGGGTAGCTTTTTCCCTAAGCCTTGCTCTTATCACCTATGTGCCATTCCCCTTGTATTCCCTAAACTAGCATGCTGCTTTGTGGTGTGGCTGTATGGCCATATTCCAGAAGCATTCTCTCCTGACGTTTCGCCTGCATCCTTGTCAGACATCCTCAGAGGTTGTGAGGTCTGTTGGAAACTAGGAAAATAGTGTTTATACCCATCTTGTTTGCCCCCTCAGATAGCAAATGCTTTAGGCTGGTGGCATCCATTTCAATGAAAAAAAAATGTTGGAAATGCAGCTAAGTGATTTTGACTCTTTCCAAAAGGGGGATATAGAAAGGAAGCCTGCCTAATCCTGGGCATCTTTCATTTTTACACAGAGGGATTCCAGCAGAAACCATGCAGCGTGCCAAGCATTGTGGGGTTGCTTTAGAAGAATAGCAGGCTTGCACCTTCTCACTCTGGCTGACAGAGCTGCTTAAGCGAAAGGCCATGTAGCATGATATATCAAAACTTCTGAGTAACAGCTTGGCATCCCCAGGCTTTTTTACTAATAACCAAGTGGCATTGTGCTCTACATGTGGGTTTGAAGTTGTGTAGTTGTTTCTATTCCATCTGTAATAGGGAAAGCGGCGGGTGGAAGTGGGGGATACCAATCTGTTTTACACATAGCCACAAATAAATGCCTTGTTAACCTTTACCACCATCTGGAGGAGGAAGAATTTCTCTTGTTACAGCAGTAAAGGGTTGCCATCTAGACAGAGAATAGGCATCATTCATTGGTAGAGGAGTGGGAAAATAGATCAAGATTCCCACCCACAAAAGCTTTTGAGGATCACAGATGGCGGGGTCATCAAATTCATTTTTTTCAATGAAGGGCAAGAGGATGCAAATTTCAATTGAGGACACATCTTCAGTCACAGGGAGAGGGCATCTCAGCAAAAGGAAGCTGATGTGAAATATTATTTCACAAGGCTGAAAATGGTTCTGAGGTCCTTCGCATCCGAACGCATCCCACCCTATGAACCATCACAGAGGTTATTGTCCTCTGGGGAGGCCCTGCTCACCGTCCCACCATTGTCACAGGCACAACTGGTGGGGTCGAGAGACAGGGCCTTCTCGGTGATTGCCCCCCTTCCTGGTGAGATCAGATTAGCCCCCTCCCTCCTGTCCTTCAGAAGGATTGTAAAAACTTGGCTGTGAGGCCAAGCTTTCGGGACAGTGCAATAAGGCAGCGATAGGAAACTTTACCAGGCCAATTTAGATTTGACACAGATGACTAAGACGGTTTTAAACGGTGTATTTTAATATTTTGATAAATGTTTTTAATGTTTATGTATACATATGAATTCTTGTCCCAGCATTGAATGTTTGCCGTATATATGCTGTGCTCCACCCTGAGTCCCCTTCGGGGTGAGAAGGGCGGAATATAAATGTTTTAAATTAATTAAATAAATAATCATTTGAGCTAGAACAAAAGAGGCATCCCTTCACCTTCTTTTGCAGCATTCTGTATCAAGATATTTTCCCTCCTCTTGATGAACACTTGGAAATGGATCTTTGGACCCGATTTGCACTCTGGTCATGTCTTCCTCTGGATTATTTAATAGTTCTCCAAGCCTGGCCTTCCCTCCTGCTGTACTTCATCTCTGCAATCAGCTCAGAATGCCTCCGATACACATCTCTTTCTCTCCCCATGGCTAAGATCATGCCATCAGTTTCCTCAAATCCTTCTGCTTTTAAACAATTTTCAGTGATGGCAACAGGCTCCTCTCCACCCCCTTCAATTCATTGAGCTTTTCCTTCTAAAGGTTCTTACAAAAGTTAAAGCCCGCCTAGTGCCTTCACTTCATTTTGCTCTTTTGCAACCATATGCTTTTCACTATTTTCCTATGGTGCCACTTGTAACCTGCTGTCTTCTTCTTCCAGAAGCAACTGCAATGTACAATTCAATTCCTTAGCTTGACTGCATTTTTAATTAATTCTGTTTTCCGATTTGTTTCGGACTTTAATTCTACATTATCCACATTTGCATAGAAACATACGTGCAAAGGAGTAGATCCCATCTGATCTTGGAAACTAAGCAGGATGAAGCCTGTTTGGTACTTGGATGGGAGACAGACAATCTCATCACACTAGAGGATGGATCTACTTAAAATCCAGTTGCTCCCTCCTGCAGAATTCTGGGTTTTGTAGTTTAGGGAGGAGCCCTTAGCAGTCTCACTAAACTAAAAACCTCAGAATTCTGTAGGAGGCAGAAACTGAATTTAAAGTGGATTAATTCTCTAGTGTGATGAAGTAGTGTAATGGAATATCAGGTGCTGCAGGCTATATTTCAGAGGAAGCCTATTTCAAAACACCTTTGAGTATTTTGCCTAAGAAAACCCTATGAAATGTATTGGGTTGCTGTAAGCTGGCAGGTGACTTGAAGGTACATATGCACATGTGTGCAGGGATTCTCCAAATGTAACACACGGAGGGAGACATGGTATAATGATACGTGGGGAAAAGTAGGGAACTTTATTCGATAATAAAAATCCCAACTCCTTCACTAAATTATAACGACCATACAGCAGCCTAACAAATTATAATGATGACACCACCACTACAGGCTAGCTCACCAAAATATAGAGGAATTATAGTTGTTGATAAATCAACTGTATATTTAGAGTAACACACTCTGTGTTACTCTAGTTTTTACCACTTTACCACAAAGGTATTCACACTGAGGCTGGTATAAGTTGGTAAAAGTAACAAGAATGTTTATTGAACAGACTTGAATAATTCAGGTACAAATACTTAGTGGTTTCAGTAAAGTTCTAGCATACAAAGCTTGTGGTTACATTTGAGACAAGATCTTAAAAACTTATGGGTTACAAGTGTTAAAGTTTCAACACAGAAAATTACTTCAGGAAATGAATCTCTGAAAGTAACTCCCCCTCCAATAAAAACCTTAGGAATCTGGCCAAAACCTGAACTAGCCTTCCTTAGAAAAAGAACAGACCACTAACAGGGTTCTGCTCCACACAGTATTCTAGCTCTACTTCTCTATAGCTACTCTGAATACTAAACAAAAGACTGCCCCAAAGTTCTTCTTCAAAACCCCAAACTGCTCTCACTAACACCCAACGTCTTTGCTCTACCCTTTCCAAGCTCTAACTCCAAACTGGCAAACTGGGAACTCCAGCCTCAGCTTAAAAGTCACCTTTTTCTCTTTAGATCACTTAGGCTCCACCCCCATCTTTCTAACCAATCCTAGCATTCTGGTTTTCCATCCAAGACTAGAACACGCCCGCTTAAGGCAAACCTGTCCTAAGATGGTGTCTCCCTTCTCTAAAATGGATGCCGTGACTTCGCCAAGCCCACTCTCTTAGGCCTAAGCTAGCTTGTCAAGGTAAGGGATTCATTACACATAGTCAAATGGTAGAGCACACAATCTCCACAAAAATATATCTATACTCTATCCATGGTATCACCAGACTGATTCAGAGGATATAGTTTCTTGAAATCCCAGAGAACTGCTACCAGTGGCAGCTCCTTGTCATTGGAGCAGTGAATCTATTCTTGGTGTTAATCCTTGAAACCATGTATATTAATCTTGGGCAATGAGATGGGAGAATTTATTAATGACTTCTTGCTCACAGATGGGTCTATGGACCATAATAAAGTTGTTGTTGTTGTTGTTGTTTTCTTGGCGTTAATCCTAACTTTAAAGAAGCTATCCAAGGTTCCCAACCCATGTAACAAAACTGGTTCATCACCATAGCTATCTCCTTTAGACTAAACCCTAGAGCAGATTCCAACTTCCACTTTCATGGGGGACACCAGGTATCACTCATTGCCACCAGGATGTAGACAATCCTGAGCTAGTTTACAATCCACAGGTCTCAAACCACTTGTTCAAATCTCAAGGAATTTCTATGCTTCCTCAGGCAGGAAAACAAAGTATGACTGAAACACGAAGAAGTTTGTTTTTTTTTTGTCTGTGAGGTGGTTTAAAAACCTGAACACCCATCTCCTCCCAGCTCCCCACTGACACCATGACTCATTGGCTCAGCTCAAAGGTTTCCGTATGTGTTCTGCATTTGCACAACTTCAGCATGCTAAATCACCAGGATAGACAGGAGGAGATTGGAAGGAGCTGGGAAGTGTATGCCCTTTGAATTCATTGTTTCATATGGAGCAAGGCAGAGAGTAAAACATCAGCATTACAACTCACAGGCCTTCTTAGTGCATGGTTTAACTACTTCAATCCCTTCCCCCTTAAAATGGACTATCTTTCTCTATTGAGCTCCCACTGTTAGCCCCAGCTTCTGCCAACCTAGCAGTACTAAAAAATGCAAAATGTGAATATATCAATAGGTAGCACTTTGGTATCAGTACAGTAGGAAGGTAACAGTACTCCGTGCCGTCATAATAATAATAATAATAATAATAATAATAATAATAATAATAATAATACAACTTTATTTATATCCCGCCACCATCTTTCCAATGGGGACTCGGGGCGGCTTACTGAGGCCAAGCTCAAACAACAAATTAAAGCAGAATAAAACCGAAAACGCAAACAATAAACAACAACATCATAATTACATAAAACATATGAATGCATAACAATATAAAATTACAATAAACACAATCACAGTAACTATGGGAGGGCTACATGTAATGATTAAAAGAAAAACTAATTAAAAACTGATTAAAAACTCGGGTGAGATAAAGGAGAAGCAGGTCATTTGTGGAGGAGGGCTCATTAAAATGGGTGTTGTGGAATCAAGCTTTCCCACAAGGGGGGGGGGGGACACGTATACTCCAATGACAAAACGCTGAGGCTAAGCAATAGTGTGAGGTTATATACCTACTCACCACATGACCTTAGAGGAGTCTATGGACAACGCTGGCTCTTTGGCTTAGAAATAGAGATGAACACCACGCCACAGAGTCAGACACAACTAGACTTAATGTCAAGGGGAAACCTTTACCTTTACTTTTTTTTCTGCCTGGTGCCCCCTTGTGGCCTCCACCTGAATAATGGAACAGTACTCTTTTCCCCATGTTTTTATAATAGAACCAATTAGAAAATGACATTCATAACCCAGGAACAAAAATCGTGTTGAATAATGTTATACATGCACAGCTCTCTGCCAGGACTTATAAACAGGTCTGTGGCAGGATTTTTCTGAAGGCTGTCATGCAGTTCATTCCCTGTGACCGAATAAAACACCCAAGAAAGCAAGAACAAGTTTTGGGTTGGTGACTTTGTAAAGGAGATAGGGATGGTATTTTTGAGTCAATGTAATGTGGTTTAAGTGTTAGACAAGTACCCCAAAAGACCAGGGTTCAATCATCATTTAAAATCTACTGGCTGATTTTAGACAAGGAAAATTCTCTTGGCATAAGGATTTTATCACATGAAACTGGTAAATTGCAATTACAGTGGAATCATAGCATCTGAAGCTATTGTTTATCACCTGGGGTAAAATCAATGGTTACTAATATTGCTGCTTGAGTAAATGGGCATGATTGCCTCCTCTCCTATGTCCTCCTCATAATTCCTAAGCTTTTTGTATGGAAGAGTGAGTCCTGGGGGAGAAGGAGGCTTGGTGAGGTTAGCTCTTATTTCACCTCTTCCTCCCAGGAAACACCTCCTCTTTGATCCAACATGCCTTTCCCTCTGAACTGAATACTCTGCACTTCATCTCCCCGGATCACCAGCAGAGTTGACGTCCCTGACAGAGTAGGGTGCATTCAAATAGAGAAAAGAGAGAGGAAGAGCCCCATATTTGCTTTGCTGATGCTTTTCTTAGAAAAAAAGCTTTCTGTGGGAAGGACTCGTTTTGCATGGAAACGGGTTGGGGGCGGTGAGGCCGCTCCAGGGCTGATCAAAATTTGGAATGTTGTTTTAAAATTCAGTTTTAAAATTTAAAAGACAGTTCCATCTTGTCTCCTGTGCTATGTTAATAATATAATATATTGTATATACATATAATATTTATAATATTATAATGTAATGCAATATAATACTACTAATAATAATATGATAGGAGCTCTGACGTGGGCTGGTCCATGAGGTCACGAAGTCGGAGACGACTGAACGAATGAACAACAATTATAATTATATATTTATATTACATGTAATATTACTAACATTACAATATAATGGTATAATACAATACAGTAATATTTAATACTGATATTGCACTATGTTAATAATGTAATATATTTTATGTTTGTACTGGCATTGAATTTTTGTACTGGCATTGAATTTTATGTGTAAACCACTTTGAGTCCCCCTCAGGGTGAGAAAAGCAGTATACAAATACTGTAAATAAATAAATAAAATAAATATATATGTATTTTTTTTTATTTACAGTATTTATATTCCACCCTTCTCACCCAACAGGGGATTCAGGACGGATTACAATGTACATATATATGGCAAACATTCAATGCCAAAGACACACAAAACACATAGACAGACAGTCAGAGGCTAATTAACATTTCACTTTTCTGCCCGCCAGGGGAGATGTTGCTGTCATCATCCATCTGCGACACGGATGAAGTACTTCTGCATTCCCCACATGCTTTTGCTGGAGTGCTTTGCTGGAGTATTTTTTATAGCCTCGCAAATTAGTTAAATTAGCCTCCCCACACATAGGTGGTACCTAATTTTCCTACTTGACAGATGCAACTGTCTTTCGGGTTGCAAAGGTTGACAACAAGCTACACAATTGGTCAGAAGCTCACTCCAACCCAGGCTGGCTTCGAACTCATGACCTTTTGGTCAGAAGTGATCTTAATGCAGCTGCGCCACAGTCCCGGTGTATGTATGTATGTGTGTGTGTGTGTGTGTGTGTGTGTGTATCTTGTAAGCTGCTCTGAGTTCCCCTTGGGGTGAGAAGGGTGGCATATAAATGTTGTAAATAAATAAATAAATAATAAATTAAAAACACAAATCAGCATGACTTCTTCTTAAAGGACATAATGTATTTATCACTAGTCATTGCACATTGCTTTCCAAGGCATGTATTCAAATCAGATTACTAGTGGGAAGTTTTTTGCTTTATTTCAATGTGTTTTGAAATCCCTTGGAAAATAGAAAAATGACCCCAAGTGATCAACCCTTTACTGAGAAGGATCACGCAGCAAGTGGTGCTTTGGAAGGAGTGTGTAAACATTGCTCATTATACTCCTGCCTGAAGCAATTTAATAGCTTTATCGGTTGTCTTACCTTGTAAAAAGAACCTTACTGTGCCCTTGTAATCACGGAAAGAAACATGTCACAAGTAAATTTTAACTTTTTCAAGTTTTATGGCTTTGCCTGGAGAAGGTCTCGTGTTTGATCCGTGGCTCCAAGAGGCAATGAAGGAGTGCATAATGCAGGCTTCTAATGAGCTATCCAAGGTGCTGAACACTTTAAAATTCAGGTGAAGACTCAGAGTAGATTCGCCATCCCTCTGAGTTGGAAGCCACCCGTGTGTTTGATCCCTGGCATCTTCAAATAAGGGTGAGGAAGAGCTCTGAGACCAGGGTGGATTGACTTAAAAAACAAGGCAGCAAAAATCAGTGACTTAAATCAGCAAGAGAAGAAGGCTGCTTTACATCACATTTCCCCACAGAGACGTCTTCATGTACGGTTCCTAAGCAATGATGCAAATTTGATTGCTCAGCCACGATAATTCAGAGCTAGAGACAGCAGGGATAGACAACCCTGTGCCCTTCAAAGCTTTTGGAATACAAGCCCCCATAACCACAATAATAATATCTTACTACAATCATTGCTCGTGCCAGTTGGGACTCGTGTAGTTAGACAGTTCAAGCTATCATTTACACTGTTGTTTTATTCTCATAACCAGGCCCTGAAAAACTTGGAGTGCTTTCAATTGAGGTTCTGACTCTACCAAGGCAAAGCCGTCGGGGAGCTTATCTGTGCTATCTCTTCCTCCTTAACAGGCTTCTGTGTGTAGAGGAAAAAAGACAAGGCAATGGCACACATCCTAATCTTAATTCTTCATGACACTTTATATATTTTACACATTCCCCCTCTTCTTTTAAAGACATGGAAACAATGTCTTTAACATTGATAATAACAATAATAACTATCATAAATAAATAAATAAATAAATAAATAAATCTTACATGATATGAGGGTTTAAAGATAGAACTGCAAAGGCTCTGGCATAAACCAGTGGTGATCTGCACACTGGTTGTAGTGCCTAAAGACCTTGGCCTGCACTTAAAAACAATTGGCACAGACAAAACTACCATCTGCCAGCTGCAAAAGGCCACCCTACTCAGATCTGCATGCATTATTCACCGATACATCACTTACTTACTTACCTAGGTGATCCCTCGTTGGCCAAGTAGGATAGTCTTCCAGGATCAGTATTCTGGTGGGTCCGTAAGTGACTGTGGAGCCCTATTCTTGATCTGCATCTTCTCCCGCAGTGAGGGCATTGGTTTCCAGGTGGAAGGTGGTCTCGGTAAGGGTTGGCTTGATGCATCTTCCTCTTGGCACATTTCTCTCTTTCGTCCTCCATTCAGGCCTCTTCAATACATCACACAGTCCTAGACACTCGGGAAGTATCTGACGTGTGATCAAATACAAAAGCCAGCATCGTGATCTTGTTTGCTGTGTACTAACTTTGTAATGTATCTAATAATAATAATAATAATCATCATCATCATCTTTATTTATATTCCATCCTATTTTTTCAAGGGGACTCAGGGCAGATTCCAACACAAAAATGCAAATATTCAATGCCAGCAATAAATACAGTTATAATATCAACTTCAGTACAAAGCCAGTGGTTGTTTTCTGATAAGTGGATTCTGCCCTCATTTATACTGAACTCACTCCCCTAAACCCAGCATCTTTGGAAGACTAGATACATTTTAGAGATTAACTCTGACATCCTTATAACTAGATTATTTAAGATTAGCATACTGTAATTATTATTTAATAGAGGCTTACTTGCATTTTATGAAGATTGTAAAAATATTTATTCAATTTATTTAAAATATTTGTATACTTCCAAGTCATATTTGGATCAACAGATTGAAAATGATTTTAAGTAGATTAAAATAGGTAGGCTTCAATTTAATATCAGAAGACATGATCATCAAGTTTGCAGACGACACCAAATTGGGAGGGATAGCCAATACTCCAGAGGACAGGAGCAGGATTCAAAATGATCTTGACAGATTAGAGAGATGGGCCAAAACTAACAAAATGAAGTTCAACAGTGACAAATGCAAGATACTCCACTTAGGCAGAAAAAAAAATGCAAAGATACAGAATGGGGGACAATGCCTGGCTCGAGAGCAGTATGTGTGAAAAAGATCTTGGAGTCCTCATGGACAACAAGTTAAACATGAGCCAACAATGTGATGTGGTGGTAAAAAAAGCCAATGGGTTTTTGGCCTGCATCAATAGGAGCATAGTGTCTAGATCCAGGGAAGTAATGCTACCCCTCTCTTCCGCCTTGGTTAGACCACACCTGGAATATTGTGTCCAATTCTGGGCCCCACAATTGAAGAGAGATATTGACAAGCTGGAATATGTCCAGAGGAGGGCGACTAAAATGATCAAGGGTCTGGAGAACAAGCCCTATGAGAACAAGCCCTATACTATCAAACTGGGAGGAGCGGCTTAAGGAGCTGGGCATGTTTAGCCTGAAGAAGAGAAGGCTGAGAGGAGATATGATAGCCATGTATACATATGTGAGAGGAAGTCACAGGGAGGAGGGAGCAAGCTTGTTTTCTGCTTCCCTGGAGACTAGGACGTGGAACAATGGCTTCAAACTACAGGAAAGGAAATTCCACCTGAACATGAGGAAGAACTTCCTGACTGTGAGAGCCATTCAGCAGTGGAACTCTCTGCCCTGGAGTGTGGTGGAGGCTCCTTCTTTGGAGGTTTTTAAACAGAGGCTGGATGGCCATCTGTCAGGGGTGATTTGAATGCAATATTCCTGCAGGGGGTTGGACTGGATGGCCCATGAGGTTTCTTCCAACTCTATGATTCTATGATTCTATCCCTTCGGTATGGCATAAAGATAGCACACTGGTCCATATACCACTCCAGCATTTCTTCAATGCTGACAAGCTAAAATGTTAGGGGATAAGTAAGTTAGAGCACAAAAGCTTAAACATCCACGTATTTACTTGATGCCTCAATGAAGCCAATGATGGTGCCTTTCCCATGTTATCACACAGCGTATTTATTTCATTGGTGGGATACACCTCAGTCCTTAGTTAGGTATATACAATTGAGAGACAGTCACTCTTTCATGGATTAAAGTTTCAAACCTATCAGGAAATGGTCACTGGAGTAAAGATGGGATGAAAATCTAACTAAAATATCAGATGTAGGATCATTTCCTAAAGGATACTGCCTTGAATATGCAGTGCTGGTGGGTTGGTGATAGAAGAAGAATCAGGCTCCAGAAAATAAATATATTTACACCTACCTCCAACAGACAAGAGTTCTTTCTCCCACCCTGGACTTTCCACAGATATATAAACCTCACTTGCCTAGTTGCCAACAGACCTCACAACCTCTGAGGATGCTGGCCATAGATACAGGAGAGAATGCTTCTAGAACGTAACCATACAGGCCGAAAAATCTACAGCAACCCAATAAAGATATAGGAAGTTTGAATACAGTGGGATTAATTATAATTCTTGCTGATGAGGAAAAACAGGGGATCTGGCATTCAAACAACACAATGGGACTTTATTTTCTTTTTCAAAAAAATAATTTTCCTCCCTTAATTTTTAAACGTTTTGAAATATTTCCAGAAAACAAAAAAAGAAGCAGAAAGATATGCTTTGCTAACTCGAGCCTGTGTTTCTCTGTTTGTTAATAAAGAAGGATATCAAATAATTACAGGCATTAATAAAGAATAATCCTTGAACTGATTAGAGCAGCGAGAAGGAAAGAGATACAAATATACCACTTTAAACAAATTGGGTATAATAACATTGCTGCTGGTAGCCAGCCATGCCGTGATCTGTCAGAAAGTCTTAATTATAAGCAGCTCAGAAAAACCGAAGGAGAAGAGGAATTTACAACACAAAAGAAATAAATTATATCTTGGATGCTGTATACATATTTAATAGTGGGGCTCCAGATAAAGAAGAATCTGTAATGTCATCTGCCAACAATTGAGCCGCATTTGTACAAAGTTTACCATTCAGACTGCATGCCCACACACTTTGTAGGACTTGGGGAAACTACCATTAAGAACTATACAGTGAATTGGATCATCCACTATGTGCGAGAAACAGGCTCTAAAAAGAGACAAAGCATCAATGAAGTGGATACCAGGCCTCTTTGCCAGCCACTGATGAGGTCTCTGTTAGCAACACCCAATTCACAAATAGCAATCATTTCCTGGTGGATACGGGGATTCTGTCCCAGAGCTTGGAAAAGTTCCTTTTTGGATTAGAGCACTGAGAATCATCAAGCCAGCATGCCATGCTTATAATGGGAACATAAATACAAAAGATGGTGTTTCTTATTCCATGCTGGCTGGTGGACCCGGAGAACAAATTCCAAAAAGGCATCTTTCCAGGCCCTGCTCTTTCCCTGCTAATAGTAACAGCATGAACAAGCAGCTCATGCATCCCTAGTGTGTCACATTGGACTCCTCTCCCAGTTTGATAGTATTGTCCCTTCTAGCCGGGTACCTGCCAAGGACCAACCTGAATTAAAGATTCAATTGCATGCCAATCTGTTTGAGTGAGCCCATCTTGACATAGCTGACATCTCCCCATGTCCTGTTTTATTTGCTGAGCTCTGTTATTGGTGCTATGTTAGACCTTCTGTAATCGCAATATTATGTGCCCAGGGCCAACAACCAGATGTTGTGACTACTTACAGTGCAGGACTCTCAGAAACATCCTATCAACAAACAAATTCTTAATATAGTAGACTCTCAGTTAAGTGGAATTCAAGTAACCGAAACTGTCAAGCAACTGGCAAAAAAAATCAAAGAAATAATACTACATTCACAAAACTGTTTTTATGAAACAGCAAAACTGTCTTACATTAAGTTAAGTGTGTCTTTGTTTCACTTGTTTTTAATTGATGTAATACAATATTAATATCAAGTCAATAAAGGATTTATGGTATGGTATAGTCTGGGGTATAGTCTGGGGTGCAGCCCCCAGTGGTGCAATGAGTTAATGCACTGAGCTGCTGAACTTGTTGACTGAAAGATCGCAGGTTCGAATCTGTGGAGCAGCGTGAGCTTCCGCTGTCAGCCCCAGCTTCTGTCAACCGAGCAGTTCGAAAACATGCAAATGTGAGTAGATCAATAGGTACTGCTCCAGCGGGAAGGTAACAGTGCTCCATGCAATCATGATGGCCACATGACCTTGGAGGTGTCTATGAACAATGCCGGTTCTTCGGCTTAGAAATGGAGATGAGCACCACACCCCAGAGTCTGATACGACTGGACTTCATGTCAGGGGAAAAACTTTACCTTTACTATAGTCTGGGGTATAATATTAGTTCTGCCTTTTTAAAAATAATACATCTAAAGCAACCAGAAATTACATTTATTCATCATAGACCAATCCCCCTGGATTCCAGTTAACTGAGAGTCTATTCTGGTCTGTATTGGTCACATAGACCCTAGATAAGAATTGCCATATATGTACCATATATGTCATTGCATAACTCCAAAGTTCTTCAAAATACTGAAGCTTAGAATAAACTTTGGGAGGACTCATCATACTAAAGAAAAAAATCACTTAAAATCCAGTTTCTGCCTCCTGCACAATTCTGGGGTTTGTAGTTTAGGGAGGAGTCTTTAACAGCCTCCCTAAACTACAAACCCCAGAATTCTGTAGGAGGCAAAAACCAAATTTTAAGTGGATTTTTTCTCTAGTGTGATGAAGTAGTTTATCTATCTCGACCACTGCTGTGGGTAGGCTGGGCTGAAAGCAGTGCTGGAGTTTGGTAGATCCTATGGCCAAAATCATTGTTTTTTGTGTTTGCCTTCTTGCTCAGTTTCAGGGATCATTCCAGCTCCATGTTTCACTTGGGCAATGGCTGATATTTCAGTCCTACCCAACACCTTTGAGGAAGAGGCCTGGTGATAACAATACACACCTCTGACATGAGTGGGGACAGTAAAGAATGTGCTGCTCCAGTTATAGCTCCCCTTCCCAATAACAAATGTTTACAGTGGCATATGTTTCTGGCTAGGGAAATGGGATGGAAGAGTGTAGATGACACCAGAGATAATAAATGATGCCTCCAGAAAAGAAGCCTGGTTCCCTACCTCACTAAAACACGGAACCACTACAAACAGTAGTACATCAATCACAGTAGTGATAGTTTCTTACAACGTATATGCTATAATAATGGACATATATACAATGAACATAAAGCTGTTGCAAACACAGTCTTATAACAGTGATTCCCTCTGGAGAGCAGCGTAAGATCATTCAGAGTCCCAAGTCTATAACCAAATATACTTTAGAGAAGACTTCTCCTTGAGGGTGTAGATTCCTTTCTTGTAAGTAGAAGCTTGTAAATCCAAAAATCTATGAAAAGATTCTCTAATGCAACTGTTATATGGAGCTTCCGCTTCCTAGTAAAAGTTTTCTAAGTAAAGGATATCCAATTCCCAGACTGGTTTCCACTATATTAAGTCTTCCTCACCCCACTACACTTGCAACAGAAACATGAAAACTGACACTTCTTTTTCCTCTGCTAACCTA
This sequence comes from Anolis sagrei ordinatus, assembly GCF_025583915.1. Taxonomy (NCBI): domain Eukaryota; kingdom Metazoa; phylum Chordata; class Lepidosauria; order Squamata; family Anolidae; genus Anolis; species Anolis sagrei. Next base: position 209,557,899 of record NW_026844366.1, on the reverse strand, counting down.
ATTTGCAGAGGAAAGCTTACTTTCTCCCTGTCCTTAATATGTTATTCTGGATGTAGAGGAGATAGGAAGAGCACCACTGTTCTGAGCCAATTTGCAGCCTCCCCAGCTGTTGTTACATTTTTCCAAAATATAGTATGTTCTTGAAAGAAATATATTCAGGGTTAGCCGTGTTGACCATAAAACAACATCCACAAAGGAATGATACCTTTATTGGCCAACCAAATACTACAAGTACCCTATGCAAGCTTTGAAAGCTCCATTGGCTTTATACCACTTCTCCTGGTAAAATTGGGCCTCTTTCATGTTATTAAGGTAGTTGACCATACTTCATATCTAGTTTGAAGTATCATTATCCTTTAATCTTTCTTTCTTAGAGCAGAAGTGGGTCTCCTGTGGTCCTCTAGATATTCTCAGACTGTTACCCATCACTCTCCACAACTGGATACACTGGCAAGGGAAGTTGCTAGTGGAAGCTGCAATATGATTAACAGATGAAGTGGCAGCAAGAATAGGACTAAGGTAGGACATACTAATTCTAAGTCTTGACTAAGGTAGGACATACTAATTCTCTTTCATCCTACTGGGGAATATACCAACCTTTATGGCACCTTTATTCAGATACCAAAACCTATCAGCAATCTTTGCAGTAATATTTGGTAAATTATTTGTGTGTGCCAAAAATACTCCACAAAATACAAATCTACATAGGGACCACCAAATGCAGCAATGCCCAAACACAAGTCAAGGAACATGAAAGGCACTGCAGATTCCTTCAACCAGAGAAGTCAGCCATAGCAGAGCACCTGATGAACCAACCTGGACACAGCATATTATTTGCGAACACAGAAATGCTGGACCACTCTCACAACCACCATGTCAGGCTACACAGAGAAGCCACTGAAATCTATAAGCATATGGACAATTTCAACTGAAAGGAGAAAACCATGAAAATGAACACAACGTGGCTACCAGTTTAAAAACAACTCTAAAATCAGGACAGTAAATAAAGAGCAACACTCAAAAACAGGGGGATTCCAGATAAGAAACAATCAGGGTCAGCTAATATCCTCCCAACAAAGGATTCCCCCAGGTAGTAAGAAGCCAGACCGTGAAACTGCTAGGCCATTAAATGCTAATCAAGGTGGCCAATTGCAACATTCACACCTACCTCAAACAGACAAGAGTTCTTTCTCCCACCCTGGACATTCCACAAATATATACACCTCATTTCCCTGGTTTCCAACACACCTCACAACCTCCGAGCATGCCTGCCATAGATTCAGAAGAAATGTCAGGAGAGAATGCTTCTGGAACATGGCCAGAAAACTCACAACAACTTTGTAGAATTCTGATGAAAAACAGGCAGATTGTGTCCTTTCCTTCCAGAACATGAGGACAAAATAGGCCCTTTTCTGCAATAGTGCAGTAAGAAGAGCCCACAAGAGCAGCCAAGAATAGGGTCTACAGATAATGTGTTTTCCACTTTTGAGTCCAATGCAAAGGGGCCTCTATTTAAGACACTTGTTAACACTTTCAAAGAAGGAACCAAATGGATCAGGTCAGACTTCCCTTTCTAGGAGCCAATGGGCTTGTTTTTTTCTTACCAATTTACCTGATTACAGAGGTACTGGGTATTGAATTCTTTTTACACTGACTCGCTGGTATCCATAGGCAAAAAATTAGATACCTTCAGATTCTGATTTTAATGGAAAGGATCTTTTCATTGTTGTTGTTGTTATAAGTTCAGTGATCTCACATCTGCATTTCAGAAGAGATTTTCCTGGGCGCCATCTGGACAGCTGGTCTTTGCAACTTGTGAATTTTTAATTCAGCTCTAAAACTGCATCTCCCCCACCCTCTCTGTCATCTCCTTATGACACCTTCTGATGCTTCTTCCCTCCGAACAATGCTTCAAATTTTGGCTTGTCTCCCAAATCATTTGCTGTGAAGATGGATGAAGAAGAATTCATCTCGCCACTCAGCCATCTCCCTCACCTCCTTCTGCACTTGTTTCACACCTTGTCATCTGAAAGCTCACTGCCTCCCTGGCCTCTTTCCTTCTTCTGATATTGTTGAGGAAATGTTAGTTGGTTGACAACCTTTTCCATAAATACTTTCGTCCTTGCCTTATCAGTTTATTGCTGTTCTTCCAGGATATGTCCTCTCTTCATCCTTCACCTTCTCAGTGAGCAAAGCTTCTATAAGAAGATTTAGGGAAACTATCCCTACCAAAGTTGTAGGTATTTCGGCTGTACAGCCATGTTCTTGAAGCATTCTCTCCTGACATTTCACCTGCATCTATGGCAGGCATCCTCAGAGGTTGTGAGGTCTGTTGGAAACTAGGAAAATTGTGGGAAGTCCAGGGTGGGAGAAAGAGCTCTTGTCTGTTGGAGCTAGGTGTGAATGTTGCAATTGGCCACCTTGATTAACATTTGATGACATGACAGTTTTTAGGTGTGGCTTGTTACTGCCTGGGGGAACCGTTTGTTGAGAGGTGATTAGCTGTTCCTGATTATTTCTTGTCTGGAGTTCCTTTGTGTTTGAGTTTTGGTCTTTGTTTACTGTTATAATGTGAGAGTTTTTAAAATACTGGTAGCCAGATATTGTTCATTTTCATTGTTTCTTCCTTTCTGTTGAAATTGTCCACATGCTTGTGGATTTCAATGGCTTCTCTGTGAAGTCTGACATGGTGGTTGTTGGAGTGGTCCAGGATTTCTGTGTTCTCAAATAATATGCTGTGTCCAGGTTGGTTCATCTTCTCTGGTTGGAGTAGTCTGCAGTGCCTTTCATGTTCCTTGATTTGTGTTTGGTCAATGCAGCGTTTGGTGGTCCCTCTGTAGACTTATCCACAATTGCATGGTATATGGTAGACTCCTGCAGAGGTGAGAGGATCCCTCTTGTCCTTTGCTGAACATAGCATTGGTTGGGTTTTCTTAGTGGGTCTGTAGATAGTTTGTAGGTTGTGTTTCCACATCAGCTTTGACAATACATTATCCCTACCAAGATGTTTTTGTACTCAAAATCCTATGAGACCAGTCCATTCTGGTCAATGGAGGGGAGATGATGAGAGTATCGACAGCAGATGGAGGGCTACAAGCTCCCCAAGCACAATTCAAAGAAATCCTTCTTGCCATCTGTGCATTTGTTGACACTACTAACAACAGCACTGCCCTACTGGACTTGTTTTGCCAGTTCTTTCTAGCTCATGTTTTACATTTTATTCAAGACTCTATGGGAATCTTCCTAACAAGATTGACGCTCTTCCCCACTGTCCCAAATCTCATTTTCAATCTCTTTTAAGCATTATTTATTTACTTGATATTGCCATTTCCAAAATCCTATGTGACTATCAAATATTTCTAATAGAGTTGCCTGATTGAAAACTGAAGGAGGAACCAGTACCTTTAATGTAAAGTAGAAAAAATATCAGCAGATGTTGCTTGTCACACAACCAGGTAATATTCAGCTTCTGATGAAATTACCTCTTTTGCCCAGCTGTTGAAAGTAGAGGAACAACCTCCAGTTTCCCTTTTGGCAATTCTAACTTCTGGGCCATTTTTCTTTTTCATACATGTTGAATTTAGCTGCTTTGTGGACACTCTTCTCAAGTGATTTGGCAAAAGTTGATATTGGATTGACATTCCATGCCTACGGATATGTATACTATATGTCTGCAGGATGTGATGGATAAAATCAAAAGTCATTTTCCCTTTCTTCAGATCTATAACTGACAAAGTACATGCACTGATCCTGTCTAGCAATATTATTTATTTATCTTTACCTCATTGTACATTTACCTTAGTAATGTCACAATAATTGAAGTTACCCATTATAACAATGTTTTCATTTGGGGCCACCTTGTTGCGGTAAGTCATAGCAGGACCAAGTGTGTGTGTTGAAGAAAAACCTTATGGTGTTAATTATTATGTGCAGCTGGTAATGTAGGTCAGCCAGCAAGCTTGGGCCACACCCAATGGTGTATAACTGTCTGGGTTTTTTTTTTTAGCATACAGTGTGGATGTGGGTGTGGTGGAGAGTTTTTGGAGAGTTTTAGGAGAGTTTCAGGAGAGCTTTTTCTCTGAGGAGATCTATGCTCAAAGACTTTGTTTAGAGAGAAGCATGGAGAAGCTACTCTGAAGGAGGATATGGTGGAATAGCTATTTATTCAAGATTTATGCTTTGCTCTCTCATTTGATTTAAGATGAAGATGCCTTATTTTGTGTTACTTACAAGGACTATGTAAGTTTCTTGCACTGTTTGGTTTTTGTATGCAACATTACAAGTTTATGTTCCATCTCTGCTGAGTAAAGAGTAAAGATTTTTCTGTTCATTTTCCCTCTTGTTTTGAGTCTATTGCATTTGGACTTTGGGCGCTGGGTATAATCCGCTGCTGCACAACACATCTTGCTATCTCTTCTGCTCCCCTCTATATTTTTGTCCTAAGGCCACTATGGGAACTTTAATTTGTGACAGGGCAAACCAGAGCCCCTGGTGGTATAGCAGGTTAAACCGCTGAGCTGCTGAACTTGCTGACCAAAAGGTCAGTGGTTCAAATTTGGGGAGCAGGATGAGCTCCCGCTGTTAGCCCTAGCTTCTGCCAACCTAGCAGTTTGAAAACATACAAATGTGAGTAGATCAATAAGTACTGCTCTGGCAGGAAGATAACAGCACTTGATGCTCCACATGACCTTGGAGGTGTCTACAGACAACGCTGTCTCTTCAGCTTAGTAATGGAAATGAGCACCACTCCGCAGAGTCAGAATCGACTAGACTTAATGACAAGGGGGAACCTTTACCATTGCTTAACCAGCTCCCCATATTGGCAGTGATGGTTTCATGTTGTAAGCCCATTCTAAGTTTCATTCAGAATTTGAAAGGAGGTTCTAGGGTTTGAAACCAATTTTTTCAGACAGAGTTCAGCAACTTAGGTATCTGTGTTTAAAATTCAGAGCCGATCACTGCCATACTGACATGGAAGCCACCAAGTATCACTCAACATCAGAACTTGAAGAATGAACTTTATAAAAATTGAATAAAACAACTTGCTCAGGCTATCCACACATGTGCAATAAAAGATTGATGTTTTGGGTTCCAGTTATGGGTGGGTTCAGTATGTCATTAGATTAACTGTTCTTTAAAAGTACCACTCCAAGTACTGCCCATCAGTATATTAGCTTTCTTGGTTTGGTGTTGTATTGATTCCTGTTCCTCTTAAGAGTGCTAATTAATTATACTCTTTGACATATGGAGCAAAACCACATCCCCTCTTGTCCCAGTTCAACTCCCTGCTGGTTACTTCTAGAAATGGACTAAATATGCATAAGATCATATTTTATATGCAGTGATAACTAGGAATAAAATTAATAGAGGTTTACAGCTATGTATAATTGTACAGATTTTGAGACAGATATGCAAGACGCCAGCTGGGAACCAGCGCTAATCTAAGATACTATCGTTTGCTAGACAAGATAACCTCCTCCTTCCATTTTATTCAGGGAAACTCATTGGCCTGGCTGCTGAACTTTATATTTAGTGCTAACTATGGAATAGGATGCTCCAGAACACTTACTGTGTGAATGTATGTGCTTTCATGTTCCTTGTTACCTTGTGGTGACCTCATGATCTTTACAGGACTTTCTTAGGCAAGGAACACTAAGAGATGGTTTTACCATGCTCTTCCTCTGGAAAATAACTTGCAACACGTGATACTGAACTTAAATCTATCCTCCAAGTACTAACTAAGGCTGAACCTTATCTTCCAAAATCGGATAGGATCTAGAGCAGTGCTTCCTAACTTTTGGGCCTTTGAGTGTTTTGGACTTCAATTCCCAGAAATCCCAGCCAGATTACCAGATGTTAGGAACTGTGGGAGTCAAAGTCCAAAATATCTGGAGGCTCAATGGTTGGGAACCACTGATCTAGAGTGTAGAAGACAGGTATATGGCAAATATGTCATTGTGTTCTCCAACAGAGAAGAATGGACAAGGAGCTGGAGGAGAGATCAACAGGGTTTCACCTTTACTTGAGGCAATTGCCTCATTCTGCCCAGTTGTGGGACTGGCTTTGCTGAGAACAGAGAGGAACTGGTAAGCATTACCGCTTAATAAAGATATTGACAAACTGAAATGTATCAACCAAGGACAATCAAGATTATCAAAGGTCTAGAAATCAAGCCCTGGGAGTAACGGCTTAGAGAGCCAGATATATTTAGCTTGGAAAAGAGAAAACTGAGAGATGGTATGATAGTTATTGTTGTCAAACTACAGTGGATAGTGTGGGCAGCACAAATGCAGCAGCATTGTCCTACCTAAAGTGTTCTGAGAGTGCCTTGGACGGCGAGAAGATCCAACCAGTCCATACTTCAGGAAATAAAGCCTGACTGCTCATTGGAGGGAAGGAAAGTAGAGACAAAGTTGAAGTACTTTGGCCACATCATGAGGAGACAGGAAAACTTTAGAGAAGACAATGATACTGGGGAAAATGGAAGGAAAAAGGAAGAGGGGCCAATCAAGGGCAAGATGGATGGATGGCATCCTTGAAGTGACTGGCTTGACTCTGAAGGAACTGGGGGAGGTGACAGCCGACAGGGAGCTCTGGCGTGGGCTGGTCCATGAGGTCACAAAGAGTTGGAAACAACTGAATGAATGAACAACAACAAAGTATTATGAGTCTCCCTTCGGGGGTTGAAAAGGACAGGGTTGATATGCTGCTGCTGATGATAATAATAATAATAATAATAATAATAATAATAATAAGCACAAAACGAGCTTTCAGAAGTCAGGTCTTTCCCTTCATCTGCCTCCTTACGATATATTTATTTATTTATTTATTACTGCGCTTGTATACCGCCGTTTCTCAGCCTAAATTGGCGACTCAACGCGGTTTACAATCTGCAAACAATCACAATATTCAGTTTAAAATGCATAAAAACAACATACAATACATAATATTGGGCCACCAATATAATCCAATGCATCTCTTAACTAGAATCGCAGTCCAATTTCATCGTCCATGATTACCAATCCTTAGTCATCACATTCCTTGCACCGGATTAACCGAATGCTTGTTTGAACATCCATGTCTTCAATCTTTTCCGAAACACCATCAGCGAAGGGGCTGATCTTACCTCTATGGGGAGGGCGTTCAAAAGCCGAGGGGCCACCACAGAAAAGGCCCTGTCCCTCGTTCCCGCAAGCCGCACCTGTGAAGCAGGCGGGATAGAGAGCAGAGCCTCCCCCAAAGATCTTAGGGTCCTGGCGGGCTGATAGGCCGAGATACGTTCGGATAGGTAAGTTGGGCCAGAACCGTTTATATATTTATTACACTTATATTACATCTTTCTTACAAAAAGCTCAATGCAGCACTTACAGGTTTTTTTTAGGCCTTTTGTCTTTACAACACCCTGGTGGTGCATTTATTTATTTATTTATTTATTTATTTAAAACATTTATATTCCACTCTTCTCACCCCGAAGGAGACTCAGGGTAGAGCACAGCATATATACGGCAAACATTCAATGCCAGGACAAGAAATCATTATATGCAGACATAAACTTTAAAAACATTTATCTCAATATTAAAATACACTGTTTGAAACCATCTTAGACATCTGCATCAAATCTAATTGGCCTAGCAAAGTTTCCTATCGCTGCTTTATTGTTCTGTCCCGAAAGCTTGGTTCCACAGCCAAGATTTTACCATCTTTCTGAAGGACAGGAGGGAGCAGGCTGATCTGATCTCACCAGGAAGGGAATTCCATAGCTGGGGGGCAATCACCGAGAAGGCCCTCTCTCGCATCCCCACCAATCGTGCCTGTGACAATGGCGGGATGGAGAGCAGGGCCTCCCCAGAGGATCCTAATCTCCGCAATGGTTCATAGGGAGAGATGCTTTCAGACAGGTAAAATGCACCCGGGCCATTTAGGGCTATATAGGCCAAAGGCAGCACTTTGAATTGTGCCCGGAAGCAAACTGGCAGCCAGTGGAGCTGGCGTAACATGGGAGTTATATGCTCCCTGTATGCCGCCGCAGTTATTACCCTGGCTGCCTCTTGTTGGACTATTTGAAGCTTCTGACCAGTCTTCAAAGGCAACCCCATGTAAAGTACATTGCAGTGGCAGCAACTGGCCTAAAGCTGTCCAGTGAATTTCATTATTGAAGAAGCCCAGCTCAAATCTTTTAATGGCTGCACCATCCTCATATGTGTTTGACATGATTATGACTCCCATCATCCACAGCCAGGATCTCCATGATATGACATGATAGTCATTGTAGTCTAATACAACCTGAAGGCATCCAGTTGGCTGAAACTGCATTGCAGCATAGTGGTTCTCTTTCCTCCTTCCATGACTTTGGCCCCAGTTCAATACTTATGCAGCTGAGAGTAGTAAGTCCTATTGAACACAATGATACCTAATTGAGACACCCTAGCGCTAAGCTATTGATAACTGCATCCATTAAAGGCTTCCATCATTATAGACCTCCACAAGAGTATGAACTTTCCTAAATATATAACTCATCTACATTTACAAACAGCTTGTTGCTTGCCCGTGCAAGGTCTGTTTTTCCTGTTTGTACATGCACCAGGAAGCTGCAGCAGTAGCAGCAGCAGCTTCCCAGTGGGTGTTCTTTGAGCTTTTCAAGGGCAATGATTCTGCATCGTACTTGCCAAGGAAGCTTCCGTTTTCAGTAGTTGGCAATTTTGAAAGCTCGGTAGAATGATAAAGAATGCTGGAGAAATAGCCGATTCATTATTTTGTACAGGCTGCCCTGTTTTATTTGTTTGTTTTTCCCCCATGTAAGAGACTACATTTAGATTGGCACGACCTTCACATTTTATTGCTTAGTTCCGTGGGATTCTGATCTCAGACTCTTCAAGGTAGCCAACTTGTTTGTACCACTTCAGACTGAAGCTGTGTGATGGGATGTTCCTCCACATTACTACTATCCCTGCTCCTCAGTTCTAGACTTGGAAATGTGGGTAGTAAATTGAAGAGTTCTACCCTAGGAACTTTCTCCTGACCTATCCATTTTCTATATGAAAGGTTTTGCTTTGTCATGGAGGAGCATTCAGTCATTTTTAGGCCATGGGCGAAGAACCCAAGGTCCCTGTAGATCAAGATGAGCAACACTGGTAGGTCCAGGGAGCAATGTTTTGTCTTTGGGACCCTCTGGAGCAGTCGTTCTCAACCTGTGGGTCCCCAGATGTTTTAGCCTTCAATTCCCAGAAATCCTAACAGCTAGTAAACTGGCTGGGGATTCTTGGGAGTTGTAGGCCAAAACACCTGGGGACCCACAGGTTGAGAACCACTGCTCTGGAGCAACATAGAGTCAGTGTTAGAGAAGATGTGCTTAATTCTGTCCAGTCTCAATAATTATTTAACTAAGGATTGAAGAATGGGTGGGATTTCAAATGTTCAGAGTCTACAATATCCATCAGCTCTCACCAGCAAGGCCAAAGTTAAGGAATAGTAAGAGTGCCAGTTCAATAACATCTCTCCATCACTGAGCTCAAAATCACTACTGGGAGAAAGGAACAAAAGGTTACTATCTCCCCACTCATTATTACAAGTGAAAAAGCAGCCAAGTCAGGAAAATGCTCAGCTAAAAAAACAACTGAAATAGAAATACACTCTGGCCTGCTCATTTCCACCTAGTCTATGTTCACTTCAATTTGCATGCTATTTAGTACCAGGAGGGTCAGACTCTCCATGATCCAGAGATGTAGCATGTGACTACAGATTCAGGGGAAGAACTCTCCCTATGATTAAAAAACTCTGAAGCAATTTGTGATGGGGATGGAGAAGATTATGTTATCCCTTCTTCCTCAGACAATGGTTTAAAACTGCAAAGGTTGTCACCCAAAAAGGCAGCCCACCACCCCATTAAACACAAAAGGATTCTTGGGTGTTGGAGCTCCCCACTTCCCAACTGGACAGGTGCTTATTTATTCCTCTGCTGGCCTCCAAATTTTCTCTGGGCCAATATTAAGCTAGGCAAAGCTGCTGATGATAGACATGGATTACCATAAGTCAGGGGTCCTCAAACTTTTTAAACAGAGGGCCAGGTCACAGTCCCTCAAACTGTTGGAGGGCCGAATTATCTTTTGCAAAAAGTATGAATGAATTCCTATGCACACTGCACATATCTTATTTGTAGTGCAAAAAACAATACAATAATTAAAATGAAGAACAATTTTAACAAATATGAACTTATTAGTATTTCAATGGGAAGTGTGGGCCTGCTTTTGGTTGATGAGATAGGGTTGTTGTTGTTGTGTGCTTTCAAGTCGCTTCAGACTTAGGTTGACCCTGAGTGACCCTCGGACCTTAGTTTGAGGACCCTGCCATTAGTCAAAATAATCTTGATAGCGGTTTATACAAATGTACAATTCTGCTATTGTTACTTTGAGCTCTCCAAGGTCCTGTTCCTTAAAGAGATTCCTATTTGGGGTCTGTCTAATTTATTTATTATTTATTTAGCAGTTTTGTATACCGGTCTTCTCACCTCCATCGAGGGACTCAGGCCGGTTTCCAACAGTAATATCTAACAGGGTCTGCTAGGAAGAGATTAGAGATAGTACTTTTAATGTATAGTCAAGACTAGGGACCTCATCACACTGAGGTCCTGAAGCCAGGGAACAGCGGGGGGATTTGCCAGACAGTGTGGCGAATCCATGGGGCAGTGGAGGAAAACATCACCCCATGCCCCGCTTCACACACTGCACCACTTTTGCCATTACATGATCACAGAGGGGGAAAGTATGCCTTCTAGTTTCCCCCATTCTGTCTAATGAGAACACAAGAAGCCCTGCATGTTCCCTGGGCAGTGTCCTAGCATGCTGCCAGGACACTTCCTTTAAGGAGCCCCGCCAGAAGTAGCCTTATGTTGTATGATGGGCTCCATCAACAAAGCGTCCTGGAAGTGTTTCCAAAGTCCATATCATAAGTTACAGTCTTTAGCTGAATTTCTGCTCTGTTTTCCCAGCCTTGTGTTCAGCCATCTTCTGGAACAGCAACTCTAAGATCCACTTAGAGAAGGAAGATTAACAGTTCTGTCTAATATCTATGACAGCAATGACACTGACATTTCAACAGAGAGTTAATTCTGCTTATCCCAGAGACTAAGGTTCAAAGTATTTCACACATGTCTTGTGTCTGTAACAATATTCCTCCATGGACCAATGGCAACTGATGGCACTCATGCAGTGCTGTGATGAATCTGGGTCTTGTCTATACATTAAAAGCACTACCCAGGGTATTTGCCCTTTCCCCAAATTAGATCCAGCATCTTGCAAACTTCAGACTAAAACTCGGACTGGTTTCACAGTTCACAGCCTTGAATACAAAGGTAGAAAGGAAAGGAGATGTTTAACTGTTTTTTTTTTACTGGAAATCAATCTGCTCCCATATGGGTTTTCCTACTGCAGGACTTTTAATGTGAAACTTATAAATATAAAGAAATGTATGCAGTTGGGCTTGATATATGTGATGTCAGGAGAACTACAATGTGTGGTTAGAGAAGACGGTAAACTTCTGGCCTGTATAACACACAAGGCTATTGTTTGGATTCTCCTGGGAGGGGATCAACAGGAATAATTGCCAATTTTTTCTTGGTCTACTATGGATTTTCTGAATTGCCTAACTGACTCATACAGACTTCCTCCTGGAAATGCAGCCAAGCACAGAATGGTGCCAAGGCATTTACATTGTCTACTAGCCCTAAATGGAGCAGGGAAGCAAAGCAGCACTCTAGCAAGGTGAAAGCAACACTTACAGAAAACAGGGTGATGAACTGCAGTGTGCGTGATCAATCATATCGTCTATATTTTAGAGAGCTGGTTGCTTAGATATTCTCATGTACAATCACTGCAGTGAAAAAATCATTGGCTGAGCTATGTGCCTTAGAGCAGAGGATTTAGTGGCAGATCCTTGCTGATTTGCAGTAGATTAACAAGCATTTCTCACTAAGCAACAAAAGAAAGAAACATGGCCTTTCTGCCCCAAATTATATTGCTCAAATGAAGAAAGTTTGGATGCATGGTGTGCATTTTTCTGTAGAAGAACAATGATCACCTTTCAGTTTTAATACTCCAAAAACTGCCATATGGAATCTTTCATTCTAAGTGTATGCCATCTCTGTCTGTATGGCTCATTTTGCTAGATCTCAAGGTTGTAAGAACTTAAGAACCATCACAAGGGTCTTTCTCGGCTTTTGCCTACCAACAGGCCCAGCCTGCTTTTCCTTTATAGCAGCTGGTTGATTATGTTATGTTTGTTGTGAAGCACTTCCTTGTGAGCTTTGAAGAGATTCAGATATGGCTCTAATAGCTATGTTTTGGTAGTAAATAATAGCAATGGTATGGTGGCAGAAGGAAAAGCCTGAAAAAATCCAAAGGTTGTGTGCATCCTCCCTGTATAGTAAGTTATGTCCTATTTTCTAACAAACTAGAGTTCCTGTTATGTATATGAATCAGCAAACTATAGTCTGTGTCGACTGCATAAACCAGGATAACATCTTATAATGGTAATGCCATGTTGTCCGGATGCCCGACCACCATCTCCCAAAGCAGTTGTTCTACTCCGAACTCAAGAACGTAAAACGGAATGTTGGTGGACAGGAAAAGAGATTTAAAGATGGGCTCACAGCCAACCTTAAAAACTCTGGCATAGACACTGAGAACTGGGCCCTTGAGCGCTCCAGCTGGAAGCCAACTGTGACCAGCAGTGCTGTGGAGTCTGAAGAGGCATGAATGGAGGGCGAAAGAGAGAAACGTACCAAGAGGAAGGTGCGTCAAACCAACCCCGACAGGGACCTCCTTCCACCTGGAAATCAATGCCCTCACTGCGGGAGAAGATGCAGATCAAGAATAGGGCTCCACGGTCACCTACGGACCCACCGACAGAACACCGACCTTGGAGGACCATCATCCTCGGACTACGACGGATCGCCTAAGTAGTAAGTAAGTAAGTAAGCTCAGATATCACAGAAAATGATGATTTGCTTCATGGGGAAGTAACCCATAGGATTGTGCAGCTGTTTTGGCTAAACTGCCAATAATGAAGCAAATCAGATCTGTCCATGCAATAGATATGAGCTCTAGATCAGAATGGAATGGCCCAATTTTATTCTGACATGGACAAAATCAATGTGGAAAGCACAAAAGTTTTATCGCTCTCAGTAACAAGAATTTCACCCGTACTCCAGTCACAGTGTTTATGAAGCAGGGCTGTGTGAAGTCATTCAAATTATATAATCAGTTTTCTCCTCCTGGCATTTCTCCATTTGGTAGCAGATCATGAAGGCGTTGTGGTGGGAGGTGCACGGTTATTAATTGTCATCCAAGTAAGCCTTCTGTTTTCTTTTCTTGTTCATTTGTCTGTTGCATGAGACTCTGTGGGTTTGGGGATAATGTAAGTTATTCCTCCTGATCCTATCCCAGTTGCTAAATGGAAGGAAGTCTGAGGCTCTTTGGAAAAGGTGCCCCATTTCAAGGTGAGTGTGGATGCAAAGATTTTTCCTGCCTGCACAGGAGCAACCCACTTTGAGAGCCAGTGTGGGTAATGGTTTGAGTATCAAACTATGACTCAAGGGGTTCAGTTCCCTGATCAGCCATGAAAACCCACTGGGTGCCCTTGAGCACTTTTAGGCCTAGAAAATCCCACAATAGGTTCACCTTGAGATCACCATAAGTCAGAATTGATTTGAAGGTATACAACATCAACAAGCCAGATTACCAAACCAGCAGTTTGTTCCAAGACTTGAGAAGCATTTCCAAGCAACCTTGCTGATGACAGAAGCTGAAAAGTCCCAATTCCTAAGAAGCAGGGAGAAGATGTTTAGGTCAGAACCAAGGGGAGATGTCTGCAACAGCTCCCAGACTTCTCCCTAAGAGGCTTACACGGACAACTTTGGAAGAGTTGAGGGAGAGTATAAACTCCCAGAGCCAGAGATGAGCACTGCCTCATCTCTAGGAAGATTCAATGGTTTTCCATTCCAGATGAACCATGGATTTTCTGGCTCATGTAGATGAGCCCTAAGATATACCCTGGTTACACTCAGACTTGAATACTGTAAAGTGCATTTAATATGGTACTGCTCTTAAAGACAGTGGAAACGACAGTTTACACTAAATGCAGCAGGCAGATTGCTTATAGAAATGAGGCTTTTAGTCCAAGTTGTGCCTACTCTGCATTGACTTTCTGTCTTTTTCTTGGCTCAACTTAGAGTGCAGATATCAACCATTAAGGATATTTGTCAAGAGTGGGTGACTTTCAGTGGGTTGGGGGCTACTCTAATACAACCACTCCCTCCCCCCAAGCTGCTACAACAATTTAAGAAGCGTAAACAAAAATCAAAACAAAGGATTTTTTGCTTTAAAAAACGATGAACAGGGAGCACATGCCTTGTTTTAAACTACAAATGGCATGCTATTTTGGGGGGGGAGGCACCTTGCTCCCAGAATTTGCTGGTGCACTGGTAAACTTAAATAGAAAACAATGTTTTATTCCTGCCAAGTGTTGTCAAATATCAGTAGTGTGAGAGTTGTGACCTCTGAGAGGGTGCACAAAAGTAGCCAGGGACCCCATGCAGCTCTGCCCTGAACATTTTGGAATCAAGACTGAAGGACTGCTTGAAGCTATCATGCCTGAGCAGCCAGTTGAATCACATACCACTGGAATTGATGAGTATTGCCATGTCCTGGTGGCACTCACAGAGAGGGAGACCTGTTGCCCCATGTCCTGCTCCATCACGGTCTCCCCCCACCTCATCACATGGGGGGAAGGCTGTTTTCGGGAGTTCAACCCATCTTTCTGAATACAAAAATAGGGAGCCTGCTTTTGGTCGCCACCGATATTTTTTCAGCAGCAGCAGCGGTTCAGCCACAGAGCCACCCCAGAATTAGTTCTCCACGGTGTGATAGGAGCCATCGGGCTCCATGGCTGAAGAAGAAAGTTCCCGTCACCGCTATCAAAAAAAGGGTAAGTGTGAAGAGTTCCCTAGATGATGCACATCTTAGGCTCTTTTTTTTCTAGTGCATACGTAAGAGCTCTGAGAGTTACAAGTATGACACAGGATGGGGTTTTTTTCTGTGGTAACTGCACATTTTGGGAATGTCCATCCCTAGAACTTCATATGGCTTCTTCTGTACTAAAAGGTGATTATTCTCATTTACATGGGATTAATTTTTAAGCATTATGCATGAAAGATTTCAACGATTGGCTACTTTTTTGAAAAAAAATGCCATGTTTGCTTGTTATAGCATTAACATACATAACAAAGACAAGGCTTCTCCTTCCATTTCTGGCATCTGGAGGCAGTGCTCATCTCTGGCTCTGGGAGATGCTTTTCTCCATTTTCAAGCTGAGGAACCTGCATTGTCACCTCTTGGTCATGTGGCCAGGAGGATTACTTGGAGCATCTCTTTGCCTTTTCCCAGCAAAGCAGTACCTATTTATCCACTCACATTTGTATGTTTTCAAACTGCTAGGTTGGCAGGAACTAGGGCTGGCAGATGGGAGTTCAGACTGTCTCATGGATTCAAACTGCCAACCTTCAGGTCAGCAGTTCAGCAGCAAAAGTTTTTAACCCATTGTGCCACAATGGCTTATGTATAGTTGGCCAGCTGGATTCATAGATTCCGTGTTCAAATTTTCAATCTTCCGAAAGTTAAAAAGCATAAATAAAAATGCTCTTCATTTTACCCAAGAGAATCATCTCTCTAGGGTCCTCTAGGTTCTCCAGTGTGACTAGCCCTGATGGTTAACCATAAAATAGTACTGGAGGATCTAGAGATTACTAGAGAGGTGTCATTTCTAGAAATTTCTAGTCCTCTAGTGTGACTCTATCATCCATTTCCAGTGGAAAGCATACTGAAGAACATCAAAATTCCTAGGCAGAACATTTAAATCAAATCCACAAATAAATCCACAAAAGTCAAACATGCAAATGTGAAAAGTTTAATTTTGCCATTTTATGTAAGGAACTTCATAATAAGACTTGAGCATTCATGGATTTTGGTATCCACATGTGTGGATGTTTGGAACCTAACTGAGCAGAGACCAAGGGCCCACGATGTCCCTTTAACTGGCTGTACTCTGCTTTGTGAATGTTTTATCTGAAAAGTGGGGTATAAATCTCTCTAACTATTGCCATCGTAACTGTCATATCAACAACCTCATTGTGATAGTAATTTGATTTTGTACTTTCTCAGTTCTCTTATGCAGACTTTCATGTTTTTGACCAATGGCAGTTCTGTTCTTCAATGTAAGTAAATGACTTCACACTCACACTATTCCATGATCTCAGCTATTCAGTTACAGTATTATTGAACTATATTTTAAAATCTCAAGCATATACGAGCCTCATTTGTGCAAAATGGGCTTACACTGCTTTTGAATCATGCTGATTTTTTTCCAGACTCTTTCAGCTATTTTCCTTAAAGGCAGTAATAGCTGTACGACATGGACTTGGTTTATGATTATTTATAATTCTCCAGGCCACTTTGCTAGTTTCAAAATGGCCTAGAGTTTCTAGTTTCAAAACAAAAAGTGACTAAAACAGGTCAGCAGGCAGAAACATAAGCAGCAGTAATATATACTGTTTTAATGTTGATGATTTGTATGTTTTTGGCTAAAGTGTACTCATATTAATTCATAAGCTACCTTGGTCCCAGTTCTGGAGGAAAGACTGGAAATCAATAGATATGAAGATGAAAGTGATGGCGATAGTGATTATGATTCTGTAGGAAGGAGATGGTATAGCATTCCAGTCCTATTGCTTTCCACCTGAACATGAGAAAGAACTTCCTAACTGTGAGATCTGTTCAGCAGTGGAACTCTCTGCCCCGGAGTGTGGTGGAGGCTCCTTCTTTGGAGGCTTTTGAACAGAAGCTGGGTGGCCATCTGTCAGGGGTTCTTTGGATGTGATTTTCCTGTTTCTTGGCAGTGAGATAGACTGGATGGCCCACAGAGTATCTTCCAACTCGATGATTCTATGCTGGTAAAGTCCAGCATCCTCACACCATTAATGGTAGAACTAGGTCACCACACTTACTCCATGCATCCTATCCTTCACCTGGTGATCAACTTGAGTCCTGATTTATTGGAGTCCTTCGACTGGAGGGCATGCCTTCCATGAAAAGATTGATAGAAGATGCTTCCAAGGATTATATAGTGTAGAAAAAAAAGGAAAATCAAAGCATACATATCTGACCCATCTCCCCTACCCTAAGAGCTGAGAACTGTGCCAAGAAGTTAGTAGTAGAGAAAAATTCATTCCGCCAGTCTGTTCCCAGGCTTCTTATTTTTTCTGAAGTTCAAATTGCAGGGCCAATGCAAAAAAAAAAATCAAACAAGGTTAACAGAGCAACTTAACTCTTTCACATTACTGGACAGCTGTCAAGTTTTGGCTTTGGTGCTACAAGGACTCCAAAACCTATCTTGTTTGGTGGAAGAGGTCCAACTCATTACAAGGACAGTGATGGTGAGTCACTGCACATTTTGTATCTTCTAATGGAATCTATTAGGGTTTTTATGGTTTTCTGCCCCATGGCACATCTGATTCCTATCCAAAGAACTTCCTGGGCATTAGCAGACAATGGCCTGGTTCCCTATCACAAAATTGTCTCACATCCTGTAAGAGGTTTGAGATGGTTTCTTGAGTAAAAAGTATTGGAGAATTCTGAACCTTGCTGAATGTTTATGTGTGTGCGTAGATGTCTTGTAGACCTTTGGAGCTACCCACCCCTTCTGTACACTAAACCTTGCAATTCTGTTCACAACACACAAATGCTTAATTTTTTAAAATGCTGCAGCTCAACCCTGCCATTACCACCTCCTATATCTCAGTTCAGAAGCCATGTGTGGGCTGTCAAGTACTTCTGCATTAAATGGCCCTGCATTGTCAAAGCCTGTTTCTGAACACTTGCTAAATGGGAGAGAAAAGTCTGAACTGGAAACAACTGCCTGCTACAAATAGCTCTTTTTAGGACCACGGGGGCCATCTGGAGATTGCAATAATCTGTTCAGAGTCTCTCTGAACCTGGCAGAAGCGACTGGCTGCTATTTCCCTGGGGCTACATTCCCTCCTTTGGCAATTTGGTTCAGCTATTTCGGCTGCAGACAGATGCTGTTCTCTCTGCAGCTTTGCTTCCATATACAAGTTGTTTTCCCGTAGTCCAGTCACCCGCTCCCCGTTCCAAGGTAAGGACACATTGATTCAGAAGTTAAAGATGCAGAATAAAGATCTGGGTTGTTGTAGGTTTTTTCGGGCTATATGGCTATGTTCTAGAGGCATTATCTCCTGACGTTTCTCTTGCAACTATGGCAAGCATCCCCAGATTATCTCCTGATGTTTTGCCTGCATCTGTGGCAAGCATCCTCAGAGGTAGTGACTACTCCTGGGGATGCTTGCCATAGTTGCAGGAGAAACGTCAGGAGAGAATGCCTCTAGAACATGGCCATATAGCCCATAAAAACCTACAACAACCCAGTGATTCCGACCATGAAAGCCTTCAACAATACAGAATAAAGATCACTAAGCACATGCACACTAAATATTGGGAGTTGAAAAAGATGTTAGCATGTAATATACACAAGTTCCCAGAGAAAATAGACTTCTATAATCTGCAGGTCATCAACTCAAGTATAGAGCAGACACTTTTGGTAGGTCAATATGGTTCTCAAGAGTGAAGATTATGATGGGAAAGATTAACAAGTATAGTAGAAGCTGGGATAAGTAGATCTGCCAAAGCTAATCTCAACAAGGTTCTTGTTTGTTACCAGATAAGCTTGTTTTGTCTGCAAAATCCTCTGCACAATTTCCATTGTTCTCAATGTGTCCATTCTTCTGGTATTTTCTTCAACTATATGTATTTTGGACTATATTTGTATTCATGGACTATAGAATGCTCTCAGCACAAGGGTTAGGATCTGCCAGGAAAGCCCTCCTCTTGGTCCCGCCACCGTCACAAGTGCAATGGTAAGGATGAGAGAGAGTGCCTTCTCAGTGGTGGTCCCCTAGCACTGGAATGCCCTCCCCAGGGAGATTAGACAGGCCCCCATACTGTCCTCCTTCCATAGGGATCTGAAGACTTGGATGTTTAAACAAACTTTTGAGAACATCTAGTCCCTAGTGGTTTATGCTATAATGACACAGCATTGCACTTCTTCCCATGTCCTTGCTCCATGGCTACAATTTTGCACTATCCCTTGTCTTTTTGTTTACATCCTGGTCATGTTCTTTGGTAGCTTGTCGCCATAGGTTATTGCGAGCTGTTTTTAATTGTTGTTTTGCATGCCATATGTTTTTATTTTATTGCACTTGTATTTTGTGGATTTTATGCTCTGTTTTAGGTACTTTGTGCCATCTGTAAGCCACCCCGAGTCCCCTTGGGGAGATGGGGAGATAAAGTTATTATTATTCTTATTTTCATCATCATCAACATCATCATCATCATCATCATCATCATCATCATCATCTTGGGTCCCATATTGAGAGAAAAGTGGAGTATTAATAAAACAAAATGAAACATAAATAAAATAACATTTCACAATGTGCATATTTTGCTATGTGCATTTTTAAATATGCCCATTTATGCAAGGGCTTGATTTTGTTCCATGCAGCTTGCCTGGAAATGTCTCAGCCTGGAATTGCAAACTGTATGTAGATCTGGAATCAGTTCCAAAAGGAACAGATTTTGTAAATTCGGAAAAATTAGACTCCATCTGCAAATAAGGATTTTGTGTATGATGATTTTCCATTATGGATTGTTTAAGGGAAATTTTCTGCTTTACCAGGAAAGCATCTCTTGCTTTACAATCCTGAGGCAGGTTTCCAAAATTGCTAGGAAACCCCCCTCTTTGCAAGAGGTGCCAAAAAGGTATTAAAAGTTTTCCTATGGAACTCCTTTTTTGGCTAGACTAGGACTTCTTAAACTTTTCCACTCGGGATTCCTTTCAGCAGAATTTTTTTATGTGCTCCCAGGGATATGGGTATATAAAATAGTTATGAAAACCAAACATTTGCTGATAACAAATCAGTATTTGCAAGCATTTGCTAAATATGCTTTTTATTTACTGTCCTGATTTTAGAGTTTTTTTTAATACCGGTAGCCAAATTTTGTTCATTTTCATTGTTTCCTCCTTTCTGTTGAAATTGTTCACATGCTTATAAATTTCAATGGCTTCTCTGTGTAGTCTCTAAAATCAGGACAGTAAAAAAAAAAAAGAACACCACTCAAAAAGCAGGGGAAATTCAGACAAGAATCAATCAGGGTCAGCTTACACCTCCCAACAAAGGATTCCCCCAGGCAGGAAATACCCATGCTTTGAAGATGCAGGGCCATTCAATGCTAATCAAGGTGGCCAATTGCAACATCCATACCTGCCTCAAGCAGACAAAGAGTTATTTCTCTCACCCTGGACATTCCACAGATATATACATCTCACTTGCCTAGTTTCCAACAAACCCCTCAACCTCTGAGGATGCCTGCGGTAGATGTGGGCAAAACATCAGGAGAGAATGCTTCTGGAACATGGCCATACAGCCCGGAAAACTCACAGCAACCCAGTGATTCCAGCCATGAAAGCCTTCGACAACACATCACTAAGTGATATTCAGAAAATTTTGAGGGGACCCCAACATTGAGCTAAGGGGACTCCATTTGGGGTCAGGACCCACAGTTTAAGAAGCAGTGAGATAGTCTGGTCCTCTCTCTGCTCTCCTCCTGATCTACAAAAGACATTTTCTCTAGCTAAGCTTTTAGCTATTCACTGATCGTTGTGGAAACGTGTTTCAATAGGAGGAATTTGCTGGACTTCTTCCCTCATTCTCATGCTTCAAATACTTTTGTTGTTGTTGTTGTTGTGTTTCTTCAAGATTTTTCTAACATATGCCAATTCTGAGCTGCGACTGCATGATATGCCCAGGGTCACCAAGCAGGGATTCAAAACCTGGTCTTTAGAGCTATACTTTAACACTCAAGCCACTATGCTACACGGGCTTTTACATGGTTACAAACATGTGCTTTTAAAATAAATAAGATAGAATTTTATTTTACAACAACTATTTTTTACTGTTATGATTACTTTTCATTCTATTTTGTTTTAAACTTATGTTCTCCAACCATCTCAGCTCCCACAGTGGTAGAAAGGCAGGAAAGAAACTAAGTAACATAAATAAAATAAATAAAAATATAGGAGTTCTACATGATTGCTATCATTATGTATGTATGGACTACTTTTGTCGCAGTACTGTGACTCTTAACAAACATTAAACAGAGGCAAATAAAAGCACATGTCAAATAAGACATAAAACCAATTAAAATACAATTAAACCATCAATTGGATTGAAAGCAGTTTAAAACATATCCAATAAAAGGACAAAAAATAAAAACAAGTCAGCACACTATTAAAAACTCTTTACAAACTCGGTTCCCATATATGTCCTATTGTAACAACAACAAGAAGAATGTGTTCGCCTGCAGGTAAAAGACGCCAAAGAGGAAACCAGATTAGCCTCCCTGAAATATCAGTGTGGTTGGACTGAGTTGGAATTTGTGTGTGTCTCTTCAAGTTGTCTGTTATGGAGATCCAATACATTTTACAGGGTTTTCTTAGACACCTCTTACTCAGAGGTGGTTTTGTCAGTTCCTTTCTCTGAAATAGAGCCTTGGTGGTCTCCCATCCAAGTACAAACCATGGCTGACACTGCTAAGCTTCCAAAACCAAATGGGATCTTGTGCCTTTTTAAATTATTTGTACTGAGCTGGAACAGGGTGCTAAATAAGAGAGCTCTGCATTGTCACAAGCCAACATACACACAGTTTAAAAATGATTTAAACCTAAGTCTAATATCAACATATTTTGGAGGTAACCCCCTTTTGTGACATCTCATTGAGTCACAGTCCCCTTGACTTCCACCCCTCCAATGTCTTCCATGGGAAATGTTGAAATAATTATTTCCCTGCATGCCTTCAGAAAGATTCATTCTGACAGCTGTGAAAATTGTACCCAATGGATATAGTCCCACTCCAAGATCAAGTCAGACAGACCCATTGAGAACTGCAAGAGCTAAAAGAGTGCAGAGATTTGCTTAAGTGAACCTCAAGTGTGAAATGACTAATGCAAATATCAGACTACCATTGTTCTTGTATTAAACCTATTTGAATATCACCCAAGAGAAACTATAAACACTGTTGAATATAGTTCTAGTAATGCTAAGTAGATGACCTGAACAGTGGTAGAATCACATATTTATTAGTGTTGTGCTGACCTATTACTCAGTTTGAGGGAACTTCTCCTTCCATTGCATGTTGCACTCTAGCCTTGAGATCACCTTTTTCACCCAGCACTGCATGGAGTCCGGTAGTATCTAACTGTAGCAGTTTATTTACAAAAGCATATACAAAAAGGGGAAAGGGCATTTCCCAAAAAGCAGTGGAAGAAGTGCTATAAAATAACAGTAATGCATATATACAAAGTTCAGTCATCCAAAATAGCAAGGTGTGTGGAATTCAGGAAGTCCAGATCATAGGCATAAATTCATAAGCATAAAAACAGGAACTTTTCCAAGGTAAAACTCTTACAGGAACATAGGCAAACACAGAAGACTTGAAACATAAGCATGAGAGCTGGAACAAGAACTGTATTCTATGGCAATGTTGTCTGTTCTGGAGACACCAAGAAAACATAATTTATTTTAAGCTCAAACCTGACCAAGAAGCCATGAGATCACCCCTACAACACCTGTATTTCAAGGATTTCTTACTGAGTCTATCTGACTTTCTAATTAATCTATCCTTTGCTCCCTCCGTGCAGAGGCCTAATCTGATATCATGGGAAAACTCCCCATCTTCTGAAGACCAATTCCCAAAAGAGGAATCCCAAACATCCTCTGTCTCATCTGCAGCTTCTGGCCCTTCTTTCTGATCTATGTCCTGCAATTCAACCTATGTTTCAGCCTGATCACACATAGGCTCAGTGTAAACCCCATCATTCCTCTCATCCTCTGAGGAGGTATCCCTAGCATCTTGCTGATGAGCCCTAACATTACATAGGCTATCATTTTTCTGTCTTTTCTGTGTTGGGTTGTTATGAAAAAATATCTTGAGGTATTTCAGGCTGAGCAGTGTTACCATACTTGGTCATATTATGAAGAGTGCATATACACTGTGGAATGAATGTAGTCTGACACCACTAGAGCTGCCATGGTTCAATGCTATATAGACTCATGGGATGATAGTTCAGTGAGGTACAAGCAATCTCTAGCAGAGAATGTGAAGACTTTGCAAAATTACAACTCCCAGGATTCCATAGCATTGAATCATGGCAAGTATAAAAATGTCAAACTGCATCCACTCTAAAGTGCAGATGCAACTGGGTGGTTGACAGTATGGGTATTCACTTGTGTTTTAAATAATGATTATGGTAATCTTTGTCATCATTTGACATTTGTCTTTTCTTTTCAGGAAAACAGCAGCAACCTGACCATTTACCTTAGCGGAAAGAGAGGTTTGCAAATACAGGTTACCACTGCTGTTGTATTGTAAGGGGAAGAAAAGACACACATCTCTTTGATATATAAAGTAAAGTACAAAGGGAAGCCTCAGAGCAAAAGTTTTGATTTTCTGAAGGTTCCTAAAATGTATGTATGATATTTGTCTTCCATCTCCCTTTGTATGGTGGAAACAAAAGAAAGCATTATAAATATCAGCTTGGATCTTGTACAGTGAAATCTCAACTTACTAGCATCCTGTCGCTCATCTTCTTTTTCCTTTTGGGTTACAGGCAGAGATCTGATTTATGAGCTACCCCGCTTCAGACAAAGAGAGATAAAGTGCTCTTGTGCCTGGGCCCCCTGTGTCAGGCAGCCAGGAAATGTGAGAGTGGCCCTGTGCAGTCACCACTCCCCCCCCCCCCCCCCCCCCACTCCCAGTGTGCCAGCATGGGAGCCCTGCCTCCTCTCCCCCCCCTTCCATTTTTCCAATGCTGCTGCTGCTACCACCATGATCCACCCATCACAATATAAGAGCTTGTGCTATTGCAGCAGCTGTTCTTGCACGTTTGTCAGGGGTGCCCCCAAAACCCGTTTTAGGAAAAGATGTTTTCCTAAAACGGAAAGTCAACATAGATAATTTCCTAATATTGCTGAAAAAGACATCTCCTAGTGAAGTGGCACTATGTCTTTGTGTTTCAGTTACTTTTCATTGAGAAACTGCCATACCAATAAAATATTAGGGCATGAAAATACTTTGGAAAATTTATTTACAATACACTTCTAGTGAATTTCTAGTAAATGGTGCTCGGCTGGTAGCTCCCTTGGAAAGTTCCTGCAGTGATGCATTGGGCCAGTGAAAATTGTCCTCCTGGAATTGGAGACTATGGCCCCATCTACACTGCCATATAATCCAGTTTCTTTATCCAGGTTATCTGCTTTGAACTGGATTATATGGTGGTGTAGACTCATATGATCCAGTTTAAATCAGATCAGAAACTGGATGATATGGCAGTGGAGATCCAACCTCAGAGATGGTTCACAGAGGTTTAATTCCTGATGTACTGCTGAAACTTTGTCTTAGTGAGACTCAGCAAGGCAGAGTGGGTCATAAACAAGACCCACTTCATCTGGTTACTGCTTTTGAAGCACAAGGAATGTAAAAAAAAAACTCTTGAAGATTTACCTAGTGACAAACACCTATTTGATGGACAACTACCTACCTTTAGATTTTTTTTTCTTCTACTACTAATCAGAGATGTGAGCTAAAACATTGCTTTGAAAACTGGGAAGGAAAGTTAGGACTATGGCAGTGACTTGAACTTAAAATGAAAGTCAGAAAAATCACAGTTACAATTGTTGATGGAATAACCCCTAATTAAGGATTTTATCTCATGAGGAGTGAAAGCGAGAGGAATCACCTTCTAATTGTGGTGTCCAGCAGCCTTCCATTCTCATCGCACCTTAAAATACAACAGTTCCACTCCACTTTAAAATGCAATAGTTGCCATCCCACCTTAAGATGCTCAGTTTCAGCTGTTTCTATGCAAAATGAAAGCAATGCAGACAATTGGGTTGTTGTAGGTTTTTTCGGGCTGTATGGCCATGGTCTAGAGGCATTCTCTCCTGACGTTTTGCCTGCATCTATGGCAAGCATCCTCAGAGGTAGTGATGAGTTAGGGATCAGCTGGTTTTCCCTGTAATAGGCAGTAAGAGCACCTAGAGCTTCGGAGAGCTTCTGTTCAACCATCTCAAAGCTCCCTGCTTGAGTGGTAATGGCATGATCATCAGCATAGATGAAACTCTCTGTCCCTTCTGGCAGTGGCTGGTCATTTGTGTAAATGTTGAACATGGATGGAGCAAGCACGCTCCCCTGAGGCAGGCCGTTCTTCTGTTTCCGCCATCTGCTTCTCTGGCCCTGGACCTCAACAAAGAAGCTCCTGTTTTGTAGCAGGTTTCCTATGAGGCAGGCGAAGTGGTAGTCCTTTTTGATATTATACATTTTTCTCAGGAGGAGGCGGTGGTTTACAGTATCATAAGCTGCTGACAGGTCTATGAAGACAGCTTCTGTGATCTGCTGCCTTTCAAAGCCATCTTCTATGTGCTGAGTCAAGTTCAGCACTTCTGGTGTGCAGCTTTTGCCTTCCCTGAAGCCAGCTTGCTGTGGAATCAGACAGGGGTCTATTTTTTCCATAATTCTATGCAAAATAAGTCTCTCCAGAACTTTGTAGAGGTGGCACAACAGGGCGATTGGTCTGTAGCTTTTTGAATCACTACGGTCTTTGCCTGGCTTCAAGATGGCGATGACTCTTGCTTTCCTCCAGATTTTGGGGATCTGACAGGATGCAGTGCAGTTGTTCATCAGCTCCAGCAGCCAGCGCCTTGTTTTTGGACCAAAGTTCTTGATTTGTTCCATCCGTAGATCATCCAGGCCAGCTGCTTTGCCATTCTTACATTTATTGAGAGCCATGTCCATTTATTGAGAGCCACAAAGAGTTAAAGATTGCCTACCTTAAATGCAGCCATAATAAAGAAAAGCTCCCAGGAGTAATACTAAAAGAAAATGAAAGTTTGAACTGTTAACATAATGCTAAATAATATGGAGATGGGAACTGGAAATAACTTGCACTGCATACCACTCTTTGTACCAGAGACATTGCTGCAGGAGAAAATTCCAGACACTTTAAAAACAGCCAAGTAGCAATATACCACTTATTACGGATTACATTGGACATGTAAATGAGTTCAAGACAAATTACTGCTAAAGGAGCTTGAACATCTATGGATCAACCCACTAAGCCAACTGAAATAACCCAACATCTTAATGAGATGGAGATGATGAGAAAGCATTTGTCTGCTGACATAAAAGAGATGCATAACTCTTTGAAGAGACTGACTGGGGAGTTATACCAGGTGAATCAGAAATTGCAGAATTGGAAGATAAGGCTAAGAAGTCGGAAGAGACTATAGAGAAATTAAGGCATGGTGATGAAGCAGCTTTGGATGCAATGGCACTTTTAGACCTCAAAGCAAGAAAGAAATACACAAGAGACCATAGTTTGCCAAACATCTGGAGAAAGATATTTGTGCTAATATGAAGCATTCAGTGTTTTTTTAAAAAAAGTTTTAGCTAAAGAGATTGATAGGATTTCTAGACTGGATTATTTTGTGCTTAGACATTTTGAAATTTGCCCCAAGACAAGGATAACTTTTGTTAGATCCTAGTCTAGATCTACACTGTCTAGAGATCAGGGTTTCATTCCTCACTCAGCCATGGAAAATCACGATGTGAGTTTACAATAGTCACACACTCTCGGCCTCAGAAAATATGTTTACCTTGGAAATGCCATACTCACAAATAACACAAAGGCACACAACAACAACAACAACAACAATCTATATAAATAAAAATGTAATGTTCGTTTGTGGGATTAACATAACTCGAAAACCACTGGAGGAATTGGCACCAAATTTGGACACAATACACCTATCAGGCCAACAAGTGACCATCACCCATAAAAACACTAAAAAACACAGTGGATGAGACTTAAAAAGCCAAAAAAAATTAGAATGCATGCACAAAAGCATATATATACACAAACACACATGTATACATATATACACAAATATATACACACACATATACACATATATATACACACAAACATATACACAGACTGGGCCACAGCAAAGCATGGCAGGGGACATCTAATAAAAAACAAAGCAAATATATTTGCTTTTCTCACTATTTCCAAGATCTTGGGTTCAGAACCTATTCTTGCTGGGGAATACAGTTAATGCTATTCAGCTTTTAACCTACAGCCCTTTCATGACCTATTTTAATAAACCTTTAACTTTTCACCCAGGATAGAAGAGTTCATGCCTCATGCCTGTGCACACAAGAAAGATTTTAAAATATTCATAAGTCCATTCCAGTGCAAAGTACATAGTATTATAAGTCATTAAATTAATAAATACAAAAATCAAAAGCTCTAATGAAATATAATTGAATAAGGGAAGAGTAATTTTCAGCCGCAAAACATTTGTTTAAAAGCTATATAACAAAGTACATCCATCAAAACCTTTAAAAAATACTGCCACTGAGAGCTCAAGTTCAATAAAGTAAACACCACTACTGTGGTGTCCAAAAATCTGTTGAGTCTTAAAGCATTGTTGTTGCCATGTGCCTTCAAGTTGTTTCTCACTTATGGAGGCACCAAGGCAGCTCTGTCATGGAGGTTTCATGTCAAGATTTGTTCAGAAGAGGATTGTCTTTGCCTTCCACTGGGACTAAGAGAGTGCAACTTGTCCAAGGTTTCCCAGTGGGTTTCCATGGCTCACAGGGATTCAAACCCTAATCTCCAGAATCATAGTCCAAAGCTCAAACCACTATACAGTGACACCATGGTATAGACTGGGTTTTGGTTCCAGGACCCCTGTGAATACCAAAATCCATGGATGCTCAGGTCCCATTATACAGTCTTATAGTAAGACAATATCATTTATATAAAGGTTTGCTTTTGTGTTGTTGTTTTTTTTTTAAATTGAAAGCCATGGATGGTTGTAGAAACAAAATCCATGGATACAGAAGACCAACTGAACCATTCTGGTTCTTTGTCTTACCACTTCATCACATTGAGGGGGATAGCATGGGTGACCATACCTTTAAGAGTAGAGAATCGTCCCTCTTATATCATCAGTGCATTCTGCCTCTCTATCACACTCATACCTGGAAACTTAAGAGCTAGCAATACATTCATCTTACATTCATCACAAAGTCAGTATTACTTTTTTGTTTTTAATCAGGAGAAACAACAGTATTTTAAAACCAAGAGATCCCTTGCCCTGCCCTTTACATTAAAAGAGACTGACATCAGTTTAAAACCATTCCTTTCCATGGGATCCTATAGTTCTGCATCAAAGCCAATAGGATACAAGAGACAGTGATCCAGTTTAAAACCGTTGCTTTCCATGGAATGCGATGGTTCTGTATCAAACCCCATAGGATACAAGAGACAATAATCCAGGGTGAAACCATTGCTGATGGTTGGGCAATGAAACAGAATGGGAAACTCTGATGGTTTTCATCACACCTGTTTTTCAGTTGTAAACATGCTGTAAAGTGTGATAAAAGGTAGGAACTCTGAACACGATTGCTGGCCCATGTTCAGAGTTCCTTTCTTTCAGGACATTTAATCTGCGTCTTTTCAACTCAGGAACATGTGATGAGCTCTGTGTCTCTCAATGCGAGAAAAGAGGCTGAACTTCCTACGAGAGGGGAGGGGATGAAGTCAATTGCTGGAGTTACCTCCTTTCAGGACATTTCTGTCTTTTTTCAACCACAGAGGACTATGCATGACAGCCAGAAGTAGTTTAACTCATGTGATGAGCTCAGTGCCTCTCCATGCTTGAAAAGAGGCTGAAGTGTCCTGTGATGGGGACATTTCTCAGTGTGATATTAATTCATGGTGACGAATACTCATGGGATAATGAAACTTCTATTTGCTTAGGAATGTTCTCTCTCTTTGCTTTTATTTTTTCAAAGTGCATTTCCACAGTAACAAATCAATAAACCTCATGGGAACATGAGAGATGCATAGATTGAAGGAGTTTTATAAAATTAAGAACAAAAATAGGACATAGTTCTATATTTGAGCAATGGCCTTGAACTTGGTAGAGCTGTGACCTCTCACGGCTTCCTGGTAACACAAAAGGGACAACTTGTGGACCATGTAAGGGAGGGCTTCCTTTCACAGATCAAGGTGATGTACCTGTTCTTAGAACTGCCACTGTTCCCGTATATTGGTCACTGAAACAAAACCGGAAGGGCTGCTGAATATTTTGACCAGACAAGATACCTAGTCTGAAACATCTGCAGTCTCCCCCACCCCCTCTCAAAAAATAAATGACCAAACAACAACATACTTGTGAGATGGTAGAAAGGCAGAAATGAAAGAGTTGCTATACTTCATGTTGCCAAAATTTTCAATTTGAAACATTTTTTTAAAAAAAAAACATGATTATTATGAGGCTTAACATTTCTGGATTCTGTTATGAGTCAACATGATGTAATGGCTTGAATATTGAACTAAGACTTTGGAGACCAAGATCTAAATCTTCACTCAGCTGCAAACCTTATTGAATGATCATGCTCCAAACACTATTTTTTGGCATGACCCACTTAGCCAGGCTTTTGTGGGGGTGTACGTTAGGAGGCAGATATTCCCTGAGCTCCCTGGAGAAAGTGGGAGATATATAAGTAACAATTCATAGTAAATAACAATAAACTCGAACTATAGCTCAGCACAGTGTGATGGGACAATTATTGTGTGGGATGCTCAAAACATGGGGAAGGTATTTTGCAGCGATTGATTTAGCTAAGGAAAAACTCAGGTTGGAAAGATTCCTAACACTCTTGTGACTCATATTTTATTTTATTTTTTTATTTCATTAGCTTTGGTGTCAGCTGGAGCCCAGTCTTGCTCAGAAGGAATACTTGAGAAACCATTTGCTAGCAGGAAATGATGAGTAGCTTACTCATTCACTGTGGGAAAACTGGCAAATCCCTCACTCCCACCCACCACTCTGCAGGATTTATATTTCGAGAAAGAAAGTGCCAAAATCACTTCTGAGTATTCCTTGCCTAAGAACACCATGTGAAATTCATGGCTTCACAACAAGTTCACAGGCTACTAGAAGGCAAACAACAACAGCAATAAGTTCTTTAAATCTGGTGGCATATGGCTTTTGTTTGTTCCAGTCAGCAGTCTAGTTACTGCATTTTGCAGTAGCTGTTCTTGTTGCATCCAAAGCCAGCCAAATCCTATTGACACAGGAGGGAGAAAAGCTCTCAAGCTCCACACCTCTAGTAAAAATGTAGTAGCAAATTGTATAGTTGATTACTCCTTCATACTACTTAGCATCTTCTGCCTGAAGTGAGTACAGTACCTCACTTTACCTCTTGATACAGCCAGATCTATCACCATTACTACCAAATGGTTTTGCTGCACCCAATATTTGTTCCCTTTCAATAAGCTTTAACCTTTGGGGAGAACATAATTATCTTGTTTTCTTGATGCAGGTGCCCTTGTATTAATGACCAAGCAATTCAATCATCCATAGCAGAAAAGGTTGCACAAAACATCTTTTGCTTCGAGGTTAAGGTAAAAGGAGAAGAAAAAATAAAGAGAGGAGGAAACTTTATGTTCACAGCACTACAGTCTATTTACTGGTGCCAAAATACTTTGGTGTTTATATTCATGGGCACCCCAGTTTCACAACTGAGTGATGAAATGAGTGGAAGAATTTCCATACCCTGTAAACTAGGTACTAGGTTTGGGCCCGAATCAGTTAGAATGAAAAGGATTTGTAGTATTTGATGGGCTGTGTTATATAAGTTCCAAAAACAGGAAGGAGAGGAGGGAGGCGAAAATCCTAGCAAAATGGATTAAGGGAGCCAGATTTTATTGGCTACTGGAAAGGAGAGAGTTAAGTCTGCAATATACCTAAGGTCATTCTCCAATGGTGGAGAATGCAAAGGTATCAGATAGAATCTGGAAAACCTGTGGAACAGATTTCTTACTGTGAACTAGAACTAAATACATGACCTCTACACGTTACACATCACATAGTGTTTGGGTAAGCTCCTTTCAAGGGAGTTGTCAGTTAATCATGACTATTTCATAAAGATACATCTAAGACCTTTCTGGCTTCTTGAAGTCAGATTTATTAACATAATTGCTTGTAGAAATATAGTATGACCTCTGTTCTAGCTCACAGTGGACATGCCTCTGTTTGAAGACGTCCTCTATTTCAATTGTTCTCATCTTTTTGCCCTCCGGATATTTTGACTCCATTCCCCAGATGCCATCATGGCAGATAAGGGGTTAAAACACCAAATATCTGGAAAAACAAATGTTACAACTTTATTTGAAAGGTTGTTCACCTGAATTTTGATTTTAAACTGAAACAGAAACAAAAGAAGAGAGAGCAAATAGGGAGCTTGGAGTGCCCATCAACAGTTTAAGCACCTTCACAGCCAACCGAGAGAGCAGGCAGGTCACCCAATCATGATGAGATACATTTATTTTTGAAGTACCACACACACATATACATGCAAATCTGCCCCCTTTTTTCAGAATACATAAGAGACCGCATTATACTAATGAGCAATTATCCTAAGTTGGCAGTTATGGCCTCAAAGCAGAGGAAAAAAATGTCAATATGCTAGCAGAAGAGGGGCTACAGGTGAAGCCTATGGCATTTCTATCTTAAGTTCTGGTGTAATCCAAAGAGGACTGACAACCATTTTCAACAGTTGTCCTTTGTGACCATACAGTTTTCCTTGCTTTGCTATGCTAATCATACACCTACAACCGAGGGAGAGAAATCCCACCCAGCAGATGAAGAACACAGCTGCCCCTTGGGAATTTGCTCTGCAGCATATGTTGTATTTGCACTTAGTAATTTTAAGCATGCACTAGCAACAGTGTAGGAGTACATATCGAAATATGTAGAAGTAGATATAAATGTGTGTGTGTGTGTGTACTAACACTTGAAACAGAAGAAGAGCCAAACATCACTAAACCATAACAAACATCGTGTGCAGCCAAGGTAAGGACATACAGGGAGGTAGCAAGAAGAGGAGAAATACTCTACAAGGAGAGAAAAGTTATGAATGTATTGTCGAAGGCTTTCATGGCTGGAATCACTGGGTTGTTGCAGGTTTTTTCAGGCTATATGGCCATGTTCTAGAGGCATTCTCTCCTGATGTTTCACCTGCATCTATGGCAACATCCTCAGACCTCACAACCTCTGAGAATACTTGCCATAGATGCAGGTGAAACGTCAGGAGATAATGCCTCTAGAACATGGCCATATAGCCCAAAACAACCCACAACAACCCAAAGTTATTAACTTTTTTACAGAAGAAGGGAGCCCAAAAGCTAAAGGATGCATCCTCTCCAAAACTTTCACTAGACCACATCTGACATCAGAGGGACATGGTTATGGCCCTGATATCAAGACATGACCAAGTCCTCTGACATTTATGTCAGCTGGTGCCTTCTATATCAGGAGAGCAATGAGCCCGCTCCAGTCTTGCACTGGAGCTCTCCAAGGTTCTGAACTATACCCTTGCAATAGATTCAGCATCTTGGAAGGAAAATTTTAAGTTCAGAGTAGATCCAATGTTTCACAGGTATAGAAAGCATCAACTTGACATCCTTGACTCTCTGAACAAAGTGTGGGGAGACATTTTGCTAGCTGGCACTTTGCCTTAAAATTAGGGTCTCCATTTTGTCCCTACACAGGGGAGCAAATAGGGAGCCTAAAGGATATGATAGCAAGATATTTTCAGCTGGTTCTCTGTGAACTTCAGCTAAGAGGTAAGCACATTACTGCCCATTTGACATCTTCCCCTTCTGCATGATGAAAACAGATAGTGATAGGGGAGCAGTTCTGGGCAGCAGTGCGATCAATTTTTCTCCTGTATCCCCATTCAGAAAAGGAGGAGAGTGAGAAATTTGCCCTTAGGCAACATTACTATGTAAACAGCTCCTACAAGTGCCAGAGTATTATGAGAAGATTCCTTCCCACTACATTATTACTGCACTATGGTTGCTCTTTAATCGCCATGGTAGCATCCTATAGGAGCCTGAGATTGCCAGTTGAAGGAGGTAAAGGTAAAGGTTTCCCCTCAACATTAAGTTTAGCTGAGTCCAACTCTGAGGAGTGGGTGCTAATTTCGATTTCTAAGCCAAAGAGCTGATGTTGTCCATAGATGTCTCCAAGGTCATGTGGCCAGCATGACTTCATGGAGCGCCATTATCTTCCTGCCAAAGTAGTACCTATTGATCTACTCACATTTGCATGTTTTTGAACTGCTAGCTTGGCAGAAGCTGGGGCTAACAGCAGGAGCTCACCCTGTCCCACGGATTTAAACCGCTGACCTTCCAGTCAGCAAGTTCTCCAGCTTAGTGGTTTAACCCACTGCGCCAACACGGCCCCTTCCAGTTGAGGGAAGGGCCTTTTAAATTCTCATCTGGAAAACTCAACTGGTACCTCTGACCAAACTACAAATGCCGATTAACAAAAACTTATGTTATCATCATGTGGCATGAAAGAGTCCGGAGTTTCTACTATGTGTGATCAGATAATGATGAGGATTGCCTTGCAAGAACATAGGAATAATCACTGTTGCCCCTTATCAGAGATAGCAATAGCTACATTCCCTCTGAGAAGGGCTTGGACTTGAACAGGGAGGATTGAGTGATGAATCATATTAGGCCCAAGGCCAAGAGGTTGCACTCTTTAATTAATTATTTTAGCATTTTGTTTGTCCAGTGAGCTCATACTTGGCTGTCCTTCCCAATTTCCCCTCACAGCAATCCCATGAGAATGGTCAAGCTAAGAGACCGTGGCTGGCCTAAGGTCACCTATTGACTATAATGGCTCAGAAGGGACTACAGTCAAGATTTCCTGGATCTAAGTTCTTTGGCTCTTCTTTGAAAAGACAAAAATGCCTGCAGTTTTATATTTAACATTGCATCTACTTTTGTCCATGTGTGTGTTTAATCATTTCTTCCAGCATCGTTTTATTAAATCTCCTAAGCCTTTATCAGTTCCATGGGTACGAATATGAAGAATCAAGGGGATAATCCATGCCAAGAGTTTTGAATCACAGCAACATTTGTTAAAAATAAGATGCTGTCTCAGGTTAAATATTTAATGCCATTTTTGCTTCCTAAGAGTTAAGGAGATACAGATTTATGGGTCCACAAAATACATTTTCTCCAGTTGTTTCCACCAATTTACTAGAAACATTAGGGCATCTTCAGACATGATAGTAATTTATGTTTTCATTAGTTCAGCTGCATTTGTCTGTTTGCTTTTTGCATGTATATTCCATTTTTCCTTTAGTGAGATCAATGTGGCACATAGTTCATCTCCACAACTTTTATTATTCTTGAACAGCTTCCACTTTTTATTATTTTGTTAAGAATAAGTAGTTAATAAATGTAATAGGCTTGCTTATTGCATGAACTCATTGAAAGTGGTTTCATTAATATGTGAAAAGTTTTTAATACCATAGAATTTCTCTAGAGGACCTAGAAAATGCCTAGTATAATTCTATGGTCAACTTCTACCAGACCATACAATTACACTAGAACAATGTTTCTCAATCTTCCTGATGCCGTGACCCCTTAATACAGTTTCTCATGTTGTGGTGACCCTCAACCATAAAATTATTTTCATTGCTACTTCATGACTGTAATTTTGCTACTGTTATGAATCATAATGTAGATATCTGATACACAGGATGTATTTCCATTCATTAGACCAAGTCTGGCACAAATACCCAATACACCCAAATTTGAATAGTGATAGCGTGGGGGGGGGGGGTAGATTTTGTCATTTGAGTGTTGTAGTTGCTGACATTTATAGTTAACCTATAATCAAAGAGTATACTGAACTCCATAAATGATGGAATTGAACCAAATGAACCAAACTTGGCACACAGAACTCCCATGACCAACACAAAATACTAGAAGGGTTTGGTGGGCATTGGCCTTGAGTTTTGGAGTTGTAGTTCACCTACATCCAGAAAGGACTGTGGACTCAAACAATGATGGATCTGGACCAAAGTTGGCATGAATACTCAATATGCCCAAATGTGAACACTGGTGGAGTTTGAGTTAAATTGACCTTGACATTTGGGATTTGTAGTTGCTGTGATTTATAGTTCGCCTACAATCAAAGAGCATTCTGAACCCCACAAACAATAGAATTGGGTCAAACTTCCCACACAGAACCCCCATGACCAACAGAAAATACTGCGTTTTCTGATGGTCTTTGGCAACCCCTCTGACATACCCTTGTGACCCCTCCCCCCTCGGAGTCCTGACCCAAAGGTTGAGAAACACTGCACTAGAGGCCTAGGGAGAACACTTTTGTAGTTATTTTTGAAGTCCTCCAGACCAATGAGTTACTTCGACTGGAAGGACAAAACATTGTTCATTTCAGGTAAGACAAATTGGGTTCGAGACTGGGTAAAAAAAACACATTACACAAAGGGTTCTGGAATGGCCTCCTCGTGTAATACACAGGCCTACTGTAATTGCTTTTTCAATTTTTGAAAGGATTTCTAAGGTGAAGGAGCATTTTCTCCATTCCAGGTTTTACGTTCACATTAGAAAAGCTCATGGGGTGAAATGCCTTTAGCATCTCACTCAGAATGAAGCTGGAGAATTGGGAGGTTACTGCAGGTTATGAATCAACACAGATCATGTTGGCCTAACATAATTTGTTTTTGTTGTTTAAGAAAAGCATCTTTGAGATGCATAAGTGGAATTGCAATAGACGAGTGGTAAAGGGATGCTTAACCCTTTCCACTTCCACAGATCTTCTTTTAAGGTCCCCAACCCAGTTATTATTCCATGTGATTTAAAAATGTAGGGGAAGAGTAGTTTAAATACAATGGAGCAAGAGCTTGTAGGGAACTGTTTGAAACTGAGACTAAGGTACCCCTTTCCTCCATTTCTCCTGCAGAAATGCAACCACCACAGCTCATTGCCAAAGCAAGTTGAACCCATTGTGCTGATAGTAAGATTTCTAGCAAAGTTCAGAATCTTTTAAAAATGTTGTTCGAGTGTTTGTAGTATGGTTACAATGGGAAAGGGGGAGAAAGAAAAGAAGGGGGAAAATTGGAGGACATGTAGGATATAGACATGGACTAAGGCAGAGTTTCAATGTTTTCTGCAAAAAAAGGAAACAAATATTTTCTGTCCACATCAATATGTGCCAAAACCAGTCTTTAAAGTTCTCCAAATGGACTCCAAAGCTTCAACCTGTTAACAATGTCTGGATTGTTTTCTTACGGTATTGTCCCATTGAGTTTGAAATGAAATTGGATAATATTTCAAACCCCATCACACACTTTTATTTTTGGTGCTTTCTACCAAAATTATCAGTGTTCTGAGCTATCGTACGAGCAAGTGCATTCCCCAACCATTCTGCATTTTCCCCTTTTTTTATAACAGGAAAAACTTCAAAATCACTAAAGTCCAAAATCTTGAGTTGCTGTGAAGATGGTAGATTTAACACAGAATTACGTTATTATAAATTGTAACAACCTAGCTGTAGTACAATTTGGAAAACCAAGGTTTCAAGCAAGAAAAGATATAGCAACAGCAAAGTAGTGATGGCTCAAAATTGTGCAATTCCTGTTGATAAATTATTTTTTAAAAATTGCCGTGAAAAGATCATGCAACAAGATTTCGGGAGTGAAGTGGAGCATCAATGCTCAGTTGGAGACCTCTCATAGGAATGCACATTCATCAAAGTCACTGAAACAATTTGATATGGGTGAATCTGACAGATCCCATCCCACGTGTAAATAAGTACCGTCTAATGTTTCCACACAAATCAGGAGCTCAGAAGGTTATTTTTGCCTAGTTCTAGTCCCGTCCCCCCATTTCTCCACACTTTGAAAACAGTTCACAGATGAAGTAACACAGACAACAGGCAGAAGTAGCTTTGTGTTGTATGATGGGCTCCATGATACTCCATCTGTGAAGTGTTTTCAAAGTGTGTAGAAGTTTTTTGGGAGGAGGGAACTTGCATTTTGCGGTATGTCACTTTGCGTACTGTTCCAAAAGATTGTTTAAGTCTTTTATGTATATAAATAGCAAGCACACAGCTCCAGTAAAATAATATAGGCCCCAAGCAACCATATTTCCATTAGTCAGATTGTTTCTGAAGTCATTAAAACATTTACAGTGATGATTCAAAGTGATTGTGGAATGGGTCCCAAATGACCATTCTTTGTTACCAGGTCTCTGTTTAGCTTTACTCTCTGAATTGCCAGGTTTCCAGTGTTTATATTAAGGCTGTGAAGGGCCTAAAGCTAATAGAAGGGATTGATTTACATATGTTACTTATATATGACTAAATACCTTTCACCCTCTTCTGATGTCATAAACCAGAGATGGGCAATTTCAGATAGTACAGTGACAATGTTCACTTCTGGGTTCACCACAGCTATAGCAGCCCAGGAAAGTAGCCAGAAGTGAAATTCCACTTTGTTTTTCAGTTTCTGAGGTTTTGATGGGAGTCGCAATGCTGTTTAAATATAAAATCATTAGTTTTTCTATTACAATGATTATTCTTACTGTTAGAGGGTCACCTGGGGAAACTCTGAGGATACACAGGGCACAAAAATAGATATATGCACTACACTATGCTCCCCTCCATCATAAGGGATCAGGCCAGATTATATGTTTAGTAGGCTTTGTTTTAGAAGTGCCCTGTGGGATAATGATAGATGTCTGTTAGTCATTGCGTGTGGATTTCCCCACCTACATACCTTGCATTTAGCAAACTTTGCTTTGTAATTGTAAGGTGAACATGGGCTTAATTGGCAGGTCTGATTCCTTAGGCACCTAGGGCTGAGAAAATCCCAATGTGGGAGGGTAAAGAGATTAACCATAGGACATAAACATTCCACTTGACATAAAAAGATACATCAAAACAAGCAAACAACAAAATCATACATGCACGCATATCTCAAAATATTATATCCTCAAAAAGGCAGAAAAACGACTGCATTTTCTGGTGTATAAGACTACTTTTTAATCCACAAAAATCTTCACAAAAGCTGGGGGTCGTCTAATACGTCTTATAGGGAAGGTGCTGAAACTTCCAAGCCAGACTGGAGAATCTGCAGTCGCTGCATATGGTGGGGGGAGCTCAAAATGGCTGTGGGTGCATCCCCACCATATGTGGTGATCATATGAAAGCAGCAATGGCGATGCTGTACAAGTACGCTAGAAGAAAATCCACTCATCAGGATTCTTGGGAAGAAGTGACATAACACGGTCCCAATGATGTGAGGGGGTGTCTCACCGGGAAGGTGTAATGAAGGGCAGAGCATGCTGCAGGCATACATGATGCCTGGGGTATGGGAAAATAATAATAATAATAATAATAATAATAATAATAATAATAATAATAACAACAACAACAACAACAACACTTTATTTATACCCCGCTACCATCTCCCGAAGAGACTCGATGCGGCTTACATGAGGCCGAGCCCAAAATACAACAATACAAGCAATAACAACAATACAAGCAGTTTAAAAACAACAAAACAATGAAACAATAACACAAATAGGACAACACACTTTAAAAACTATGGGTAGGCCAGATGTAATTAAAATAAAAATAATGCTGGACATGGGTGAAGGAAGTGATAGGGCGGTTTATGGAAACATACAAGCAGACCTAAAGCAATATGAAGTGCTTTGGAGGACAAAGTGCTATGGGATCACTATTCTGGGAAGGTACACTGGAACAACCACATCTTCAAGCTCCTCTTAAAAATTGCCAAGGTTGGGGCATGCCTGATGTCCTTAGGGAGTGAGTTCCAGAGTCGAGGGGCCACCACTGAAAAGAACCTCTCTCTCGTTCCCACCAACTGCGCTTGCGATGCAGGTGGGAGCGTGAGCAGGGCCTCTCCAGAAGATCGAAGAGATCATGTGGGTTCATATACAGAGATGCGGTCATGAAAAAGAGATAGAGCGGCACTGTGCTCAGAAAAACATGCCTCTTTCACCCTCTGGCCCTCCCTTTTACCCTATTACTGTACCGCCTTCTCTGCCTCTCAGATTTCGCTCCTGAGGACTGCAGTGAAGCAGCGTAGGTGTGCATATGCAAGATCTGAGAGGCAGAGAAGGAGGTACAGTAATAGGAAAATTACTATATTGAAATCAAATCTGAAGTTTTTTTCATTTTTATTTGGTGTGCATTGGAAGAGGGATAGTCTTATACAGTCTTATCCCAAACTCTATATTTTAACTGGAAAAGTTGGGGTCGTCTTATGCACCCAGTCATCTTATATGCCAGAAAATATGGTATGTACTGCCTTGTGTTGGTGGAGCAAGTGGAGCACAGTTTTATCTATTGCTTCAAGCAGTAAAATATCTTGGGCTAGCTCTAGGCTCTTTTCCTCATTTTCAGGAAATTAGCTCTTGATTTATAACCGGCTCCAAGAGCCCTCTGGATTGGTTTAATCATAAAAATATCCACAAAAGTTGACAAAATTGCACTGTGGAGGTTAGGAATCTATCTGCCATGACATTGGACTGTGAACTGAATTGTCTTATCGACAGTCTCCTTAGACAGAGTAGAGGAGCTCGGAAATGGAGCTCTATAGTTTTATAAGAATTCTCATGTGCTGAATCGAACAAATAGAACCAGTTTCAGCAGCCTTCAATGGGCAACTGCACTTAATGAATTGTTCCAAAATGGGTACAGGTACAGCAGCAGCAGCAGATGAAATCTGAAAGGACATAAAGGAGTGGAAAATAAATCCTGTCCACTGATGTAAAATGGCTGTAAACTTTCTGAGTGCATCAACCCCTGTGCCAAAAGCTTTCAGATGTTCTGGGAAGAATGCCTAGATTTGTATGTTAGAATTGTTGTGTGTTTTTTAAAGATCATCCTAGCCATTGTTCATTACCGAAGGGCACTATCATGCTAGCTAATGATAAATTGAACATGCTCTGGAGGAAATTGCAGCAGGTAATGGAAGTGATGGTGGAATAGGACAGTTCAAAGAGAGTCTGGCACAAGGCCCCAGTCTGGTTTCAGTGAAGGAAAAGAGGAACAGAAGTGTTATGTGACTAGGATCTTGAAATTACTATCTCTTGTGGCTGTTTGTAACATCAGGTACAGTGTCCAAAGCTAAGCTGTTTCCTCCATTTATATGTCCAGCTGACCACCCCTAGGCTATAAAATATTTTGATGCATGAATAAAGAAATGCTACTGCAGAGAGTGATGTTAATATGTCTGTTTCTGTCGTGAGTATTAGACTATCACTGCTTCCTTTTATGATGGTCAAGGAGGTGGGTTGGGATGGGTCACAGCTTAGAATATACAGAATACTCCTGAGTTTTCTTCATCCCCAGTGAGGGAGCCACCGATGGTGCAATGGGTTCAACCCTTACGCCGGCAGGATTGCTGATCAATAGGTCAGCAGTTCGAATCCAGAGAGAGTGTGCCCCGGAGCGTGGTGGAGGCTCCTTCTTTGGAAGCTTTTAAACAGAGGCTGGATGGCCATCTGTCAGGAGTGATTTGAATGCAATATTTCTGCTTCTTGGCAGGGGGTTGGACTGAATGGCCCATGAGGTCTCGTCCAACTCTTTGATTCTATGATTCTATGAGAGTACAGATGAGCTCCCTCTGTCAGCTACAGCTCCCCATGTGAGGACATGAAAGAAGCCTCCCACAAGGATGGTAAAACATCAAACATACAGGCATCCCCTGGGCAACGTCCTTTCAGAGGGTCAATTCTCTCACAGCAGAAGCGACGTTCAGTTTCTCAAGTTTCTCCTGACACACACACACACAAATCCCCAGTGAGAACTCGTGTCTCAAGAAGAGGCACAACCATGGCTAGATTTTAACAGCTAGAATATTTATGCTTAAATCTTTGATTTAAAAACATTGGCCAGTTTTCTGTATCAGCTGTATATTCACCTAAGTCACCCCACCTGGCCTGATCTGTCTCCCCTGAAAACCTGATGAAAAGTCATTCACCAGTATTTCAGTCACTGGCAGAATGGATTGCCTCCCATGCATAGTATCCTCAGTAAAGTATAGAATCATAGAATTCTAGAGTTGGAATAGGCCATCTAGTCCACCCCCTGCCAAGAAGCAGGAAAATCGCATTCAAAGCCCACCCTCCCCGACAGATGGCCACCCAGCCTCTGTTTCAAAGCCTCCAAAGAAGGAGCTTCCACCACACTCCAGGGCACAGAGTTCCACTGCCGAACAGCTCTCACAGTCAAGAAGTTCTTCCTAATATGCAGATGGAATCTCCTTTCCTGTAATTTGAAGCCATTATTCCATGTCCTAGCAGACTGAGGAGTCTGTTCCACCTGCCATGCTCTGCTCCATGGAAGGAGAGAGATGGTGTATTCAGAGAGTGGAAGATCTGCACGGGAGCCGTCTGGTCACTTTGAGGCTTCTTTATCAATGGAAGAGGAAGAAGTGCGATTTTGGAGTCTTGGATTTGGTGCAGGGAGTCAGGTTCTGCTGTATGGAAAACAGAGATCTGGTCCTTGGCATTGTTCTTGGGGAAAGAAGTTTTGGCACCTCATTGTTTTGAAGTTTTGACGTTATGGAAGTTATGGAACTATGCATTGGCAGGCTGCAGGAAAGCAGGGTCTGGCCTATCAGGTGCTTCTCCAAGGAGGGAGAAAGGATATGGTAATAGTTGGATGCATGCGGATGAATGCGTTTACATGTGGTGTGAATGTTGAGTGAAAATGTAATTCCCCTTTGTTTGTTTGTTAACCAATGTAATTGTAAATCCAATGTAGTTGCATAGAATCTGTATGTTTGTATGTCCAATGCCATTCTTTGTCTAAATGTTTTCGGTAATCTGATATACCTTCTCACACTGGAAATTGCAATAAAAAGAACCTATGCTTCAAAGTTATTGAAAAGTCATTCATGACATAAGGAGACTGATACTAATTTGAAACTACTTCTTTCCATGGCATAAAATTGTTCTGCATCAAACCGCAAAGGACATAAGAGACAGTGATTCAGGATCAAACCATTTCTTTCCATGGGAAATATTTTTCTGCACCAAACCCCATATGATACAAGAGACTGCTGATGACTGAGCAATGAAACAGGACGGGCAACTTTGATGGTTCCCATTCCACCTGTTCTTCCATTGTAAACATGGGAGTAAAGTGTGATAAGAGACAGGAGCTCTGAGCATGATTGCTGGCCCATGTTCTGAGTTCCCTCCTTTCAGGACATTTCTGCCTCTTTTCAACCCTGGAACACCTGATGAGCTCTGTACCTCTCCATGCTTGAAAAAAAGCTGAAGTGTCCTAGTGGGGCGAAATTTGTCAATGTGATGAGGTCGATTGCCAGAGTTCCTCCTTTCAGGATACTTCTGCCTCTTTTCAACCACAGAGGGCTATGCATGACAGCCAGAAATAATTTAGCTCATGTGATGAGCTCTGTGCCTCTCTCTGCTTGAAAAGAAGCTGAAGTGTCCTACGACTGGGAAATTTCACAATGTGATCAGGTGGTTAAAGGTACTTGTACTTTGAATTCTGCCCCAAAATGTACCATAGCCAATGAAGCTGTTACAGCTGCAGAGTTATATGATTCCTATAAATAACATCAGTCAGCAGCTTGTCCACAACATTTTGGACCTATTGAAGTTTCTGATTTCCCAAAGATAGCAGAGGACATGTTACAATAATTCAAATGAGATGTCATCAAGGTGTATATTACCATAGCCAGATGTGACTTCTCCAGGAATGGGAACAGCTGGAGTACTTGTTTTCACTGCGCAAACACACTTCTGGGAATTGTTGAAGCCCAGGCCTCAAGACTCAGATCTGAGTCCAAAAATGGGGAAGAGAATATTAATGTAGATTTATATTT
The DNA here is from genome assembly GCF_025583915.1 of Anolis sagrei ordinatus. Taxonomy (NCBI): domain Eukaryota; kingdom Metazoa; phylum Chordata; class Lepidosauria; order Squamata; family Anolidae; genus Anolis; species Anolis sagrei. The sequence continues at coordinate 209,514,928 of NW_026844366.1, read as the reverse complement.
ATATAAAGATACATCATATTTAAACCGATTTTAATTAACATGATATTGACTATGATATTGGCTGGATAATGAATTTTTAAAAAACGAAATCAACAATGATATTGACTATACTATTGGCTCTAGTGAATTTCATTTCTTTTCTCATTAGCTTTAGGGGATTTAGCAGTTAGCTGCAAATTTTTGCTAGTAAACTGCAATGGAAGATTTATTTTTTAAAAATCTAGACTACTAGGGCCTACAAAATAAATAAGACTTAGGGACCCTCTCATATCTTTCAACTGTCCCAATTTGTCAGAGACAGTTCTGATGGGGTTTGAAAAATATTTGGATTTCTAAAGCAAAATTTACAACTGGAAAAATAACTGACTATTGTATTCTCCCTGATCACCTATAATCTCATAGTATGGACACGTATAACAGTTGCAAAGTAGTATTTTTGTCTTTTTGCATTGATAATAATTTATATTGGCCAAATAATTGTTTTTAATATAGTAGTTTAACAGGTTTAGAGGTTTTAAAGTGTCTGTGATTTTAAGATGGCTTACAGAATAGTCTTACATATGACTTGTCACAAGTAAGCTCCAAGATGTTTAGCACAGGCCACCTCAAACTGTGGCCCTCCAGCTGTTTGGGACTTCAACTCCCAGAAGCCCTTGACAACCGGTCAGGAATTCTCTGAGTTGGAGGCCCAAACAGCTGGAGGATCACTGCCCCAGAGTGTGGTAGAGGCTCCTTCTTTGGAAGCTTTTAAACAGAGGCTGGATGGCCATCTGTCAGAGGTGCTTTGAATGCAATTTTCCTGCTTCTTGGCGGGGGTTGGACTGGATGGCCCATGAGGTCTCTTCCAACTCTATGATTCTGTGATTCTTTGAGGACATCTGGCTTAGCGGATATCACATTGCAGCTTTAAGCTTAGTATGCAGTTAGGGAGGTTGGCCAGGTTTATCACAGTTCCACTATTCTAAGCCATATAGAATGCTAACCTATTTGTGTGTTAGACCTGAAACCACCTTGAGTCTTATAAGTAAATATGTATGCAGCATAACAACTATCACCACCATAATGGCTAGAATTGCACACATTATAAAGCCATAAGGAAAGGTTGAAATCCATCATTTGCAGAGAAATGAGCTATTAAAAAGTTTGATACTGTTCCATTATCTGGGTGGATTACAAAAGGGGGCCTAGACAGAGAAAGATAGTCCATTTTATGGGGGGGAGGGAGTTGAAGGAGGAAAACCATTTTCCCATTTTTTGCTGATTATTCCCTCTTCCCCTTTTCCCATTTCATAAACAAGGATTGGTTCCATGATGGCGACATGGGTGAGGGAATAACAGGAAAACACCAGGAATGGTTTTACTCCTTCACACCACTTCCATCCCATAAAATGGACTATCCTTCTTTATCCTTCTCTAGTTGTCTCCACCTAAATAATGGAACAGCACCAAAAGTTTACATTCTACTTAAACCTCATATGAAAATGTTGCTTTCAGCTAACTTAGCCTTGTATTTCTCTTCTAAAATAACATGTTGTCCACATGCTTAAATTGCAGGTGTCTATGTCTTTATATGGGCCCTGTCATCTGTCCGAACGCATCTCCCTCTACGTCCCACCTCGGAGTTTAAGCTCCTCCGGGGAGGCCCTGCTCTCGGCCCCGCCTCTATCACAAGTGAGATTGGCGGGGACGAGGAGCAGGGCCTTCTCGGTGGTGGCCCCTCACCTATGGAATTCACTCCCCGGGGAAATTAGATCATCGCCATCCCTCCTTTTCTTTAGAAGGAAATTGAAGGCATGGATTTGGGACCAGGCGTTCGGGCAATCTGGCCGATAGATAAATAAAGGACAATGACGACTGATAGGAATGGGAAATTGTGGAATGAAGTTATGGACTCTGAGTTGCGAACGTTGAGCATAAGATTGGTTTTTTATTGATTGTGATGTATATTGATTGTTTTAACTGTCAAACTGTTTTAATCGCTGTCTATATTTTATCTGTATTACTGTGCAGGCATCGAATTGTGCCTTTTTGTAAGCCGCCCTGAGTCCCCCCTCAAGGGTTGAGAAGGGCGGGGTAGAAGTATACGAAATAAATGGCCAGCTCCAACAGTGAGGGTGAGGAGTTGCTGGACAGGCAGAGGAGTTGGAGGTCAGCAGCTCACAGCGGGCTCCCTAGCCTAGCTCAGCCATTCTGAACAAGCTGAAGCATGCACACCTGAACAGGCTAAATAATAATAATAATAATAATAATAATAATAATAATAATAATAATAATCTTTATTTATACCCTGCCATCATCTCCCCAAAGGGGACTCGGGTAGCTTACATGAGGCCAAGCCCAGTGGTGAATTACAACAGAATAAAACCAAAAACACAGAACAAACATCACAATAAAATAAAACATAAGAATACAATAAAACAGTGCAAAAATACAGTGAGAGATAAATCACAATCACAATGAGTGGGCCACATGTACAAGATAAAATGATTAAAAAAAACAGGATGAGATAGAAATGAAACAGAAATATTTGTGAGGGAGAAACTCATTGGAAACGGAGTAGTGGAGACAGGCCTTCAAACAGGCAGGGGGAAGTACAGTATGGGGACAAACATTTTGGGGGAAGTGAACAAAAGGAGATGTAAGGTCACTCTCCAAAGGCACAATGGAAGAGCCAGGTTTTGAGATCCTTCTTGAAGGTAGCTAGAGTAGGGGCTTGCCTAATCTCACCAGGCAATGCATTACAGAAGGGTAAAACATATCCCATCTTTGGAGAGTAGGAAAGAGCAAGTAGAGTATAGCAAGTCTAAGAGATTAGCAGGGGGGAAAGCATTAAACAAGCAACAGCTGAAATTGTAGAATAAAAGGCCCACAGTGTTGAGTCTTGTTGTTTCTTGTGTTGAAACCTGATTCTCCTGCTCTTCTGAGTTTACTGGTATTTCTGACCCAGTGGCTGGCCCCCTGAGATGACACTGGTGTTTTCTGCTCTACGCAGAATAATCCTTGACTTATACATGAGGTTGACTTCTACATGAGTATATACAGTAATTGTTTCATATAGCTGATACAGGTAAGCCTTAGCCCCATCTGCTGCCCAGGCTTGAAGGGAAGAGCAAGAAACCTTTGCAAGAGTAGCCCCAAACAATTCCTTTAATCATGAGCTAGTCCTCTTTCTGAGTCCTGGCCTAAGGCTATTTCATACGACGCAACTATAGCACTGTGATTCTGCTTTAGTTTGCCATGGCTGCATTTTCTGGTATCCTGGGATTTGCAGTTTAGGAAAGGACATTTAGAATCCCCAGTGAGGGAGCTCCTCTGGTGCTTCTGACGATTCCAGAAGATGCTACCATGCTGTAATTGCATGGTGTGAAAAGAACTGTGCTCACATGCAATTGTTGTTGCATATGTGGGAAACGAAGGAGGCAAGAAAAAAAAGGATGCTTGGTGACATGGCAGGAGACCAAGAAAGAAGAAACAGTGAAGAATTCCCCAAGTGGAGAAAGAATGGAGTGAATCACACAATCCCCTACAATCTTTCCCTTCAATTGAAAAGAAAGAATCTTCCCCCTCCTTTTTATCACACAGGAGATAGCCTTTTCCCCCTACAATGATATTTTTTATTTTTTATCTTTTTCTGAGGAATGTCAGTCCTCAGTAGTTTGAACAACTGACTCTCTGCTAAATGTGCTGAAGCGTTGCCTGCACGGCTGCTACATCAGGCCTCCTGGGCCGATGGCATCCTACCCATCCCAGGCAGGAATAAAAATCAACGCATATGGCTTTATCTTGAATCTGCTTACATTTGTGCCCATCTGTTTGGGTGGCGAGTTGCCCACTGGGGTATAACGCCAAGTTGAACAGAGCCCAGGAGCCAACAATTACAAGCACCTAGGCTATGGCAGGGGTACAGCCAACAGAGCAGAGAGAGTGCAATTGCTCCTGCCAAAAGATTCTCCTATTGCAAAGGGGGCCAGCGCAAAGTGACACACGTCATTAGACAGGAATCCATCTGTAGCTGCTTGCAAGCAGACAACTCAGGCTGGCTTTCCTTTGCACCAATTGCTTACTTTCGTTGGAAAGCTGCCGAGAAGCTATACAGGACTGGCCCAGGGGAAAGAGACTGTTGTTGTTTCCTAAATTATTAGATATATATTCTTCTGTGGCTTTCAATATTATAACTTTCCTATAGCACTGGTCTGGTTCTATTATTAAATAAAATTAATGTAAAGTAGCACTTTGGAGCTGTCATATATCCTCCAACAATCCCAGTTTGGCAAAAAAAAAATCCAATTAATGTATCAGGTAGGCCTGGTTGATCAAGAAAAAATTTGTTTCTAAAATCGATTTGTAATTGGGGTGTTTTTTTGTTTCGATATTTAAAATAATTACAAAACTTTCCCAAAAAAAGTTTCGGTATTTACGAAATTTCGTAAATATTTACAAAACATTTTGTAAAGATGGCGGACCCCCGCGCATGCGCAGAACAATTTCCGAAGCTTCGTTATTGGCGCGGAGGTCGATTCGTTAAGGGTATAACGAATCGATTCGTTAAAATGGCGGACGCGATCGCGCATGCGCAAAAGCGGCTTCCGAAGCATCGTTATTAAATACGATTCGATTCGATATTGAGATAATAACGAATCGATTCGTTAAAGTGTATTTTTTGTATTTTTTTAACAATAAAAGACAGGTACTTTTAGAAAATATTCAGAAATGGAAAATTAACCCAAAACTGGCCCTGATGTGGACCAAACACAGCCACGAGACAGGACAAACGAGAGCACACACCAACAGAAGAGTCTTTTCTTTTTTAGAATATTTTTTGTATTTTTTTAAGAATAAAAGGCAGGTATTTTTAGAAAATATTCAAAAATGGAAAATTAACCAAAAACTGGCCCTGATGAACAGCCAGCTAACACAGCCAAAAGACAGGGCAATCGCGAGAGCAAACACCAACAGAAGAGTTCCAATGCCAAGAGCCAACCCAATGCAAGTCTTCCCAAGCCAACCCAAAGCAAGCAGCCCTCCCGGACCTCTCTCCTCCCTCGCCTCCGCGCACCAAATGAGCTCTGCGGCCACGCGGAGCCGCTTTTAAAGGCCTTGCCGGCCAATCAAAATCAGCCACGGTGCACTGCTTGGGTGCTTGGGAGCGCCGGATTGGCTCCCAGGCACCAGCATCCTCCATCCAATTTCCGAAACGGGCGGAAGCTCATTAAAAGGATGGGGGATGCTGCTTCGATATTCTAAAACCCTTCCGGGTTTGAAAAAGTGTTTTGATATCGCCTCGTAAATGCCAAAAATAACGAATGTTTAACGAATAACGAAATTAACGAACGAAACCGCACAGGCCTAGTATCAGGCAATCCACCCTGAGTCCCTTTGGGGAGATAAAGCAGAATATAAATAAAAACATTATTATTATTATTATTATTATTATTGTTATTGTTATTATTGTCTCACATTTTCAGCTGTCCTAATTTCTCTTGCTTTTGCCACCTTTATCTTCATCTTATTTCAACTGCTCTAAACCTATTTGTGTGTTAGCACAATGTAGTAGTTAGCAAACATAATGAGATACAGCCTTGTTCTTCCCAGAAGACTCAGCATAAAGCAAGTGGCTGCAGTGTGCCTTAATTTGTGATGTTCTTCCTGATTAACACTGGCCAATACACATTTTGTTGTCTCAAATGTTAACCGTGTGTCTGGATATATTTGATCTGCTGATTCCAAAAATGGCATCAGTTTTTCCCTATCGATTCTAGTTTTGAAAATACAGAATATATGCCATATATCAGTTTTCATCTGATTGTAGTTCTTATTTGATGGCTCATAAGAAATCATGATAACTATATCTAAGAAACTAGAGCTGATGTGGTTTATCCATGGCAATTTTCTGAACCAATGCCTCAAATAACCCCAGAGAAAGACCAAAAACCAATTATTTAGGGTGGTGTGATATTTGTCATCTTGGCTACATTCTGAGCATGTTTGGCCATATCGGTCTTTGTCTTGATTTAGGAAATGTTGGAGGGCTTCTTGTCACCAAAAAGGCAGATAATTGTTAGCTCTTTACTTTGTGGTTTTCATAATTTTATCAACAGAGACAGTAGATATTTGTTTGGGATTGCTGCCCTAGGTAGCAAATTAACTTGGCTGTCTGGGGGTACTACTATATATACTTATGTATAAGTCTAGACATTTTAGTAAAAAATATGCATGGGTCAGTAAATATCATACATTAATTCCTATATTAAAGAGGAATCATCTCCTTATTTGTGTAGAGTTCTGGAAAGCAAGGCAATAATCTGTCCTGGAAGAACCCAAAAGAAGCACTGATCCCTCTACTGCAGTGGTTCTCAACCTGTGGGTCCCCAGATGTTTTGGCCTTCAACTCCCAGAAATCCTAACAGCTGGTAAACCGGCTGGGATTTCTGGGAGTTGTAGACCAAAAAACTTGGAGACCCATGGGCTGAGAACCACTGCTCTACTGTCTCCACTCTAATGTCACTTCTGGCCTCTTTGAATGTCTGGGCTAGAAAATAGCAGTGACAACCCAAAATGACTGGCCCCCTAAGGTGTTCCAGAGTTTTCTCCTCTCCAAAAGAAAAAAAAAGCTCTCAGCTTATTCAGTCACATCAAAATCCATAATTTCTTCACCAAAACCTGACCTTGAGGTCGATATGTAGAAATATATACATAGTGAGAAGACAGGAAAGCTTGGAGAAGACAATGATGCTGGGGAAAATTGAAAGAAAAAGGAAGAAGGGCCGACCAAGGACAAGATGGATGGATGGATGGCATCCTTGAAGGGACTGGCTTGACCTTAAAGGAGCTGGGGGTGGCGACAGCTTGCAGGGAGCTCTGGCGTGGGCTGGTCCATGAGGTCACAAAGAGTTGGAAGCAACTGAATGAATAAACTACAACAAAACAATGTCCCTTGAATTGGGTTGACATGGGACATGGAGGAGAGGCACAATTTGCTACTCTGCTTTGGTCTGCAAGCTTATCCGAGACAGCTTATCATATAAAACACTGAAACTCAATATCAACAAGTTGTAAAAGCCACCTTTTCAAGCATTTGAAACAGTTTTATTATAAGCCAGTTACAACACAATACAGCACAGTTCAAGGATGTAGCAGCAGCAAAAAATACAATATAAGCATTTCAATCAGAAGCCGGGGGGAAGAAGCAAATAAACACTCTACGATCTGCAGAGAAACTTTCATTTTCCCTAATACCCTGCAAATCTCATGGTACTGTCTTCTATCCCACACTTCCTGCTGTTAAACACTTCCAGGCAAGCCAGAAACAACAGTAGCTTCACAGCATTGAATTATCAAAATGAAATGACAAGAAATTCTCCAAATTTGCTCAAAGCGGTCAGACTATAAAAGAGAGCTTTGCTTCCTTCAAGTAGTTTTGACTATGTTGTATGATTAAATTAAGGCATTTTTAGAATTTCAATCCTTTGGTCACACAAAAAAGCTGTCATTTCTAAGGTATGGAGGTTCAATTTTCTATACCATCACTGCCCCTCCAGTAGTTGTGAAAAAGAGAAATCGTGGGGCTTTTCACACATCACACGGCAGTAGTGCTCTGATTCCACTATAACGACTGTGGTCCCAATCCATGGACTCTTGAAACTGGAATATCCACTTTGTGATATCGGGACTGCAGCATACGATGCCATGTGGTAAGCTCCATCCAAAGGCACTTTTCTCCTGCTGTAATTATATCAGCCTCCTATGATAAAGTTCCATATAAATAGTTTCCTGTTATAGTGTAATAATGGGACAGCCCTGATTTGTTAAGCTTTGGAAGTCACTATCCAAATCCTTTTTTGTAAAGGACACTTTTTCAAGAGTCTGTATTTTGCTTACCTGTAGTGCCACATGCCATAGTGTTACTTCTTTTAAGTATATATATTTTTAATAATTGCTATTTTATTTTTTAAAAGTAGTAGTGTAATAGCCGCCATGGTGTTATGCTGTGACTACATTGTTACAACTTCATTTTTTTGACATTTTGGGGGTAGGAAAATCATGATACAGCAGGTGGGACAAACAGGGCAGTGTGAACAGCATTGTCAATGCTGAGGACTGTGTAGTGCAGAAAAAGAAATAGTGGAAATTATGCTACTAAAGTTCAAATTGGGTGAGAGCATAATACACAGCACGAGTGTCTAGCTGCTTCTAAAAGTACAGGTAAAGCAGTTTTGAATTCGTGTAATAACCAGCTAGGTCATGAGTGGAAATTTATAGTGGCCTTCCAGACATTATCGCAAGTTCAAGGAGCCCAAGCTAATATATGCAATGGGGAAGAATGCTGAGAGCTGCAATCCAACATAATAATTTCCTAATCCTGTTAATAATAATAATAATAATAATAATAATAATAATAATAAATAATCTTCTTTATTTATATTCTGCTCTATCTCCCCAAAGGGTGGGTTCCAAACATAAAAGGCAAACATTCAATGCCCAAATACAACAACAATACATCCATGCTAACAATATTTATACAACCCAACATATAAATACAAATCATAACTGTTCTAAATATATATAGAGGAAGCAGCAGCCTAGTAGTAGCTCAAGAAAAATATACATTGCAATGAAGACACAGCCTACAGCTAGTTGAAGGCCAACCCTACCACTGGACAAGGTGAGGTGATCATTCCAGAAATGGTCTTGCTGGGATTGTAGTCCAGTCATGCATTGAAAGAGCACCAGGAAAGGAAAGACTGTTCTACATGCTAATCTAGACTGGTGGGTATAGAGAGAAATGTATTTTCCCATCACAAAGGTTTTATGCAAACTGTTTGTTTGTCTCAAAAAGTCTCAACTCTGTGTGTGTGTGTGTGTGTGTGTGTATTTTAAAGTCATTTATAGACAGTTCCACCAGTGGAAAGGAAAGCTTACATATTGTTTTTCTAAAGGCAAAATAACTTTTCCACCTATGAAATACTGGAAAGTATGCTGTGGTTCTATGAAAGAGAAATGAACCCCTGGACTGGATGAAGTTGCTTATTCTTGTTTTCCACTATGCAACTCAGTGGGAAAGTTATATTGCCTTTACAAAAAACAATATGTAAGCTGTCCTTTCCACCAGTAGAACTGTGCATAAATAACTTACTTTTGCTCATTAGCATATGGAGAGGAGGGGAATTAGATGACGAGAGACCGCTTCTAGACCTCTGACTGAAAACTATTAATGTATTCAGGCTTGGTCAGATCCCGTTAGCCCAGTTAACATCACTGGCCACATAATCAGCTCATGTATCTTAGTGAACTTTCATTGGCTTCTGTAAATTAACACAGATGTTTTCTGTTTAGATTTTATGTTAGATATAATTTTTATAGGTTATGTTTTATTTAATTTATAGATGTCATGTTATAAATAGTTTTCATACATGGGGTTATTTTGGACTATTATGTTTGCATTTGTTTTTGTATTGAGGCATTGAATATTTGCCTTTGTTGGAATCCACCCCGAGTCCCCTTGGGCAAATAGGCTGGAATATAAAAAAGATTATTATTATTATTATTATTATTATTATTATTATTATTATTATTATTTGTCTTCTGGCCAGATGTGTAGGGAGGAAAACAAACGGTTGGAAGTGTATTGTTGAAGGCTTTCATGGCCGGAATCACTGGGTTGTTGTAGGTTTTTTTGGGCTATATAGTCATGTTCTAGAGGCATTCCCTCCTGACGTTTCGGCTGCATCTATGGCAAGCATCCTCTGAGGATGCTTGCCATAGATGCAGCCGAAACGTCAGGAGGGAATGCCTCTAGAACATGGCCATATAGCCCAAAAAAACCTACAACAACCCAAACGGTTGGAAGCTGCCAAAGTAATTCTGGTAAGAGAAAGAGAACAAACAGAGAAGGGATAACTCTTGGGAAAGTGGAATATTTTTATTTCTTAACAAATGTGAATGTAGCCCACATAAACAGCTAAATTGCTTGCATTTGAATATGCTGTATAAGTGCAAAAAACTTCCATTCTAACAACATCTATGTTTTGTGGTCCACTCAATTTTCCAAACTTTTGAGGGCTTCTAATTTTTTTTAACTAGAGTTCAAAATGTTTAATTTAGACACACACACACACAATCCTCAAAACACTTATTTTTAGCTAAACCAAGCACACACTTGATTTAGCAGGGAATCAGATTTTTTGGAAGCTTTCAGGTGTTCAGGGTGGGTTTTTTTTAATTGATTGATTGATTTATTCTGTGTATGTGTGTATATATGTGTTCAGTGAAGGGAGATGCTAGTTAGGCAAGCCTCAGAGCCAGAAAAGCAGGCAGACCGGCTGCAGGTGGTAAACTACCAACCCCTCAACCAAAAAGACCGCAACACAAAAGCAAAGTGGGCTTAGTAGGGTGAAAGAAAATGCAAGCACATATTGGCATTAAGTTCTTTAACCTGATGAAATGACAGCTGGGTGACAGGTGTGGAAAGAGAAGCAAAACCAAGTGACTTAGTTTGTGTGAAGGAATAATGGGGGGAACTGCTTCCCTTCTCACCCTTTTCTCAGCTTTTCCATTCAGATACATGGAGTTGACCAACCCTTCCCAGTCTGATGCTGGATACCATTTCAAAACCATCTAGTTTAATATTAATCCTCAAATCCACATGCCAGTGTCTGCTATGTGCTGTTTATTCTCAGATCAAGCTTTGAGATTCCCTCTGCCATCTCCATTCCACCAGGTGACTCAGAAACATGTCAGGACCACTGCTGTGTATACACACACAGTCTTCATCTCTTCCCTGGTACACAATGTGAACCACAGACATATCGACACATGCTGATCAATTAATTTGCTTTTGGTGTCAAAAATGTTCCCCTTGCCTCCATACCCTGCATGAGTCCTCTCAAGTTCCCTCGTTCTTTCCTGCCAATCTGAAAGAACTGGTGCCTGTAACAGGGAAATCAGTCTAGCTAGGGAGGAGATAAAAATCTGTGTTCTTTTAAAGGAATGCCTCCTTTCCCAGCAAGCAAAGGCAGAATTTTAATGTGTCAGTTTAACACACTGGCCACCCCATTGGGAAAACCTAGACCATGCTCCCTCACTTCCGCTTTGAAATGGTGATGGCATTTGGCTGAGCTTGCTCATGCACATCAGGGACGCTTTTCACAAAGAAGCGGTATGTGCTGAAGTGCCAAGCTAATGCAGGTTGCCCTCAGTTGTTATCAAGAATTAAACCCCCAAATTATGAATTATTATCTGTGACTCAATTGAGATATACAGCCAGCACACATTGGATTTTTCCTAACCCTAACTCTAACCCTAACCCTTGTCTGCTAGTAATCTTTCATGAATTTCCTTTGGAATGTTTCAGAATGTTTCTCACCACACCTTAGGACTTCAGGGAATGGCTTCATAATTATCATAATCTGCTCCCAATACCCTGGGAAAATCCCAGGACACATAATGGATTTTCTCATGAAGAGAAACAAAGATTTGCCATCTTGATCTCATTTTCAACCTCATCAGATGACTGAAATCAGCATCCTAGGATGCTTTCACTCTGTCTGGAGGATGGAGGCCTCATCTGAAGGATGTTATGTGACTTCCAGTATAGGCCCCATGCCCAGCCAAAGTGAAAGCATCGGCGGACGCTTTCAGCCCAACACAGGAGGCTTCCCATGTTGTGCTGGCTCAACCTCAATGTGATGGGGAAAGTGTTATGGAGAGGGAGCTGTGCACAGGGTTACAGATTTACCGCACTGCCTCCTCTTTCCTCGCAAAAGTCAGGTGAAGTGAGACACTTTGCCTGAGCTTTCTGATAAGGTAGTTTATCTAAAACTTTATCCTGCCTCATGTATAGCCCCAATTGAGACCCACTCTGTGAATTCCTCATTGTATGTAACTGTGCCTTAAATACATTTTGTTCAAGAGCCAACAGCTCCTTTGTTTATCTTGCATTGGACCATCAGGACCCATTAAACACCAATTCAACCATGTTGCACACAATCACACCCAGTTTCTGAGAAAGATTCACAAACAGACACAAGATTTCAAACCCACAAATGACAGTTTATTAAATTTTTCGCCTTGCCTCTGATTGACTCAGAGGCAGAAATGGAATTGCGCCTCTTCCAATGGGACTGTGGATCCTAGCCAGCACCCTCCAGGACCAATGAGGAACCGGTGCAGCAATTTCTAATTGTTCTGTGCTACTCTGCTTTTCTGTCAAATATACTATAAATAAACCCATGCATTCACAAGTGCAGTTATATCAGTTCTTTGGCGTGCTGTCTCCACTGACATCCTCTCTGGCCATTAAGAATAAAGGGTCAGATTTTTTCCTTCAACCTGCTTCTGTCTCATCTGGCCTTCTGGAAGCTTGACACTCTGGGCCCCAAACCCCCGATTTTAGTGGAACTGAAATAACACAACACAGTAACCATTCAGAACAGATGGAATGCTTCTATTTCTTCTTCTGTAAGCTCGTTGCGTCCTTCAAAATGTGCCCATGCAAGGGCCATGATATGAGACATTGATAAATAGGCAAATAAATGTACAAATAATAAATTAATGGCACTGGGATTTTAACAAAGCAATTGTGAAATCTGTATCAAAAAATATTCCCCTCCACACACACAAAACCAGAGTCACCTTCACCTTCAATCATCCAGAAATTGGATTTATGGTGCTATAATTGTGAAATATGAAAGATTACCTGGATTCTCTGAGTTTTCTCTTTCCAATAGTCAGCAAGCATTTTACAACTATTAAGCATACACAGTTCTCTTTGGTCACTTCACGGTCTATGTAATTCCCTATACAGACATGAGTTTACAGGATTTCTTTCCTCTTAAGTTTTTTTTTACTTTTGTACACCTCCAATCCTTTCTATCTCCTTTGTGTGCATGATGTTTTGGATGCAAGATAGTTCTACATTTGGAGAATGAGTTTGCTATTGTCATATAAAATATATGCAATTGGTTACTGGGATGAAAAAGATAATTATTAATTATTTGAATATATTTTTAAAAATATCTCTTGTTTTATTTTCTTCTAGAAGCCCTTCCACAAATTCTTAAGAAGTACTTTGGTGAGGGTGGTTATGACAAATCTAGTGCAATGGCACATCTAGTCCTGTGAGGTAGGACGATCTGCCAAGTATACATGTTTGCCAAGGATGGTTTCTGTTTTCTAATTGCTAATTATCCTCCTGATTTTTTCCTGTTTAAGAATGTACAAGTACATTTTCTGACACAAATCCTAATGGTTCAATCTAACTAGTGTAGCTCTATTGAACCAACATGGTTTGCAAGTTTCTACATTCAGCAGCTGACTCCGTGGATCTACTCTAGTCATTTTTTTTAAGAATGGGAGGTAAAATGTTTTTCACCCTATAGACAGTTTGTGGAATGGTTTCTTTTCATTGCCATCTCAAGCTTTTAGTTGGCACTCTGTTTATCCTTTGGACCTAATTCACACATCAGCCTCCAAGGCAGTTTCAGCTGGCCTCATCTCATTCCAAAGTGAAATAAAAAGGTCCCTCATGCAGTTGGATCCGACATTATGAGCGCTCTTGGTGGTTTCCAGGTACGGATTGTTTTTGCCAAATTGCTTGCAGCTGTATTGTTCCAATACAGCTGCAGGGATTCTCTGGAGGAAAGAAGGCAGGTTGTGGGGATGAGATGGATGGAAAATCTATCAAAATCACCTCTCTCCTCAAGTAAACAGAACCACTGCTGTATGGTGGAGGTCATAGCTTTCATGGGAAGACATATAGTAAACCTCCCAGCATGCATGCCTTTAGGCTCAGTTGGGAAAATAACCTTTACTTTAAGATTATAGAGTCCTCTGGAAGACATTTGGACAAAGAAATGTGAAAATAGCTTCTGGGCAAGCCTCTCCAATATGAAGATAAGTGGTCTCTGGTAGGAAGCAGGTGAAGGACTAGAGAAGGGGCTAGGCTGGGAGAACTCCTTAAGGCACCCCCCTCCCCAGAAAAAACAAAAGCAGGAATTGAAGCAACAAGAAATAGCATTTAGTATTACTCACGCCTAGGCTTTCCTTTGCTTGAAAGCTTGCCAGGCTTCCTTTTTTAAGCAAGATTTGAAAAAGTCTCTCACAGCCTCTCCTGGGTATCCTGCTAACTCTGGCAGACAGGCAAGATATTAGGCAAGTTGTTTAATGAGTCCTGGGCAGAAATCCCCACCATCTATTTCCTTCCAACTCAGGTCCAATGGAGAAGTTTGCTCCTTCTACATGACTTGCATCAGCTTACAAATTATTTCTTCCAGGCTCTCTCCTTTGAAGCCATCTGTTGTCTTTTATTGGCCTCTTGATTCTCTTTCCTCACACTTTAACTGCATCCAAAAGCTGGCTGTCATTCATTCCTGAGGTTAGGGAGCGAGGCGCAAGGAAGTCAATGCCTGGTAAATCCTACCTTCCAAAATTTGGAACAAAGGCCCTGTTGCAAGAGGAAATACACATTTGTCTCTCCAAGCTCTGGGAAAGAACTGCAACATGAACAATCTACTGTTTTAGTAAAAGTACAGTCCTGCTCACATCTGTTCAAAAATAAACCTCATGAGTTCAATGCAATTTCAATTCTCAAGGAACCGCTGCTTCACACACATTCATTTGCTGGTTGAGTAGTAAACCCTTTGGCATTTATTGGGGCTTACTCCCAGTAAGTCTTCATGAGATTTTAGACTACACATTTTACTGTTTTTCAATAAGTGACCCTTGAAGGACAGAGTGTGTAGGTATAAGGTTTGAATGAAAAGTAATGCCTCCGCCTTCGTGACTCCTCAACAGGTGGCAGTACTGGTATGTGGCAGGTACTGGCTTGTCCAGTAGACTCTCCTCTACAGTTCCATTTTGGCAGGAAGCCTTAGCATTGAACAGCTGTGTTGTTAAAGTGCCAAGTATGGAACCCTACGCAGACGGTCAGTCAATGCGACTTAAGCAACGTGCAGTCATTGAATTCTTGACAGCAGAAGGTGTCACCTCAACATATTTAAACTTACTTGCCCAGCAACGCACAGTACTCACATCAACACAATCACCATAAACAGCTTGCATTCTCTGATGAATCTCCTTTGTGTCCATTTATAGGTTAACAGTCCTAATGAATCCTCTGTTATCTGACTTCAGCTGCTTTTAAAATGTCCCAGTTTCTCTCACCTTTTGTCACTTTCCCCCTTTTGACAACAGCTTGCTTGACTGCTGCAAACTGAGTTCAAAGTGCAAAAAGTAGTTTACACTCAATTGCCCCTGGTGGCACAGTGGGTTAAACCGCTGAGCTACTGAACTTGCTGACCAAAAGATTGGTTCATATCCAGGGAGCAGGGTGAGCTCCTACTGTTAACCCAAGCTTCTGCCAACCTAGCAGTTTGAAAACATGCAAGTGTGAGTAGATCAATAGGTCCCGCTTCTGTGGGAAGGTAACGGCTCTCCATGCAGTCATGCTGGCCACATGCTCTAGGAGGTGTCTACGGACAATACTTGCTCTTTGGCTTAGAAATGGAGATGAGCATCACCCCACAAAGTCAGACACAACTAGACTTAATGTCAGGGGAAACCTTTACCTTTACTAACTAGCCTAGGGCAGGGGTGTGGGAAAGGATAGGAAGGTGTAGAAATTTGCCCTTCCCATTATACTCAGGCAAAAGCAAACTGCTGTTGCTTGTCCTAGATTGTGATTTCTTTCTCTTCAATCACTTTTCTATCTTCTTGTCCAACCACATCCTTTTGACTACACTCTGATGTTGCTTGGCCACTTGTGTCTCTGTTTTCATCTGTGAAATGTTGGAGTGGGACTTACTTCTGAGGAGACAAGCACAAGCTTGTGATGAAAGTTGCTCAATTTCTCATTGCAAATACAAAGTTTTGCCAAGCAAGGGGAATAAACAATGGGTATGTCACTGAACTTTTTATAAACACACAAACTCAGGCAAGATGAAAGAGGGAAAAATCCAGGGATGTCAATGCAAATTCCAGCATAGATTCATTCAAAACTTATGTGAACAAAAATCCCCCCAGGTTTGTTGCCAAGAAAAATAAAGCCCAGCCAGACATCAGAAAAGCAGATTGAAACAAACACAGGAAACAAAAAACAAATGGAATAATAAGCTGCCTCCAACAGAAAGAATTGTCAGAGGTAAATGGGCGTCAAAAATCTTGTGGCAAATACATAAAGCAAGGAAGCCACTGGGGAAAATGAAATGATAAACAATGGTGCTTTGAGCAGAAAGCAACACTGATGCGACCATGAATAAAATCATCTTAAGAAGTGAAAAATGGAAAGCATCGGAAGCAATCAGGTCAGGAAAGAGGGAAGAGCAGCTTATAAAGCAGCATTTTAGTTGTTTTTCCTGAAGAAAGTTGCTCTAGAGCAGGCATAGGCAAACTTCGGTCCTCCAGCTGTTTTGGACTTCGATTCCCACAATTCCTAACAGCCTTGGAATTGTGGAAGTTGCAGTCCAAAACACCTGGAGGGCTGAAATTTTCCCATGCCTTCTGTAATCGCAGACAATTAATTCCTAGTTGCCAATGACCATGGAGGGAAGGATATTAGAGGCAAAGATGAAGTACTTTGGCCACATAAGGAGAAGACAGGAATGCTTAGAGAAGACAACTATGCTGGGGAAAATGGAAGGAAAGAGGGACCAAGGGCAAGATTGATGGATGGTATCCTTGAAGTAACTGGCTTGACTCTGAAGGAGCTGGGGGTAGCGACGGCTGGCAGGGAGCTCTGGCATGGGCTGGTCCATGAAATCACCAAGAGTCGGAAGCAACTGAATGAATAAACAACAAAAATGAGTGTGTGTCTGTGGGCAAAAGAACCTCAAGCACTGGAGAAAGAAGAATACTACTTCCAAAGCAAAGCCAATGGTTTGGAACAAGCTCAATCATTCCTCGATTTGCTGCCTTACCTTATTGGCATAGGGAAGGAAATGCCTTGGATGGCAAATGTTAGGAGGGATAGAAATAGGGTAAGGAACTAGAGAGGATGGCATGTTGTTGTGCACTCCCTAAACTATCTATTTGTGTTCAGGTCCAGTAGAAGACTACATATGAGCTGCCAATGCAGCCCAGTTTTGAGGAAGAATCACAAACACATTCTTTGTCTCAGATAGCAAAATGCTTTGTCCCAACCCCGTTTACTGTCATAGTTTTGCTCTGTTGCCTAATTGATTCCTTCTGATGTCTCTATTCTTAGATATTTGCTGGGTGCATCTCAAATCCAGATGCGGTTCCTGCATCTTTCAAAGACTGGTATGGGGCTGTGGGGCATGTGTTTCTGAGTTAAGAGACCAATAGACAAAGCCTACATCCAATACACACACGCACATATAAAGATAAAAGTGGTTGAAGCATCAAACCTTGAATGTTGTGTGTCCCATCTCATTTGTGATTAAAAGCAATATTTACCTTGTTGTTTGCTCCTATGAGGATGAAAAATGGATGTCTCTTTTAAGTCTGTCAACATTATGGCAAAGAATAAAGTCAAATAACTAATGCAGCTTGATTTAAAAGTCAGAGGGAAAACAATCTACCACAACTCTATATAGGCAGCCACTCAAGTGTAAATACTATAGCTGCATATGCATTAGAACATTTATCCCAGCGCAAAATGGAAGATGGGGGAGGAATGTTTGGAGGTAAAAAAGATTGAGGGAGGACAGGAGTTATGTCTTATTTGCATACCTGAATCATGACTGCCAGAAAGCTGGCTGAGGGTGCTCTACATGAAATGCTAACTTAAGTAGCTTGGCCAGCTTTTTATACTGAAACATGGTGGTTTAATTGTGGCCTTCTGGGTCTGGCATGGAGCCCCTGGTGCCACAATGGGCTAAACCCTTGTGCCGGCAGGACTGCTGACCAAAAGGTTGGAAGTTTAAACCCAGGGAGCATGGTGAGCTCCTGTCTGTTAGCTCCAGCTTCCCATGAGGGGACATGCGAGAAGTCTCCCACAGGATGGTAAAATATCTGGGCATCCCCTGAGCAACATCCAAGCAATTCTCTCACACCAGAAGTGACTCTTAACACGAAAAAAAAAGATCTGCCATGAGCCACAGTCAGTATGGCCAATAGTGGGAGATGTGAGGAACTATAGACTAGCACCATCTTTGGTTGATTACATGGAAGTAGTCATTGCTTTTACATTTCGAACATCAATTCATAAAGACAAACATTACATCCTGTCCATCTTTCATTTTTATGGACTTTTCAGTGCAGAGCTGACAATAGTTTTCTTTGTAATTATATTTGGTGGTGCTTGTTCTTAGGTGCCTTCAAGGGTATTGGATGTTTTCATGGGGGGGGGGGGAGGGATGATTTGTTAATATTTAACATTAGATTGGCCATTTTAGAGGGAGAGGGAGTTGGTAAAGAAGAAGAGCCTCAGTCCTTGCTTCCGTCACTCTTCCTTTTTCTTTTCCCCTGGGTTGCCTCTGTTGTGTCCTTCTCCTCCAGCAACAAAGCTGCAAACGCCACATCATTCATTTCCCTTGTTTATGAAGGAGAAATTTAGCTTTACCATGAATTTGTTGCAGGGTCTTTATGGCAAAGCTAAGCTTCTCCCTCTCAAGCAAGGGAAATGAATGGTGCAGAGCTGACTGTTTTTCCCTCCGGAGGAGGAAACGACAGAAGCAATCCGGAGGCAAAGCGAAAGGAAGGGCAGCAGAGACAAGAGCTGAGTGATGCCCTAATAAACCTATCTGTAGCTCTGAGAGATTTAGCTTATTTTAATTTTGGGCCATTACTTCTGACAAGTTGTGCAGGCCTGCTTTAGAGCTTTCTTAACATGACTTCTTCAAAGAGAGTTGAAGTCCATATGAGAGTCTTGGACTATCAAAAACTGCAAATAATGAATGAATGAACAAACAAAGCAAAATATGAAATCCAAATATTCAAGGACATAGCAGATATGGAGAGGTAGTGTAGAAAAAAATACCTGTGGATATTGTGCATTAGAAAATCCTGCAATCTGATGAAGAAATTAAGCAGATAGACTATGTACTAAACTGACAGACTAAATATAAAATTATTTCCATACAACCCTAATGTGTTAGGCTGCAACACATGTTAATACAGTGATGCAATGGGTTAAACCTCTGAGCTGCTGAACTTGCTGACCAGAAGGCTGGTGGTTCAAATCCACAGAATGGGGTGAGCTCCCATTGTTAGCCCCAGCTTCTGCCAAACTACCAATTCAAAAACATGCAAATGTGAGTAGACCAATAGCTATTGCCCTAGTGGGAAGGTAACAGCACTCCATGCAGTCATGCTGACCACATGACCTAGGAGGTGTCTATGGACAATGCCAGCTCTTTGGCTTAAACATGGAGATGAGCACAACCTCCAAAGCTGGAGATGAGCACCACCCCTCAAAGCCAGAGATGAGCTGGAAGGGTAAGCCTTTATCTTTGTGTTTGGTTGTTCCTCGGCATTGAATGTTTGCTTTTGTGTTTGTGTATGCTGGAATCACCCAGAGGGAGATAGGGCAGAATACAAATTATTATTATTATTATTATTATTATTATTATTATTATTAATAATAATAATAATAATAATAATAATAATAATAATACATTGTGGCTGAATGTGATGTAGGTATAACTCATCTATAAGAAAGGACACTTGAGAGCATTCACAACAAAGCCTTTAATGGAATACTTCTTGAAATCTAAATTTAATTAGTCTGGTATGTTAAAAGTTGAACAGTGTTTTGCAATTGCACAGCAACTAATGAAGAAATGTTTGCCATTGGCTCACTCTCAAGAAAAGGACAAAGGGGTCCTGGAACAAAGTATTACCAGATAGCATGGCAGGACAAACACCACCTCTAATCTCAAGGTTGCCATTGATTAATACCTAAGGTAAGTGAAGCATAAAGTAAAAGCAAAACTTTCATTAACTTTGCTGGGTTCAAGGTTGCAAGCGAGATGTCAGAGAATCTGCTAAGTCTGCAGTGTGCACATTTACTTTGGAGTAAGCTCCACTGAACAAACTAGGACTTCTTTCTGAAGAAGCAGGCCGGAGTTTGCGTTGCTTGTCATTTTTTATAGTGAGCGCTCATGAAGAATCTTCACAAGCCAATGCAAAACAAAATTTATTGCTTCTTGAAAGGAAGTGGATATAGATCTCCCACCTGCATGCACAGCTGTGGCCTATTTGTTTAAGGCTTTGCCTTGTGGATTTATACCTGCTGTTGCCTGCATTTCAAGATGATGTTTTGAGCTCTGATGCCCAATTGTAAAAAAAGTAAATGCCAAGCAGAACAGATCATTTCAGAGAAGGTAGAAATATGAATAGTAAGATGGTATATCCCCAGTCCTTGGCTCATCCTAAATATCAGACTTGGTGACTGACAGTTCCCTGGGCAGTGGGGTTAGCAATCTGCTCTGAGTTTCAAAGCTATCCGAGGTGTTGAAACGACTGAGGAAATAGATTTCAGCACCTAGGACAGTGCATTTACCATTCAGACTACAATCCAGAACAGATTCACTACCCTATTGCCATGGAAATAACTAACCATGAGAAATTGGAGTCTAAGTCACTTGTGCTGAATGACAGTAAGTGGAGCATTCGATTATCCCCATGCTATCTATTTCAGTAACAGCCAGAGAGGTGAGAGTGTTGTTGAACATTGCTGTGATCTAACAAAGAGATGATATTAAGAACTGAATAGTTTCATTGGGAGAGAGTCTCTTAGACTCATAGCACCTTAGAAACTAACTGAGTTGCATCTATGGAAGTAGACTCCATCTACAACAGTTTATACTACCAACTCCATTCTCTAAGATGCTGTAAGATCCCTTTGCTTACTGATATTCCAGACTAACACAGCTATGGCTTTGAATTCTAAGTCCTACGATTGTTCTTTTTGCCATTTAGTATCACAATGGAAAGTTCTTTTCCCCCTCTCAGTATGCCTTGATGTTTGAGGAGACCAATGGGATGTGGCCTACCAAATGGAAATGCTCCCTTTGTCTTCCAAGCATTGCAAGTTGCCCTTGTACAATTAGGTATATTTAGCAAATTAAATAAAGTAGAAAGTAGATTAATAATTAAATCCTGCAAGTTCCATTTAGGCTCCCACAGCAGTCCACTTGAATAAGCGATTTATGTTTGAAGAAATTGTGTTTCATCACAATGACGGCGAACGTGTGCGAACAAGAATATGTTCTTTTGTTTAGCCTTCCAATGACCGTGTCACTAGGCAACCTTTGAGAAGGTTTGCTAGCGACTTCCTTCTCCAGCTTGTCAAAAGCAGCTATTAGCTCTCTGGGATTTATAGCAGAGCAAAATGCTTTACAAAATTGGTATGTTTTTTCTGCAATAAATTGAATGTTTCGACCAAAATGTTCTCCATGGTTATGACTTGAGGGTAGTTGATGTTACCAAGCTGAAGCACACAGAGGAACCACAGGGAGCAGTTTGGAGGACCTCCAGAGCTGCACAAAGTCGCTGGGTCAGACATCAACCAACAGGGACCAAATTGGCATTGCTGGGGAGATGTTGAAGTCAGGCAGCACTATAGTGCTGACGATGCAGTGCAGTTACAGAGAACATCTCAATAAGGAGACTGCCAAATAAATTAAGTGACGGCAAGTATATATATTTTACTTTGAGAAACCCCCAAATGAAGAGCAATGTTTTTTTTTCTCTTTTACAAATGAACATCTAAACAATCAAAACAAAAAAGGGATTACGAGCGAAATGAATGGACAACATTTGCTAAATATCCAGATTGCTTCATCTCTGATCAGATGGCATGATATCACAACCAGGTTAATAATAATAAAACATTATTTATATTCCGCCCTTCTCACTCTGAAGGGGACTCAGGGTGGATCACAGAACACATACATGGCAAACATTCAATGCTGCTTTGTATAAATAATACACAGACAGACAGAACAGAAAGAAGGTGTTGTCAACTCAGTGTCCAGCTGGTTTTGGTGCCAAGGAAGGTGAGTCCAGCCACAGGGGGTGCTGTTGCTCCATTCTTTATGGCGAAGAGCCATCCTTCCTTTTTGGTCACCCAACATTTTCTGATCTTCCTTTTCTTTATGGCATCGTAAAACACCTCCCCCGCTTTTAGCGGTACCTAATTTCTCTAATTACAGCTAAAGCTGTTTTTGAAATGCTTAGGTAAACAGTGAGCAGGGCTGACAGTCGACCACTCACGCTGACCCGGGACTTCGAACTTGTAACCTTCCGGTTGACAGATCTTATAGTTGCTGGTGATTTACCAGCTGTGCTAAACCTCCGGCGCCAAAATATATCAAGGCAAGGACAAAATCACATTAAATCCCCCTTTAAGAGGAAAAAAAATGTGGATCCTTTGTATCTACTGGGGTTTTGTTTCAGGACCAGCCTGTGGATACCAAAATCCAGAGATGCTCAATTCTCATTATGTATAATGAACCTGGGGGCCCCTAGTGGTGCAGTGGGTTAAACCACTGAGCTGCTGAACTTGCTGACTGGAAGGTTAGCAGTTTGAATCCGGGGAGCAGGGTGAGTTCCCACTGTTAGCCCCAGCTTTTGCCAACCTAGCAGTTTGAAAACATGCAAATGTGAGTAGATCAATCGGTACCACTTTTGTGGGAAGGTAAGGGCGCTCCATGCAGTCATGCCAGCCACATGACCTTGGAGGAATCTGTGGACAATGCCGGCTCTTCAGCTTATAAATAGAGATGAGTACCACCCCCCCAGAGTCAGACATGACTAGACTCAATGTCAGGAGAAACTTTTACCTTTACTTATAATGAGTTAATAAAAGTGGTGTTGCTTATACAAATGGCAAAATCAAGGATCACTTTTTTAAATTTTAAAAACTATTTTCAAGTTGTGGCTGGTGGGATCCATGGACCCCAGATCCATAGATATGGAGGGCCAACTGTTTTTATGGGAAAATATCCAAATTGTACATAGAGCAGGCTTTCATTTGCTTGTGTTTTAAGAGAAAGTCTCTGAATAAAAAAATATAGTACATTTATACATTATATTTTCTTTGTACATTTCAAGGAATTGCATGTATACCTAGACATGCTGTACATCACCAGCTAAGCAGAGAAAGCTTACTGCTTTCGTTCTGGATTCTGTGACCATTCCGATAACTGAAATCAAGTTTGACTTGGCTTACTGCGAGTTCTGTGATTGTGTGTCTTTATGTGTGTATTAAAAGAGTTCAAGAAACTGGTAATGGGTCCATGAAGTGTTGGATCTGAGTTTCACATCAGATTGTTGCAATTTGTCGAACTGCTGTATTGTCAACTTGGTATGAGGGTTATGGGTTCCAGGTACAGCTTGCTGAAAAGGTTAGAGATCACTGTAAACTGAATAAGAATTCTGGAAGATCTCTCAGAAGATATCTCAGAAGAATGCTTTACAAAATATACTTTGTACCAACCTGCTGTGGGATTAAAAAAAAAAAACAGGATATAGAAAAATATGCAGTGGAACATAACATTCCCATTAAAACAATAAAATGTATAGGACTAAATTATAGATAATAAATGCAGTATTTATGTGAATGTTATAAAGCAGTAGTTACATTTTACACATGGGAAATGGAGCATTAATGCATGTTTGTTTCAGTCATCAAAGAGCCTCGTGAAATCTGAATTGTGATTATAAGGCTTTATCTTGCTTGAGGTTAAGGACAAGATGGCTGCCTTTTTAGTCTGATAAAAAGTGGATCAAATTGGAGATTGACCTGTACTTCACTTAATAACACAACCTATTGAATATAGTGCCTCACCTCTGAGGATGCTTGCCATAGATGCATACACCTCACCTCTGAGGATGCTTGCCATAGATGCAGGCGAAACGTCAGGAGAAATGCCTCTAGAACATGGCCATATAGCCCGAAAAAACCCACAAGAACTGAGTATAGTGCCTTTGCATATCAGTAGAAGCAGCCCTCCACATTTGTGGGTTTGACATCCTGTTTTAGGTGCTATCCATGGTGCTGAAACTGTTCAGCACTTGGCTAGCCTTTTTAAATTTGGGGCTAAGACTTCAAAGCCACCAGCTATCACAAAATCCTCAAGCTCACACAAGGACAACAGGCTAGCCTAGTAGTTATAAGTTAAGTTTCATAGTATCAATATTCTCTCTAAAACACTCTTACCAGGGACACCTATATAATTTGACCTATTATTTGTTTGTTTGTTTGTTTCTCTCTTGCTTTTCTCCCGGCTCAGGAAACAAAGTGGCAAACAACATATAAAAAGAAAAAACATAGCATGTAATAAAAGTAAACAGCACTGTCATAAACATTGCCATATCTAATTAAAAAAATTATAAAATCCGACCAATGTAGTTAGCAACTATCAAAAAACACAATTAAACATTCAATAGATTGTGTTGTTGAAGGCTTTCATGACTGGAATCACTGGGTTGCTGTGAGTTTTCCAGGCTGTATGGACATGTTCCACAAGCATTCTCTCTTGACATTTTGCCCACATCTCTGGCAGGTATCCTCAGAGATTATGAGGTCTGTTGGAAACTAGGCAAGTGAGGTTTATATGTCTGTGGAATGTCCAGGGTGGGAGAAAGAACTCTTGTCTGCCTGAGGAAAGTATGAATGTTGCAATTGGCCAGCTTGATTAGAATTGAATGGTCTTGCAGCTTCAAAACCTGATTGCTTCCTGCCTGGGGGATCCTTTGGCCCTGATTGTTCCCTGTCTGGAATTCCTCTGTGTTCTGACAATAAATAAAGAACAACACTCAGAAGACAGTGGAATTCCAGACAGGACCAGCTAACACCTCCCAACAAAGGATTCCCCCATGCAGGAAGCAGCGAGGCTTTGAAGCTGCAAGGACATTAAATGCTAATCAAAGTGACCAATTGCAACATTCACACTTGTCTCAAGCAGATAATAGTTCTTTCTTCCACCCTAGAATCATAGAATCATAGAATCATAGAATCCAAGAGTTGGAAGAGACCTCATGGGCCATCCAGTCCAACCCCCTGCCAAGAAGCAGGAATATTGCATTCAAATCACCCCTGACAGATGGCCATCCAGCCTCTGTTTAAAAGCTTCCAAAGAAGGAGCCTCCACCACACTCAGAGGCAGAGAGTTCCACTGCTGAACGGCTCTCACAGTCAGGAAGTTCTTCCTCATGTTCAGATGGAATCTCCCTTCTTGTAGTTTGAAGCCATTGTTCTGTGTCCTAGTCTCCAGGGCAGCAGAAAACAAGCTTGCTCCCTCCTCCCTGTGGCTTCCTCTCACATATTTATACATGGCTATCATATCTCCTCTCAGCCTTCTCTTCTTCAGGCTAAACATGCCCAGCTCCTTAAGCCGCTCCTCATAGGGCTTGTTCTCCAGACCCTTGATCATTTTAGTCGCCCTCCTCTGGACACATTCCAGCTTGTCAATATCTCTCTTGAATTGTGGTGCCCAGAATTGGACACAATATTCCAGATGTGGTCTAACCAAGCAGAATAGAGGGGTAGCATTACTTCCCTAGATCTAGACACTATGCTCCTATTGATGCAGGCCAAAATCCCATTGGCTTTTTTTGCCGCCACATCACATTGTTGGCTCATGTTTAACCTGTTGTCCACAAGGACTCCAAGATCTTTTTCACACGTACTGCTCTCGAGCCAGGTGTCACCCATTCTGTATCTTTGCATTTCATTTTTTTCTGCCAAAGTGGAGTATCTTGCATTTGTCACTGTTGAACTTCATTTTGTTAGTTTTGGCCCATCTCTCTAATCTGTCAAGATCGTTTTGAATTCTGCTCCTGTCCTCTGGACTATTGGCTATCCCTCCCAATTTGGTGTCGTCTGCAAACTTGATGATCATGCCTTCTAGCCCTTCATCTAAGTCATTAATAAAGATGTTGAACAGGACCGGGCCCAGGACGGAACCCTGCGGCACTCCACTTGTCACCCTGGTCATTACTGTACAATATATAAACCCCACTTGCCTAGTTTCCAACAGACCCCTCAACCTTTGAGGATGCCTCCCATAGATTTGGGTGAAATGTCTTCTGGAACATGGCCATACAGCCCAGAAAACGCACAGCAACCCATTCAATAGATTAAAAACCCTATCTGATACCCTAATGGTAGGGCCACCCACAACTACAGGCAAATCCAATGTTATACCTTCTGGTTTGATTCTCCTTAAAGCCTCATATTCCAAGACTTAAAAACTGTTGATAAATTTTAAAAAATAAGAAATAAAAAAAGTCATGTCAGGAGCAACTTGAGAAACTGCAAGTCGCTTGTGGTATAAGAGAATTGGCCATCTGCAAGGACGTTGTCCAGAGGACGCCCGGGTGTTTTGTTTATTTATTTATTCTATGATATCCTGCCTTTCTCTACCATGAAGGGGAGTCAAGGCGGCTTTACATATGGCAACTATTTGATGCTTGTAAACAATGGACAATTAAATACATTTAAGTTAAAAATTAAAAATTAGAGCTAAAATGCATATTAAAACATGTAACATTATAATCACTATTATGCTTTTATATGTGTTTGGTCTAGTATGTTTTGGCATTGAATGTTTACCGTTTATATGTTGTGCTCCGCCCTGAGTCCCCTTTGAGGTAAGAAGGGCGGAATATAAATGCTTTAAATAAAATAAGTAAATAAATAAATTGTTGAATGGTTGCCAACACTGTGGACCACCCTGTGTCCCCTTCGGGGTTGAAAAGAGTGGTATATAAATATCGCAAATAAATAAATAATAAATGAAAAATAATAAAATCATGCTATCCACAGTCTGTGGGAGGCTTCTCTCATGTACCCACATGAGAAGCTGGAGCTGATAAATGGGAGCTCGCTTGATGCAAATAACAGGAGGCAAAGGTAGTGGCATCCTTCTCAGAAATAAATCATTCCATTCACAGACTTCACAAACTTGACACCCAGCCAGGGAAACCCTTTGATATTTGTCTTAGTAGAGGTGATTATAGTAGCTTATGTCATTCAGTCACCATGGCAAGCCTGCTCATCCTTATGGAGGTCCCACACTGTGCCATCACAGATCCAGCCATAATTATTTTGTTTACAACAGCCTTCTTTTGGATTTCATTCCCATTAACTCCAGCCAGCATAACCAATTTTCCGAGATGATGGGACAAAACATCTGGGTGGTGCTAGACTGGTTCTGCAACAAGCATTGGTGAAGGAAGCTTGCAGACTGAGTTGTGAATAAAGATTTGGCCTGGCAGAGAGGGAAGAATAGATGGGCATCCTTTTTCTTTCTGTTCTGTTTGCTCTGTCGATATACTAAAAACTGACTGTCATTTCAGAGCTATCTCTGCCAATTGGCTGTGCTGCTGTGATGTAATAGAATTCTCATCAATCCATTACGCCTTCCCCCAGTTCCCCAACCAGTGAGACGCTCCAGGAGTCGCATTGACAATTTCAGTTTCCTTTGAATAAAAGAGCTCCAGAGATTTTCAGTGGCTTAGTAATGTTTGTTTTGTTTGCAATTATACAAGCAGGGTCTCTTGGAAGTAAATAGGGCCTCCCAGGCTTCTTCCAAACAAGGCCTTTACTGTACAATTGCCTCACCTCATTTACAGACGTTTAAAGGGGATGCAGAAGTCATTAGCACAGCCTTCTATTTGTAATCCTCCCATGCTTTTGTGCTGTTTCTTCTGTCATTTTCCTTACTCAGGAAAATCCATTAAGAAAGGAAAGACAGAGTGGCTTCACAATGCCTTTTGACTGGTAGTGCTGGGAGCCCTCACTCAGGAAGCACCCCTGAAAACTTGGACCTGAATCAGTTTTCCAGAGAGCAATGCAATGCACCCGACCCCTCTTCACCTCAAAGTGCAAAGATAAGTAAGCTGGCAAGCAATTCATCTCCACAGGAAGATCTAGAACAAGGACTCTGACATTAATATGTGCCTTGCATGTGAATATTCAGCTAAGGGGGTGCAGAACAGATATTTTGGCTGTTTGAGGTAAAGGTAGTTCCCACCTGCAATGCCATGTTGAAGAAAATTAGGCTAGTGGCTGAATTTATTTTGGCATTAGTGATGGGACAATATCTTCCACTGTACCCATGGGTAACAGGGTAGTTTAGGGCAGGGGTTCTTAACTGGAGGTCCGTGAAGAAGGTATAATTGTTTTTCCTTCAATTTCTTGCCTGTTACTTGGAATTGTTTATGTCCTCTTGAATTTTGGATACATTTTAGATGAGTGGTTCCCAACCTATGGTCCGTGGACCACCAGTGGTCCCCAAGAACTAAAATATGGTCCATGGCCTCACCATTTCTACATCATTGCAGCAAGAGCAACTGGTCTCGTGAAACCCTCTTATAGTGCCGGGGCAATGGGGATGTCAGGAGGAGAGAGGCCGACTACCAACGAAAGCTGTAACAACTAGCCTCCTGACTGCTGCTTCTCCTCCTCCTCCTCTCTTCCCCTGAGCGGAGTCATTCCATGTGGTGCCTGAAAGTGGGGGCGCCTTGGTACCTTCATTTTTATGCCTGTTCCTGGGGTTATTTGGTGTGCTGATTCAGAAAATTTCATTGGATAGACCACATCAGCTCTAGATTATTAAATATGGCTTTCTGTGGGTGAGCAGATGGCGACTACTGGATGGCATATGTTCTGTATCAGAAACTAGAGCTGATATGGTCTATCCAATGCAATTTTCTGAATCAACACCCCAGATAACCAAACTGAATCTAAAGTTGACCAAAAACTGATTTGTAACCCTTTTGGTACTAATGTTATTTATTTATTTATTTATTTATTTACTTACTTACTTCATTTATATACTGCTTTTCTCAGCCCTTAGGCGACTCAAAACAGTTAACAACAGCAATTTCAATACACACATTACAAAACCATTGGAGCATTTAAAAACAATAGCATAACAACAATTAAACATCAATATGACAAATCATTTATGTCTCATCAATAGAATCAGACTCCAATCTCATTATCCGTTACTCCGAGTTCCTATCAATTACATGGCCTAGCTAGAAGAGTGAACTCCTAATGTTGGAGATTGGTCCTAATGTTGGAAAGTGGTCCTTGATCAAGTGGTCCCACTGTTTTAGACTGTTCAAGGTGGCCTATGTGAAAGAAATCAATTTCCAAAAAATCAACAGTATGGAAAATTTTGTATTGATGTTGTTATGTGTTGTGTGGATGTTATGTTGTTGTGTGGATGTTGTTATGTTGTTGTGTGGATGTTGTTATGTTGTGTGGATGTTGTTATGTGTTGTGTGGATGTTGTTATATTTCTGGGGAGACATACATAGCTTTTATCCGATTCTCAATGTGGTCTGTGAAAACCTCGCTCCTTCCAACAAACAGCTGGGAGGCAGGAAAAATGGCCAGGAGGTTGTCCCTAATGCCATCCAGTGCCTCTCTCTGCCAACTGGTTGGACCAACCCTGGTGTCTTAAAAATTGAGTAAGTGGAAAAAATGATCTGGATACAAATATTTTTGGAATACTTCAGGCCCCCTTTTGAGTAGTGGCACAGAAAAGGCCATGTGTGAGCTAGAAGAGTGAACTCCTAATGCAGAGATGGAGACATTGGCCCTCTAAATGTTTATCATCTAATAATTCCATCATGCCCGATCATTGGCCAGAGGCTGACGGAGGCTGAAAACCAATAGCATTTGGAAGACAACATGTTTCCCATCCCTGACCAAATAGTCAGAAAGAAAGGTCATGCACATGGTTGGCCCAAAATATAGTGCTGCAAAAAAGCAGCTTGTTTATTCTCAAATGTCTTCCCTCTCATTCCAAATGTACACACCAAGTGGATTAATAGTTGCATCTTGCTTCTAGACTGGCAACAGGCATGATCTTTCAATATATCTGAAGGAGTGGATTACTCCAGAGCAAAGGTCCTCAAACTTTTTAAACAGAGATGGAGACATTGGCCCTCTAAATGTTTATCATCTAATAATTCCATCATGCCCGATCATTGGCCAGAGGCTGAAAACAGTCCCTCTGACGGTTGGAGGGCCGGACTATAGTTTGGAGAAAAAAACATAACTCTATTTCTATACATATTGCACATATCTTATTTGTAGTTGCAAAAAAAAAAACCCATGAAAGACCAATACAATATTTAAAATGAAGAACAATTTCAATCAACATAAACTTATCAGTATTTTAAAGGGAAGTGTGGCCTGTTTTTGGCTGATGAGATAATTGGGATTGTTGTTGTTTGCTCTCAATTTGTTTCACACACAGGGTCACCTTAAGTCTAAAGTTTAGGGTGGGGGCCGGGTAAAGGATATTGGAGGGCTGCGTTTGGCCTGCAGGTCTATTGTTTGGGGGGCCCTGCTCGAGAGGATATAGGACAGGTTGTGTGGAATGCAAGTCTGTTCTACAGCATCTTATGTCTTGAAAACAACTGCTTCCTTTTGCCTTCAACTAAGGTCAAGCCTAGTCAGGTTCTGCTCTCACTGAATCTTGAAAATAAAATTGTGACAAACATGCCAGCTTTTAGGGTGAGACTTTACGTTGGATGGAATTTGCATAAAGCAAAACTGAAGTCTTAATTAGATGCAGCTAACTTCCATTAATTGACTGGAGAAGAGACAGCAAGGATTTGTGCTCCAATCACAGATAAGGAGGTAGGTGATGTTATTAAACAGCTTAAGAATGGCAAATCTCCCAAAGCTAATGGTAAGCTGGTTGGGTTTTATAAATCTCTTAGAGAGCAATTAACTCTTTGGTTGATTATCCTGTTTAATGGAGAAGAGGCAGATTCCTCGTCTTAGGAGGAGGCACTTGTTTAACAGAGAAGAGAACATTCAATAATGATTAGGCAGGCCAAGATCTCAATAAGTGTGGTGGAAAATTTTGAACATTGAAATGAGGAGAAAATTCCACTCACATCTAACTAAGATGAATAAGAAGTTATAAGTGATTTACTACTTTGAAAATCCCTGTGATGGTAGGCACGCTGAGAGTCTGGAAAAGTGGCAAGATTATTTACATCTGGCATCTCTCCATTTTCCTCTTTTATCTCGCACCTGCTGTTTGTTTCTGGGAAGGAAGAGAGACTATTTCATGTTTGCTTCAAATGTAGAAAAGCTGGTAATTTTCAGGAAGCTGTCATACAAGGATATATTATTTCCTATTAAAGATTGCTACATGAAGTGTAAGGATACAAGATCTCAGTGTTGTAATATGTACAATTTGATCTATTATTTCTCCATATATTTTTTTCCAGAGGTCTAGGAAACTACTGTGAGGTTAATGGGACCCATGCACCCACAATATTAAACAGCCTCGTTGAGACTAATAAGATTGGTTGTAATGGTTGAATATAAGAAATCTACAAATGATTGCCATGATTAAATATTTGACAGGCTTGTTTTCTGCTGCCTTGGAGACTAGGACTCGGAGCAATGGGTTCAACTAACAGGAAAGGAGATTCCACCTGAACATTAGGAAGAACTTCCTAACTGTAAGAGCTGTTCAACCTTTGGCTTTTAAGCAGAGGCTGGGTGGCCATCTGTCACTGCTGCTTTGAATGTGCTTTTTCTGCATGGTAGAGGGTTGGACTGGATGGCCCATGGGGTCTCTTCCAAACTCTATTATTATTATTATTATTATTATTATTGAATTATTATTATTATTTTAAGTATTATTATTATTATTTCATATCAAAAGCATTGCATAAATTAGTATAACACTGATAAAAATAGAAGCAGCTAAATACCTTTTGACCAAAAACGGGCAACAGTGACCACATTCTCTGTAGCCTCAAACCGTTCTTCCTCTGTACATGAGGCAGGACAAGCATACAGATGCAGAGTTGTCTGTTCTGCTCCACAGCCACACAAAGTGTGGGATTCTTTTAGGTAGTGACATTTTGCCAGATTGCCAGATTGTCTTTTGAACTGCCCACTCCACTTCTGAGTCTGTTCAGGGACTTCCAAGTTGCCCATTCTTGGTTTGCCCTGAAGGCGGACGTTTATTGGGGGTGGGGGTGGGGGCATTCAGTTGGGATTTCCTGATTTAACTGCCCAGAGGGATACTCTTGCTGCAGGTGGGGGAACGTTAAGAGGTGTGGTGGTAGTATTATTCTATGATTCTATGAAATGTATCTTGCTGGGAATAATGGGGCGGGGGGGGGGAGATAATTTGAGTAACTGGGGGAAAGAGGTGGATAAGGCTATGGATGGAATAATCTATGAATTTGTGTCTCTTTTTTTTCCAATCTTAAATTTGGATAATGATGATGGTGATGATGGTGATGATGATGATTACAACTGGGTCGTTGTAAGCTTTTCAGGCTGTATGGCCATGTTCCAGAAGCATTCTGGCCTGACATTTCGCCTGCATCTATGGCAGGCATCCTCAGAGGTTGTGAGGTCTGTTGGAAACTAGGAAAATGCGGTTTATATAATCTGTGGAATGTCCAGGGTGGGAGAAAGAACTCTTGTCTGTTGGAGGTGGGTGTGAATGCTTCAATTGGCCACCTTGATTAGCATTTGATGGCCTGACAGTTAATAATAATAATAATAATAATAATAATAATAATAATTACAATACCTCTGAGGATGCTTGCCATAGATGCAGGCGAAACGTCAGGAGAAAATACCTCTAGAACATGGCCATATAGCCCGAAAAAACCTACAACAACCCAACAATAATAAACTTTATTTAATACCTTGCCACCATCTCCCCAATGGGGACTCAGGGTGGCTTACATGAGGGCAAGCCCAACTGCATATTACAATAAAGTAAAACCAAAACACAATAACAACACAGTAAAATACATACAACATATGAGTACAAAAATGATAAAGCAAAATCATACACAGTAAAATAACATAACATAACATAACAATGAGCAGGCCGCATGTGCAAGATAAAACTAAGATACTAAAAATACTATAAATACTATCAAGTTATCAAGGTATGGCTTCTCACTGCCTGGGGGCATCCTTTGTTGAGAGGTGATTAGCTGTGCCTGATTGTTTCTTGTCTGGAGCTCCCCGTCTTTATTTACTGTTAAGATTTTAGCAGAGCCCCTGATGAACCAACCTGAGCACTGCATATTATTTGAGAACACAGAAATGCAGGACCACTCTAACAACCACCATGTCAGACTACACAGAGAAGCCATTGAAATCCACAAGCATGTGGACAATTTCAACAGAAAGGAGGAAAGCGTGAAAATGAACAAAATCTGGATACCAGTATTTTTTAAAAAATAACCTCTAAAATCATAACAGTAAATAAAGACAGGGGATAAATGTTTGGCAAAATTATGTTGATACATACTTCCTTATGAAAAGAAATTAACTACAAAATCATGAGCAGGTGGTATGTCACACATGGACGATTAAAGTAGATAGCAAAGAGGAGATATGAAAGAAATTGGAAAGAGAACAGTGAGAATGACACATTTAATGTATGTTTGGTATTCCTGTCTTTTTACTGATAAATTTGGGGGACAAATAATAGATATGATTCATAAAATATAGGCAATCACAGACATATGGTTCCACTCAGTCCTTGCTAATGTTGCAAAACTGATTCTGACAGGTTTTGAGAGGGGTGGGTGGGTTATGCAGCAGAATACTATACATACTTGTTCAGAAGTATTTTCTACTGAACTCCATTAAACTTACTTCCAGATAAGTGATCCTAGAACTGCAACCTTAACCATGCTACACATAGTAAAATGTCAGCAGTGAAAGAATGAGGTTGGGCTGGAACCCTAAATGGTTCAGGCCCAGCTTACCTGTCCAAATGTATCTTTCCCTGTGAACCATTTAGGAGTTTAAGATTGTCTGGGGAGGCATTGCTCTCTATCCTGCCTTCTTCACAGGCATGTTTGGCAGGGACAAGGGACAGGACTTTCTTGGTGGTGGCCCCTTGGCTGTGGAACTCCCTCCCTAGGGATATTAGATTGGCCCCTTTCCTCCTGTGAGAGTGGTCCAGCATTTCTGTTGTTCTTTGAACACGCCTTTGGAAATGTGGTGCAATAGACAAACACGGAATTATGTAAGTTTGAAATGTGGAATGGCTTAGATGGTGCTATTGGAAAATGAGATTAATAGGAAGACATTGGTTATTATATGTTTTTAATGTTTTTTTTGTTTTGTAATAATAATAATAATCATCATCATCATCATCATTATTTATACCCCGCCATCATCTCTCCCAATGGGGACTCAGGATGGCTTACATGAGGCCAAGCCCAAACAACAAATTACAATGAAATAAAATACAATGAAATAAAAACCAAAACGCAAACAACATAGTAAAATACAAAACAATAAGCAATAAAATGCAATGAACAATCATAATGAAAATGAGTGGGCTGCATGCACAATAAAATGATTAAAAACTCAGGGTGAGATAAAAGGAGCAGATTATTTGCAAGGGAGAATTTATAGAGAAGCGGGATAGTGAACAGGCCTTTGTACAAGGGGGAAGTGTACTCCTAGGACAAAAACGTTGAGAGGAGCAATAGCATAAGATAGTGTGGCTACTCTCCAAAAGCGTAACAGCAGAGCCAGGTCTTGAGATTCTTTTTAAAGATTTCTAAAGTAGGAGCTTTCCTAATCTCTCCAGGCAATGAGTTCCAGAGTCGGGGGGCCACAGAGGAGAAGGCTATCTCCCTTATACCCACAAGACAAGCCTGTGAAACTGGCAGGGGTGAAAGATGAGTATCCCCGAAGATCGAAGGGCTTGGGCTGGTTCATGGTGGGAGATATGGTCACGAAGGTAGGCAGGTCCCAAACTGTTTAGGGCTTTATAGGTAAGAACCTGTACCTTGAATTTATTTATTTAATTAATTAATTATTTACTTTACTTCTATACCGCTTTTCTCAGCCCTTAGGTGACTCAAAGCGGTTTACATAATACAAAATCACAAGACAGTATCCAAAGCAGGTTAAAACACATTATACATTCTACATAACAATCAATATCAAAAGACAATCATTATCATAATCATATTGCCTCAACAACAAATCAGAATCCTTTCTCGTAATCCTTGTTCCATATTCCTATGTTCGATTGCACCGTGTTCCTATATTCCATTGCACTGATTAGCCAAACGCTTGTTCGAAGAGCCAGGTCTTCACCTTCCTCCAGAACGCCAACAGTGAGGGGGTCTGTCTGATGTCTGCAGGTAGGGCATTCCACAGCCGAGGGGCCACCACCAAGAAGGCCCTGTCTCTCGTCCCCACCAGACGCGCCTGCAATGCAGGCGGGACTGAGAGCAGGGCCTCCCCAGATGATCTTAATGTCCTGGTTGGTTCATAGGTGGAGATGCGTTCGGAGAGGTAAGTAGGGCTGGAACCGTTTAGGGCTTTATAGGCTAACGCCAGCACTTTGAATTGTGCCCGGTAGCAAATTGGCAGCCAGTGGAGCTGGTGCAACAGAGGAGTGGTATGCTCCCTGAGTGCCGCTCCTGTTAGCAACCTGGCTGCCGAACGCTGTTAGCAACCTGGCTGCCGATCGTTGGACCATTTGAAGCTTCCGAGCAGTCTTCAGAGGCAACCCCATGTAGAGAGCATTGCAGTAGTCTAAACGGGATGTAACCAGAGCGAGGACCACCGTGGCCAAGTCAGACTTCCCAAGGTACGGGCGCAGCTGGCGCACAAGTTTTAATTGTGCAAAAGCTCCCCTGACCACCACCGAAACCTGGGGTTCCAGGCTCAGCGATGAGTCTAGGGTCACTCCCAAGCTGCGAACCTGCGTCTTCAGGGGGAGTGTAACCCCGTCCAACACAGGCTGTAACCCTATGCCCTGTTCGGCCTTGCGACTGACCAGGAGTACCTCTGTCTTGTCTGGATTCAATTTCAATTTGTTCGCCCTCATCCAGACCGTCACAGCGGCCAAGCACCGGTTCAGGACCTGGACAGCCTCCTTAGTAGCAGGTGGAAAGGAGTGACAGAGTTGGACATCATCCGCGTACAGATGGCATCGTACCCCGAAACTCCGGATGATCTCCCCCAGCGGCTTCATGTAGATGTTAAACAACATAGGGGACAGTATTGATCCCTGAGGGACCCCACAAGACAATGGTTGTGGGGCCGAACAGGTGTCCCCTAGCAACACCTTCTGAGTGCGACCCTCCAGGAAGGACCGGAGCCACTGCAAAGCAGTACCTCCAAGGCCCATTCCCGCGAGGCATCCCAGAAGGATACCGTGGTCGACGGTATCGAAGGCCGCTGAGAGGTCCAGCAGAACCAACAGGGACACACTCCCCCTGTCTAGCTCCTGGCGTAGATCATCAACTAAGGCGACCAAGGCTGTTTCAGTACCATGTCCTGGCCTAAAGCCAGACTGTGCCGGATCTAGATAATCTGTGTCTACCAAGAATACCTGGAGTTGTGAAGCCACCACACGTTCTAGGACTTTGCCCAAAAAGGGGAGATTGGAAACTGGCCGATAGTTGACAAATTGAGTGGGGTCCAGTGATGGTTTTTTCAACAGCGGTTTTATTATAGCTTGTTTTAAGCTCGCTGGAATGCTGCCTTCCTGAAGGGAGGCATTAACCACCACCTTTACCCACTCGGCCAATCCCCCTCTGGCTTCCAATCCCCCTCTGGCTTCACTGGGATTTTAATATGAATGGCAGCCAATGAAGCTCCTTAAACAGGGGGGTTGACCGCTCCTTGTAAGTCGCCCCAGTTATTAATCTGGCTGCCAAGAGTTGGATGAGTTGTATTTTTCTGGGCACTGATTTTATATTGATTTTATAATCCTGTTTTCAATGTTTTAATTGTATATTGTGGATTGTTATAACATCAAATTGCTACGAATTTGTAAGCCGCCTTGAGTCGCCTTCGGGCTTGAGAAAGGCGGGATAAAAATATCGTAAATAAATAAATAAAAATAAATAAACCCAACCCGGTCTATGGACCCCGGAACAGGGAAAGGAGTCCTTCAACTAGCATGATTTGACAACCAACCTCATCACACTAGAGCAGTGGTTCTCAACCTGGGGTCCCCAGATGTTTTTGGCCTACAACTCCCAGAAATCCCAGCTAGTTTACCAGCTGTTAGGATTTCTGGGAGTTGTAGGCCAAAAACATCTGGGGACCCCAGGTTGAGAACCACTGCACTAGAGAATGAATCCACTTCAAATCTGGTTTCTGCCTCCTGCAGAATTCTGGAGTTTGTAGTTTAGTGAGGGTGTTAAAGGTTCCTCCCTAAACTACAAATTCCAGAATTCTGCAGGAGGCAGCAACCGGATTTAAAGTGGATTCATTCTCTAGTGTGATGAAGCAGTAGGTCTCAAATATCAATTAGAAAGATACTAATTACTAATCAAGCATTCAAAAGAATTAAGATTGCAATAGTCATTTTTCCCTCCCAAAAAGACTAAAGGCTGCTTGCAAGCTATCATCTGCACACTAAACACATGGAGGGGATGTCTAAGTACACATTGTGCTTGTAAGAGTCTTCATATTTTGGGATCTTTCAATGATAATGGATGAGGAAACTAATTTGCCTTCCCTCTACAAGTATTTGAAGGAGGCAAAAGTAATAACTATAGGCCTGCAAATGTTGAGCCTCCACTCTTTTCGCATGCTGGTTTGGGATGTGCACAGAGTTATGTATGAAGCTGTTAAACTGAGATTGCGTTCAAATATGTAATCACCCACCTGAAATGGTTTGATACAGTCCTGACCACTTGAGTCTGCTGAATGTCTAGATGGATTTGCGTGTGCTTCCTACCGTGTTCTGCAGCAAGCAGATAGGAAAGGAGCTAAATAAGTTGACAGATGTAAAATATGTTTTTTTTTACCCCTGGAATGTAGAGATAATTCTGCAGCAAGAACAAGGCTGATTATGTGAATTGGCACTGCAAGTTGTAGCTGCAATGACAGAAAGAGAGGGAGGGGGAGAGAGAATCCAGGTAAACCTTCTGTACATCTCTTAAGATTTTTTGCATGAGTGCTAGCCATCTGTGTCCACAGAACTCTTACCTGGTGAGAGAGAGAGGGAGAAAGGGAGAGGAGGAAAAACTCAGTATTCCTACTGCTCCCTCTGCTGGTCTGACCACAAATGCAAAGATCTACAGATGCCTTCCTCCCAACAAACAAACACTGGCTTGCCTTGTCCCAAAATGTATATCATACAGCAAAGCAACCGAGACAAGGGGAATGGGAGTAGAATTTATTTCCATCATTAAAAAATGACATGGCCAACGCATATGCGTTTATTGATCTTCCTTGCATTATCCAGAGCTCAGGCTATAAACTAAAATGGAGAAATAAAGCACATTGGTGACTATATACATTGTGGAAAACGTTGGTCTTTATGAGGTACACTGGGCTCATTCCATCTGATGTTGCTGAAATTATGCCTGTGCAAGCCAGGTTATGGTGCAGGGGAGGGGAGACGCTGGTCAATCAGGGGGAAAGCAAATAAAATCATACCTGACAAACCTGGCACTGAAAACTGCCTTCATTAGTGGCAAAACCCATCCAACGTTCCTCTTGTTTTGATGGTTAAGTACAGCAATGTTGGCGCTCATAAGCAGCAGGTCTTTTGGTCAGGGCTGGAAACATAAATCAGTTCCCATGCACTAAATAAAAGAAGCAGGCCAGCAATGGTGTCTTGTAATATAAGATATTATTTTACTGAGCAGGGAACTACCTCATATCATGTTTGCTTGCACAGAATGAGTTGTGGTTTGTGCATTAACTCGTTTTCATATGCATTTCAACTAAGTTTCCATCCCTAGGGATTTATTCTGTTGAGGCGAAGGCAGATTTTTCAGAACGGAGGTGGACCAAATGCTCTTTTATGTTCAGGTATGGTCAGGGCTTTTGAAAAACACACCTGATAAATGCCCATAATGATCTTATAACCATGCATATAAATTGCATGCAGACATGCTTTAGTCAATGGATAGTTAAGTGCAAACAACCCATACAGAAATCTCTTTTGAAACCAAACAAATTGATTTTTTTAACAGAACGAGCATGAACTTGATTTAATGTTGGGAATGGATGGAGGTTCATGGAATAATGACTTGACAAAGGCCTGTCTTTGGTCAATATACCTCTAAACTCTTATTTTTTCACAGACCTTGTCAAACTTCAAAGAGCACATGAGACTCCACCTCAATACACTTCCCTTCAGAAAGAAAATATGCATGTCAAGGAGAAAGTTTCCAGGCAGGCTTTGCCATGGAATATATGGGTATGTGGAGATGTGATCAGTCATGTGAGCATCCATCTGCAGCCTGGAAATAGCATGGACCCAACACCATAATTAGAGGTGCTGATTTTCTGATATGCCTCTTGTGATGTCAAGATGAAATACTGTCAACTGGCTCTCTCATCCTGGCTGTTTTACTGTGGCTCCATTTTATGAGAAGCTTCCAAAGCCAAAATGATAAGCACAAGTTTCAACTGGGATTTTAAACTTACTCATTGCATGCAATGGCATTGTTGGTGCCCACTAGACTTGTGTGCGGAATTAATTTCTTCTGTTTCCTCAGTTTCTTTCGGTATCTTCGGTACTTCGGGAGCCCGTGATGACAAGAACCCTCCTGGTACAAAAACCCACTCAACACGAAAGCAACTTGGCTCCTCCTCTGCTTTTTGGCATCATAGTTTGATCTTTTTTATTAATCCCCAAACAAAAAGAAAACCCTCACTCCCTGAAAACTACTCTCCTCTTCCAAGACGTCATCACTCTTCCTTACCTGGAAGTGGGAAGCCTTCTTAAAATGCCTTGGAAAGTTTGCATGCATTACTGCTGGCATGGTGAAGCCTGGGAGAGAAAGCGTGTGTGAATACTTGCAGCTGAGCATCTCTTCTCTAGCGTAAGAAACAGAGAACTTGCCTCCTTGCCTTAGAAAGAGTGTGTGTGGCATGCAGGCCTGGGAAAGAAAGCATGTGTAACTGCCTGCAGCTGAGTGCCTCTCCTCTAGAGTAAGAGGCAGGCATCCTTGCCTTGGTAAGAATATATGTGGCTTGCAGGCCTAGGACAGAAAACACGGATGCCTGCCTACAGCTGAGTGCCTCTCCTCTAGAGTAAGAAACAGAACTTGCCTCCTTGCCTTGGAAAGAGTGCTTGCAGCATGCAAGCCCAGGAAAGAAAGCATGGGCACCTGCCTGCAGCCAAGCACCTCTTCTCTAGAGTAAGAGGCAGGCATCCTTGCCTTGGTAAGAATGCATGTGGCATGCAGGCCCAGGACAGAAAGCACGGATGCCTGCCTACAGCCGAGTACCTGTCCTCTAGAGTAAGAAACAGAACTTGCCTCCTTGCCTTGGAAAAAGTGCATGTGGCGTGCAGGCCCAGGAGAGAAAGTGTGGGCACCTGCTTGCAGTTGAGCACCTCTCCTCTAGAGTAGAAAGAGAACTTGCCTTGGGAAGAGTGTGTGTGGTGTGCAGGCCCAAGAGAGAAAGCATGAGTGCCTCCCTGCAGTCAAGCACCTCTCTTCTAGAGTAGAAACAGGTAAGAAGTCTCCTTAAAGCGCATGCCTGCCTGCACCTGAGTGCCTCTCCTCTAGAGTAGAAACAGCTTAAATGGGTCAAGGTTTTCCCAGATTGCACAAGCTAGTACCCACTACTACTGCTGGTTAATCTAAGGACCAGGAAGGATGGTAAGTATGAAGAAGCATAATTAGAATATGCAGTATGTGACAGAAGGGTTTGAACCAGTGATTGCCCTGAAATTTCCGTTACATCTATTCACAGCTGTGGCTCTTTCACTCAGATACCAAACATAGGGGCAAAAGGAGTGTGGCTAGAAATGGCATGGGAGAGAATGGCTAGTGGTAATGATCCTACTGCCCCTTACTTCAGCATGTGAATGAGGGATGTATTATGACTGCCACCCCACTCCCCTCTTTAAACTAAACATATTTCAGATTGTTTTAAAACATTGCACCGAATTACTGTCACACATCATTTTTTTTCTTGTTACTTACTTTAAACTGTAATTATGAACTGTTGTACAACAGGAATTGCTAAAAGGTAGTCTTGAAAAAAATGTCCATAATTTCCCAGAACATTATACCTTTCCCCACGCTTTCAGCTAGCACTTAAGTAGTAATGATGCTTGCTCTGCAAAACAGCTCAACTCTTCCAGAAATATTTACATTAATTCATTTTCTATTTCTGTCGAAGAATTTGTTGGAAACAGATGGGGCTGCCATGTTCTTATGTGACCAGCTCCAGCTGTTTCACTTTTGTCTTCAAGGGCAGCTCATTTATCCTTGAAGGCTTGCTTTTCTTTGACTTGTAAGGCTGCCATCATGCTGCCACACCAGGGCTCCCTTTATTCTGCTCACAGAGGTACAATTTTGAAGACACAAAGCCATGAATGGATGCCAAGTGACCCTAGAGCAACTGACTGCTCTCCTTAAAAGCTTCTCCCACCTGCACTTACCTTGCTTCCAAAGTAAAATAGGGCCCTCTTCTTCACCTCCCTGGTTCTTCTGTGATCCTTCTTTATGAATCAGGTTCCTCTTTTGAGTCACTTCTTCAGATCATAGATGTCATTTGACAACCCTTGCATATTGTATTTCAGAAAAAGAAAAAAATATCTCAAGAATATCTCATAGAAGAGCGAATGATATAAGCATGAGAAGTAGCAAAATCAATATCTTTCATAGTTCCCTTTGGAATTCAGCAAGATAATGCAAATATATTATCTATATTTCCAGAAGACATGTGCATTTATGTATGCATCATTGCAGGAGCTCACCAACCTTCATTTGTTGGGGTGGTTGCTAATAAAGCCTACAGCATGATCACTAGCAGTTATTTAAGCATTATGCTAGAATAGTAGGACCATGAAATGTTTGTTTTGTGAATTTGAAAAGGAAGAAGTTAGAACATAGGAAGTGATCTATAGTCATTGTGCTGTTGCACGCTGGGCCTGTGCACATGACTGTAGACAGGACATAAATTCTGTGTGCCCAACGGGACGCCGGGGCTGCCTCAGATTAAAGGCCCTTAGATTCCCCCAAACAGAGTCTTTAGAATGCTTAAAGTAAATCCAACAAAGTTCTTTATTGATGAAAACAAACAGGTACTTTCAAGCTTTCTTAACAGTCTATTGGCTCTTGCAATCTTGTTCACTGGGAACAGGCACTATCTTCTTAACTGTAATTAACTAATGGGGAAATCCTTAACTTCTAATCTGGGCAGTCTGTACTTGCCTCTGTTGGCGTGGAGCCCCTGCACCCGGTACCAACTGTGTCTGGCTTCCGCGAGCGACCCTTGCCAAGCAGAGCTTTGTAGGCTTCCAGGGAAAAAGAAGGAGGTTGCTGTGATGGCCGGCTGAAGTCCCTCAGCCAAGCTGTGGCTGTATGTCTCCCGGCCAAGCCGTGGGCTGTATAACCCTGGCCAAGCTGTAGGCTGTATATCTCCCCTGCCAAGCTGTAGAAGATGAAGTTTTCTACAGGAGCTACTTCGTTTTATGTCCTGTGCAAAAGGCTTCTCTGTGAGAACTGACTCAAAAAGGCTCCTATTCCCTCCAAAACTCAAAAAGGGGCGGGACCAGGGAACCTAACGATAATTGACAGGTGGCTTCCCCTATGATTGCAAACTATAGCAGGAAGCCACCCTGCTGCAAAATCCCAAGCCTGGGATAGCAAACAAACATTTAATGCAAAGCAAACAAAATTGGAGCTCCTGGTACAGCTGTACCAGCACAGTAATCTTTCCCAAAATATATAAGGGTATAAGAATAAAGTTAATTATTTCTATTTATTTATTTTTATCTGTTTCAGAATTGTGTCTTGGCATTGTTTTTGGACTATGTAAAAATGTAAAAGGTTTTTTAAAGTGTGTTTTTAAAATACTTTAACTCTGTACTTTTTAATTACTTTCATTTGTTCATCACAATGAGAGCCTTTCTGTCCTGGTAGGCAATATAGAAATATCATAAACAAATAGATAGTTTTTATACAGAGCCAGCCCTATATTCAGACAGAGTGAAACACTCACCCCAGGTAATCAATTTTCGGTGGCATGAAAAGAACAGTGCGTTGTTAACTATTTATTTTGTTCTGAGTGTATGTTTACTTCTAGGGAGCATTTTTTGTGGGATTTTATGATGTACTATGACAAAATGATTTGGGTCGCCTTAGATACTACAACACACCTTGACGGGTTCCGTTTGCTGTTCTGTCCCTCATAGAAAAAAGTTTTGGTCAAGACGTGAGTGTAAAAGCTTCGCTGTTCATCACTCAGATAGCCTGAAGTCAGGGCTGGAATTGAGAATAGTGCCGCCCTGATTTTTTTTGCATTCTTTGTGCATTCTGAGTCTTTTGCACTGTTTCAGTCACAGTAGGCAACATTCTGCTTCACTGTTGGTGTGCTACTATGCAGTACTTTTAGACACAATTTAAAATGACATTAAACTGTCACACCACACAATGCTTCCTTCCTTCCTTTGTTCAGCTTATAGCCTACCTTTTCTCCAGTGAACCTTGGGGAAGGCTGTGTAGTTCTTCTTCTTTCAATGCTACTAGGAGGAAAGTCAGGTTGCAAGAAAAGAATAAGCCTGCCGTCCTCCATGGAGATCCTTGGTTCCAAGCAAATCCTGGAATCCACTCCAAGCATCTACCCTATCATCTATATCACTTTGGCTTTCACCTACTCTCATTGGAATTTTTTTTCCATTTGAAAAAAAAATAGATGGTATCTGTACTATGCATTATCTTTAAATGTTCTTGAGATGCTGCCAATCATACCCAATTCCCCATTTTCTCTGCCGTCTATAGTTCCTGGCCTCTTTGAGATATTTTAGGAAGACCATCTGGTCCTCCCTTTCCATCATTTGCTATTCATTGTCTTTCCATATTTTGTTGTCTCTTTGCATCCC
Source organism: Anolis sagrei ordinatus (assembly GCF_025583915.1). Classification (NCBI taxonomy): domain Eukaryota; kingdom Metazoa; phylum Chordata; class Lepidosauria; order Squamata; family Anolidae; genus Anolis; species Anolis sagrei. The sequence continues at coordinate 209,471,159 of NW_026844366.1, read as the reverse complement.
TGGAGAGTGGCTATAATTGTGCTGATGTAACTCTATATTACAAATAGATCTTCTATGTTTTGTTCCTCATTATGGCAGGAGGAAAGAACCACAGCCTGCTCAAGGAAAGAGAGAAGAAGCCACCACATTTGGTTCAGAGATGGAAGTCTGGGAATTAATTTCTAGTGCTGCATTGGCATGCATTTTCCATGCAGCCGTATACTAAGGCAAAAGCACTTTAAGAACAGCCCATGGGAATATGTTGACTTTCAGTGGAAGAGATATTCTGCAAACTGTCAGTCTCTTTTAAAGTTAAACTGCTTTCGCTCCTGTTATCTCTTAGAGCCTTTCTGCACAATCCTTGAAAATGTGTGCCATGATATCATTTTAGTCATTGTGAAATATTCCTGAGAGTGACAACAGCACAATATCACTTCGGTAGATAACAGATGGGGAGCAGCCTTCCTCTTGGGGCAACCTGAATAGCTAAGTGGCTGTTTTCTCAAGAAGAGGAGGAGGAGGAGGAGGAGGAGGAGGAGGAAGAGGAAGAGGAAAGTAGTAGCTGCCATAATTATCTTGTAATGTAGTCCTGTAGGTGGAGAAAGCAGATCATGTGATTTTTTAAATAAGTAAGTAAATATATAAATTACCGTATATTCCGGCATATAAGACGACTGGGCGTATAAGACGACCCCCAACTTTTCCAGTTAAAATATAGAGTTAAGATGACTCCCATGCATAAGAATACACCCGCATATAAGACGACCCCTGACTTTTGAGAAGATTTTCTTGGGTTAAAAAGTAGTCTTATACGCCAGAATATACTGTAATACATAAATACTGAGCTGCTGCTATTGCTCCTTTTGCATGATGTTGCTACTGCTATAGTTGTTTTAATGCATTAGCGTACAAGATGGAAGATGGAAGAACAGTTGCACAAAGTGACACCAGCTCTGAGAAGTGAGCTGTTGTCTCCATCACATTTTCAACAATTGCTCAAAGAACATCTTTGACATTTGCACAATCACATCCCGTATAAGAGCCATGGTTGCAAATTGTCCTCTTTATGGTTGCTTGGAAGTGTGACCTTTTCTACAATGTATGTGTTACTATGTTGGAAAGATAATAATATTATACTTTATTTATATTCCACTCTTATCTCCCTGAGGGGACTCAGAGCAGATTACAGAAACATACATGGCAAACATTCAATGTCATTACATAATTAACAACAAAGACAGACAGTATATAGAGGAAAGGCTTACCACTTTTGTTCATCTCCAACATCTGGAGGCTGTGCTTGACTCGGACATGGGAGGGACTGTTGTTCCATTTTCCATGCCAAGGAAGCTGTAATCCATGGACACCTTCCTGATTGAATTTTTGCCAGCATATTTTCAGGGGCGTATTTTATCTCTCCGCTAAAACAGTACCTATTTATCTTCTCACATTGCTGTTTTTGAACTGCTAGGTAAACAGAAGCTAGGGCTGATGGTGGGAGCTCAACCCAACCCACGGCTTGACTTGCCAACCTTCCAGTCAACAAGATATGTAATAGCTGACAGTTAACCTGCTGTGCTAGCCACTGCCCCAAATGTATGGAAGAATAAAGACCTGTGTACCAAAGTACGATGTTTCTATTAATATTACTTCCAAGCTTTTAGTCAAAAGGGATTAATTCCTACATATAATGAGCTTCCACTGTCAGCCCCAGCTTCTGCCAACCTAGCAGTTCAAAAACATGCATATGTGAGTAGATCAATAGATACCGCTCTGGTGGGAAGTTAACAGTGCTCCATGCAGTCATGCCGGCCACATGACCTTGGAGGTGTTTATTAGGCCTGGGCGGTTTCGTTCATTAATTTTGTAATTCGTTAAATATTCGTTATTTTTAGCATTTACGAAATGATAACAAAACACATTTTCAAACTCGGAAGGGTTTAAAAATATCGAACCGGCAACCCCCATAGTTTTAATGAGCTTCCGCCCGTTTCGTAAATGGGATGGAGGATGCTGGTGCCCTGGGAGCCAATCCGGCGCTCCCAAGCACCCAAGCAGTGCACCGTGGCTGTTTCTGATTGGCCGGCAAGCCCTTTAAAAGCGGCTCCGCGCGGCCGTACAGCTCATTGTTGCAGAGGCGAGGGAGAAGAGAAGAGGTCCGGGAGGGTGCATTGGGTTGGCTTGCAACTGCTTGGATTGGATTCATTCCTTGCTCATTCCTTGCTTGGATTCATTCCTTGCTGCTTAGTGCTTATTATTCCTTGCTTGGATTCATTCCTTCCTTCGGTTTTTGTGAATTTGTTTGTTAATTTTCCATTTTTAAATATTTTTTAATATTTTCTAAAAATACCTGTCTTTTATTCTTAATAAAATATTCTTAATATCTCTTCTGTTGCTGTGTGTGCTCATTTGCCCTGTCTCGTGGCTGTGTTTGGTCCACATCAGGGCCAGTTTTTGGTTAAGTTTCCATTTCTGAATATTTTCTAAAAATACCTGTCTTTTATTCTTAAAAAATACAAAAAATATTCTAAAAAAGAAAAGACTCTTCTGTTGCTGTGTGCTCTCATTTGCCCTGTCTCGTGGCTGTGTTTGGTCCACATCAGGGCCAGTTTTTGGTTAATTTTCCATTTTTGAATATTTTTTAAAAATACCTGTCTTTTATTCTTAAAAAATACAAAAAATATTCTAAAAAAATAAAAGAGTCTTCGGTGGCTGTGTGTGCTTTTGTCATTTGTGTAGTTCCAACCAGTGCGCTCCTTTTGCCAAGACAAAGTGCTACATACTGCTCGCTCATCATTTGTGTAGTTCCAACCAGTGCGCTCCTTTTGCCAACAGAAAGTGCTATAATACAGTGCTTGCTCATTTGTGTAGTTCCAACCAGTGCGCTCCTTTTGCCAACACAAAGTGCTATAATACAGTGCTCGCTCATTTGTGTAGTTCCAACCAGTGCGCTCCTTTTGCCAACACAAAATATTTAATAACGAAGTATTTAATAACGAAGTATTTAATAACGAAGTATTTAATAACGAAGTTTCGGAAGTCGCTTTTGGGCATGCGCAATCGCGTCCGCCGTTTTAACGAATCGATTCGTTATAACCTTAACGAATCGACCCCGCGCCAATAACGAAGCTTCGGAAGTGATTTTGCGCATGCGCGGGGGTCCGCCATCTTAATGAAACGTTTTGTAAATATTTACGAAATTTCGTAAATACCGAAACTTTTTTTGGAGAAAATTTTGTAATTATTTTAAATATCGAAACAAAAAAACACCCCAATTACAAATCGATTTTAGAACCAAATTTTTTCTTGATCAACCAAGCCTAGTGTTTATGGACAATGCCAGCTCTTCGGCTTAGAAATGGAGATGAGCACCAACCCCCAGAGTCGGACACAACTAGACTTAATGTCAGTGGAAAACCTTTATCTTTACTATAATTCTTTCATCGTGGAACAAAGGATTGCAGTCACTTTCTGCCACAGAAATTAGTCTGAGAAAACTACAGGGGGGGGGGGGGGAGAAAAGGTGTGATTTATTCTCTATTCAGCCATGACTGGTGCTTGTCACTTGGCATCATTCGGAATAAAAATGTACGTTTATATAAAAGTACAATAAAAACATCACACGTTATTAGGAGAAGATGCAGTAAACTCTCTGTCAAAGCTCTTTGTGGTTTAAGATGGAGAGTAATTTTTATTTTTTTGAAAAATAACTGCAATTTCAAAACAACTATTTTGGGGACAGTTTTCAAATCCAGCAATTTCTCAAGTTCCTCATTCATATTTCAAAGCTATGGCATTTAAATGATCTGTAAAGGGTAAACTGTAAACCTCATTTTTCAATGTCTGTAGGATCAACATTAAGGGATTCTTCCATCCATTTAAGAGTGTAGTGGACTGAGAAAGAGAGCAGCCAGCTGCACCCCAAAGTTGAAAACAATGCTAATACAGCCTCACGGTGACTCTGCGAGCCGATTTCCATGATATTAAAAAAATGCAAAAGGATGCTCATTTCTTATTCCTGACAGAGATTATTCTACTAAAATCTCCCAGAAAACATGGGGGTGGGGGGGTTGTTGCCTGTCAGTTTATCAAAATTGTGTTTTACTTATAAATGTAATCAGTTCCCATGATTTATCAGCAGCCACCTTCTGGCTCTCTGTTTGGTGTGCGGTAGAAGCCTTTGCATCCTTTCTTCTCCCTGCAGGATTGGCCTTCATGATGAAAGTTTTTCCTGTGTGCCGTCAGAATTCTCGATTTGTGCAAACTGTTTGGTCTTAACTGATCAGATTTTCTGTTGAATCTTTATATTTTATTCAAGAGACACTCCAAGATATTAATTGCATTCGTGTTATGATAAGGCATGGTTTCTTTCAACCATGATTTGTTGCGGATATCACAAATTGTAGTTGACAAACAATTACTTATCTTACCCATGTCAATTTTTCTCCTCATTCCAGGGATTGTTTCTAAGTTATAGGTGCGAGTTTGAATGTTATAGCAAGTCATGGTTTAAATCAGGCATGGGCAAACTTTGGCCCTCCAGGTATTTTGGACTTCAATTCCCACACTTCCTAACAGCTGGGATTTCTGGGAGTTGAAATCCAAAACACCCGGAGAGTTGAAGTTTGTTCATGCCTGGTTTGAACAAAAGAGAGTTAATAAACCATAAACCATGGGGTCAAACTGTGATTTTTGGATCACTGAGATAGCTGGGTTAGTACAAAACAAAATAGACTTGAGTAAACCACATCAGTCACCTCATCACATTTAGCTCTGGAGGCATCTTATGATGCTTCCATTCCAGCAGGAGGAGGGATGGGAACACCACCCACCACACAATGTTGAGGAACTTGCTGTGGAGGTCCACCCTCCAACTGGGCTCCATGTCTGAAGCACATGAAGACGGAGTGGAAGCATCATTTGACACTTCCCTCTCAACATGGGAGGCTTCCTATGCTGCCCCGGTGACACTCCCCCCACATTGTGATGGGGGAAACCACTGCGAGAGAGTGGGGCATGGGGTGACAGATTTGCCTCAGTTATCCCTCATTTTGGTGACTAATTTGATAAGGGCATATGTAAACTTCTTACTTACTTACTTAGGCGATCCCTCATTGTCCAAGTAGGATAGTCTTCCAGGGTCAGTGTACTGGTGGTGGGTCCGTAGGTGACTGTGGAGCCCTATTCTTGATCTGCATGTTCTCCCACAGTGAGAGCATCGGTTTCCAGGTGGAAGGCGGTCCTGGTTGGGGTTGGCTTGATGCGCCTTCCTCTTGGCACGTTTCTCTCTTTTGCCCTCCATTCATGCCTCTTCAAATTCTACAGCACTGCTGGTCACAGCTGACCTCCAGCTGGAGTGCTCAAGGGCCAGGGCTTCCCGGTTCTCAGTGTCTATGCCAGAGTTTTTAAGGTTGGCTTTGTGGCCATCTTTAAATCTCTTTTCCTGTCCATCAATATTCTGTTTTCTGTTCTTGAATTCGGAGTAGAGCAACTGCTTTGGGAGACGGTGGTTGGGAATCCGGACAACGTGGCCGGTCCAGCAGAGTTGATGGCAGAGGACCATCGCTTCAGTGCTGGTGGTCTTTGCTTCTTCCAGCACGCTGACATTTGTTCGCTTGTCTACCCAAGAGATTTGCAGGAGTTTCCGGAGGCAGCACTGATGGAATCGTTCTAGGAGTTGCATGTGACATCTGTAGACAGTCCATGTTTCTCAGGCATATAGCAGGGTTGGGAGGGCAATAGCTTCATAAACAAGCACCTTGGTATCCCTACGGATGTCCAGGTCCTCAAACACTCTCTGCTTTATTCGGAAAAATGCTGCATGCACAGAGCTCAGGCGGTATTGTATTCCGGTGTACACTTCTATGAACATACACTTAGGACTTCATCCTACTAACAGGGGAGGAAAGTGGGGGAACGCAGAGGGAATGGTCTTACCCTTTTCCCTCCCAACTTTCCTCATCATCTGGGGTAGACAGCCATCCCATGTCCTTTCTGCACATGTGGGGGGAGAGTGTCCATCTTTTCCTGACTTGTTGCAGCTTTCTCCCATTTGAAGCTGGGTAACACCAGACTCCTGAAGATAGGGCTTTGTTTCCATTCACTGTGGAAACAGAACCCTACAGAGTCGCACCAGAAGTGCCCTTTTGTCATGTGATGACCTCCTTGGGTCTCCCGTGGGCTCAATTTGTGAAGCACATGAAAACGGAGACCTGAATCTGTGGGATGAAGTCCTTAGAAATAAATCCTGTTGAGTTCAAATTGGGATAGCTTCCATATGTAACATTGTGAATCATTTTGAAGACCCAAGAGTGGGAAAGCAACTAAGAAATATTAATATTTATCAAGAAGAAAAACCGTGCAAAACAAATGCTATTTAAATAGCTTCCGTGGTGTGCTCCGAAGTGTTTGGGAAATGCATACAAAGAGGCAGAATCATTTAACCACTTTGGAAAAGTTCTAATTCAATTTCTGCTGGGCCTCTTGTGTTGGGATAGCAGAAGGCATTTTGCTGCCTGGGGCAAAGAACAAATGGTGGTTTCCATTTCACGCACATAAGCCAAATGGACTGGCAGTTGAATCTTGTTGTAAAAGTAGCACTAGACAGTGTCACCCATCATGTATGAGGGCAAAAGGTTAAATTGGGCTGTAGGAAAGGCTATGGGCACACAGTGTGCCCTTTTCCAAGACAAAGAAATGTCCGACAGACAAGAGGAAAAACTGGGGGTCTCCATGCAGCACCCAGGTGTCTATCCCTTAAGGCAAGGACAGAGCTAAAATGCTGGACACTGTAAAGTGCACCTGACCACTCAGTTCTCAAGTTGGTATCTAGCTTTGGAAATTTTCTTTAAAAGACAGACAAATCTTTTATCTACAGCCTCTCTGGATGTTTTATTTCTGTTCCTCAAAACCCAGTGAGCCCCTTAACTTCCAAACGTTTAAGCGTTCCTTTGCTGCCTGTGAAACGGCAGCTTTCAGCCTTAAATGCCACATTAAAATTACTTCTGTGACTTCAGATGTCAATTTTATTTCCCGGCTTGGAGTAGTTTGAAAGTTTCAGATGTTACAAACTTAGATGTCTTTAAAAATTGTTCATTTGTGGAAACCAATCTTCTTATAAAGTAATAAACGAGAGAGGAGAGAAAAGGACCAGAACAGAAGGATTGTTAAAAGCCTTATCAAAGTGTTACAGATGGGCAAATATAAATTCATACAAAAGGGAGAACAAAATGAATTCTCGGTGATACAAAATTAAACTAGGAGAGGAGGGGAGTCTTGTTTTTTCCAGCAAAGGCGTTTCTCTTGGGCAAATGAATGGCAGGAGAAACAGGTTCACGAGTACTTTCATGTCTTCCCTTATAATTGTCAACTTCTCTTACAGTAATATTACATCCCAGTTCGAGGGATATTTTATATAGCAAGGAAATCTTACGGAGTTCAATGGAACTTAGGCTGTTTTTGCTGACTGTTTCTAAAGCTTATTTTAAGGATGAGAACTCATGGCCTAGAACAGGGGTCCACAAACTTTTTAAACAGAGGGCCAGGTCACAGTCCCTCAAACTGTTGGAGGGCTAGATTATAATTTGAAAAAAACATGAATGAATTCCTATGCACACTGCACATATCTTATTTGTAGTGCAAAAACCACTTAAAAACAATACAATAATTAAAATGAAGAACAATTTTAACAAATATAACTTTATTAGTATTTCAATGGGAAGTGTGGGCCTGCTTTTGGCTGATGAGATAGGATTGTTGTTGTTATTATTGTGTGCTTTCAAGTCATTACAGACTTAGGTTGACCCTAAGCGAGGGCCAGGTAAATGACCTTGGAGGGCTGCATTCAGCCCCCGGGTCTTAGTTTGAGGACCCCTGGCCTAGAAGATAAGGTTGGGTTCGATTCCCCTTCAGACCTGGCCTGTGTGACCACTGGTGAGGGATGAAGATTTATTCAATAATAAGGAATAGTAGGAGGTGATTAATAATAATAATAATAATAATAATAATAATAATAATAATAGGTTTCTAAAACAATAAACACTATACAAATTGAACATTTCTTATTGAGAAATCCAAAATCCATGCCAAGCTGAGATAGTAGTAACTTTGCTTTCTGATTTGAAATTATTTAAAATATTGTATATAAAAGTAACTTTATGCTATGTGTACAAGATATATATGAAACATAAATGAATTTCCTGTACAGACAGTCCCCAAGTTACGAACAAGATAGGTTCTGTAGGTTTGTTCTTAAGTTGAATTAACAAGGCGCCATGAGTAGGGAGACCACGATGCATGTTTATAAAGCTGTTGTTTTCCCAACTCTGTTTTATGCCTGCGAAACGCAGACCATCTACAGATGTCACATTCAACTTCTGGAATGATTCCATCAACGTTGCCTCCAAAAAATCCTGCAAATCTCTTGGGAAGCCAGACACATGGAAGGCAATCATATTCGGCTATGAGTGATTGCCTATGATAATGAACAAGGTTCCAGTTATTATAAATTATCCCAATCACAGGAAAATTATTTTGAGCTCTTCTTTTGTACCCTTGTGTATAATCGAGCTGAAAAATAAGCTATTGTTGACAGGGCCATAGCCAGAAAAAAAAATTGGGGTTGAAAATTTCAGGGGGGGGTTGAAAATTGGGGGGGGGGGGACAGGGTCACGCTGAAGCAAAGAGCACAGCAGGGGGCAGAGCAGCCTTCAATAGCCTGCAGCTCCGCCCCTGTCAACCACCTCCACCAAGTCTGGCCTCCTTAATGAGAGCATTCAACCCCCCCCCCCCAACTTGGTTGCTTCACTACATCGGCTATTGCTGCAAGTAATGACAGTGTGAATAAATTGTCAATATTTGCTTGAGATAGTGCTTGCAGTTCTGGAGGGACTCTTAATTTTTTGCGTCTCATAGACTTAGCATGGGGATTTGGTTAACCAGTTAAAATTCATGAGTAAACCAGTTTTTTTTTTAACCTGAAAAATTTCGGGGGGAGGGGTTGAACCACCCCCCCCCCCCCCCATCCAGCTACAGGCCTGATTGTTGACAAACCAGGTCACTTTACTTGCTTATCCCTAAAATAATGTCATTTCTTACCATTACTGAAAGTGCCAATTCTGGTACAGAAACATTAAGCATCTTAATGTATACTTGCTTCTGTTGCAAGAACTGACCATGTCTTCCTATACTCTTGTTTCTGTTCTTTAACCAGCTTTCAGGCTTTAAGACTATTTGTTTCTCATCCAATGATGATAGGAGAATTAGTTGAAAAGTGACAATATATTACATTTAAACTAGAAAGCAAAAAAAAGAAAAAAAAGAAATGCTTAATTATAACATGGAAATTGAATGTTTAGAACACTTAACTGTAAACTGACATTAAATTTGCATCACATTACTAATATTGCGGGAGTATATCCACAGTTTTATTCATTTGGGGACCTCTTATCCCTGTTTTGAACTTGAGAACTGTGTCATTTTTTAATCTAAAGCATTTTCGAAAACTTAATTTCACACCCACCCCACTGAAGGAGAACAAATGAGGTTAAAATAACTAAACACACAGAGAAAAGAGGCAGGAAAACAAAAAATGGACAGCATAATAGCAACAAAAGAGATAGGAACAAGAAACCTCAATGAAGGCAACTTTGGGAGAAGGTAGCAATCAATGGGCAAAGGAGCTGCGTGAAATTGCAACCAAATACCCCCGACAGCACACAATAGATCAAAGTTTTCTGCTGCCCTGGAGACTAGGATGCAGAACAATGGCTTCTAACTACAAGAAAGGAGATTCCACCTGAACATTAGGAAGAACTCCCTGACTGTGAGAGCTGTTCAGCAGTGGAACTCTTACCCCGGAGTGTGGTAGAGGCTCCTTCTTTGGAAGGTTTTAAGCAGAGACTGGATGGCCATCTGTTGGGGGTGCTTTGAATGCACTTTTCCTGTTTCTTGGCAGGGGGTTGGACTGGATGGCCCATGAGGTCGCTTCCAACTCTAAGATTCTAAGTGTATCAATTCCAGGTCTGGGGTACCTTTAAAGGATGTTTCCAAAGTGCTGGACCTATTTAGAAAAAGGGTTGAGCACCTAGGAGAACTCTTGCAATCCTTAGGTTAAAACCTGGAAAGGATTTATAGTCCCATTGACACAAGAGCCCCCAACCACCAAGGCTGAATTAATTGGGTCAGTTGTGCTGTTGTACATCCAATTATAAATTAGCACAGCCAAGGCTTTCCTTTGTTATAAATAACCACTATAAAATCTCCCTGTGTCATTATTTGATAGCTTTTGCTCCACTGCTTCCTCAACTTGTTTCCTGGATTTCAATTACTTTCAAACTGTCTCATCTGCTTTGACCCAGACTGCCTCGGCTATGCTTCTGCTCTTGCAGATTTTTTTTGTTTAGGTCTCTGGTCTGGTTTAATTTTATCCCTGGCTTATAGGTGCATTCAACTCGGCACTTGCGGCCCTTAAACAACAAAGGGGGTTAACATGTAGATAACTGCAGCATAGCGAAGTGGCAAACAAAAGGCTAAACCTAGGTAATATCAGCAAAACTGAAATGCAGTGAGCAGGAAAAAGATAGTTTTTCTTCTCTTGCAGTTCAAGCTTCAGTCACTCACACTGAGCAAAAAGGTGGGGGCAGGAAAGTCTCATAAATGCAAAGGAAGACTGCCAGGACAGGGTACAGGATTACCAAAATATTCATTTCTCCTGTTTTTCATTTACTTCCACTTTGAATCTCTTACTTTCTTCCATCTGCATCTACACTAAAAGGCAGTGTGCCACAGGCTACTTTTTCCTGCCTTATGTTGCACTCTAGCCGTGAGGTCACCCTTTTCCACCCAACAGCATACCAGAGTCCAGTAGTATCTAACCACAGCAGTTTATTTAGGAAAGGGAAAGGGGCAATTCCCAAAAAAAGCAGTAGAAAAGTGCAATATAATAGCAGTAGTCCATATATACAAAGTTCAATTGTCCATAAAGGCAAGGTACTTGGAATCCAGGAAATCAACATCATAGGCATAAATCTATAAGCAAAAAAACAATAGATATTCCAAGACAAAACTCTTACAGGAACAAAGAAACACAGAAGACAAGATTTATGAGCATGAGAGCTGATCCAAGAACTTGATCCTTTGGCAACATTGTCTGCTCTGGAGATTCCAAGAAAACATCACTTAATTGAAGCTCAAGCCCTATCAAGACGGCACTAGGCCATCTCTTTGAGACATGGGTCTGAAAGACTTCTCGTAGAATTTCAAGGACTTTTCATAGAGTCTTTCTGACTGTGGACCACCACGGATTTGGCCGTGGTGGTCCACGCCTCAGTTACTTCTAGACTGGACTATTGCAATGCACTCTACATGGGGCTGCCCTTGAAAATGGCCCAAAAATTTCAACTGGTCCAATGAGTGGCAGCCAGATTACTAACTGGTGCGAATTACAGGGAGCAGTCAACCCCCCTGTTTAAGGAGCTCTATTGGCTGCCGTTTAATTTCCAGTCCCAATTCAAGGTGCAGGTTCTTACCTACAAAGCTCTGAATAGTTTGGGACACGCCTACCTGCGTGACCGCATTTCCTTTTACGAACCTACACAATCCCTTTGATCTTCTGGAGAGGCCCTTCTCTCGCTCCTGCCCCCTTCGCAAGTGCGACTTGGGGGGACGAGGGAGAAGGCCTTCTCTGTGGTGGTCCCTCGGCTCTGGAACTCGCTCCCCAGAGAAATTAGCCAAGCCCCCACCTTCGCAGTCTTTAGGAAGAGCCTGGAAACTTGGCTGTTCCAGTGTTCCTTCAAGGAATGAATGAACAATAATCCCTGACCTGACCAAACCCTGCATAAAATGCCATTGGAAGCACTTTGTTCCTCAGATCCCCTGACCAGATACATTACATTGCTCTCTCACCCAGTGTTTTTAAACTTTTAATCTCTGCAACCGGCCCTGCCCACTGTGATCAACTTTCTGTGTTCAAATAATGTGATTTTATATTGTCTGATGTGTTTATTTATACTGTTTCTTGCATTTTATTTTATTTCCTTATATTTTATTGTTGTATTCTTATGTGTATATTTGCCTTGTTGTCTTGCTGGGATTGGCCTCATGTAAGCTGCCCCGAGTCCCCTTGGGGAGAGGGTGGCGGGGTATAAATAAAGTATTATTATTATTATTATTATTATTATTATTATTATTATTATTATCATCTAATTAATCTAGATCTATCTATCCTTTATTCCCTCTGCACAGAGGCATATTGTGGGTAAAATAATCTGTTGAAGGCCAATTCCCATGAGAAACAGAATCCCAAGCGTCATTTGTAACTGCCAGCTCTTCTTCCTGATCTGCAATTCAGCCTGTGTTTCGGCCATATCACACACAGACTCAGTGAAAAAAACTATAATTCCCCTCATCCTCTGAGGATTCCCCAGCATCCGGCTGCTGAGCCCCAACACCCTGTTCCTGAAAGTTGTGTTTGTTCCACTCATAGTGGGCTTCCCAGCCCTAGTTTGAAGCTTCCATGGCAATCCACTGCTCAGAATTAGAGTGAGCACCATCCCTACCAACATCACATTATTTTCCTTCCTTTCTCTCCATTCCTATTACCTTAGGAAGTGAAAACACGCTTTGTTCTGCAGTCTCATAGGGATCCCATACCTTGGGAAGCCTGATCTGGCCACAGTGGTCCACGCTCTTGTTACATCCCGAATAGATTACTGCAATGCACTCTACATGGGGTTGCCCATGAAGACTGTTCGGAAACTTCAACTGGTCCAGCGAGCGGCAGCCAGATTGCTCACCGGAGCGTCATACAGGGAGCACACCACCCCCCTGTTGTGTCAGCTCCACTGGCTGCCGGTTCAGTTCCGAGCACAATTCAAGGTGCTGGTTTTGACCTACAAAACCCTATACGGTTCCAGTCCAGCGTATCTGTCCAAACACATCTCCCTCTACGTCCCACCTCAGAGTTTGAGATCATCTGGGGAGGCCCTGCTCTCGACCCCACCGCTATCACAAGTGAGGTTGGTGGGGACGAGGAGCCGGGCCTTCTCAGTGGTGGCCCTTCACCAATGGAACTCATTCCCAGGGGAAATTAGGTCATCAACATCCCTCCTCTCCTTCAGGAGGAAATTAAAAACGTGGTTGTGGGACCAGGCCTTAGGGCAATCTGACAACTAGATAAAGACAATTGGATGACTAGGACTGACAGGACTGACAAAGTGGAATTGGAATTTGGACTATGAGATGGTGAACGCTGAGCGTTAATTAGGTGAAATAGGTTTTATTGGTTTTATTGTTGCAGTGCAGAAACTGATTGTTAATTGTTTAATTGCTGCTATGTTGTTTTTATTCTACTGTTATGTTGATGCCGGCATCGAATTGTGCCTTTGTAAGCCGCCCTGAGTCCCCCTCTGGGTGAGAAGGGCGGGGTAGAAGTAACCGAAATAAATAAATAAATACATCTATGGATCTGGAGATTGCTCTGGCATCCTTCTATACCACAAAAACAAATTCATCAGCAGTAGATGCTGAACTGGATGGTGTCCATCCCAGTCTAGAATTAACCTTTTGCCACCACCATTTGCTTCAATTACCCAGCACAACCCTCAACCCCCCCCCCCCCCCCCCCCCCCCCCCCCAGTATTCATGATGACAGACACTATGAGTTTGTTAAACATGGATGCGTAGTTTTAGGCAGAACCATCTTTTCAATTACTTTCATATTTTCCTGTTTACTACGTGCAATTTTCTTGTGTTTGCACATTCAGGAATACTCATGAGTCATGATAATTTTCTAGCAGCTTCTTGCAAGGATTTAATATTCAATATTTGACATTCAAGCTGCTTTGATTGGGTGTGAGCTTTGGTTCTGTTTTCTAAATGAAGCTGCTGGCACTAATACAGCCAGCTAACTATGCATTCAGAGGTTGTTGCCATGTACATATTTTTCCAGTATGCGCCTAGAATATCTTTCTCAGAAGCCTAATTTTTCATTTTAATAATAATAACAACACCACCAAAAGCATCTTCTTCACATCAATACTGCCTGCCACCCTGATTCAACTCTAATCGTGTTTTCTAAAGAGTTTCATGCATGATTAAGCCTGCAGCCTTATACTCACCTACCTGGCACCTAAGAACATAATACTTCAGAGTAGACATATAGAGTTGTTTCTTGCTGTAAGTGTAACAGATTTTGAATGTATGAAATACATATGAATTCCACTCAGTTAGATGTCACTTGAGTATCTGTCCAATGTAAAAACGTGGTTATGTGACCAAGCTTTCAGACGGCAAAAGTCGTAGTACAGTAAGATAATAAGGAATAGTGAGCGGACCAATGGAACAGCTATAGACTTGATTTTGGATGGCGTGATTTTAATAATTCTTTTTAAATTGTGTTGTTTATTGGTGGGTTTTAATATATATGTTATTATATTATTGATGTTTAATTTTTATGCTTTATGTCTAAATGTTCTTTTATATTAATGTTTTAATTTCGCTAGGTTAATTTATAGTTATTTATTTATTTATTTACTGTATTTGTATACCGCCTTTCTCAGCCAATCGGCGACTCAAGGCGGTTGCCAACAAATCAGTACATATAAAAACATAATACAGATTAAAACATTAAACAATATAAAACACCACAAAAGCAATAAAAACAACATCATTAGCATTTCATTATTATCAAGCATTGTCCAGTTCCATTGTCAAATCGTTCGATTTCCTATATTAGCTACTTTGCATTTGTAAACGCTTGATTGAACAGCCATGTTTTAACTTGCCTCCGAAACGTTAAGAGGGAGAGAGCAGACCAAATCTCCCTAGGGAGGGTGTTCCATAGCCGAGGGGCCACCACTGAGAAGGCCCTGTCTCTCGTCCCCGCCAAACGTACTTGAGACGAAGGCAGGACCGAGAGCAGGGCCTCCCCAGACGATCTTAGAGTCCTTGATGGTTCGTAAGGGGAGACATGTTCGGACAGGTAAGTTGGGCCAGAACCATTTCTATATGTTATTGTTATTGTCTAGCTATTATCTTTTGGTTTTCACATGTATGTATTGATATTGTTTCTTTTTCAATGCTTATTTTAACATGTTTTGTTGGGCATGTCCTTTTGTAAACTGCCCTGAGTCCCTTCGGGGAGATGGAGGTGGGAATAATAATAATAATAATAATAATAATAATAATAATAATAGTAATGTAAGGCATTGAATTTTGCCTTTATAATGTTGGAAACCACTTTGAGTTCCCTGAATGAGAAACCTGAAGTTTCTCATTTGGTCAGCATAGAGATTGGAAAGATACTTCTAGAAAGTATAAATTTAATGCTCATCTTTTTTAGCTAAATTACCTTCCCTAAATTTGGGGAAATAATTAGATTTGTGCTTTGAAACCCGGTTTGTGTTTTAATCTGATTCTCAAGTCAGCGTTGCACACCGGGCACCAGACCTCAGCCCACTCTTTTTGCAGTAGCTAAATCTCGACCTCAATGAGATGGGATCTCATCCCTCCCCAGCTCTAAATGCACCTGACCACACTGTACAAAAATCTACTGCAGGGCCTCTCCCAATATATAACAGTGGATCAAACAGAACAGATCAAGTTATGGTGGGAATTCGGTATACAGTTTGTGTATTCCAGGCAGCCCTGCAGATTTTTTCCAGGTGGGACAATCAGAACAATCAGTAATGAAGCATTGTGTAGATCATGGTTATTTAAGCTATTTCCACTCACAACCCCTCTTCCTCAGAATTTTTTATGTGATCCTGAATATATTTACTGGTAATCAACTACAGCTACCATGATTCTATAACATTTAGCCACAGTGGTGTCAAACTACACAAATTCCACAGTGTAGATGGACCGAAACAACCTATCTGAATTGCTGAATATATCATAGTTACTCCTACTCTTTAGAATTGTTTTCCAACCCATTTGAGTTGAATGCCTCTGACTTAAAATGTAAATTATCAGCTACTTGCTAATCAGTTCCTTAGCTGTTTTCTCTTGAGTCCTTCCATCATTCTTCTCTGTTGAAGAAGAGGGAAGGAGGGGAGGGAGGGAGCAATGTTGTTTTCTGCTGCTCCAGATACTAGGACAGGGGTCCTCAAACTAAGGCCTGAGGGCCAGATAAAGCCCTCCAAGGTCATTTACCCAGCCCTTCCTCAGGGTCAACCTAAGTCTGAAATGAATTGAAAGCACACAACAACAACAACAACAACAACAACAACAACAACAACAACAATTCTATCTCATCAGCCAAAAGCAGGCCCACACTTCCCATTGAAATACTAATAAGTTTATATTTCTTAAAATTGTTCTTCATTTTAATTATTGTATTGTTTTAAGTGTTTTTTGCACTCCAAATAAGATATGTGCAGTGAGATTGGAATTCATTCATTTTTTTTTTCAAATTATCATCCGGCCCTCCAACAACTTGAGGGGCTGTGATCCGGCCCTCTGTTTAAAAAGTTCAAGGACCCCTGGACTAGGACATGGAACAATGATTCCAATTGAAGGAAAAGACATTCCACCTAAATATAAGGAAGAACTTCCTGATGGTGAGAGCTATTTGAAGTGAAAAATGTTGCCCCAGAGTGTGGCGGAGTTTTTAAACTGAGGCTCAATGGCCATCTGCCAGGAATGCTTTAATGAAATGAAACAAATGATTTTATTGATCAGTCAATTGGCCTTATCAAAACGCATGAGTGCTTTGATTTTGTATTCCTGCATGGCAAGGAGTTGAACTGGCTGCCCCCTTGTGGTCTCTTCCAAATCTGTAATTCCATGAGAACTGTGAGTATAGTTTCTCAGCCAATCAAGGGGAGGCGCGGGAAGCCTGAATAGCTGTCAGAACTGCATAAAATGTCTTGTATTTTTCTATGGTGTTATGCTTGAACATTTTGAACATCTGCTGGTACTTGCATCCCTTTTGCCTTCAACTCGGAGTGTTTGTTCTCCGTCTTGGCTGATCTGATTTAGCGGAAGCTCCCCAGGCATGGACCTCTCTATCGGTGATCCTAGCTGAAATTTTAACAACACGACGCATCCTATTTCTCTAAACTGTTCTGGCGCCCTCAGGTGTGTGGAGGATACTCTCCATTGCCAGTATCAATGGGCAGTCCAGTCAGTTTTGCAGTGTGGAATGTGAGAGGGAGCACCATTGTGTCCTTTTTCTCAGTTGGGAAAATGTCTAGGACCATCCCAAGCCTCTCCCTGTCAGCTCCAGGCAGATCTCAGAACAAAAGCATGCTCACAAGGGAGATTCCTTGGAAACACCTTTATTATTCAGTCTTGCCCAGATTAAACGAAGTTAGATCTGAGGCTTTCCAGCCAAAGCACTGGTATATTACCCATCCCTGTTTCAACCCTCCTTCCTTCCCCCTTATCTTAGTTTATGGCTGTATTCCATTCCCAGGCAACAAAGCATCCCTCTCTGGCCAGATGGCCCCTTATCAACCCATATTTCAATGTCAGGAAGGAGTATTCCATCTTATGTTTTCTTTAGCTTGAAGACCAGATCCTGACACTCCCATTGAGACCATTAAGAGATTTTGTCTAGTGGGCCAATCAGATAGATGTAGAGGGCAACTGAAGATATAAAATGGGGCTTCTAAGTGATCTCGCTAGCATTTGGATGCCTAAGTCAAGGAAACATGTGGCAAGAAAGACCTCATACCCTCTGGTGCTTGCTGCTCCTTCTCAAAACAAGAACAATTTGGGCAAGAAGCCAAATCTTTTCGGAGATATGAAACTTTAATTAATGTAAATGGCATAAATGACAGTATGTAAAAAAATGTCCTTCACTTTTTATAATCACCTGTTGGAAGATTTATCGAGGTACCCACATCACATTAATAGAGCATTACAAGGCTGGTTTTATTACAAATTTACAGGTTTTATGTGTCTAATAATGTGTGTTTCTGGTGGAATTAGAGGACAGGAAGGGAGGTGAGGGGAGGCATTAGTTACAGATTCTTCCCCAGGACAGGTGAACTGCTTAAAAGGCAACAAAATGGGGGCAGAGGAGTGGAAGGGGACTCTTAATGCAAATGTGTATTTGTATAAACAATCAACAAGGATCATGTTTATGTGTTAAGCAACCACCTTGAAATTGATCTGCCTTCAAAGCCTAAGCAATTGCGGTCTACCTTAGCGTGAATGATTTATGACACTCATGAACCTAGCAACTACATCAGCTTTTTTTAGAAGCTTGCATGCAACACCACCTGCATATTGATGATTTATTTGTATGCATGTATGTGTGTGTGTGTGTATATATATATATGAGTATAAACATATCTCAACTCTTTATGCAAAGTTGTACTGAGTACAGACATCTCTAGACAAATGAAAATGATAGAAATGTCACAGGACTTGTGCACTGACACTGTTTGAAGTTTCCACCCAGTAGCAGGTTTCTTCAGTCCCAAATGTGTTACCATGCCCCCTAGCTTTTAACAGTGCCAGGAAAGATCTAGTGAGATCAAGGTCACTGATGCCACCTGCATGAATATGGGATGCAGATCTCAACAGGTGGTGCCATCTACAGGAGAAGCACACCTCAAAGAAGCTGGAAAGTGGCTTTGATTAGCTGAAAAGCTCATCTAATTTATGAACAAAAACACCATTCTCAGAGTTGCAGTCTAAAACATCTAGAGGTCCATAAGTTAACATCTTCATAAAATAGTTCCCTTATTTGTTCTATCTTTGGGAGGACCAAGTTCCATAAAGAAGACAATGATTCTTTCACACTAGTTACAATACACACCTTGCACCTGGTGACTAGTCCCTGCAGTTTCACCTATCTGCATTCAACAAAATATGTCCTCTCTAGGAATGTACTAGGTTCTTCATATGATTCTATGCCATGTTTCAACCAGAAATTATCAGTTTCCTGGAGGACCTAGAAAATACTTTTCTAGGAGTCTTCTAGGTCCACCAGTATGGCTCCATGGTAACTTCTAGCAAAAGTCATTCATTTCAGTAGGGTTCACTACTGTGCACATTTTCCTATTTCTATGGTAACTTTGAGAATATATCCCCTTTAGATACAGGGTTATACTGTGTAGTGCTACAGATCCACTTTCATGTTCATGGCTGCATAGAATCCTAGGGTTTGTAGTTTGGTCAGAAGTCCTAGAGCAGGGTCCTCAAGCTTTTTCAATAGAGGGCTGGTTCATGGTCCCCCAGACTGTTGAGGGGGGAGTTTGAAAACATCATGAACTAATTCCTATGCACACTGCACAATCTTATTTGAAGTGCAGAACACACACAAAAAAACCAACAGATTATTTTCAAAAATGAAGGACAATTTTAACCAACATAGACTTACCAGTCTTTCAATGGGAAGTGTGGGTCTGCTTTTGGCTGATGAGGCAGTCAAGTAAATTAGAGTTGTTGTTGTTGTTTGCCTTCAAGTAGTCTCAGATTTAGGGAGACCCTTGATAAATGACCCTGGAGAGTCACATCCAACCCCTGGGCCTTAGTTTAGGGAAATCTGCCCTAGTGTCTAAAAGCCTATACCTTGATTGCAACACCCAGGATTCCATAGCATATTGTTATGAAAGTGAAAATGGGATATTAGCATTATATTTATGTAGTGTGAAAGGCCGCCTGGAAACAAGATCACAAGATCTATAGATAACCACTTAGGGAGAAAGATCAGCTGGGAGTCCAATGCATTTGGAGAGTCAAGAGTCTGCACAAAAGTATCTCAGGAAGAACCTAACAAAGCAGCCAAGATAATTTCAAGGATATTCATAGAAGGGCATTTAGGACAATCCTTTTGAAATATCTGGACTGACAGCATCATTGTCATGGAAAATGTTAGAAGATAAAGGCTCATGTACGAGGGTTGAATGAAAAGTAATGCCTCCACCTTTGTTACTTGGGTTTGGATGGGAATATTTTAATAAATCAAACGCAGAAATAATCCTTAGAATGTGTTCTTTAACTACCACTATTCACTTTTCCACATAATCACCAGACAATTGGATACATTTCTGCCAATGATTAACAAGTTTTCTGAAGCTGTCACGGAAGAAGTTGACACTCCGCTTTCGCAACCAGCGTCTCACAGTTCTCTCAAAGTCTTCATCAGAAGAATAATGATGTCCCCACAGACCTTTTTTATTATCGGGAACAGATTGAAGCGGTGCTAAATCTGGACTGTATGGAGGATGCCATACGGTGTTGAGATCCAGTCTCTGAAGTTCTGCTGTGGTGGCATGTGAAGTGTGTGGTCTGGCATTGTCATGCTGCAGAAAAACATTTACCTTTTCCTTTCAGATCCTTGTTAGCCATTGTTTCAAAGTTCAGAGAATTGTAATGTAACGCTCTGAATTTACTGTTGTTCCATGTTCAAGGAAATCAACATGGATAACACTATCTGCATCCCAGAACACTGTTGCTGTGATTTTTCCAGCTGAGGGCTGTGTCTTGAATTTCTTTTTCTGGGGCGAGTCCTTATGTCAATCTTCCATAGACTGATGCTTCATCTCCGGGTTGTAATGGTGGACCTACGTTTTGTCTCCTGTCACAATTGAATGGAAAAAGGTGCCACCTTCATTCTCATAACGTAAGAGGAGTTCCTGGCAAATTTTAAGTCTGTGCGCTTTCATTTCAGTCATCAGTATCCTGGGTACAAATCATGCACAGATCTTTCGATAGCCAAACAAAGCAATAATGTGACCCATTCTTGTGAAATGCATGAAATTTCTCTCTGGGTGATACGACAATTGTCCTGAATCAATCTGTCAATTTTTTGCTTGTGAAACTTGGTGGTTGCTGTCACAGGACGTCCAACTCTTTGTTTGTCACGCAAGTCAGATGTTCCCACCTCAACATCTTTAAACTTACTTGCCCAACGACGCACCGTACTCACATCAACACAATCACCATAAACTGCTTGCATTCTCTGATGAATCTCCTTTGGGGTGACACCTTCTGCTATCAAGAATTAATTTACTGCACGTTGTTTAAGTTGCATTGCCCGACCGTCTGTGCAGGGTTCCATACTTTGAACTTTAACAACACAACCGTTCAGTGCTAATGCTTCCCATCAAAATGGAACTGTAGAGTTTACTGAACAAGCCAGGACCTGCTGCATACCAGTACTGCCATCTGTTGAGGAGTTACGAAGGTGGAGGCATTACTTTTCATTCAAATCTCGTACTTTTAAGACTGATTTCCTATCAACAGGTTGCTGAATTTGCAATAGGGATTTTCCCATTTGTCTCTATATTTGCCCTACACCTGTTCCTCCCCATAGCTTGTCCACCAACTCTCATAATTCCTCAAATAGCTATGGGAGCTGAAATCCAAGACAACTGGAAGACTGCTCTCAACAGAAAGATCTAGCATAGCACATTGACTGAACTGCTGGATAATGAATCAACACTTCTGCAATATGCATTCAACACTGCTGCTCTGGTTGGGACTAGCAGTAAGATTCCAATAATATCTTTCTTTGTTGTCCCCCCCCTCCCCCTAAATCTAAATCAAGAATTTGAATTTGTCTGATGAATTGGAGATAAACCATAACTTGCTGGTAGAGTGCAAGCATTTTGCCCAGAAGGTCCTAAGTTCAGTCAGAAACCAGACACTTCAAGAATTTGGAGAGCTGCTGTGTATCAGAGCAGAAAATACTACTGTGTTCCAATTAGTATCACTATTGGAGTGATTTGCAGTGAATCTCTTCGCAGCCATTGGGGGATCCTTTAGTCTTCCAGATGTTTTGAGGAAGCCTTTATCCAGCCTCACTTAGTATCGCCAATTATAAAAGATTGTGGTAAGGGTAGGTCAAAATATCTAGAAGGCCAAAAGTTTTCACCTTTTGGGTTAATCTCTTTCCTTTTCTCAATCTCTCTCTGAAAAAAGGGAAGGCTGACTTTCTCTGAACTCCAGTGCTATGTGGTACTGAACATCCAAATCTTGAAGAAGTTACTTTTATATTACAACCTTAATAATACCCAGTCTGAGAGTTGTTGACTAAAAAAGCAATTGTCCCAAGTCTCCCTTGGCATTTGTCTACCCTTTCCCTGCAACACAGCATTGTTGTTGAATATACTAGAGTATAAGCTGATTTTTTCAGCCCTTTTTTAAGGATGAAAAAGCCCCCCTCAGAGGTTTATTTTGCTATTATTATTATTTTATTCTATTTATTATTATTACATTTATTATTTTACTCTATTATTACTGTTATTATTACATGTCCATTATTTTACTCTCTTTATTATTATTGGGAGGATACATAAGCACATTTACACCGAAGAAGGTTAGAATAATGGTTTAATCAGAGTTGGACAGTCTTATCTTAAATTACAGTTATATTATTTATTTATTAATTATTTTATTTAAAACATTTATATTCCACCCTTCTCACACCGAAGAGGACTCAGGGCGGAGCACAGCATATACACGGCAAACATTCAATGCCGGGACACAGATTCACATACAATACATAAACATTAAAAACACTTGTCAAAATATTAAAATACACCATTTAAAACCGTCCTAGCCATCCGCATCAAATCCAATTGGCCTTGTCATCTTTCCCACTGTCGCTTCATTGCCCTGTCCTGAAAGCTTGGTCCCACAGCCAAGTTTTTACCATCCTTCTAAAGGACAGAAGGGAGGGGGCCGACCTGATCTCACCAGGAAAGGAGTTCCATAGCCTGGGAGCAATCACCAAGAAGGCCCTGTCTCTCATCCCCACCAATCGTGCCTGTGACACGCGGCAGGACCTCCCCGGAGGATCTTAATCTCCATGATGATTCATAGGAGGAGATGCGTTATATGTAAATATTCAAAAACATTTAACCCTCTGAAGCCTCAATTAATGTCATTTTATTGGTATCTATTTTTATTTTGAAATTTACCAGTAACTGCTGCATTTCTCACCCTCGGCTTATACTTGAGTCAATACGTTCTCCCAGTTTTTTTTTGTGGTAAAATTAGGTGTCTTGGCTTATATTCGGGTCAGTCTATACTCAAGTATATATGGTAAATCTTTCTGACTTATGGCAATCATAAGATGGACTTAATATGTTTTCTTGCAAGATTTGTTCAGAGGAGAATTACCTTTGCCATTTTCTGAAACTGAAAGAGTATGATTTTCTCAAGGTCACTTGGGCTTCCATGGTTAAGTGGAGATTTGTGTGACGGCGCGAGTGGCGCCACCTATGTATAGAACTGTTAGTTGTAAGATTTAASCTGTTGTATMATGCTTAATCCTGCCCCTTTTTACACTGCTTAGGTATAGTTGTATGGATTGGTTGATTGTAGCTGTCAATCAGTACTGTTTGGCTCCACCTCTTCCTGCAAGAGGGGAGAACTTCCTTTTTCTTCTTCATTCTGCCTTCAGAGTTCGTACCAGATGGACGTGAGTAAGAGRCCTGACTCTAAAGGACCCTGATTTAAGTTACCTCTTAGYACCAGTTCTGAGGTTTYTTACCCYTGGGACTCATGCTTTATGTCCAGATCGTCCTGGAYAAYTATTGAGGAGWTCCCARGYGCCTTCAAGCCGGTTCTTTTGGCACCAAAGGAAGATCCTGAATCTTCAAAGCATAGGCCATCTGAACTGGGGTTGTGGTTTGCTCCGGCATTCACAGCCATTGAGGAAGGAGGAAACTTGGTGAGGCTTCTCAGCTTCAAAGCCCTTGGACCCAGGACTAATTGAGACTGTAATGGGAAAACCCTCTAAGGTTTTCCAGCTCATTGCTTTGAAGAAATGACTTTGTGATAAATAAATCTTATTTTGAGCTATTTACAGCGTTTTGGGTTTTTGGGAGTTCCAGTTTCCTATAGGAGGGCAAGAAGCAATCCCTTGGGGGAAAGGTACCATGTCCATCCCTTCTTCATTAAGACTAATAGCCCCCAAGCGCGACGGCACAATTTGAACCACAGTCTCTGGAGTCATAGTCTAGTGCTCACTACAAGGCATCACACTGATCTATTCTCACAATTGAAATCTCACAATTGAAATCTAGAACACGTGATCAAACTATAAAAAACGAAGGAAATTCTATTTAGAACGTCAGCTTTTTGCCCATGCCATGCTACTCAGTTTGAGCCACTGAAGGAAGCTGGAGCTAAGGAGGAAATTGAGTGGAATAGAGAAGCTGGGGCATTTTTTAAAGCAGCTGAAAAGGTAGAATAGAACTGAAACAAGTAGAATGAAATAGAATTGAGACTGCTCCTAAAGAAATTAGGATAGTTGGGGGCATACTACAAAAAGGCAGAAAAGAAGATGTGATTGTGGCAAAGGCATTATTAAGTAGTACCCTCCTAAGCCTTGGTTTCTGAAAGAATCCTCTTTAGCAAGATGTTTCCCTGTTCCAAAATATGCCTCTGCTCCAACCTAAGGGAGGCAAAGGGATAAGATTAGCAGTAATGACTACAGATAGGTTTGTATTATTCTTAACCATAGATAATTTTTAACTATGCTTGAATGAGAAGCCTGTCGAAAATTGTAATGTCTTTATCTGCTTCTTCTTGCCTCCGGGCTTTCTAAAAATAAGGCTACTGTATGTTTTGGTTGTAGGTTTTTTAAAAAGCCTCTTGACTTTTTATTATCTAAATCTAATTTCCTGTTTGCATGAAACATGCATTTGTCACGCAGAGCTATTCTCTCTGTAAAATGCTATAATTGTTTTCAGAAATTGTTTACTCTCTAGATTCAATATGTCATTCACAGCAGGCTCAATATATCAAACAAAATGTCTCCAGGCGATGGTCAGCAAAGTGCAATTCATTAGAAACGCACATTGTGACGGGTAGTTTGTGGAGTGGGAGAGGGTCCCTTTTATGCTGGCTTCCATCCCACATTTTAGCTCAAACAATGTGGGTCAGAATAGGCAAACTGAAATGGAACAGCTTTTCAAATAGATTTAAATATAGGCTGGAAAAGGGAGGGGTTCAAGGATTAAAAACAACCCACGCAAGACTAATTTCATTTGCTATGCTAAATTGAAGTAACCCCCATTAAGTCATGAAGCTTGACAGTACTGTTCCATTATCCAGGCGGAGGCCACAAGGGGGCGCTAGAGAGAGAAAGATAGTCCATTTTATGGGGATGGAGGGTGGGTTGAAGGAAGAATGCCATTTTCCCCTGTTCTCCAGTTATTCCCCCACCCATGTCCCCATTATGGAAACAACCCTAATTTTCTATAGGGGAAGGGGGCATAACCAGTGAAAACAGGGGAAATTGTTTTTCTCCTTCAACTCCCTCAACGTTCCACCTTGTAGTTTAAGATCCACCAGGGAGGACCTGCTCTCCATCCCACTGGCCTCACAAACACGTCTGGTGGGGACGAGGGACAGGCCTTCTTGGTGGTGACCCCCCGCTTGTGGAATTCGCTCCCCAGCGAGATTTGATTGGCGTCCTCCCTCCTTTCCTTTAGGAAAAAACTGAAATCATGGTTTTGGAACCAGACTTTTGGCTAGCAGGCACAACGGCACTTTGGACATTGAACCGGACCATATGATTGTTATGATGATGGAAACAGCTATATGACTGTATAATTAATGTTATTGTTTTAATCTATTGTATATTTGTGGTTTTATATTGTTGTTATATTGTGATATTGTGGCATCGAATTGTTGCCAGTGTTAGTCGCTCTGAGCCCCCCTTGGGGTTGAGAAGGGGGGCGGGGTAGAAATGTAAATAAATAAATAAACAAACCCCTCCTCCCCCCTGTAAAATAGAATATCCTATTCTCTCTAGCACTCCCTTGTGGCCCCCGCCCAGACAGTACCAGACTGACTGACCAATGGTGTATCTCTATACCATAGAAGAAATGCAGTTTGACACCACTTTAAGTGTCATGGCTCAATGCTATGGAATCTTGGGATTTGTAGTTTGGTGAGTTAGTTGCACTCCTTGGCAGAGAAGACTAAAAGACTTAACTCCCATGATTCTATAGCACTGAACCATTGCAGTTAAAGCGACGCAGATCAGGTTTCCATTTAATCAAAGGTGTACTCTAGTTGTCCCAGTTCACAATACATAGCCCACCTTTCCACAGTTCCCTGTCCAACTATGTCAGAGTTTTTTCTAAACATGAGAAAGAATCAGTTGTGCCAGTGGAACAGCTGGCCTGAAGGTCAGCAGTTCAAAACCGTGAGACAGGATGAGCTCCCATCTGTCAGCTCCAGCTTCCCGTGTGGGGACATGAGAGAAGCCTCCCACAGGATGGCAACAAATCCGGGTGTCCCCCGGGTAACATCCTTGCAGACGGCCAATTTTCTCACACCAGAAGGGACTTGCAGTTTCTCAAGTCGCTTCTGACACTATAAAAAAAGTTGTGTCAAGGTTGTGTCTCCACTGCACGACTGAACCTATATTTGGAACAGCGAAATTTATACCCATCTATTTTAATTCATCGACATGCTCCAAATCTGAATAACATTTGAAAAGAATGAATATTAATTGTGGGTTGAAAAAGCCCTACCTCTGAGACAACTATTTTTGTTCATGAGATATGAAGTACTATTTAATCCCAAAGAGGCAATGGTCTGTTTCGTAGAGAAGAGCGTAGGCACGCTGATTCTATTCCATGCAAGAAAGATCATTATGAAGAAAAAATGAGGTGTGATTTTCATTCCTGTCAGCTCCCTCCTCCCCTCAAAGGATAAAGAATGGCTCAATCTTTCCTGACTTCTTATTATTCGAAATTATTTCTCAGGTTTCCCAGTTCAGTGTACAAGCACGGCATAAATCCAGCTGTTAGTTCCAACTCAAATAGAGGTCCTCAATGAAGGTAAGTTAGGGTACATCTACACTGTGAAATTATTGTAGTTTGACACCACTTTAACTACTGTTGCTACATGTTATAGAATTATGGAAATTGTACTTTTACAGCCTTTAGCTTTTTTTTGGTCTTTGCTAAAGATTACTGTTAGGAATTGTAGCAGTTGAAGTCCAAAACACCTAGAGAGCCCAAGTTGCCCATGCCTGATGTAGACACACTTCTATATAGAAATATGTTGCCATGTTCATGTACTCCAAATTGGAACTTGAGCCTTCTCTAAGACAATGCTAGTGTGTGTATATATGTGGAGTCCTTTTTGGAAATGATTGGGCAAAACTGGACTGCTAAACCCCATATACAGTTGATCTCCCTCTGGAATTGTCAGTTGGAATTGTCCTAAATGACCAAGCACGAAAAAGATCAATATATAATAAAGCCAGCATAGAAGTAATTTCAGCTGCACACACTCTATCCCCGGGGTACTCAAACTTTTAAAGCAGGGGGGCGGTTCATGGTCCCTCAAACTGTGGGAAGGCTGGACAATAGTTTGGGGAAAATGAATAAATTCCTATGCACACTGCACATATCTCAGTTGTAGTACAAAAAAGACTATGAAAGAACAACACAATATTTAAAATGAAGAACAATTTTAACCAACATAAACTTGCTAGTATTTCAATGGGAAGTGTGTGCCTGCTTTTGACTGATGAGATATTCAAACTAATTAGGATTGTTGTGTTCCTTCAAGTCATTTCAGACATAGGGTGACCCTCAGTCTCAAGTTTAGGGTTGGGCTGAGTAAATGACCTTGGAGGGCTGCATCTGGCCCACGGGCCTCAGTTTGGGCACCCGTGCTCTATCCTAAAATATTTACATGGAAACAGTCTACACTGACTATTTTCCAGTGGGTTAAAGCGCTGAGCTGCTGAGCTTGTTGACCGAAAGGTCACAAGTTCGAATCCAGGGAGTGGCGTGAGCTTCTGCTGTCAGCCCCAGCTTCTGACAACCTAGCAGTTCAAAAAGATGCAAATGTGAGTAGATCAATAGGTACTGCTCTGGTGGGAAGGTAACGGCACTCCATGCAGTCATTCCAGCCACATGACCTTGAAGGTGTCTACGGACAACGCCGGCTCTTCGGCTTAGAAATGGAGATGAGCACCAACCCCGAGAGTTGGACACAGCTGGACTACATGTCAGGGGAAAACCTTTACCTTTACTAGTCTACACTGAACACAGGGAGAACCTTGAACAGACATTGTGCTGGAAAGAGTGTTCATAGTCAAGCCTGGTTGACTGATAATGGCATGGGTAGATGTTATTGACCTATCCTCTGACAGGCACTTGAAGGACTTCATCAGACACTATGTCCCCTCCATTTCTATACACCTAAAAAATGGAGTCCCACAGAGCCAATCAGATGATGGAAGAGCATTCCATGGGATCAACATGTTGATCGATGTTTGAAGTGTATAGAAATGGGAGGCTTTAAAATGGACAGGAATTGACTTCAGTGGTCTCCTGTGCGTAGAAACTGTGAAAAGCGGGTAATGTAATGGGGGATGGTAAGTGCTGTATTTCTTCATCTTCTTTCCATTTTGTGAAATTGGAGGAGGCGATCCTGTATGGTGGGGATGAATAAATTAGTTGGTTCCTTTACAGACAGAATGTGACCTAAAGAAGACAATGATGAGTGCTTTCCTCCCACCTCCTAGGTCACCAGTTCAGGATCATCCTATACCCTGATGTTTCTGGACCAACATCAGAAACACAGAGTCAATTTAAATAGTGTCCAGGCAGCTATGCATGTAAAAAAGTAAAATCAATTGGAAGTAGAATGCAAGAGGTCATATAAACCATTTATCAAGAGAAGCAGACACCCCCAAAAGAATCACACTCAAAAGATCCCAAGAAACCCAAATTAATAAGGTGCCAGATTGATGTGTCCTGCTGGAGTCACTCCTGTCACAGACACATTATATGCTGGCAGGTCACATGGGGTGTTCCAGTTGCACTCTTTCACATTCAACTGCAGCTAAGTGTAGTGATTGGCTCACCTCGGTAACCAGAAGCACCCACAATGCTCTAATATAATAGGCTTAGGAGTGACACTTGGTAACCCTTATTGTTTTGGGTTTCTTGGAGTGTTTTGAGTGTGATTCTTTTGGAGGTGTCTGCTTGATAAAGGGTGTAGCCACCATTTACTACAGTATAGTACCATATGTAAACAGATGAAAAAGAAACACAATGACATGACCATATTTGAATAAATGTTGATTTTGTTGTTGAAAAATAAACGTAGGTTGTTGTTGATGGAGAAATAAAACATCTCCTGAAAATAAACCCTAACACATCTTTTGGAGGAAAAAATAATACAAGACCCTGTCTTATTTTCAGGAAAATGGGGTAGGGGAAATGTAGGACTCTGTTTTTTAGGTGTATAGAAATGGAGGGGATACAGTATCTGATACAGTACTTAATAGGTAAGTACCATATGTAAACAGATGAAAAAGAAATACAATGACATGATTATATTTGAATAAATGTTGATTTTGTTTTGTTTTTTGAATACCTGGCTACTCTAAATGAATTCAAGTCTCCAGAGTCAGATGAACTACATCCAAGAGTATTGAAGGAACTAGAAGAAGAATTACAGAACCACGACAATAATCTTTGAGAATTCTTGGAGAACATGAGAAGTTCCAGCAGACTGGAGGAGGGCAAATGTTCCTATCTTCAAAAAGGGAAAAAAGAGGATCCAAATAATTACCGATGTCAAGTCAACTTGACATCAATACCAAGAAAGATTCTGGAGTAGATCATTAATGCTGTGATCGCTAAAAGTCAATATGGATTTCTCAAAATCAATTCATGCCAGACTAATCTTATCTCTTTTTTGAGAGAGAGTTACAAGCTTGGTAGATGCAAGGAGTGCTGTGGATGTAGCATATCTTGATTCCAGTAAGACCTTGGGCAAGGTCTCCCGTGATCTTCTACAAACAAACTAGTAAAACATGGGACAATACTACTGATAGGTGGATTTGTAATTGGTTAAGCCACCAAACCCAAAAGGAGCTCACCAATGGTTCCTCTTCTTCTTGGAAAGAAGTTACTAGTGGAGTACCGCAGGGTTCTGTCCTGGCTGAGCTGTTCAACATCTTAATTATTAGGGCCCCTTCTACACTCCCATTTAATCCAGAATATCAAAGCAAATAATCCACATTATCTGCTTTGAACTGAATTATGAGTCTTTACTGCTATAAAAACCATTTCAAAGTAGATAATCTGGATTTTATATGGCAGTGTAGAAGGGGCCTTGGATGAAAGTTTAGGGGACATGCTTATCAAGTTTGCAGATGACACTAAATTAGGAGGGATTGCTAAAACTCCAAAAGACAGGATCAGAATTCAAAACAACCTTAACAGATTAGAGAGCTGGGCCAAAACTAACAAAATGAATATCAATAAGGAGAAGTATAGGATACTCCACTTAGGAAAAAATATTGAAATGCACACATGATGGGTGATACCTGGCTCGACCGCAGTACATGTGAAAAAGATCTTGGAGTCCTCGTGGACCACAAGTTAAACATGAGCCAGCAATGTGGTGCAGCAGCTAAAAACACACACAACAACAATGGGATTTTGGGCTGCATCAAAAGAAAAACAGTGTCTTGATCATGGGAAGTCATGATGCCCTTCTGCTTTGCTTTGGTCAGACCTGATCTGGAACATTGTGTCCACTTCTGGACACAGAAATGCAAGGATATTGATGAGCTGGAAGGTGTCCAGAAAAGGAAGACTAAAATGATCAAAGGTTTGAAGACCATGCCCTATGAGAAGTGGCTTAAAGAGCTAGGTATATTTAGCTTGCAGTAGAGAAGGTTGAGAGGAGACATGATAGCTATATATAAATATGTGAAATAATGCCATAAGGAAGAGGGAACAGCCTTGTTTTCTGCTGCCCTTGAAATTAGGACTCAGAACAATAGGTTCAAATGACAGGAAAGGAGATTCCACCTGAACATTAGGAAGAACTTCCTGACCATGAGAGCTGCCTCAGAGTGTGATAGAGACTCCATTTTTGGAGGCTTTTAAACAGAGACTGGATGGCTATCTGTGAAAGGTGCTTTGGTTCTGCTTTTCCTGCATGGCAGGGGGGTTGGACTAGATGGCCCAATTCTATGGTTTTATATGCTGCCCACCTGGAAAGACTTTGCATGTTGCAGCAACAGACCAATCAGTCTGTAAATTGTACTGTTAGCTGAGCTGGAGATTTTCACATTTTTGTCCACTTACATCACCACTTGGAAACCTACATCCTACATGAAGCTTTGGTTGGGGTCCAGCTTTGGTTCTGTTCGTTTCAGGGGAAAACTTGCAACTGACCTAAAGAAGTCCCATTTGGCTCAAGCATAATTTCCATCCAAGCCGCAACCATAAAACCAACGCTATTCAGAAAGCAAGCAGAAAAACAGTAACCAAAATTATGATGAGGGCAGCATGGTCTCTAGGGATCAGACCTATTTAAGCACAGCTATTTGCACAAAAGAGAGGAAAACGCTAACCACCTTGCCTTGCTTTTTTCTTACTACAGAAATGAATCCCCCACACATACTTTGTGCTCCTGCTGCTCTGTTGATAGCAATCTTTGCTGTTAGTGTGACTGAGCCAAGAATTAAAGCCTCTTTTTCTGAAAGATTTGACATCCATTCTTTCGTGCATTGAGTCTGCAAATGGAATGGCAACAAAGGGGAGTTGTTCTAAACAAAGCTTTGGGAGAGCTTTCCCCCGAGCATGCTTTTGCTTTAATTACAGTCTGCCAATACTTGCATGCCATTTGTCAGCAATTTGAATTGAGCTGTCTTCCTTTGACTTGCTTGTTATTCACCAGAGCAGTCAGAAAGAAAGAAAATGCTGAGTGGCTCGTTGCTGCCCCTTTCTGGTACAAGAGCATTTTGTATTTGTGTTAAAATCTCATAATGGGACCACAAATCTCAGGACTGGATCTTCCATGCCCTAAACGGCATTGGGTGTGTCTAACTGTGCAGGGATCTGAATGGGGTGAAGCAACAATAGCATATTCATTTTCTCTATTATTGTTGTTCATTCGTTTAGTTGCTTCCGACTCTTTGTGACCTCATGAACCAGCCCATGCCAGAGCTCCCTGTTGGCCGTCACCACCCCCAGCTCCTTCAAGGTCAGATCAGTCACTTCAAGGATGCCATCCATCCATCTTGCCCTTGGTAGGCCCCTCTTCCTTTTTCCTTCCATTTTCCCCAGCATAATTGTCTTCTCTAAGCTCTCCTGTCTTCTCGTGATGTGGCCAGATCCCCCGGTAGCTCAGTGGGTTAAACCCCTGTGCCAGCAGGACTGAAGACCGACAGGTCGCAGGTTCGAACCCGGGGAGAGGCGGACGAGCTCCCTCTATCAATTCCAGCTCCTCATGCGGGGACATGAGAGAAGCCTCCCACAAGGATGATAAAAACATCAAATCATCCGGGCGTCCCCTGGGCAACGTCCTTGCAGATGGCCAATTCTCTCACACCAGAAGTGACTTGCAGTTTCTCCTGACATGACAAGTTGCTCCTGACATGACAAAAAAATTGATGTGGCCAAAATACTTCATCTTTGCCTCTAATATCCTTCCCTCCAATGAGCAGCCGGGCTTTATTTCCTGAAGTATGGACTGGTTGGATTTATTTATTTATTTTAAAAAATTCTATACCGATCTTCTCACCTACAGGAGGGACTCCGGTTCACAACATGTGTTCATATACAAAAATACAAACCACACAATGCATCATCATTACACAATTAAAAACATATTACAATACAACATCGTCATCATCAGCCTTGGATCTTCTGGCGATCTTGCCTCACCTCATTCCTCTGGTGACATTTTCAGCCACATTTTCTGGCTGACTTCTTCTGCTGTCAGTTACAGTGCCTGGCTGCACTGTTGCATGGAAAAGACAACAACATGCAGGATCAACCATGTAACCATGGAGCAACTGTTAAACAGTCCTGATGGGAGACCACCTATTCATTTATTTATTTACAATATTTATATTTCGCCCTTCTCACCCAGCAGGGGACTCAGGGTGGATCACAATGCACATATACATGGCAAACATTCAAGGCCATAGACACGCAACATATATAGACAGACATACAGAGACTATTTAACTTTCCAGCTTCATGAGGGTATGCTTGAATTCCAGCCACTGGGGGAGCTATCGCTTCACCGTCCACTTCTGACACCAATGAAGTACTTCCTCATTCTTTTGCACTCTGCTGGAGATTTTTATGGTGTCGTAAATTAGTTAAATTAGCCTCCCCGCATAAGCGGTACCTACATTTCCTACTTAGAGTCATAGAATCATAGAATCAAAGAGTTGGAAGAGACCTCATGGGCCATCCAGTCCAACCGCCTGCCAAGAAGCAGGAATATTGCATTCAAATCACCCCTGACAGATGGCCATCCAGCCTCTGTTTAAAAGCTTCCAAAGAAGTAGCCTCCACCACACTCCAGGGCAGAGAGTTCCACTTGACAGATGCAACTGTCGTCCAGGCTGCAAAGATTGACAGCAAGCTAGACAAATGATCGCGAGCTTACTCCAACCCGGGCTGGCTTCAAACTCATGACCTTTCAGTCAGTGGTGATTTTAATGCACTGACTCCCAACCAGCTGCACCACAACCTGGTACTTGGTGCTGTGATCTATATTTCAGAGGAAAGAACTGCCAAAACCACGTGAGTATGCCTTGCCCATGAAGACTCGGTGAAATTCATGTTGTTCTCCCATCCAAGTACTAATCAGTGCTGAATCAGTCAGGTTTTCAAGATGGGATCAGGTGAATTTAGGGGATTTAGGCTCTACGTGTGGGGATATATGCACACAATTTCCTTAGCTCTCTATGTAGAGGAGTTGATCCTCTTCAGGAAGGAAAGAGCAAATCTGGAGCTGTGAAGGGGAACGGCCTTCCCTTTCTGTTTTGGTTCTCAACACCAAGAAATGATTGCCTACATAAATGCCAAGGGCAGAACACACAGGATCATCATCATTTAACATTATTTATACCCCTTATCACTCCCGCTCTGAGAGAAGCGAAACAACTGCAAAAACATGTGAAAGACTAGTAGACAGGCCATATGCTGGTAACAAAAAATAGGAGTAAAATGAAGAGCTACATAAACTTACAACATAGTTAGGGTGGGTTTGGTTTCTTTTTAAAGGTGAAACATTTGAAACTGTGCAAAGTATATCTCTGTGTATCAAATTGTCTTATTCAAATAACAGTCCTTCTTTCTTTAGCTGGACTTGCCACTCTTCAGCAGAAGAGGCAATTACCTCATTTGGCAGATGCCAGGAACCAGAAGTGATAGCCTGCCAACCCTTCTTCTTGTTCTCCCCGCCATACCATTTCCCCTTCTTGCAGGACTGACCCCTAACCCAAAAGTAGCTCCAAGGTATTTATTTTCTTCTAAATACGAAGCTGCAGTATAACATCTGCAGGGCTTTATATTCCCTCCTACTAGAATCTGGAAATGTTAATTTTGGGAAATAAGGAAAGTAGTATTTCCAAACTCTGCTCACTTTTGCATGAAGGCATAAGCACTACTATTTCAACTAGACGCCAGCCACCAACAGCCACTGAAACTAAACAGCTTGAACCAACATGCCCTTAAACTATCTATCTTCTAAAAGTCGTGATTTCTTTCCATACCCAGCACCCTGTTTCACACCACTACAGCCTCTAGAGAGTCTTCAAAGCAACCTTGTGGTAAATGCACTGCAATTGTCCTTGAGCTTACAGGAAAATGGCTTGTGCTTGCTGTCCTTCAAATTCCTCCTGGTCCATGTCCCTGAAACACCCAGTAACCACAATGTTCCAGAAGAAGGATAAAATGATTTGATTCAATTCTTTCATAACTGGTTCAAGCCACTTGTTAGTATATTTTTTTCATGGTAGGCAGCAAACAGTTGTTTATGAAACAGTGCTGACATTTAGGATTGTGCAACCTTCCACTTTAGCTGAATTTTCAGTACGAACAGACACCAGAATTATAGGCAGAGATACTTGATAGCCCACAAATGGCACTACCTTAACATGGGGATGGGACTGTATGTTCCTATCAAGCTGATAGCAGCAGTGTAGGCGCTCCCGTATCAGGCAGGATTTTATTGAGCTAGAAGAAATGTGCCAAACTGCTACTCAAGGAATAGTGGAACTTGACACTGGTGATGGCATCAAAGCTAACACTTGCTAGCACTTCACAGAGAAGGTCAAGATAAACCCATTTTGAATGTCTTTTACCATGAAAATTTTATAATGAGACAACCCAACATTTGGCGTAGGATCAAAAAATCAATCCGAAACATGACTGACTGATTTTTTCAGGCAACCAAAGGGTCAACTATTATACAAGGACACCACCTGATGGCCAATACAGTAATCAAAGAGGCTATATAATTGGAAGGAAAAATGGAGAAACTTAATTTTCTCTGCAAAAACAAGACCAGCACCAGATTGTGGAACAGACCATGAACCACTAATATTAAAAACTAGAGTAAAGCTAAAGAAGGACGTTCAATCAATGCCAAAATACAATCTGAAGAACACCCATGATATAATTTAAAGATTTGCACTTAAGACTAATTGATCAGGAACTTGAAGAACTCTGGGCGAAGTCAAAGACATTGCCAAAGAGGAATACAGATGCACTGTCTGCAACCAAAAAGAAAAAAGAATCCTCAATGGATTTGAGTTGTTTGCCATTTTATATCAGGGATATTTGAGCATTATTGGACTATTATAGGAATATTCTGTTGATGTCACCCCCAAAGTTGTAAATGAATGATAGGCATCTTCCATTCTGGCTCCATCTCAATTTCCTGGCCAGATGTTGATCTTCTCGACTGGCATTGATCTTATGTTGACTTCCTTTTTAACATTGTAAACATTTCTGTTATCACTGTCCCAATTCTTATCAGAGTTTACTCTTAATTACAGTCCAGCAAGCAGATAGCTAGCCGTTTTAGGCCTGGGTCTTTTACTGGTGTTTCCAAAATTATTAGCTCCATCCATACATCCTTCCATTCTTCCATTCATTCCCACACATCATATTATCAAATCCACATTTATCAAATCTGCAATGATATTTTTGTGACAATGTCGGGAGGGGAGAGGCTGACTACCCGCAAAGGATTACTACTACCACATCAGCTCTAGATTATTAAATATTGTTTTCTTAAGTGAGCAGATGGCGACTACTGGGTGGCATATGCTCTGTATCACAAACTAGACCTGATGTGATCTATCCAATACAATTTTCTTAATCAGCACCCATATAACCAAACCAAATCTAAAACTAATTTGTAGCCCTTTTGGTAATAATGTTGGAGAGTGGTCCCTGGTCAAAGTAGTCCCTGTAGAAGTGGTCCCTGTTCAATAAAAAGTTGGAAACCACTGACCTAAAGCTACCCCATGACTTCCAGCCAATGGAAAATGTACATCTCTCTCTCTCTCTATCTATCTGTGATTTATCTGGTCAGGAGGGTACAGCTGTGCTTGATCTCATTTCCTGCACTCTAAATATGGGAATGTGGGCATAAAAGGTGGAACGCAGATACTGATCTTGCACTGCCCACTATCCTAGAGCAAAGGGCGGAGGGCAGAAGCCTGAGCATTCTTTGCATGACTCAGCAATTTCTGCTGAAGGTATGGGGGAAAAACCTCCCAAAGTTTGGTCTCTGGCTCATAAAGCTTATGAGTTAAAAACTTAAGAATTGAAACTTACCCAATATTTTTTTGTTTCGATTTTGTAAACGTCAAAAGCCTCTCAAAGTCAGTTTTATTTTCAGCACAAGGAAGCAAAACAAAGCCAAAAAGTTGCTTTTGCTTTTTAATTAATGTCCTCTCACCATTAGGAGAGGGAAGCACCAGGGAGAAAGCAGAGTTCACTGGGAAAGAGATTGAGAAAGCACAGAATTCTGAGAAATGTAGTTTCGGAAAACAAGGAGCCCTATGGAAGAAAATTCAAAAGATCCTGCCCTAAATTACATTTCCCAGAATTCTGCTCAGCATCAGATATCCCCCAATCAGGATATATATACTACCCTCCGTAGTAGCAGCCAGCCAAGAATTCCAATAAACTGTTGAATCTGCAAAGAGAAGGATTGACTGATACTTCTAGTAAGTAAATCTCTGTGCTGGGAAAAAAAATCCCTAAATGGAAGTTTTATTGGTTAATATGAGAGACATCCAATGAGAGAGCTCTTGCGGCTTTTTTAAAAAAACGTTTTTTCAAAACTTTAAAAAAATCCCTAAACCCAGTTGTATGAATATTTCTGAAAGTTTGGGGGAATTATCCCCTGTTATCTTCTGCCATTATATGGAAAATTCAAGGAGATAGCTCTTGTAGTGGTTTTTTAAAAATGTTGTTTATAAAATTTTGAAAATTCACCAAAAATCCTTCGATAAGTGAAACATTCTGCAAACATGAGGGAGAAAGGAGTCCCTGAAGTTTCCCCACTTGTGCAATTACTATAATGGAAAAGTAATGAAATTTCGTTACTCTCGTTACAGTATCGAAATTTTCACGAACAATATTTTAGTAACGAAACGCCAGCACCCCCTAATTTTGTAATGTGTTTTGAAACATTCTTTCCATCGATTTCACAGCCCTAGTTCCTGACAGCTGTAGTACTATAGGTCTTTGGCCTTTTTTGCCAAAGAGTGTAGCACCTCACTGAACTAGAGATCCCACAATTCCATAACATTGAGCCAAGGTACTTAAAGCTGTGTTGAACTGCATCACCTCAACCCTTTCTAACTCAATTAACTCATAGGCTAACTTTATCTGCTATGGCTCAATGCAGTGGAATCATGCGCTTTGTGGTTTGGTGAAGTACCAGCACTCTTTGACAGAGACTACACCTCCCAGGATTCCACAGCATTGAGCCAGGGCAGTGGTCCACGCTCTGGTTACATCCCATATAGACTATTGCAATGCTCCCTACGTGGGGTTGCCTTTGAAGACTGCCCGGAAGCTCCAACTAGTCCGTTTGGCAGCCAGGCTACTGACAGGAGCGGGGTACAGGGAGTGCACAATTCCTCAGTTGTGCCACTTCCACGGGCTGCCAATTAGCTTCCGAGCACAATTCAAAGTGCTGGTTTTAAACTACAAAACACTATATGGTTCTGGCCCAGTTTACCTGTCTGAATGTATTCTCCCCTATGAACCATCAAGGCTGTTAAAATCTTCTGGAGGGGCCCTGCTCTCAGTCCCGCCACTTTTGCAATCGCATCTGGTGGGAACGACAGACAGGGCCTTTTCTGTGGTGGCCCATTGGCTATGGAACTCTCTCCCAAATGAGATCAGATCTGCCCCCTCCCTCTTGACCTTCAGGAAGCTAGTGAAATCCTGGCTATGGAACAAAGCATTCCCAGAATAATGGCTGAGATCGGCAATAGACTAAAATTATCGACCACATATGCGGACTGAGTTGGACATGATTTTACCTGGGCGAATTGGCTTATATGTATTTTATTCTATATGTATTTTAATCTATTGTTGTTGTATGATGTTTTAGACTGTAGTGTTATCATTGAATCCTTGCTGTTAGCCGGTCTGAGTCCCTCTACGGAGGTAGAGAAGATCGGGATACAAAAGTTTTAAATAAATAATAAACTTCATTAATTGCAGTGCAGATGCACTCTACTCTACACTCTAAAATAGTGAAGAGTAGAGACATCACACTGGCAAGGAAGATCCGCATAGTTAAAGCTATAGTCACCTATGGATGTGAGAGCTGGATCATAGGGAAGGCTGAGTGAAGGAAGACAGATGCTTTTGAACTGTGATGTTGGAGGAAAATTCTGAGAGCGCCTTGGACTGCCAGAAGATCCAACCAGTCCATTTGTTGTTCATTCGTTCAGTCATTTCCGATTCTTCGTGACCTCATGGACCAGTCCACGCCAGAGCTCCCTGTCGGCCGTCACCACCCCCAGCTCCTTCAAGGTCAATCAATTCACTTCAAGGATGCCATCCATCCATCTTGCCCTTGGTCAACTCCTCTTCCTTTTTCCTTCCATTTTCCCCAGCATCATTGTCTTCTCTAAGCTTTCCTGTCTCCTCATGATGTGGCCAAAGTACTTCATCTTTGCCTCTACTATCCTTCCCTCCAGTGAGCAGTCGGGCTTTATTTCCTGAAGTATGGATTGGTTGAATCTTCTCGTGGTCCAAGGCACTCTCAGCACTTTCCTCCAGCACCAGTCCATACTTCAGGAAATAAAGCCCGACTGCTCACTGTATATAAAACTAGCATATATTCTTTCCTCCCCACATACCTTTTTCCCTTTCCCTTTTTCCTTTCCTTGTGGCACCTTCCTTCTCTTCCCCTTATATACGTATATCACCTTTATTTCCCAGTGACATCACAGCCAATCCTTCATGTAGCAACAGCCAATCCTGTGACATCACAAAAGACCAACTGTCTTTGAGATATAGACAGACAGGCGACCATACATACATACATACATATATACATACATACTTTGACAAAAGCAATGGTATTCCCCATAGTCACCTATGGGTATGAGAGCTGGACCACAGGGAAGGCTGAGTGAGGGAAGATAGATGCTTTTGAACTATGGTGCTGGAGGAAAGTTGTGAGAGTGCCTTGACCGCTAGAAGATCCAACCAGTCCATACTTCAGGAAATAAAGCCAGACTGCTCACTGGAGGGAAGGATAGTAGAGGCAAAGATGAAGTACTTTGGCAAAATCACGAGAAGACAGGAAAGCTTAGAGAAGGCAACGATGCTGGGGAAAATGTCAGGAAAAAGGAAGAGAAGCCAACCAAGGGCAAGATGGATGGATGGTATCCTTGAAGTGACTGGATTGACTCAGGAGCTGGGGATGGTGACAGCCGACAGGGAGCTCTGGCGTGGGCTGGTCCATGAGATCACAAAGAGTCGGAAAAGGGTGAACGAATAAACAACAAAAGATGCACTCTAGAGCAATTCAGGTTTCCAAATGCACTTATATTCTTATACATTTGGCTTCACTAGGTTATTCCTTTCAAGAGGCCCCTTCTGCACAGCCATATAACCCAGAATATCAAGGCAGGAAACCCCACAATATCTGCTTGGAACTGGGATATCAGAGGCCCCTTCCACACAGCTCTACATCCCAGAATACCAAGGCAGAAAATCCCACAACTTCTGCTTTGAACTGGGTTATCTTAGTCCTACACTCAGATGTGGGATTTTCTGCTTTGATATTCTGGGATAGAGGGCTGTGTGGAAGGGCCCAGAGTCCACACTACCATATATCCCAGTTCAAAGCAGATAATGTGGGATTTTATTCAGCTGTGTGGAAGGGTCCTTTGCCTCGACGCGCGTTTGTGACGCACTAGCGTTCTACACGAGGCGCCTCTCCCTGCGAACCATATTGCACCCTGATTTCATAAGCCACTCGTAAAAGCGCGCGCGCCCAGGAATTTCTGACGTCACCGCCGCTTGCCAAGAGTGCTCTCATCCTGCGCCTGTGGAGCACATTCCAGGGGAACCTCAAACCGCTCAGTACGCATGCGCGAAATCATGCCCCGCCTCGCCGAGGACGACGTCTTTCCGTCAACCTTCACTCTTTAACCTTGGGAGCGTGGCGTTCCCGACGTACGAGGACCTGTCGAGCTGTCTATAGATTGCCTGTTTCTTTAAAATAACTGTTTTGGATATTTGAGGTGCAAAAGAAGCATAGGGAAATATATGTATTTTTTCCTGAGATTATAAAATCCCTCAGAAATTATCACCCAGGGTGTATTTTTCCTAAAGAGTTTGCTATCCCCGTTGTTCAGTTTGGGCAAAACGGAGGCAGCTATGTCAATGCGAAGCCCCGCCCCCTGGACTCACGCCCCCACCCACGTGGGCTAGAGACTTCCAGAAAGTACCCGCGAGCCGCCGCGCGCCTCTCGTCTCTTCCTGCTTCTCTTCTGCGGCCTCGTTCTTGCTGCCACCATGTTGGGCGCCGCTCGCTTTTTGGTCCTGCGCCGGGGAGGGACGGCTCCCTGCAAGCCTGCCCAGGTGAGAGCGCTGCTGAGGGGGCGGCGGGGAAGGAAGGAGGGAAGGCAGGGGGAAAGCGGGGAAGGGCCCTGCCAGAGGGGAGCCAAGGGCAGTGGGGTGAGGGTGGAGAACCCCCCTCAGAAGAGGCCTCCTTCCACGGCGCTGCCTCTCAACCAGGCCTGGGCAAACCTCGGCCCTCCATATCTGCTTTGGACTCCCAACTCCCACAATTCCAAAGCACCTAGAGGAGCCAAGTTTGCCCAGGCCTGCAGTAGGCTATATATTTCAGACAAAGGAACTGGCAAAGCCACCTCTTATTTTTATATTTATTTAGATATTTATCTCTTCGTATTCCTTGCCCAAAAAAGGTCTAGAAAATTCATTAGATCGCCATCATAATGACTAGTCTCAAATAGTGGAAACCTATGGCAACATAGGATGTATTTACACTGTAGGGTTGGTGTTATTACACCAAATTCACTGAGATCTGTAGTTTGACAAGCTCTACGGCTTTCTCTCACACAGAGGGCAGAAGCCATATGAAACAACTGCTCCCAGGATTCCATACTACTGAGCCATGGCAGTTAAAGTGGTGTCAAACTGCATCAATTCCACAGCACAGCCGGGAGACTAATTCAAATCCCTACTCTGCCCTAGAAATCCACTGAGTGGTCTCGGAGAAGTCACACTCTCTCAGCCCTTGGTCCAACAGTTAGGACTTGGCCTTGTATCCCATCCATTCCCCAGTTTCCTGTCATCAGAGGACACTTTTTCTTCCGGCCCAGACCTTTTTTTTGAGTCCTTTAATTGGCCCTGGACTAGTAGGGCCCCTAGTAGGGCCGTTGCTGAGACTGATCCTTGCACTGTAGCATTCAGTCAGCCCCATTTTCCCCATCTTCTTGCACTAGCCTTGGCCCAGCCCGTTCCAAATAGTCCAGGCTCCTTATTGAAACCTTGCCCCCTGGCAGCTTACCGTTCACGAAGAAGAGAGTGGAACCCCAACTATGTGGGGTTGCCTTTGAAGACGGCCCGGAAGCTTCAAATGGTCCAGCGTGTGGCAGCCAGGTTGCTAACAGGAGCGGCGCTCAGGGAGCACACAACTCCTCTGCTGCATCAGCTCCACTGGCTGCCAGTCTGCTACCGGGCCCAATTCAAAGGCTCTAGCCTATAAAGCCCTAAACGGTTCCGGCCCAGCCTACCTATCCGAACGCATCTCTTCCTACGAACCCTCCAGGAAGTTAAGATCATCTGAGGAGGCCCTGCTCTCGATCTTGTCTGCTTCGCAAGCACGCTTGGCGGGGACGAGGGACAGGGCCTTCTCTGTGGTGGCCCCTCGGCTGTGGAACTCCCTGCCTAGGGATATTAGATCAGCCCCCTCCCTCCTGACTTTTCAGAAGAGCGTAAAAACCTGGCTCTTTGAGCAAGCATTCGGAACCCCGGAATAGATAGTCAAGCTTGAGATGGAGAATGACCCAGGAATGGCCAAGATGATGAAACGGATGAGGATTGGAATGAGAGGATATAGCTCTTTTTAAATTGTTATTGCACTGTCTTTTTTGTCTAAATGCACTTAATTGTTTTTGCTGTTATATTGTATTGATGGCATCGAATTGTGCCAATATGTAGACCGCTCTGAGTCGCCTGTGGGCTGATATGGGCGGGATATAAGTGATGTAAATAAATAAATAAATGTATATAATCATCATCATCATTATTTATACCTCGCCACCATCTCCCCAACGGGGACTCGAGGCCCAAGCCCAGTAGTGCATTGCAATACAATAACATAAAAAGCATAAAATACCATTACAATGAAATGAAACAAGCATAATATACAATAAACAAAGCAAAGTGATGCAATAAAATCAAACACAGTCTCAATGACCACATGAGCAAGCTACAGTGATAAAAACACAGGATGAGATAGAAATAAAACATATATTTTTGTGGGATAGTGGAGAAAGTCCTTCATGCAGGCAGGAGGCAGTGCAATATGAGGACACCCTTTGGGAGGGGGGGGGATGAACGAAAGGGAATGTAAAATCACCCTCCAAAAGTGCAACAGAAAAGCCAAGTTTTGAGGGTGTTCTTGTTGTGTTTTTGTTTTATATTGTATGTTTTTGTATTATTTTGCATATGTGGAAACCGCTCTGAGTCCCCTAAGGGAGATAGGGCAGTATAAATAAAGTTTTATTATCATCATCATCATCAGTCCTCAGCAGACTGATGGTGGTGACTGGACTTCATGTCAGAATTGGCTTAGTCATGGGGCCATTGATTGGAGGGCCTCTGCTGCTTGAGCTTCTTCTTGGGACTTAGTATGGGTACCCCCGGACTATTAGAGAAAGGCATTGTTTGTTGTCGGGTGTTACACATGGACCTATTTGAAATTGCTGCAGATCCATGGCTGATGCAATTTGCAGTCGTTTCTCGATGTAGGTGAAGGTACTGCAGGTCCAATCATCCATTGTCCATCCTCCCCCAAACCTTACCAGAGTGTTAAGTGGGTCATGAAGGGTCCGTGACCCACGTTTAATTTAGATCCATGGCCAATGGGCTTTGCACTAGTCTCTGAATGTGGGTTGCAGAGCCTATCATCCATTGTCCATTCTCCCCCAAATCTCACCAGTATCAAAAGTTGGTCATGGGGGGGGGCGGGGGGGTCTGTGTCCCAAGTATGGTCCATATCCATGGTTGATGGGGTTTGCATGAAGGTACTGCAGGTCATATCCCCCAAACCTCACCAGCGTGTAAGGTGGGTCAGGAGGAGCCAGTGCCCCAAGTTTGGTGCAGCTCCATAGCCAAAGGGATTTGTACTAGTCTCTGGATGTGGGTTGCTGGTCCTATCATCCATTGAACATCTCCTTCTGAAACCTCACCAAAGTGTAAAGAGAGTAGATTTGTAGTAGTCTTTGGATGTGGCTAAAGGTATTGCAAGTCCTGTCATCTGTAGCCCATCTTTCCCCAAACCATACCAGGACATAAAGTGGATCATGGGGGGGAGGGGGCACTTTATATATAAAATACTTATTGTAAATGTTCATTGGATTGGATTGGATGCATTTGGGATGAAAAGTATTGGTTTCTTTGAGCATACTGTTGCGTGTATAAAAAGCTTCCTCTGGAGCAGTGGTTCTCAACCTGTGGGTCCCCAGATATTTTGGTCTTCAACTTCCAGAAATCCTAACAGCTGGTAAACTGGCTGGGATTTCTGGGAGTTGTGGGCCAAAACACCTGGGGACCCACAGGTTGAGAACCACTTCTCTAGAATATACAATTTTGTATATTGATTATTTCTTAATGTAGCTTGAATACTGAGACTATAATCCTCAATATACTTACATGAGAAATAACACAGTTGAGCTTACTGGGATTTGTTTCTGACTAAACATACATAGGGCTGGGATTTCAGTCTAGCATTTTTTATGATTTGGCTGCTATAACAAACCAGCATGGTTTTGTTCAGCGGATGCATTTTCCGTTATGGTTCACTTTGCTAGAGGGTGTGATTTATGATTTAAGAAAATTATTTGTGATTGTGAAAATAGATTCATTCTCCTTAGAGATAATGACTTTGCAAAACATTTTTTTCTTTTATAGGTTATCTGGGATGGGTTAAGTCAAGATATCCTCAGAGCTGTAGCT
Organism: Anolis sagrei ordinatus; assembly: GCF_025583915.1. Taxonomy (NCBI): domain Eukaryota; kingdom Metazoa; phylum Chordata; class Lepidosauria; order Squamata; family Anolidae; genus Anolis; species Anolis sagrei. Next base: position 209,426,715 of record NW_026844366.1, on the reverse strand, counting down.
AGCAGGAAATATGCGTAAGTAGTTTTCGAACAAACCAACGATTATGGATCCTGAAGTGTTGAAATAACATGTATTGAGAATCCTACACATAAATTTGCTTATTTTTGTGGTACAGACAAATAACCATATCCATTTCCAGAGTCCAAGAATACCATATGCTTTACAAGAGTAACCCTTTGTCTTTTTTAGTATCTTAAAAAAGAAGAGGAGTGTGAGATACAAAATAATATTGCTTATAAGGCTGGGAGAGCATGATTGTGCAAAAGCCTTCATACTGGATATTGAGAAGAGTTGTTGTTTTTAAAGAGTGTCTGGCGTATATTATGTGCCTAAGGAACAGCAAAGGAGGAAGATCGTAGGTTTGGGGTGGTTTTTTTTTTTTTTTTTTTGGTTTTTTTGCAGGAGCCTTCACATGATAGCTAGGTGAACGAAGGTCACAAATAGGGAAGGAATGGAAAAAGGACAAGAATAGAGAAAGGGGGAGAGCAAGGTCATAGCAGACCCTTTCTCCATTCTTTTCGGACAGGAATGGAGAGAGGGGTATGGAGCATGGAGAAGCAAAGGCTGCAAAGATTAAAGGTGAAGAATTGTGTGGTTAGAGTGAGAAGGGTGAATTATTTTGGTTCAAAGTGTTGGATAAAGGTGGATATAGAAAAGCACAGGAAACTGATGCCATACTTAAGGTTAAGGATTTAAACAAGCAAAGTTGTGTCTTTGCAGTGTGATAACTGACTGTTTAAAGTTCATGATGAATGTGGATCACTGTCTTTGTGGATATTTACTAGTTTTAAGCATTTCCAAACAGTTTCAGAAATGTCAAATATTCCTTTCAAAATTAAAAGAGTAGAAACAGCAACCTACTCGGGGTACTGAATAGGTGAAAGTATGGCATCAATAACACGTTTTCTTGTGGTTTCTATTGGATGATTGAAATGTCTATAAGCACTACACAATGGTGATGATGCTCCCCTCTTTGTTCCCAGCATTTAGGGTAAATCTACATCTTGCAACAAAGTGCTGCAGTGTGCCAGCCAACCATATAGTATAAACAACCATTCTGTTTATTCTCACAAGGTGGATAGACTCAATCAAAGAAGCCATAGCCCTGAGTTTGCTAGACCTGAGTGGGGCTTTTGATGATAGGGTGACTTGGAGGTCTTATTATTCAAGAGGTTTTAAATTGAAGCCAGCCTGATAGCAATTAACAACAATTTTTTGGCTTGGAATAAAGTATGCTAATCTCCATGCTGTTGTTTGTTTCTGTGTATCAATCTGTATGCTAATTTAAAGTATTGGAAGCAGGTTTTCATTTATTTAAAAAAATGCTCAGTGACCTAAACCTAGATGGCAACCTCTGAATCCTTCATCTTTCAGCTCAGAAGCAATCAAAGGTGCTGTCATTGGGATTGATCTTGGCACAACCAACTCCTGTGTGGCAGTCATGGAAGGAAAGCAAGCTAAAGTGAGTGAAAAATAATTGTTGGTATTTTTAAATTGTTGATTACTTTAGGCTACCAACTATTGGTAACATTTAATTATTTTCTCTTATGTAGGTGCTGGAAAATGCTGAAGGTGCCAGAACCACCCCTTCTGTTGTAGCATTTTCAAATGATGGTGAGCGATTGGTTGGTATGCCAGCTAAACGGCAGGCTGTAACTAATCCACAGAATACCCTTTATGCTACCAAAAGGCTAATTGGACGGCGATATGATGATTCAGAAGTGCAGAAAGACATGTAAGCATTTTTTTAAAATTCTCAAAATGCTTCTGGGAATTGTAATAGTTTGTCATTATTTATTATTTATTTATTAGGTGTTTTATATCATGCGTGGCATTGAATTGTTGCCTGTTTGGAAGCCATTCTGAGTCCCTCCTCAGAGGTCGAGAAGGACGGGGTATAAATGCATGAAATAAATAAATTTGTGTTTGTAGAGCTATGTTATCTACAAGTGTCTCTAGGCTTGCAGTTGTACAGCTCAGCAATGGCCAAAAAATGTGAGGAATAATGGGCTGGATGATATCAAGGGACAGGGTCACTTTTCCAGGCTGGCTTTATCAGAATTGATTTGTTCATGTCATGTCTTCTCCACCTGGATACGTTGTGGTGTGGGCAACACCCTACATGGCCACAGTTTTAGAAACACTTCACAAATCTGTGGCCCAGTCGGGGATGGTTTCATCCACAGTGTACCATTCGCAGTCAGGAAGAGTAAATGGGGGCAATAAAGTAGCATTGGGATTCCCCACTCTTTTCTTTGATCTTTGACGGGATATAAACAGGAAGAGAACTTCCACTGTTGATTCTGGAGTACTTCATGGTCTGCACTGGTTTGGGAGCTTCTGTGGGCTAGATCAGGCCCATCTAAAACTGAATTGATAAATGTGATGGTGTCCTGAGGAAAAGGCGTGCCTGGTGGGGATGAGAGACAGGGTCTTCTTGGTGGTGGCCCCTCAGCTATGGAACGCCCTCCCTCCTGACCTTCAGGAAGAAAGTGAAGAGGTTGTGGGACCAAGCCTTTGGACAATAATTCCCAGTGCAATAATGGTCTCTCAGTGCAATAATGAATAATGCAAGTGATAACCGGGATGGCTGCTGGAATATGCTTTTGGATTGCGTGATTTTAAGTAATTGTTTTAAGTTGATATATTTTAAGTATGTGATATGTATTCATGGCATCGAAATGTGCCTTTGTTATGAGTCGTCCTGAGTTCCCTTTGGAGTCAGAAGGGCAGAATATAAATGCAGTAAATAAAATTGCTTGTAAGTATTGCATAGGAGAGAAGGATGAAGAAAGTCATGATGGCTTTGTAAAAAAGCCTCACTGTTGAGTATTTGGAGTGAAGGGGATTCTTGTGAGATGGCAGGATGTGCAATTTTCATATTTGGAAAGACTAGAAGGCTGCTCACTTTCTCCTTTCTGGAAAGTGGAGAGGATGCAGCCAGTCTATGCATTATCATCGAAACAGATTTTAGTGAAGCCTAGGTAAGCCTGCAATTACAGAATTAAATGTTGGAAAGGGGAATAGAGAAAATTCTATTTTGGGGAAGCAGTGCTGCTATGGAAATTATTACTATATTTTCATTGAGTTTTATATGCAGTATAAAACACTGTAATGTTACAGTGTCCCATCTGCCAGCACTGATTTCAGTTTCATCAGCCATACCAGTGAAGTTATTATGTTTCTCTTGAATTTGCTGCCATGGATTCTTAACTTTTTGAAAATTACATTTTCAGCAAAAATGTTCCTTTTAAAATTGTCCGTGCCAGTAATGGTGATGCCTGGTTGGAAGCTCATGGGAAACTGTATTCCCCAAGCCAGATTGGTGCCTTCATATTAATGAAGATGAAAGAAACTGCAGGTTTGTACAGAAAAGTGCTCAAGTAGCTATGTGCAGTCACTTTCTTCTGACCTAAGTTTCCTACAAGGCAGAGGAAAAAATAACATTACTTATATTGCACTCTCAACTCCTTAAAGGAAGCACAACATATTGGTCATTTTCTCCACAAATACAAAAAAAAATGCATACAAAAATGAATGGAGTGGGTTTTCGGGCTGTGTGGCATTCCACCAGCATTTTCTCCTGACATTTCGCTGGCATTTGTGGCTGCCATCATCAGAGGATCTGATGGTGGTAAGTATATATTCCCCTTGCTTTTACCACCATCACATCCTCTGAAGATGCAGGTGAGATGTCAGGAGAAAATGCTGCTAGAACATGGCCTGGAAACTACACAACAGCCTAGTGATTCCAGCCATGAAAGCCTTTGACAATAAATCAATTGATTCATAATTAATTTGTATAGAAATATATGACAGTTACATTGAATACATGGACCAAGAGCATTTACAAAATACATTTCCATACAGGCATATTTTTACCTGGGGCTTCTGATAAAAGCTCCAAAGCTACGGAAGATCCAGTTGCATTGCCCCTTCTGAACAGGAGTTTGGATGAAACATAAAGACCTTTATTTCTGTCATGCCTTTAACTGAGCTGATTATTTCTATTTCAGAGCCACTTTTGAAAGTACACTTTTAATAACCCTTTCAGGAGTGAACTTCCCTTCCGAAGGATAGATTCCTCTCCCTCCCTGTTATCTTAGCCCCGTTCTTAAGTAGGAGTTGTTTGTAACTCAGAGACAGCCTATAGTTTGGAGAACAACATCACAAAATGAAGTTATGAAGTAGCAACGAAAATAATGTTATGGTTGGAGATCACCACAACATGAGGAACTGTATTAAAGGGTCATGGCATTAGGAAGATTGAGAACCCACTGCCCTAGACAAATGTTCTCTAACGTAATAGCCACCTTGAATCTCACTTTGAAAGAAAGATAGAATATAAATTCAATAAGCTAAAAGTAAATAAAATAATAAAAGAGCAATTTTTATTCACTGTGTTGCCAGATTTGTCGGGGTCTAGTACTTCTCTCTCACTATAATTGTGGATGGCCTACTATATTCTCTTTTGATTCTCATAATGACTTGTTCCTATGTCTAAACTATATCTTTGTATTTTGCTTTTGCTGTGGTTGGTACATTTCTTTCTGAAGCTCTAGCTATAACAGAGGATTAAAAATTTTAAACAAGTAATAGTATTCAGATAATTCAGAGGCAAATGGGCTTGCAAGATCTGCATTGTTTGAAATACAGTGGCATACATTTTAGTAGCTGTAATGCAGTCAGCTGTCTTTTTCTCTAAGATAAGAGAGTCAAGTTTTTTTCTAACACATACGTTCTACTTGTTTTCTAGAAAACTACTTGGGACATCCAGCAAAAAATGCTGTCATCACAGTCCCGGCTTATTTCAATGACTCTCAAAGGCAGGTAAGGTTGCTGCAATCGGGTTTCCATTGTCTTTCATTCTGCAATGAGTTCAGAATAAAGTTCGGTGTATCTTTCTGTATTGAAATTTCTTGCCAGGTTGTCAAAAGTTATCCCTGAAAAGAGGTTTATAGCATAGTATGAGGAATGCAATTAGGAACCCCTTCTGAACAAATCTGTGACAGCTTCTCTTTGAGATCGCCATAAGCCAGAAATAACTTGGGGGCACACAGTGACAAAATGTAGCATCAGATATAGACCTGTGCATGCTCAAACAATAATTAACATGGTTTCCTCTTCTTCCAAGGCTACTAAGGATGCTGGGCAGATTGCCGGACTGAATGTTCTGAGAGTGATAAATGAGCCTACGGCTGCAGCTCTGGCCTATGGGTTGGACAAGGCTGAAGACAAAGTGTAAGCACGTGACTATCCCATATGACTTTGGCAATCCTACTTCATATCTTCAGGAAACATGAGCTGAGTTGTTTTATTGTCCAGTAGATTGGCTCGTTTAGCTGAGTATTGTTGCATGATATTATATTAGGACAAGATGACTGCTTCCTGAAATGGAAGATTCATTAATTAGCAAGTAACTTTTCAGATAAAGTCTTGTTTGACATAGCAAATAATGAATACTTCATCAGAGGTGTAGCGCAAAATCTCAGACTTGGGGTGAGAAGGACGGCATATAAATGTTGCAAATAAATAATACATGCTTTATATGCAACTATCTAAATGTCAGATACCTTGATGTCCACAACTTCTCTTAGAAATGAACCAATTTTTGTTACTGTTTTTAAAAGAGATTTCGGTTTTAATCAATTGCTTACCAAAATAAGGATGAATAACTGATATTGAAAAAATTATATATTTTGAAAGTTTTAGATTGGAAATGGTAGAAAATGACAATTAACACCTAACTCCTTGAATATAGTAGCCTTTTATTAAACAGAGTTGGACACATTAAATGCTGAGGTCTGCTTTTTCTTTCATCTAGTATTGCAGTCTATGACTTGGGCGGTGGCACTTTTGATATTTCTATTTTGGAAATTCAGAAGGGAGTCTTTGAGGTCAAATCTACCAATGGTGACACTTTCTTAGGCGGTGAAGATTTCGATCAGGCATTGCTACAATATATTGTAAAAGAATTCAAAAGAGAGGTAAGTAAATCATATTCCATAATCTAGTTTTCAAAAAGTTATCTTCATAGTTTGAGTTTAATCCAATCTTTAAAATATATCTGTAATTACATTTGCATAGAATAACAAATTGCCTACTGATTTTCAAGACTTTTTTTTTCTTCCTCTTGTCCCATTGATCTTGTGGAGACCATGCATCAACTAAGTTTTCTCCAAAATACATTTCTGGTTTTCGAAAGTAGTACAGAGATGGCAGAAAAACAAATATATGTGTCTATTCCTTTTATCTGTGAACTTCTACTTATATAAGGACTATTTAATTGTAATAGGCATGTGTTTTATAGTTACTTCCTAGGAACTATAAATGGGGGCTGGCATACAGTTTCCACAAATCCTTACAGTTGGCTCATTCCAGCTGGCGATTTTGGAAGTTAAAGTCCAAGAGACCTGGAGAGCCAAAAGATGGTTTGAATATTCAATGTACAACAAGTCATGGATTTGTTTCACTAATAAAGGAACAGCTTACCTGTTCAAATATATCTCACTCTATGATCCAGCTCAGAGGCTAATATCCGGGGAGGCCTTGCTCTTGGTCCCCACCCTTCTCGCAAGCATGACTGGTGGGGGACGAGAGACGACCTTTTCAGATTGGTCCCCTCCCTCTTGACCTTCAGGGAAAAAATAAAGACATTGCTTTGGAACCAAGCTTATAGTCAGTAAGCAGTGCAGTAAAAGACTACAAATAACAGATAGATAACTCAGACTGGCCCTGGAACATGACCTGGATTCTGTGATTTTAATTGTTTTTTAATGTTTAATTAAAATATGTTTAATGCTTATATTTTTAATTGGGTGGGATTTTATGTGGTTGTTTATTTACCAATATGCCTGTGTTTATGTGGCACTGAATTATTGCTTGTGAGACTGCCCTAAATTCCCTTAGGGGTGAGAAGGGCGAGGTACAAGTGTGATAAATAAATAAATAAATAACAGACATGACTTCTTTGTCTTTTAGACAGGTGTTGACTTAACTAAAGATAACATGGCTTTACAGAGAGTGAGAGAAGCCTCAGAAAAAGCAAAATGTGAACTCTCTTCTTCAGTCCAGGTGAGCAACTGTAAATATACTCCTGTCTTCATATCAGTAATTTTCAATATTGGATCTTTGGTTTCATCAGTTTGTGAGAGTAATTTAAAGCTGCCGCACAGTTCAATTGTAGCATTTTAAAGGCAAACTGATGTTTCTAGTGACTCTGTATTTGTGATTGGTGCTATGGCAAGAGCATTAATTGTTTAGATTCTCTCTGTTACGTCAGTAAAGTGGCAGGCACAGTGAGCTTGGAGTTATGATGATAGTAGCAACATGTGCTGTTATTGAGTCAAAAAACATGAGCAGTCTTGATTCTGAGTTTGATTGCTAAGAGTACTCATTGGTGGATCATTGAGATTGCTAGAGAGATTGTTTTAGCTCCCCTTTTAAAAAAATACCCCCCCCCCCCCAAATTTACTGAGGTATCTATTGAACTTTAACAACTGTAATAAATGCCTTATAGTTTGAAGTTTCATCTCTCATATGAATACAGAAGAGCAACACAGCAAATGTCTTGGAAGAATTGGGGCAAAGTCTACCGCTGTTCAAAGAAAGTTGGTTGATAATTACTTTATGCTTCATTTTTAATGTTGGCTTCTCCTTATCTTGCAGACGGACATCAACTTACCGTACCTTACAATGGATGCCTCAGGACCAAAGCACTTGAATATGAAACTGTCTCGTTCTCAGTTTGAAGGGATTGTGGCTGATCTCATCAAAAGGACAGTCGCACCTTGCCAGAAAGCCATGCAAGATGCTGAAGTCAGCAAAAGTGACATTGGAGAAGTTATCTTGGTGGGCGGTATGACCAGGATGCCAAAGGTATGCTGGATTCCCTGTGACTTGAGAAACTTGGATCCCATACTCTTGGAGTCAGTCGGGTGCCCTTTGGACCTGTCCGGCTACTAACACAATGTGTTAATAAGTGAAGAGGTTTGGCGAAAAAAAAAGATTAACTTTTGATACAGTTAAGAATCAGTTGCTTTCTTTGTGCATGCTATTTTTTACACCTTAAATCGAATTAGCTTTGATGTACGGTTTGCATTTTCAGATTGAAGGGCTGTTTGGAGAGTTTTCAGTTGCTCACAAGCACTTCTGTTTTAAGCAAAAGGGTGCTACAAAGACCTTTTGCAGGATTGGGCAATATACTCTCTTTTAGCACTGAAGCACTGGCTAGCAGCTTCCGTCAGGAAATTTCACTGATTGTAATGCAGAATGAAGAAAAGCATTTATGTCATGATAAGAGACCCATGTTTTTCAAGCTATCACCTTTTTCTTTTTAGGTTTCCCCACATTTCTCTTTACTGTTACACCTTTTGCTTGTAAATAAATATTTTGATCAAACTCTTACTGCCATATATTTGTCGTGCCCAGCACTTTTCAAAATGTGATTATATAAGGGTCACAATGAATCAAAATGAGCCCCCGGTGGCGTAGCGGATTAAACCGCTGAGTTGCTGAACTTGCTGACCAAAAGCTTGGCAGTTTGAATCCAGGGAGTGGGGTGAGCTCCCGCTGTTAGGCCCAGCTTTTGCCAACCTAGCAGTTCAAAAACATGCAAATGTGAGTAGATCAATAGGTACCCTTTCTGCAGGAAAGTAACTGCTCCATGCAGTCATGCTGGCCACATGACCTTGGAGGTGTCTACGGACAACACCGACTCTTCAGCTTAGAAATGGAGATGAGCACCACACCCCAGAGTCGGACACGATTAGACTTAATGTCAGAGGAAGCCTTTACCTTACTTATGAGTCAAAAAAGTGAAAATTCCCTAATGTTTTCTATCTGTGGATATATGTGATAGCTATGTTTGTCTCCTGTAAGATATAGTGGTTGTCTTACATATTGAATCTTAAAGCTTCTGCTCCTTTTTAGTAATTGTATATTGCCATTGTGAGAAGACACTGCTGATTTGTATTGTAGGACAAATTGGAGACGCACTTTTGAATATTGTGTTAATGTTCTGTGCGTGTTCATTCAGGTGCAGCAGACTGTACAGGACATGTTTGGTCGTGCTCCTAGCAAAGCAGTCAATCCTGACGAGGCTGTTGCTATTGGTGCTGCCATCCAAGGAGGTGTCTTAGCTGGCGATGTTACTGATGTGCTCCTACTGGATGTGACTCCTCTTTCTCTGGGAATTGAAACACTTGGCGGTGTGTTTACTAAGCTCATCAACAGAAACACAACTATTCCAACCAAGAAGAGTCAGGTGAGAGGGACAGTGTTCTAGATATTGCTTAATCTGATATGTCCATTTGTGCTTTTCTGTACCCCTTCACAGTATTTATTGCACTTCCTTTTCTTCTGTCCCTTTCATCTATTATTAAAAGCACATTTATCCTGCTTTATCAGCTGAAAGTTTTATAGAATGGCTTGCACATAATCAGTGAAATCAAATTCATTGCCTTTAGCGTAAAAGAAACATCAAAAAAGGGGAAAAGAGAGGTTTCCAAACCAGTTCCTAAGGCTAAGTTGTAGTTCTTGTAATGTCTATCTGAAATGGGTTTTGGAGGACTGGTGCAGCAAACCTCGTCTTTTCAGTAGAATACTTCAAGTGATTTTGCTTCTTTTTCCTCTGTCAGGCTGGTGTTAGATGATGACAGGATTTTACCCAGAACACTTACAGTTGTGATACAGTAATCTGTAACTATTGTGATTTTTTTGTAACTTTTTACGTATGTCATACAACACACCTATTGTGTTATTCCGCAATGACAGATTTCATGACATAATCATTAGATTGTGGCTGGTAGCCTATAGAAGAATCTCACATAAGAGGTGTGAGATAGAGGCAATGTTGATGTGCCATTAGGAGCACTGCCTTATTTTATGACAGCAAAGTAATAAAATTTAATTAATTGTTAATTTGTGTATTACTCCCCACCAACTAACAGAATGGAGACGTTGAGGTAGCATAATACAACTAAAGAAATTTCTAGGTTCCTTTTGGCTTGACTGTCTTAAGTCTTTTGTCTTTGCCTCCCACTGTTTAGTTATACAACACAGTCACAAACGTTACTAGAATCAAATGTGTTTCTCTTTCATAGGTATTTTCTACAGCTGCAGATGGACAGACTCAGGTGGAAATCAAAGTCCATCAGGGCGAGAGAGAAATGGCTACGGACAACAAACTGCTTGGTCAATTTACTTTGGTACGTTAATGTCTAATGTGGAGGCATTTTTCTACACTAATAACTATAATATCGTGGAAGGTTAATTCACTCTGCCTATTAGGTTGGCAGGATATCTCTCTGAAGCACCATAAGTGATTCCTGTAGTAGAAACAGTATCTAAAAGCCGGTTCCCATTTGTTAAGTTTAGCTTTCAAAAATATTTGAACTACTATTATGCATGTTTTGTTAAACCATGCAGATTTTAAAATGGCTCTAGCAGGTGTTATCTCGGTGTTGCTTTTCCTAATATAAATTGTAGTATCTGCCCAAGTACCATCTGTACCTCACTCAAATGGGAGTGCGTAGTTATAGCAGGAGCTATTTTATACTAGTTCAAAGTATTGTTCCTGCTAATTCAACACTGCCTTTTTCTTATTGGCAGAAATTCATCAAAATTTAATTAGAGGTGCCCCAGTGACTGCCTAAGACTTTTTGCATGGGAAATTGGAGGGGTACCCTTGTACTTCAATTCTCCTCCAGTTTAGCCGTGGTCAACAAATGTGTTTTCATTTGTTTTTGTTACTGTTTGGATCAAGGCATGGTATTTTTGCCACCTATCCAAGGTTGTTTAGTTGGCCTTAATTAGCTTACTTGACTATGTTACCAGTTTTCTTGAAATTCTTAGGGGAAAGGGATGAGTAAAGTAGCAGCCCCCATTAATAAATAAGTTGAAGACACATTCAAGCCCAGAATGCTCATGGCTTCAGATTAATAACTGAGACTTCTTCGGAGTTATCAAGAGAATACTTTGCGTTTCCAGGTTGGAATTCCACCAGCTCCAAGGGGAGTCCCCCAGATTGAGGTGACTTTTGACATTGATGCCAATGGAATTGTTCACGTGTCTGCAAAAGATAAAGGCACAGGACGAGAGCAACAGAGTGAGTGCATAGATGTTTGTTTGTTTATTTATTTATTTATTTGCTATACTTGTATACCGCTGCTTCTCAGCCTAGCCGGCGACTCAGCGCGGTTTACAACAAAATATAACAATCGGCAATATACAGTTTAAAAGCATAAAAACATAATACACAATACATATATCCTATCACAATTCCACATAATACACAATACATATATCCTATCACAATGTTTGCTTCTCTAAAGGGGAGAACAGATTACCAATATTGGTGTTGCAATCTAGTGTTTTTGGTAATAATCCATAAACACACACTTAAAAGGCTGAGCCAAGAATAATCTAGAACAGGGGTGGGGAAAAATACAACCAGTGTATCACATGTGGCCATTTTGCTGATCCCAGTTTTATTTATTTTTTTTATAAATTTTATTTAGGAGGTAAATGTGATTAAAACAGAAAAGAAATAAATTACCAGAAAATGTGGCAACTTATCTTGTGCCCTCCACCACTCCTAAAAACTAGAATAATCTGCCATATTTCAGTTAATGACTGGAAAGGTCATGACTTTACTTCTAGTTTCATTGGAAATGACTGTGCGGCTTGTAAATAGCAGTGGGGAAGATGCTCCCACTATCCCCCTACTTTAGAAGGAAGCTTCAAACAACGTTTCCAGTCTGATGAACTAGTTGTCTGAACTTTGGTTACGGGCCAGTACCTGATTAGTGTGTGCTGTGATGCAATTATATCAACGCCTCATTCTGAAAAGTTGTGTGGAAGATTGATAACTGAGCATGCACCATTAGGAAGCTGGCCTCCAAGGGGTTTGGGAGTATGGAATTTGCCCCTAATGATTACGGAACATAAAAGATGTTAAAAAGGGCTAGGTTATGCAAGAAGGACATGGTACTTAAAGTAAAGATGGGCTGTCATTTTCACTCTTTTCCAATAAATAAATGCTAATGGTGGAGGTCATGGGACTGTGTCTTTGTTGCCATCGGTATTGTCTTAAACTATACATGTGGAACCAGAATTCTAGAGAGGTAGGCCGCTCATTAGCTGTGTTCACAATGTGTAGACACTGATGAATGCCTGGTACCTCCATTTAAATGAGAGCACAAATTGCTACTAATGATTGTTAGTTGTTAACCCAGGTCAAGTTTTGCCACCATAACATCTTTCAGACGTATTGGACTACAATTTGCAGTCAGCCATTCTAGTTGGAATTGTGATAGGATTTATAGTCCAAGGTAGTTGAAGGGTGAGAAAGACTAAACATTGGAGGAAGGGATTAGCTTGGCTAGTAGGTAAATCTTTTACCAGTAGAGTGTGTTCCTCCTGTTTAATCTTGGTACTTTGAGGGACTAGAGATAAACAGTGTATTCTTTTTTCACATTTCTGTAGTTGTGATACAGTCTTCTGGTGGTCTTAGCAAAGATGATATTGAAAATATGGTGAAGAATGCTGAGAAATATGCAGAAGAAGACAGGCGAAAAAAGGTAATGTTATCAGGATGCCAAATAAAAAGTCAGTAGCCTGTGCCTCATGATCACATTTTGCAATAGATTATTTTTGTAGTAATTCCAAGGGCAATATCAGGCTATACTCACTAATCTTCAAAGAACATTTTAAAACATCTATGAGTTATGTACAGAAGAGTTATGTAGCTTATGAGCTAATGGTTTCTTCATTTCTTTGAGAATAGCAAAATGGCACACAGTTCCATATTTGTGATGATGTAATAATACTAATAATAATTTATATTCCATCACCATCTCCCAAAAGGGATTCAGGGCAGCTTACAAAAGCACGTGATAGTGCTGTAAAATACAGAGCATACAATAAAATCAATAACAATGGCAATATACATAACAACATACATAAAACAGTATATAAAACCCCTACTGAATTACCACCGACACCTGAACTTTAAGCATCAACTATGAATTCAGAAGGACCCCTCAGACTGCGGACCTGGATCCTCAGGAGGAGTGTAATGCTGTCGAGTACAGGATGCCACCCTATACCCCGATCGACCTTGCAACTGACCAGGAGGACTTCTGTCTTGTCTGGATTAAGCCTCAGCTTGTTGGCCCTCATCCAGTCCATCACAGCTGCCAGACACCGTTCCAGGATCCAGGAAGCTTCCTTGGAATTAGGTGGAAAAAAGTAGTTGAATGTAATTTGCATACAGATGACACCCAACACTAAACTCCGGATGACCTCACCTAGCGATTTCATGTAAATGTTAAAGAGCATAGGGGGAAGAATCGAACCTTGCTGGACCCCACAGGTCATTGTCCAGGGGTCTGAGCAGGTGTGCCCCAGTATCACCATCTGGGTTCAATACTCCACGAAGGAGCGGAGCCACTGCAAAGCAGTGCTCCCAAGACCCATTCTGGAGAACCAACCCAGAAGGATACCATGGTTGATGGTATTAAAAGCCGCTGAGATTCCAAAGATAACCTGGAGGGACACACTCCCCCTGTCTAGTTCTCTGCGGAGGTCATCCACCAAGGTGACCAAAGCTGTCTCAGTTCCATGACCAGGCCTAAAACCAGGCTATGAAGAATCAAGATAATCGACTCCAGAACCTTGCCCAAAAAGGGGAGATTAGAAATGGGCCAGTGGTTATTTAATATTGAGGAGTCAAGGGACAGCTTCTTTAAAATAGGTCTTACTGTTGCTTATTTAAAGGTAGATGGTAATTGTCCCTGCTCCAACAAGGCGTTGATAATTCTCGTAAACCACTCAGCCAATCCCCCACTGGCAAATTTCATACACACAAGTCAATCATATATAAATCGCAACCACTATACACCATGATGAATTTGGCTTTGGAACGGAAATTTTCCAGCTTTCATGGTTATATAATGTATATCCTATATATAGCTTCAGCAAAAGTAGAGATAAAAGCATCACAATTAAATAATAGTCTGATCAAATAAACAGTAACATCAAATTGCTCCAATCCAAAACTACTAACATTAGCTGGTCTTAAAAGCCAGGGGAAATTAACAGGTTCATAATAACTATTTTCTACTAACAGAATTACTAGCTGGAACATTGAACTGATGGTATGAAAATATCATCGTGAATTACTTAAGTATTCATTATATCCCGATTAATATATGGGAATATTATCCCTGCTTTGAATAAGTAGTTGTGATTTTGGCAATATCTGTAATTTACTTAAAAAAATCTGATGTCATGACAACATAATATACCAATTTTACATCCAATGCCACTAGGAATGACTTTGGAAAACCAGAATCTCCTCTCTGTGTAAAGTATCTATCACCAAAGTAGTTTAAAATTACAAGCTCTGTTTTCCCACATAGTCTAGAACAGTGATCCTCAACCTGTGGGTCCCCAGATGTTTTGGCCTTCAACTCCTACAAATCTTAATACCTGGTAAACTGGCCGGGATTTCTGGGAGTTGTAGGCTAAAACACCTGGGGATACACAGGCTGAGAACCACTGGTCTAGAAGATAGTCTGCCTGTAAATAAATCTTATACAATGTAAACATTACCATCTGTTGGGCACATGCCTCCCACCATTAACTAGATATTGTCACTTTTTTTCTTGCACTTACCCTGGCCTCCTGATTAGGAAGTCATGAAAAGTTCACATCTCCAAGTTCATGGAGGCAGAGTGGTTGTTCGTTGTTGTTTTTTTTTTTTTTTTTTTTTTTACAATCACATTTCTATTCATACAAGCATGCTGAGATTTGACAGAAGATGCTTATGGAAAACTGCACCCTATATATATGCAAATGATGTCTAGTTCCTTGTGACCCCATTGACAAAAGAGATTTTTAAGTATTTTGCACACTATCTTACAAGAGTTCTGTTTTTAGGAACGTGTTGAAGCTGTGAACATGGCAGAAGGAATTATTCATGATACAGAATCCAAGATGGAAGAATTTAAAGATCAGTTGCCAGCTGATGAGGTTGGTATCATCTGATTCTTTTTGGTAAAAGGGTTGTTGTTCTTTGTCTTCATTTGGTAATTAATGTGTATGGATGTGATTCACCTTGAGTTCATGTGTTTGCTTGTTTTAGTTCTTTCAGAACTTAAAGATAGTGAGCAGATTTTTAAGTAAATCATTATCTTTATAGCAATCCTAGAAAACATGCTAAATACCTGACAATATAAATGGAGATAATGCCCCTTGTATGTGGAAAAAGTGCTGGAAAAGGCGGGAAAAGAAGCTATCTTGATTATTCAAATGGTGTGTATGGGAAAGGGAACTTTCCAGTGCTGTTCTGTCAACAGCTACTGATATCACCTGAATTCATAATCCCTGCCTTGAATGTATAAAATTTGGTAAACTACAATTCAATCAAATACAAACGAAGCGCGATAGACTACTGTTTGTATTTGTAGTACACATAGTCTCTCTTCTGCAGAGCCCCTTCCGGATTCGTGCTGCAGGTAGGGGAGCAGGGATACTGGCACATGATACAGTGGATGGTGTAGTGCCACATTCTTCTTTGTGCTACCATTCCCAAAAGCAGCAAGGCAAAGCTGTTTAGGAGTTTCTTTGTAGTACAGCAGAGGTGTAGACTTTAGTCATCAACAAGAGAAATATATGCAGAGCCCTTCACTACTGGAAATGTGATTTGCTATGGTTTGCTTGATTAATGTTGCAATTTGCTGCCTTTGACAGAGAACTGAAATAGTAACTGGTGTGTTTTCTGACTCTGCTTTTTAGTGCAACAAACTGAAAGAAGAAATTGCGAAAATGAGAGAGCTGTTGGCTCGTAAAGATAGTGAAACAGGCGAGAACATCAGGCAGGCAGCAACCACTTTACAGCAAGCGTCCCTGAAACTTTTTGAAATGGCCTACAAGAAGGTAAGATAGCAACATCTTGGAGAATTGAGTGGACAGGGGAGGATGGAGGTGGTTTTGAACCTAGAAGTGTCGGGGCTTATGGTCTTAACACCCCCCCCAACCCCCCAGTTCAGTCTGCTTTTGAGTGCCTGCAAGTCCCTTGTTCCCTGCCCTCCCAGCTTGAAAGGGAAGCCAATACACAGCTGAGAGAAAAGAGAACAGGTTGGCTGTTGTTTCTTTCAGACTTGTACTAATGCCTATTGGATGCTGGAAATGTAGTTTGGAGATAGCCATGGGGTGTGTATGTCCTTATAAGGTGGTCTGGGGGAGGGAACTATCTCCCATCCAAGATAAAATCACATAGACACAAATCTCTACAACATTGGAGAGAGTGAGTATAATGATGCTAATCCCAGTAGCTCGAGAACACCAGGTTTAGGTAATTTTTTTTTAAAAAAAAATATTACCACCTGCCATAGTATCATTTGTATATTTGTGAATCCTACCTTCCTTCAAGGGCCCCCTGGTGGTGCAGCAGGTTAAACCACTGAGCTGCTAAACTAGCTGACCAAAAGGTCGGCAGTTTGAATCCGGGGAGGGGAGTAAGCTCTCACTCTTAGCCCTAGCTTCTACCAACCTAGCAGTTTGAAAACATGAAAATGTAAGTAGATCAATAGGTACTGTTTCTGCAGAAATGTTACAGCGTTCCATTTAGTCATGCCGGCCACATGACCTTGGAGGTGTCTATGGACAATGCCAGCTCTTTGGCTTAGAAATGGAGATAAGCACCATCCCCCAGAGTTGGACTCAGCTAGACTTAATGTAAGGGGAAACCTTTACCTTTTTACCTCTCCTCATTTTATCTCAGAGCATCATGTAGATATATTCCGAATTTAACATCAAGCCAGGATTTCCGTCTGTCTTCACAAAAGCTTGCATCGTTTATGAGGTCTCAGGAGTTTGTACATGTTTTTGTGCCCTTCTGATGAGTTTCATGAAGCTATAGCACTGACCTGGACTCACAAATTTTTCTTCTGGCCAGCATGGCTCCCTTGACTTTTGATAAGGATTTTAAAGTCTCTGAAAACTTAACCCAGTTGCTATAAATTCTGCAAATACAGGGTGAGGCAGCATAACTTCCTTTTTTCAAAACTTAATAAAACCCATTGTATGAATCAGAAATTTTTAATTTTTTTATAATGTAGGCACATACCTAAAGTTTTGTTTTACGTAGTTTTGAAGATCAAGTTAGGTAGGTGACGTCCCCCCTTCTCCATTCTGCATACACAGAGTAAACCAATTTCTGGCGTTTGTCATGACTCTTGCCAGCATAGCAGGCGTTATGTTGGCAGTTTTTTTCCTGGATGTTGGTCTTCAAATCTTGTAGGGTCCTTGGACGGTTCACATAAACACGGGATTTCAAAAAACCCCATAAAAAATATCACAAGGGGCCAAATCTGGAGAGCGGGCCGGCCATTTCAAATCCGCTCGAAAAGTAGGCCTCAATGGCAAAAGCACGCCCTCACTGTTCCAACGCATGATGGCAACTGAACTGTGTCAGGACAAAACTTTATACTCCCGCCTCTCGAACGAGACCACTAGCGCACTGCTACGTCTTCAACCGACTGAATGGCACACATTTTAAAAAAGGAAGTTATGCTGCCTCACCCTGTACAAAGCCTTTCTCATTGTTGAAACACCTTGACACAGGAAAATGAAAATTCTCCTGATCTCTCAAAGCAGCTTGCTAGAAGGAATGTCATGTGCCTCAACATCGCTGTGCTTAACACTGTACTTTCTTTGTCCCATTCCTTTCAGATGGCATCAGAGCGGGAGAGCTCTGGAAGTTCCGGGAGCTCTGGCGATCAGAAGGAGGAAAAGCAATAACCTGCAATCGTGCAGACACTGGAGTAGGAAGAGGACATTGTTCCAAAGCTTGGGAAGTAAGGGTACTTCCTGAGCATCTGTGGGCAGACTTATGTCTTACTGTGTTTTTGCAGTATTCTATACATAATTTCCTGAATGTATACATGTAGTGAAGGTGTCTACTTGTGTAATTATCACTCTATAAAAGTCAATTAATGCAAGACGACTTCCCAAGGTCAGTGACATTTTCAAGTGTGTCCTGAGGATTTGTGGAGTTCTTACTTCTGATTAGGAGGAGTAAGAGCAGCAGTAATGTCTGAAGGTTTAAGAACTATGTTACAGATTCATGGTCGGGTGAAGATTCTTGATCCCTGCATTATACGTTCCACCCTTAGTAATAGATCTTCCTTTTGGGAACAGATTTCTGCTTTAGCATGAAGGGATTGTAATGGGGCATGGATTTAGGGCTTGGTCTACTTTGGTAGATAATATGCAGATCTGCACCTTAATTTAGTGTCCTTGTCTAAAAGGAAGCGGATTGTTTTATTGTAGCTGTACCTATAAGTAAAGCTACTCCAAAGCACTGCTCGTCTAGACTTTCTGCTCTGCCCAGCATCTCTTCTCTCCCTGCAGACATGCTGCTTCCTTATTAATAAAATTGTTCTTATTTGATCTAGTCTGAAGAATTTTTAAAACAAGTGCACAACTTTCCTCATTTTTCCCCAATGCCTAATTGTAATCCTACTACTTAGCAAGGTATCATACATGACAGAGTTTTTGGGGGTGCATCTTGTTACTGTAGGAGAGCTCAATCATCCTTTCTCATCCTCTGCACGTTGCTCCCGAGAAAGACAAATTGCACCCAACAATTTATCTCTCTAAAAGCATGTGGATGTTTTCCTGCTATCTATCCTATCACAAAGTGGCTTATTAAGTGAATTTGGATTCTACTTCATTAGACATGTCTACTGCAGCCATCCATTTACAGGGAAATACAGGAAAGAAATTGTTGACCCTAAATTAAGCAGTGGTTCTCAACCTGTGGTCCCTAGGTGTTTTGGCCTACAACTCCCAGAAATCCCACCCAGTTTACCAGCTGTTAGGATTTCTGGGAGTTGAAGGCCAAAACATCCGGGGACCCACTGCATTAAAATAATCCACAATTCATCTTTAATTAACTAATCGCACCTACTATTATTTAAYTATCTRATTTCTCATAAAGGAATAAAATCACAAATCAGAAAATGGTGTTAAAACCCTTAGATGGTTGTGTATATCCAGCCATCTGTTGGGGTGCTTTGATYCAGTGCTAATTAAGATAGCCAATTGCAACACTCACACTTGCCTCAAGCAAGCAAGRGTTCTTTCTCCCACCCTGGACATTCCACAGATATATAAACCTCACTTGCCTAGTTTCCAACAGACCTCACAACCTTTGAGGATGCCTGCCATATATGTGGGCAAAACTTCAGGAGAGAATGCTTCTGGAACATAGCCATACAGCCTGGAAAATTCAAAGTAACCCAGTGTGTATATGGTTTATGTGTTGTGGTTTCAGTTGCCCAGGCTTGTGGTAAAGAATACATTATATTCCCTATTCCCTTCCATTTAAAATGGAGGTAGTAGGGACAGAAGAATGAAGACTAGCTGCAGATATTTTTCCCTCAAGGAGGCAGTTGCTTGATAAATATGTAGGTGTCTGCTTGACAAAGAAGTAGGCGTCCACAATCAAAGCACCCCCAACAGACGGCTGCATAGCCATCTGTCAGGGGTGCTTTGTGTTTTTCCTGCATAGCAGGGGCGTTCGACTCGATGGCCTCTTTCAACTCTGTTCTATTATTAGTAGTGTTCTTGTCTCACAAAGTTGTGGCTGTGTAGGTTTTCTGCAACTGGTGGAACTCAATCCAGGTACGTATAAGGGTCCTGTACTTATATTTATATTTACTGGTTTATAGTTAAGCTACGTCAGCTTAGCCTACTTTGTGAAGCTATGTAAAAAACATGGTAGGTCAACTATGCATGGTTCCAAAAACTGAATATGGAAGAAAGCTCGATAAGAATAAAATCAACTCATTTGAAATATGCTGGGAGATAGTTTTACAGATACCGTGGACTAAAAAGACACATAAGTGGGCCAAAGAGCAGATCAGATCTGAACTCTCAGATGTCAAGATAATAAACAGATACAGTTGTCTTTTGGCTGTATCATGAGAAGGTTGGACTCACTAGAAGAACACAATCATAATTGAGAATGTAGAAAGCACTAGGAAAAAAATTATGTGGATAGACTCAATCCAGGAAGCCCTGAGTCTGGAAGACCTGAGCAGGGCTGTTGCGGACAGGGTAACCTGGAGGCCTTACATTCATGGGGTTGCCACAAATTGAAGTTGATTTGATGACAGTTAATGAAAAAGTGTAAAGGTTCCCTATTAAATTTATTATAATTCATGCTGACTTGTGAGTATGGATTGTCAGATTTCCCTTGTGAAATTTAAAACATCATAAAAAGGACAGAATTCACCTTTCATCGAAAAAGGTGAATTCTGTCCACTATAAGTACCATCCCCAGAGTTGGACACAACTAGACTTAATGTCAGGGGAAACCTTTACCTTTAAGCATAGCAAGAACACCCTATTTCTAATTGTTTTTCCATGGGTCTGTTCCATCATGCTACTGCGCTAGTCATAAAAAACAAATTTAAGAGATGTATTGTTTAGTGAGGCACACTGTATGTTTATTAGTGCCCATAGATACCAGTATTCCCCCATAACACATTCCCACATCCTTCCTATGCAAATGGAGACATATATAGAAAAACGCTCTGCCTTCCCGCAATTACCATCTTTATTTGCTCAATGAATGTGAGCTTAGAATGTTCTGAGACATCCGCGGACTGGGATTTGCTGTCCATACAGCAAAAGGAGAGGGAAAGGGGTAAAAAGAAAATGTGGTTTACATTTTTGTGTCTACAAGTCATTCCCCAACTTTTGGTGGCCCTAATGTGAACCATCAATAGTGTTTTCTTGGCAAGATTTGTTGAGTTTGCCTTTCCCTAAGGCTTAGAAAATGTGGTTTGCCCAACATCCCCCAGTGAATTTCCATGGCAAAACAGGACTTCACATCTGCTCTCCAGAGTCGTAGTCCAATGCTCAAACACCTACACCACACTGGCTTTCTACAGTTTACTTACACATTAAGAAAAGGATGCTCCCCATTTTTAATTGGCCTATAGCATATATACCTGGCATTGCCCAAATGCCTTTACTGCCTGCTTTCTCCCTTCTCCAGCTCTGAGAAGGCCTAATAATAATAACTTTATTTGAAAGGACTCAGGGTGGCTTACATGGCAACAGTGCAAAGTGAAATACATAAAATATACACAGAATTTAACCTAGACCAAATGTGAGCCGTGGTGAAGCAATGGTTAAACCCTTGTGCCGGCTGAACGGTTGATCTGAAGGTCAGTGGTTTGAATCCACAATATGGGGTGAGCTCCCATCTGTCAGCTCCAGCTTCCCATGCAGGGACATGAAAGAAGCTTCCCACAGGATGGTAATATATTCGGGCGTCTCCTGGGCAATGTCTGCAGATGGCCAATTCTCTCATCGTTTATGAGGTCTCAGGAGCAACTTGCAGTGGCAACAGTGGGCAGGTAGTATTTGTGGCTCTTTCTTTCCTTACTCCATTTCTCTCATACACCACTCTCTTTTCTTGTTGCCCTCTTTTGTACACCTTCCCCTTCTCCTTTCTCTTTCCTTCTTTTTATTTGTTCCCTTCCTTCATCCTTTTTTCATCTTTTCTGTCACATGACAGAGGGCCACTTCACCTACCGGTAGCTGCAGCCACTTTGTTCTTTCCCACAACAACAGACCAGAAAAGGGTGCTTTAAAAAAAATTGAAACCACTCAATTAGTTGAAGTTGAAGGGTGTGTGGGCCAAGTTTGGTTCAGAACCATCAAGCCTTTGTGTTATCAACCATACTTTGATATATAGATATACACTCTGCTTCAGTACTCTGAGCATAAACATGAAGGGAAGCTGAAATATGGTCTATCATGAAAGCACTAACTTAAAGAGTATTGGATATCTTGAGCAAAAGATCCATTTGTCTGGCAATATGCTTTAAAAATGTTTGCACTAGTATTGCATGACTAACCTACAGATGGCATTTGCACTGATATGAAATCTGGTTCAATGTCATAGCTGGAGCAGTTGAATAAATAAATTCATGAAAAGAACTTAATTAGCACCCACGAGAGAGGCTGAACCTTCATGTGTACCTCTGAATATTATCTTACACGGGATTAAATATAATAGGTGTGTGTGCATACATGTGCAGTTTTCTTGATCCACTCATAACATTCCTTGGGAGCATCAAATTATTCCCAATGAGAACAAAATTTGTAACTCACAGGAATGTTCTTGTTATCTTACAAAAGCTTATCTAAATTCATGACACACACATCTATCAGTAACTATGAAATCTGAAAACCAAACAGAATGGGAACAGGTGCTGCTGACTCGGACTCAAGACATTCCTGGAGAGCATGTTTCACCTGGACTGGTTTCAATCTGGCTTCTGGCCTGTTTTCTAGGCTGACAAAGTAGTGGTCATTACAATGCATGCCTAACACTAGAAGAAAGACTGTCTCGTGGATTCTCAGATCTATCAGTAGCTCTTTGTACTATTACAACTCTAGATTGCCCATCTAGATTCAGAGCTGAATGCTCAGCTTTGTCCAACAGGCAGAAACCAAAGGATGACTCTTGGCAGGCCTGCATATCTTAGCAGTAGCAAGGGGTTGAAATTAAAAATGCTAAACCTCTCCAGCACGCAGAGGGGTTTTTAGTGCTTCACTCAAGATTTGTGAAAGAGTGCCTTTCTCTCAGAGCAAGCAGCAAAACTGGTGTTGAGTTGGTGGATTTATCTCCAAATGAGGAGGCAACCGATGAAAGGAAGAGTGGCAACTCTGCTTGTAGTGCTGCATATGACCTCCCTCTCTAGTGTGGCCTCTGTGGGCCATACTAAATGCTGAGAAGAGCTGCATCTGGCCCTTGGGCCAGATATTGTGCAAGCCTGCTTTATGACAACATTCCCTACTAAAAATCTACAGAGTGCTAGAGCACTCTTGTTTACTTCCTCATCCTATGTTAAAGTGACCTAGACATGCTGGATGTGTGTGATTTCAATATACCTTTACGTTTTTTTCTTTATAAAAAGGTGAACTTGGGCCCCTTCTACACTACCATATAAAATCCAGATTATCTGCTTTGAACTGGATTATATTTATTTCAAACATTTGTATCCTGGCCTTCTCAACCCTCCCGAAGGGCAGTATGGACTTAGATAATCCAATTCAAAGCAGATATTGTGGATTATCTACTTTCGTGGAGCCCTCGGTGGTGCAGTGGGTTAAACCCCTGTACCAGCAGGGCTGAAGACCGACAGGTTTCAGGTTTAAATCCGGGGAGAGCGCAGATGAGCTACCTCTAACAGCTCCAGCTCCTCATGTGAGGACATGAGAGAAGCCTCCCAGAAGGATGATAAAAACATCAAAACATCTGGGTGTCCCCTGGGCGACGTCCTTGCAGACGGCCAGTTCTCTCACACCAGAAGCAACTTGAAGTTTCTCAGGTTGCTCCTGACACAACAAAAAATAATCTACTTTGATAATTGGATTATATGGCAGTATAGAAGGGGCCTAAAATGGCTTGGAAATGGTTATTCAGTGATACATTCACATTGACTTAAAGTTTATTTTGTTCTATGACTGAACTCTTAACTCAAACCATTCTTATCTCAAAGCACATTTTCCCACTGAAATGCTATTAATCCATTCCGCCCCCCTCCATTTTTGTTATGTGCTTTTAAATGAAAAATGTACTTTATAAATAACATAAATAACATAATGTATAAACGCACATTCACATGGAACAATAAAAAAGAAATACCAGCTTTAAAATAGTTGAAGCACAATGTTATGGCAAGGGAGCACATTTGAGGCAACAGTGTTGGCCGGTGTAACAGCAAGACAAAACCTGCACATTCAAATGGAACAATACAAAAAGAAAGATCAACTTTAAAATGGTAGAAGCATGAAGTTGTGGCAAGGAAAGCACAAAACACAAAGTGAAAAGACAGAAGCATCGTTTTCTTCATGCTCATTCCAGCCTCCCTCTCTCTTGCTCTCTCTCCCTCTTCATGAAGTCAAACATACCAGGAATAGAAATCATACAAAATCAACTAACTCAAAGTTCTTCAAAGCAGACGAGAGCAAAGCAGACAGCAATCTCCCAAAGTGGACAAGAGCACAAGGCACGAAGGGTTGCTCCCTTGAAGCCCTGTTTTCTCACACTAGTGTTCCCTCTGGCAGTAGTGCTCTTAAGTCAAAATGCTCTTATTTCAAGTGAAACCTAAGCCAAATGACAGCTCTTAACTCAAAATGCTCTAAAGTTGGGACACTCTTAAGTCGAGGTTCCACTGTAATACAGTAAAGCCGGGGTTAACCAGAACTCAAGTAACTGGCATAAAAAAATCCAAAGAAACAATACTTTGACAAAAGCTGTTTTTGTACAGATCCATGTTATATTAAATTTGTCATTATTTGTTTTGAATTACTGTGTTTCAATATTAATATCAAGTCAGTACAGAGTTTGTGGTACGATATAGTATGGGGTATAGTATTAGTTAGACCTATTTTCAATAATAATTAAGAAACTACATTTACCCAGCATCTACCAATCTCCATGGGTGCCAGGTAACTAAGGCTCTTTCCACACAGCTGTATAAAATCCACATTATCTGTTTTGAACTGGATAATATGGCAGTGTGGACTTCGATATTATTCAAAGCAGGTAATGTGGATTATATGGCTTGATATTCTGGATTATATGGCTGTGTGGAAGGGACTTTAGAAGCAGTTAGGGGGCACTGGCATTTTGTTTCTAAATTGTCTAAAGTGTCATTAGTGAAAAGATTTTACTATAACGAGAGTAATGAAATCACGTTACTTTTTCATTATAGTAATGTGCAAATGGGGAAACTTCAGGGGCTCCTTTCTCCCACAGTTTTACAGCTATTAGAGTGAAACTTGCTATGATGGTAGAATACATTAACCACTGTTAGCCCATCAAGTTTTAGAACGTTTCACTTATCCACTGGTTTTTGGAGAATTTTCAAAGTTTTTATAAGCAACTTCTTTAAAAAAAAATACTACAAGAGCTCTCCTTGAATTTTCTATACAATGACACAAGATTTTATTTTTAATTCATGGCAAAAGCATTGCATAAAGATATTGACACAAGATAACTGATGATAATCCCCCCCCCCCCCAACTTTCAGAAATCTACTGTGGAGATTCTGGGTCATAAGGTGAGTAGGTTCAGTAGGCTTCCAAAAGATGCTCTAAATATGCACCCRGGCTTTCAGACTTGCCCTGGGTTACCTTGCATTTTCTTAAGGTTCAAAGTTTTGGGGGGACCCTTCTTGAGAGCCTTGATTATGGTTTACAGGAAGCGGCTAAGGCTTACACGGCCTTCTGCCTTGTTGGGGTCCCACTTAGGAGCTATGGTGGGAAGTACCTTGGATCCCCATTCTGGAGAGTCCTGTCCAGCTGGGGGCATTACCTGGGCAATCAAAGACACCTGGTTAAAAAGGCACCTCCTCTCTTCTGCAGTGAAGAGAGAAAACATTAGCTGGTGAATATCCAACCAATTTGGATTATGGGACATAAAAACTGACTCCACTAGTCCAGTTAAGCCTTCTGGCTTCTCAATGTATGGAGGGTATGCATTTTTCCAGTCTAACAAATCGGAACTTGTAAATGGCCCTGGTGACCAATGTCCCTGGCTGGGCATTCTCACTCAAATCTGGAACATACTGGGTTACAGTTCTTAAAGGAAAGGTGTGTGCTACCTTGTCTTGCTTCTGTTGTATGCACTCACTCCTCCATGCCATTGCCCTTCATCCCAGGATCTGACCCCAGATTATGTTTATCCCAATTTATCTGGCAGTGGGAACTCATATATTCCAGTTTAAAGCAGATAATCTGGGATCAGATCCTGGGGTAAAGGGCAGTATGGAAAGGCCCTTAGATAACCCAGTTGTGAGCAGATATTGTGGATGATCTGCCTTGATATTTTAGGAGCCCGTCTACAGAGCCCTATATCCCAGAATATCAAGGCAGATCATCCACAATATCTGCCTTGAACTGGATTATCTGAGTCCACACTGCCATATGACCTGGTTCAAAGCAGATATTGTGGATGATCTGCCTTGATATTTTAGGGGGCCCTCTACAGAGCCTTCTATCCCAGAATATCAAGGCAGATCATCCACAATAACTGCCTTGAACTGGGTTATCTGAGTCCACACTGCCATATAACCCAGCTCAAAGCAGATATTGTGGATGATCTGCCTTGATATTTTAGGGGGCCCTCTACAGAGCCTTCTATCCCAGAATATCAAGGCAGATCATCCACAATATCTGCCTTAAACTGGGTTATCTGAGTCCACACTGCCATATGACCCAGTTCTGAGCAGGTATTGTGGATGATCTGCCATGATACTTTAGGGGCCCTTCTATAGAGCCTTATATCCCAGAATATCAAGGCAGATCATCCACAATAACTGCCTTGAACTGGGTTAACTGAGTCCACACTGCCTTATGACCTAGTTCAAAGCAGATATTGTGGATGATCTACCTTGATTTTTTAGGGGCCCTTCTACAGAGCCTTATATCCCGGAATATCAAGGCAGATCACCCACAATATCTATCTTGAACTGGGTTATCGGAGTCCACACTGCCATATGATCCAGTTCTGAGCAGATATTGTGTATGATCTGTCTTGATATTTTAGGGGCCCCTCTACAGAGCCTTATATACTAGAATATCAAGGCAAATAATCCACAATATCTGCCTTGAACTGGGTTATCTGAGTCCACACTGCCATATGACCCAGTTCTGAGCAGATATTGTGGATGATCTGCCTTGATATTTTAGGGCCCCCTCTACAGAGCCTTATATCCCAGAATATCAAGGCAGATCATCCACAATAACTGCCTTGAACTGAGTTATCTGAGTCCACACTGCCATATAACCCAGCTCAAAGCCGCTTTGGGGTGAGAGAGAGAGAGCAGGGTAAAAATAAAGAAAATAAATAAATAAAATAAATATTGTGGGTGATCTGCCTTGATATTCTGGGTGAGATGGCTATGTGGAAGGGCCCTTTGACACCTCGTTGAACTTTCGTCCCTGCAAAGGCCCGCCCGGCCACAGCAGCAACTGGCTCCTCCTTCCTTCCCTCACAGGCATCGTCCTCGAAAGGCGGGCGCGGCCCCTTTAAAAAACCCATCCACGGTCTCGATCACGCAGCTGAGGCAAGACAACGCGAGAGCTCAACATGGAAGGAAAACTATCCTTCCCAGCAGGCGGCCAGCCAATGGCGAGGAAGCGCCCACGGCCTCGCAACCAATGGCAGAAGGAGAAGTGTCGGAAAGCTTCCCTGGCCACCTTACTGGAGAGTCGCCCCTCCCTGGGGCAGGGGACCGGAAATGATGTCAGGCGCCCCATGTGAGGCGATTGCAACACATGCAGCGCGGAGGAGAGGCGAGAGGGAGGGGGGAAGAGCAGGAGAAGAGGCGGAGGGGAAAGGAAAGGAAGGAAGAAGCCGGTTAGCGACGTCACAAGCGCCGACGCGGGGGAGCCCTTCGCTGCCGTCTAGAGAAGGAGGCGGAGGAGGAGGAAGAGGAAGGCGAGCGCGAGCCAGCGAGGAGGAGGAAGAAGAAGAAGGCGCGCGGGGAGGGGAGAGGCGAGGCGGCGGCCGGGCCTGAGGTGAGTGAGTGAGTGAGCGCGCGCGTCTGTGCGTCCCTCCGCTCGGCGCGAGCGGGAGCGCGAGGGAGGGAGCCCCTCAGTGGAGGCGCAGGCGGGAAGGGAGGAGAGAGGGCGGCAGAGTGGCAGCCACGCTCCGACCCCGAGAGAGAGAGGGAGCCAAGCCTGAAGCGCTCACTTCTCTTCCTCCCCCCCCCTTTCCTCCTTTTCTCTCTGTGTTTCTCTTCCTCCGTTTCCTGGATTCCTTTCTGCTTCGTGGGCCTCGGCGGTGGCTGACTCCAGCCGCAGGAGGGGCGGTGGAGGAGGAGGAGGCGGCGGCGGAGGGAGGAGGAGGAGGAGAAGATGGCGGACGATCCCAGCGCTGCCGACAGGAACGTGGAGATCTGGAAGATCAAGAAGCTCATCAAGAGCCTGGAGGCGGCGCGAGGGTGAGAAGAGGGGAAAGAGGAGAGGGTGGGGGGGGGGGGAGACAACCTTGGGCTGTGGTCCCTCCTCCCCCCCCTTTTTTGCCCCCCATGTCCTCTCTCTATGCTCCCAACATCCCCAGTTCCAGAGAGAGAGGGCCCTTCCACACAGCCATATAGCCCAGAAGATCAAGGCGGAAAATCCCACAATATTTGATTTTATTCAGCTGTGTGGAAGGGAATAGACTAGGAATATGGGGTGGCGGCGGCGGGCCTACCTTCGTCTGCAGGCCTTGCTGCCACGTGAGCTTCCTGCTCACACGTTCACCCGAAACCTCAAGGAACCCGACCCAGGTGTTGTGGGGAAGCTCAAGACCTTTTTATCTCTTAGGGTCCTTCCACACGGCCCTATATCCCAGAATATCAAGGTAGGAAGTCCCACGTTATCTGAGTGTGGACTTAAGGCCCTTCCACACAGCCCTATATCCCAGAATATCAAGGCAGGAAGTCCCACGTTATCTGAATGTGGACTTAGGGCCCTTCCACACAGCCCTCTATCCCAGAATATCAAGGCAGGAGGTTCCACATTACCTGAATGTGGACTTAGGGCCCTTCCACACAGCCCTATATCCCAGAATGTCAAGGCAGGAGGTTCCACATTACCTGAATGTGGACTTAGGGCCCTTCCACGCAGCCCTATATCCCAGAATATCAAGGCAGGAGGTCCCACATTACCTGAGTGTGGACTCAGGGCCCTTCCACACAGCCCTATATCCCAGAATTTCAAGGCAGACAATCCCACATTATCTGAGTGTACACTCAAATAACCCAGTCCAAAGCAAATATTGTGGGATTTTCTGCCTTGATATTCTGGGATAGAGGGCTGTGTGGAAGGGCCCTGAGCTCACACTACCACATATTCCAGCTCAAAGTAGATAATGTGGGATTTTTTGCCTTGATATTTTGGGATTTAGGACTATGTGGAAGGGTCCTCAGATAACCCAGGGCCCTTCCAGACAGGCCCTATATCCCAGGATCTGATCCCAGGTTTTCTGCTTTTAACTGGATTATATGAGTCTGCACTACCAGATAATCTGGGATAAAAGGAATATGTGGGATGAGATCCTGGGATACAGGATCTGCCTGGAAGTACTCCCAGTTCAAAGGAAATATTGTGGGATTTTCTGCCTTGATATTCTGGGATATAGGGCTGTATGGAAGGACACTTCTTGTTCACACCAGAGAAGGGCTTCCTCTCTCCTCCCCCCTCCCCTTTTCCAATGGCATTTTCTTCTTCAGCCCTGGAGTATTATGTAGTGTTGTGAACCTGCTCATACTTTCAGCTGGAATTTGACGGAATCCAACTTAGGGCCCTTCCACACAGCCCTATATCCCACAATATCAAGGCAGAAAATCCCACAATATCTGCTTTGAACTGGGGGCCCTTCCACACAGCTGAATAGAATCCCACAATATTTGCTCTGACCTGGAATATATGACAGTGTGGACTGAGATAACCCAATTCAAAGCAAATATTGTGGGATTTTCTGCCTTGATATTCTGTGATATAGGGCTGTGTGGAAGAGCCCTGGGTTATCTGAGGGCCTTTCCACACAGCCCTATATCCCAGGATATCAAGGCAGAAAATCCCACATCTGTTTTGAACTGGGTTATCTGAGTCCACACTCAGATAATGTGGGATTTTCAACCTTGATATTCTGGGATTTAGGGCTGTTTGAAAGGGCCTCCAGAATACCAAGACAGGAAATCCCACAATATCTGCTTTGAACTGGGTTATCTGAGTCCACACTCTAATATATTCCAATTCAAAGTACATATTGTGGGATTTCCTGCCTTCATATTCCGAGGACCCTTCCACATAGCTGAATAAAATCCCAGATTATCTGCTTTGAACTTGAACATAAGGCAGTGTGGACTCAGATAACCCAGTTCAAAGCACTTATTATGATGTTTTTTATTTATATTCCACCTTCTCTCCATACAGAGACTCAAAGCGGCTTACTGTTAAAAGTATTATAATATAACTTGAAATATAGACTATATAAATATCAAAATAGTATTAAGTATCATTCATATTTAAAATCCCAGATTATCTGCTTTGAACTTGAACATAAGGCAGTGTGGACTCAGATAACCCAGTTCAAAGCACATATTATGATGTTGTTTATTTATATTCCACCTTCTCTCCATACAGAGACTCAAAGCGGCTTACTGTTAAAAGTATTATAATATAACTTGAAATATAGACTATATAAATATCAAAATAGTATTAAGTATCATTCATATTTAAAACAATTCAGGTTAAAACCGTAAAAGCATTTAAAACCACAGCTCCCCCTGACTTAAACACCTTCATCTTGAAACACATGCCTGAATAAAAAGGTTTTAGCCTGCTGCCAGGAGGACAGTAGGGAAGGGCCATTGTGGCTTCCCTGGGAAGAAGGGAGTTCCAGAGTCGAGGGGCAGCCACTGAGAAGGCCTGCTCTCTCATTCCCACCAGCCGAACTTGAGATCGAGTCAGGATTAAGAGAAGGGCCTCTTCTGAAGATCTCAGAGTGTGGACAAGTTCATACAATGGGACACAGTGAGCCATTTTTTTCTCGTAGGCCCTTCCAGACAGGCCATATTTCCCAGGATCTGATCCCAGGTTTTCTGCTTTAAACTGGATTATATGAGTCCCCAATGCCAGATAATCTATCGACCCTTCCACACAGCCTTATATCCCAGAATATCAAGGCAGAATATCTCACAATATCTGCTTTGAACTGGGTTATCTTGAGTTCACACTGCCATATTATTAATATAATAATAATAGTTTATTCATTGTAATCTACTCTGAGCCTTGTTAAAGAGAAGAAAGCAGGATATTAATAAATATAATAATAATAATAATAATTATAGGCAGATTGAGTTGCCCTCCCCATGTCTGTATTCCAATTCATGAAGCAACTGGTTCATAGCCCCACCAAAGTCTCCTAAAAAATGCTTTCCAGTCTCAGTAGGAGAGCATGGGTTGGAGGTGCTTCTCTGCTCTGTTGTGTCTCCTCTCTGAATGGCATGTTAGGACTTGTTTGCCAGACAGTCTCAGCTGTGGAAAAGGGGAGGAAGTAGCTCCTTTGTTTATATAGCAATCAAACTGGCCACAAAAAAATTCAACCTGGCTACAAAGGTGCATCCCTTCTCATTATTTTTCCCTATTCTCATTCTGTTTGGTGTCTTCAGAACTATTTTATATTTAATGTTTTTCTAATCAAGACAGGTGTGATTTTACTAAGTACTCCCTTGAATGACAGATGGGACAAGGGGCCTACAAGAGTGTGTGTGTGTGTGTGTGTGTGTGTGTGTGTAGGGGGTTACTTGCCAATCTCAACTCCTGTAAAAGCCATCTACATCTGTTTTTCCAACTTTCCCTGACTTGTCCCTATTCTACATGCATTGAAAATAGGGAGCAGTGCTTCCTGCTGATGGGAGGAGGCAGTAAGAATGTCTCTGTCCTCCATGCACAGATTTCATAGAGGTGGGAGAATCTATCTTTTCCTGGGTTTTGGCAATACTTTGAAGCAGCAACAGTGATTCCCCTCTGAACTCTGCAGATCCTTAACAAGTGAAAGTTATGCTTCTCTTAATCCTTTGTGTGTGTGCCAGAGGAATGGATGTATTTGCATGAATTCAGTGGGGATCATAAATAATTGCTCACCACAAAAGCCAGTCAGACCTTGTGGACCCTGGTAAAGGAGATTGCCTATCCATAAACGCTTTGGTTGCTGAAGAGATATAATGAGGTTGCCGGCAAGTTTGTGTCCTAGATTCATGTGGAAACTTTGCCTCTTACCACATTACGTAGTGTAATTAAAACAGATTTGGTACAAATTTGTTTGTTCTTTCTCGGCTTCTGTTTAATTAGCTAAATATATTTAATGTGACAGCCTAGATTTTGGAAAACCCCCATGAACAATTCACGTTTCATTGCTCCATTGCATTAAACTTTCAAAAGTTTTAATGAAGTTAGTTTGATATGTGGCTGGCCAGACCATTAAACTTCAGACTCAAGAACTGGTGTATTTTACTGCATGGCTAGCAACTGTGGAGCAGGGTAGGACCATTTTTTCACACCTGCACTTGAATGCCTGATTTGAGTGAAGGTGATATCACAGCATTTCTGTTTTCATTTTCAGTCTTTATTTTTTATATTTTTTAGATATGGAAACTAAACCATTGAAGTTTGTACCATTGTTGGGTCAACACTTTTGTAATTGGGTAATGTTAGGAAAAAAGGTTTTTTTTCTTGATAGCTTATGTAGTGCATTTTCAGAACTATTGTTTGTGATGAATTGGACTTTATTACAACTTATTCTGTGCCTTCAAATCAATAGTTAAATACTAATGAAGATTTATTTTGCTGGCTGTGACTATTATTTAATGTTTAATACGGCTCTTTTAATGTACAAGCGTGTATACCTTTAAAAAAATAGGATGTTACATTAAATTCTCCATACTGGAGAACAGCCTATTGAACTCCAAATCCAGGAGAAACATCCTTGGTTTTAGCTGTGCTGTAGCTAAAAATATCTATTTGCTACATGGGTCAGAAGAAGGGGGATTGTAAATTCTTGAAAAGCTTCAGATCAGTGCAGCTCACTGAGAATCAAAATAGATATTTTAATTGCTCTAGAACAGGGGTTCTCAACCTGTGGTTCCCCAGATGTTTTGACTTTCAACTTCCAGAATTCCTAACAGCTGGTAAATTGGCTGAGATTTCTGGGAGTTGTAGGTCAAAACACCTGGGGACCCACAGGTTGAGAACCACTGCTCTAGAAGAAGTTGGAATCCGTAGTGCCATGTACATTGCTTTGTATCTTATATTCTGGTGGCAACTACTTAAAAAGGCTTTCTGGAATCTGGAATGCAATGCTGAATGAATTACACTCAGTGAGTGGATAGTAAACTTTCATAATAATTTAAACACAAACAACATGAGAGGTCTGATTGTGATTGCTAGTGGTTGTGGTGCAGTATTTTAGGTTGCTGAGGCTTCAAAATTCCAATTCTTGGGAGTGGTGCTAACAGTCTCACTGTCAAACAGATTTGGGTAGTAAAGGTGTGTGTTCTGAATACAAGCCAAGTGTAATATTAGTAGATCAGGAAATAGTAACTAAAGATTATGCCTTTCAATAGACAAACTGTGTCAGAGCTGTGTGCTATATCTCAGGCAGCAACAGCTTTCCAAATACACAAAATACATAGATAAGTTTGATCAGTGAATTCCATCCCCCTTGGGTGTGGCCTTGCAAATTGTTCCTATAGATCTGGATTTTATTGAATCACAAATTCAAGGGTTAGAGTCTACCTGTAGAGAATGAAGGCAAAAAAAAACCAGAGCAATCATTATATTATGGGAGAGCTATATTAAAATGTTTTTCTAAGTTTGTAGGAACATTTGAGAAGCCTAAAAAGAGCAACTGCTTGGGCACTAGTATTAGAAATCTCACAGACACTTGTTGAATGCTTTAAAAAAAAACTTGTGTTCCCAGTAGTATGCAAGATAATATAACTATGAACTTTTCCAATTCGGTAGCCCTTGTAGAAAGAAATATATGAGAAAGTAATGCAATATTTGAACCTGCAGTACACCGAAGACTCATTGTGACCTTCAGAAGCTATGGTTATTGTTTGTGTTTGACTTGTTTGATTTGCAGTTTACATATTCCAAGTTAAAGCACGTTAGTGTAGCATATGTAAATAGTATATTGTAGATTTAGGGTTTTTTTGTGATGAAAGGTTTTTTTTTCCCTTCTTACCTCCCAAATTTCAAAGGACATACACTTGCTTTGGGGTTCTAAACATGAAGGTTCTGATTAAACAAGATACTATTTACAACATTATGAGTAGAGATTCCTGTTAATCTTCTTCATGAAGACATCCACCGCAGGCAGTATAAAGCAATACTCAGCACCATTAAATTGTGTGTGCAGCACTGGATAATTATCGTACCATACTGACGTTTCAACTTTTGTCAGCTTATGTTGTTAGCTAAGCAGAATAGCATTGCAGGTTTTCTTTGAAATTAGTCTGTACTCTGAAAAGTAAGACTAGAAATTGGAAATGATTATCCTATGTGAAGAAACAAGAGAGAAGCACTCTTTACATGATAGGAAAATATGTGGCTATTTTCTCTCTTCCTATTACAGAGAAAATATTTGTTTTTTTGATGACCAGCAGGGAAAATAGTCCAAGAGTACTCTTGAGTTCATAATTGGAAGTCCTGGAAAACTTGTTTTAATGAAATTAGTGTTTGTGTCATATACCCACAGTTCCTGTTGTGATCAGAAGTACTTTTTGTTTTTGCCTCCTAATTTGGCAGTTCTTGCTTCTAGTTGCAGCCCTTCTACCCTGAAGCCTGCATCATTTTTGATGGATTTTGAACCACAGTATCATCTGAAAGGGTGGAGCACAAGAGGGCAAAGCTGGATTTCTGTTGGTACATGCATTACCATAATATGCTACTCATTATTAGTCACTGTAAAGTGCCTGCAATACTATATTAGTTTGTACAGTATTACATTTTAATCTTTAATGTGTCCCAAGATTAGGGATTTTTGTTTTGTTTTGACTGCAATAGATAAATATTGCTGCCCATTTAAAAATTATAGAGACATTCACTTTCTAAGCTTTTCTCTAGAACAATGGTTTTTATCGAATTCTATAGAAATAGCTTTGATGTTTTGGCTGTGTCTAGTGTTCCCAGAATTCCTCCACTGGAGAAATGGATAACAGAGGAGATCCTTATTTATTTCTCTTTTCCTCTGTTTTCCTCGTAATTTACTGAAAATTTGTCCATAAGACTTTGGGACCTTTGAACTGTGTGTGACACTGCGTGAAAAGATTGGCAGAAGTGGCTATCCCTTAATATGGAAATGTCCTAGTTCTAAGATATTTTCCCTACCTGAAAGCAGGACGTTTATATTTATAGCTACAGAAATACAAGTTCTCTGGAAATGTTTGAATTGGAAAATGTAGTAGTATCCTAAATCACTTGGAACTCTTTTGTGTGTACATTGGGTTTTGATTGTTGTCGCTTTCTCCTACCCTTCCTTATGATTTACAAAGAAAATATATTTGTTAATGAAAAGACAGGCATTTTTGATATATTGTTTCATGGAGAGAGCCATGGGGAAAAATAAACTACAAATATCTACCCAATGCTGCTAGTGACCACTCATTATGGTTTGTAAAACACAGCAATTCTAGAAATGAAAAAGTGTTCTCTCTGGAAATTTCCTATCTCGTATCAATGCCTAAGGCTTTTGAACCTCTGTGTTACTCAATCTTGGTTTTAGGGCCCCAATTAGTAACTAAGGTAACTTTCCTTTCTAGATGAAAGAGAGAACAATTCTATAGCTGACCAGTACTACATGTGCTGCATACAGAGGTTAACCATTTTGGAACCAAAGTGGATTAAACCTATATTGGAAATTGTTCTGCAGGTTAAGCTGTGGTTTCTAAAAGTTGGCGAGAGCCAGTGGAATGTTGTGCTTGCATGCTGGACTAGTACTTTGGGAGACCAAAGTTTGGATCTTTGCTCAGCCATGCAAACTGCCAAGAAAACCCCATGATAGAATCACCTTGAGACTGCAATCCTCTGACAGCCTTCCATAAACTATGCACTCTATAGACCAGAAGTTGCCAGTCTCAGTTTTGGGTTATGGATTTGTGTGCTCCTTTAAAAATGAAAAAGAAAACCTGTTAATCAATATGCTATCTCATAGGTAGGCCAGGAAACTAGCATTATGGCTCATTGTAGTAACAACTGTTTCTCTGCATTGACCCATAGCCCATCTTATGAGAATATTTAACTCAGTTGTTATTTGGAGAAGATACAATCATCTCTTTTAAAGGTGGTTTCCAGTTCTGTTTCCACAGTAGGTCTTTTTTCTGAAATACTTTTATGAGCAGACATTCAAATTCTTCCCCCTCTAAAATATACATGCTTACAAAAATTAAACCTAGCCTTTTGAAATGTTTGGTGGCAAGGGAAGACATTAAATTTTTCTACAGTTCTACCCTTCACATTTAGAGAAGTATATTCTCTAAATATGAAGGGTAGAATTTTAGAAAATTCAGTTGAATGAGAGACAACCTACAATTAGTCTGCATCTTGTTTTGTGTCCAATATGCCATATATATATTCGCCATAAAGGGCAGGAATGATTGTACCTGGAACACCAGATAATCTGTTTTCCTTCTTGCTCCTGTAACTATAATCTGGAATTTGAGACACTTTGCAGATTCTTTTTGTTTCTCATCCCCAGCCCCCTAAATATCCATTTAATAGATTTTAGTAACATATTTCATTCCCCAGCAAAGTCTCCTCATAATAATAATAATAATAATAATAATACAAAATACTTTATTGATAGACTGCCCTCTCTCCCCAATGGGACTCACTCAGAGCAGTTAAACCTCCTAATTCTTATAATAATCTTAAAAGAGTCAGCATGGAAAAGTACTTTTTTAATCACTTCTGATGTTTACTTAACAGATCTGTTGTCCTCTCAAAAACTTTCAGTTTGCCCCCAGCATAATGTTTTAATTTAATAATTAAAGTCAGCAGTATATCAAAGAGAAGCATTTCTTCATGACAGGGTGGCTGTACATTTATTTGCCATTGTACCAAAACAGGCCAACTTGGATTGGTTCTTCTTATCATTATAATTGAATTGGTGTGCTGTGTCAGTGTAATTCCATGGGTATCCCAGACATGAGGAAAGTAAGGTGTTGGAACAGCAGTCTGCTTGGAGGGGACAAATTTTGAACGTCTTCCCTTGCCACCACTCTACAACACTGAGAAAAGTGCACCTGCTAAAGTAATACATAAATAGAATTCCAGCCATTGTATGGCTAAAATATCTTCTATTGGTTAGATTGAAAATGTAATGCAGTGGTTCTTAACTTCTGGGCCGCGGACCACCAGTGGGCTGAGAGGACAAAAATCTGGGCCGCAAACCTCCTTCCTCTTTATTTATTTATTTAATGTATTTTATTTCCGCTCCTTTTGCACCACCTGCCACTCCTTCCCTGTCACTGATCATGGCATATGTTCTGTATCAGAAACTGGAGCTGATGTGGTCTATCCATTGCAATTTTCTGAATCAGCACCTAAAACCTAATCTAAAGTTGAACAAAAACAGACTTGTAACCTTTTTGGTACTAATGTTGGAGAGTGGTCCCTGGTCCAAGTGGTCCTGGGCCAAAAAAAGGTTGGGAACCACTGATGTAATGAAATGCGATCTTGCTAAAAATCTTCGTCTTTGATTGTGTGCGATAGCTTTTTTATTTGCTGTAACTGCTGACTAGAGAAGCCACCACATTTTTTTCTAAAAGTAGCTGTAGTGATGGCACCATACTTGACTTCTGCTCTCTTGGATAAGAGATATACAGATCATTGACATTATGGAAAATAATACATATGTGATTAAGATTTCATTGTTGATTTCTTTCTAGCTAGGCAAGGTTTCATGGTTGGTCATATTTTAAATATAGTTAAATGTGTGTGATAATTATTTTATGTAGTGCCAAGTTATTTTTTCTTGTTTGAATAGATGTAAAACTCCAGCTTTGTTATGTCGCAGCTTCCATTTTTACATCTGACCTTTGAACAAATGTAAGTCTATGTAGAGTTCACGCAGACAAGCTAGACCAGGGGTCCTCAAACTAAGGCCCAGGGGCCGGATGCGGCCCTCTAAGATCATTTACCCGGCCCTCGCTCTGGGTCAACCTAAGTATAAAACTACTTGAAAGCACACAATGACAACAACTATCCAATCTCATCAGCCAAAAGCAGGCCAAACTTTCCATTGAAATACTAATAAGTTTATATTTGTTAAAATTGTTCTTAATTTTAATTATTGTATTGTTTTAAAATGTTTTTTGCACTACCAATAAGATATTTGCAGTGTGCATGATTTTTTCGAATTATAATCCGGCCCGCCAACAGTCTGAGGGATTGTGACCTGGCCCTCTGTTTAAAAAGTTTGTGGACCGCTGAGCTAGACAATAGCTGGCTTTTAATGCCAGTTAGCCTAGAGGTGCCTTGTAAATAGTACTGCATGGAACAATTTCCTGTTCCTAGCTCCATTTACCATTTTGATAAACCTTTACATTTCTCATGACTTTGACTGGAGGTGCTGTGGTTGGACTTCGGGCTATATGTACACAAAGGGTGTGTTTTGTCCCTGGGAGATTGATCCTCTTAGTTTCTCACACTAATACTTTTTCATATACTGGGTCCAGTTTATTATAATATTATATTACACTTGTCATAGAGAATGCTGTACAAAATTGACACTTTATTGGCTGGTTTCTTCATTTCAGTTAACATTGAAGTATAGAAAGTTGTTCAAACCATAGCTCATGCAATCTTTTTAGAAGTGTCATGTAATCCTTTTTGGTTTCTGACCCTTTTCAACACATTTTCCTACTCAAAGTACAGAAATGGCTGGTCATACTTGCTATTTCAAAATGTTTGCAGGTTAATGAAGAAAAGCTTCATTATTATCTCTAGCTAGCAACTGCCTAACTGCAGCAGTTAAATTCTTATTTTCTGGATGCTGCTGCTGCAGAGGGGCCCTATGGGGAAAGGCACAGTTTTGTATTGGTCATTATTAATCTTAAACTGGAAGGATCATTTGGGTTTTGGAGAATTGTATCATCAATATATAATTTTATATCATCAGTATATAAATAACACATAGTTTGTACCTCTGCTAGTGGGTACAGGTGGTAAATTTTTAATAACTATGGATAAAAATGAATAGATTTAAACTCAATCCAGACAAGGCTTGAGCTGTAAAGAGTTGAGTAGTTTCTCTTCTCAATAATGGACTTACTCTTGATGTACCATTTTTGTGCTGGACTATGACAGAAACTTTAGCTGCTCCACAATGCTGTGGCCATAGTCTGGATCAGAATTGATCACAGAGCGTACTTATCTGTGTCCTGTTTATTTACTTAGACTGCATCACAGAGTAAACAATATAATAAGCAGTAATGAAAAGAAACATCAACTGTGAATTGAATCAAGCTTTAAGAAAACTAACCCAAGGCTAATAACAGATGCCTTATAAATAAATAAATATTTTAGTTATCCCAGTAAATTATTCTGTAAAGAGACTGTGCAGTTGTAAAAATAGTTTATGGCTTGCGTTTTTATGTATATAATGCCCATTGATAAAGCAGTGGTCATTATGTTTGGAGTAGCTTTTAATTGAATTGTAACAGAAGCCTAGGATTTTACAATACTTTATAATACCATATAGTATTTATCACCATATGGGAGTGTTTTGACTGATTTAATTTAATTTAATTGTAATTTTAATGTCCTACAAGGACACATTTATGTAACCAATTTGGGTATCTTACCAATGTTTTTATTATTATTATTTTGTATGATTTAATGATTTTGTAAGCCACCTTGTCCATTGGAGAAAGGCAGCATAGAAATTCCCTAAATAAATAAAAAATATGTACATATATGTAAATACATGTATACTAAAATCTGGGGGGTGGGGTCCAAAACACCTCTAATCCCAAGTATTTTGTATAAGGGATACTCAGTATATCTGATGCTTCTCTTATGAAGATATGAAATTCTATGATTTTTCTATTATTATTGTGCCCCCAGTTGTGCAGTGGGTTAAACTCTTGTGCCGGCTAGACTGCTGACCAAAGGTTGGCGGATTGAATCCGGAGAGTGGTATGAGTTCCCATCTGTCAGCTCCAGCTTCCCATGTGGGGACATGAGAGAAGCCTCCCACAGGATCGTAAAACATCAGGGCGTCCCCTGGGCAACGTCCTTGCAGACGTCCAATTCTCTCACACCAGAAGTGACTTGCAATTTCTCAAGTCACTTCTGACATGACAAAAAAAATCTGCTGCTGTTTTCAATTTCAGTACAAACTGTCTCTGTGTTTACCGTTCTCATTGAATTAATTGGCTAGTATGCATGTAAATACTTAGTTAATTCAGAATGCAGTTTCATATGTAGATTTTATATTTGCACAAAAGGTTAGTGTCCTAAGGCATGAAAGGGGTTGACGTGTGCCTTGGAAAGATTAGATAACCATATTAGTTGCCTTTTTGGCCGATTGGGAAGCCCCTGCATTTATCTCAGCTCTTCTCCCTGCCAGTAAATGAAGTAATAGTAGCTTCTCAAGTCAGGCTTTAAGATGTCTCAAGAGTCCTTGAATTCAGTCATGGGAAAATACCTGGAGTCTTGCCAATGTTGAGAAAACATGGTCACTGTACCATGATCCAAATGATAAAGGATTATTAGCATAATTGATAGAACATGTGATTATACCACCTCTGTGGGAAGAATCCATGTTAGGGTGGAAGAGGGAGTCTTGGCCTTTGTTCCTCATCATGGACAAGTTGCACACAGCTGAAACATGAGAAAAGGCCTGTCTGCTAGTAAACTGACTCAGTATATGTGTCCTGTATCCCTAAGATTTTCCCTAAGCTTATGCATCCAGTCAGTGTTCAGCTTGACTGACTGTTATGAGTAACAACTGTCAGCCAGAGGACCTTTTTATTAGCTGACCCTGGACTGGGATGAACTGGAATGAAAGAGATTCGACACACTTCCTAGATTTTTGTGTGATATGTTCTTATTCTATATTGTTTTAGTTATCTATATGGTTTTTCATTATTTATTGTATTTTGACACTGCTGTACCCCACATTTAGTCTTGGGGAAAGGTGTATGGATGATGATGATGTTTTGGAGACATTCACACTAGAGAACCACTTCAGTAAAAAATGAAAGCTTGTGTGAATTCCAATCTGTATGTTTTGTAGCAAGTTTTCAAAATAAATGCAGTCCTGTATGAATATTAACATTAGAAATTTCATAAGCAAAATGCAACCATATTATCATGGTTGCAGTGACCTTGTAAATAAGCCTGCAAAAGATACCGACCTGCCATGTCTCAGCTACTGTATGTCTATGATGGGAAACAGAGGAAATGACTCCTTTGTCCATCCTAGCATGACTTGTGCACGATGCTACCATCCTAATAATATATGTTTTTGGTGGAAAGGAATACATCACTCCTGTACACCCATGTTGTCTTTTCGGTCTATCCAGAGATTGAGGTTGTCCTTTCTTCACAGTTAACAGTGTCTGGAAAATAAACTGGAGGATTCATGTTTCCTCTTCCTCATCTGCGTTGAATTCTTTGCAGCTTATGGCTGCTAGTTAAGCATAGCCATAAGTGTAGAGCAGAGTGTAGAGTTTTGTATTTTTCTTATTCCCATGCATACTCTGGCACTGAGGAGATAAATGCCACTTGGATCTAGTGTGGGATTTTCACCATGGGTGTGGAATCTTAAGCATTCCACACTTGAGATTTGAGCCAAAATAGGAGTGTGAAACCAGATCGGTAACATTTCAGATTTATAACTAATTCTGATTTAAAATGTTCTGCTTGTAGCATAGTGAATGAGTTATCATTGAATATACACACAAATATTTAAATAAATAAAAATGTGACAGAAAAATGAATACAAAGTATTAATGATTTAGTTTCATTGCATTATGGTACACATGCTAATCTAAGGGAACACAACAGTTTATACATGAAGTAAAGCAAAACTTTGTTTGCTTTGATACTTATAACAGATGTATATTATTTACTGTAATTAGTTAGACCACAGCTATACAACTTTCTGTCAGTCATGCGTATTTTAATCATTCTCTTCCTGTAAATTGTATTTCTTCTTCTTCAATGAAATAATGGCATCAAGTCATAATATGAAAGTTTCATATTTCAATATGGCATTTTGGATTTTATACATAAACATGTGTGGTATTTGTTTGTAAGAAATGCTATCTTTGAGCATGTGCGCTAGTGTTGGCAATCCTTTGCTGCCAAACTTTTACAAGGGCCCTCATAGCAAGGAACTTTTAAACCTTCTAAGCCTTGAATTAAAAAAAAATCAAGACAATCACAGCTCACAGAGTCATAAAATCTAATGGAGAAGTACAAAAGGCAAAAGATAACATAGAAGAAAGAGGAAATCAAAGATTTGAAAGAGCTCTTCCATTTTGCCAATGCTAACTTTATTCCATTACCTATTTGCAGTGAGGTCTGCATGGAATTAAACTCAGTAAACTCTCAAATTTTTAGAGAACAAAATCGCCATGAGGAATACAAGACACTAGCTGTTGCTGATCTAGACATATTACCAACGTACCTTGCATTTACTTACAGTTTGTTTGTTTTCCGCAGCTGGGTAACTGCTATAATGGCCTTGTAACCAGAGTGGATGGGAATGTTGCTGCATCTGCTGTTTATATAGGCTTCTTGTTTGGTTGGTAATTGGCACTCATTCTGACAGTCTAATGATAATCCATAAACCAGTGTATGTGAATGGAGAGAACAGTCAGATGTTCTTGTGAAAATGTTGCTTTTTGTGTAAGAACACCTGGATATTTATATCTCAGTGAAATGCTGGCCTAAATCCATTTGTGTATCTGAACTGAAGGTGCACCCATTGAGCCGGGATTGATCCACCAAATTCTGCAGTTGATCTGGTTTCATGCCTTTTTTGTTCATTCGTTCAGTCGTCTCCGACTCTTCGTGACCTCATGGACCAGCCTACACCAGAGCTCTCTGTCGGCCGTCACCACCCCCAGCTCCTTCAAGGTCAGTCCAGTCACTTCAAGGATGCCATCCATCCATCTTGCCCTTGGTCAGCCCCTCTTCCTTTTGCCTTCCACTTTCCCCAGCATAATTGTCTTCTCTAGGCTTTAGGCATCATTAAATTACTGAGGTGGTGTTGGCTAATTCCCCTATTTGCAAAGTGATAAGTGACAGATTTAATAATTTTGTCCTTTACCCATAGTTACGCCCCATACTGTAGGCCTGTACGGTGAAACTTCAACTTACGAGCAACCCGACTTCTGCGTTTTTCAAGATACGAGTCATTGCTTGATTTGCTAGCTCCAAATTACTAGCTAGCATGCAAGGTAACAACTTCTGTGAGAGCATGCAACCTGCCACCTTAACCAGGGCCTTTCTATGGAAAGGAGGGCAGAAGGGGCTTTTACCAGCATGGTCAACAGCGCCAGAAGGAGACCATGATAGGTAGAGAGCAGTGCTGCTACGTCCATAGCAGCTGAGCAGGGGCTTCTTCCCAAAGAACATATACCTGCGACCTGGCCAGAATGGAGGGGTATCAGCTGTTAGGAATTGTGGGAGTTGAAGTCCAAAACAACAGGAGGGCTGAAGTTTACCCAAACCTGGCCTAACCTTTCTGGCTGTGCTTTTCAAGTCTTTTTTTCACATGGATGTCATGGGTCTGGTGTTTGCCAGTTCCTTCCTCTGAAATAATGCTTCCTCCTGCACCTGGGACCCTGGTCTCCCATCTAAGTTCAAACCAAGGCTGACCTTTGTTTGTGCCAAACAAACAGGATTAGAAAGAGAAAAGTTATGGAAGAAGCTGATAATCTGCAAGGAAGGAGGCATTGATCAGTGGGAAAAGAGGCACAGATTACCTTCCATCATATCAGTTGATGTCTATCTGGTTTGGAAGGGTGATGATTTTTGTTTTTTTTAAAGTAAATTTTATACATTATTTGTTACATTATTTAAAAACATGTAACAAAAATTGGTGTGGTTTTTGAGGTCCCGGAAT
Organism: Anolis sagrei ordinatus; assembly: GCF_025583915.1. Taxonomy (NCBI): domain Eukaryota; kingdom Metazoa; phylum Chordata; class Lepidosauria; order Squamata; family Anolidae; genus Anolis; species Anolis sagrei. Next base: position 209,382,977 of record NW_026844366.1, on the reverse strand, counting down.
GGATTAATAGCATTTCAGTGGGAAAATTGCTTTGAGATAAGAGTAATTTCAATTAAGAGCTCAGTCACAGAACAAATTAAAGTCTTAAATCAAGATATCACTTGACACACCATGTGCCTTAAAATGTGTAGATTTTTTGTCCTGGACAAAACATGTTTATGAGGTTGTCTTCTAATTGTTTTCCATTAGTCAATGTAGTTGCACATTTCTTCAACCATTTTAGATGTCATGGTATTGTAAGTTCTAGTTATCCACAAGTAGGACCTGATTACTAACTGGATTAAAAAACTTTTGAATAATTTACAGCATACAGAGATCACTTTCTAGAGCAGTGCTAGAAACTACAGCATAGTGAAAATTAATCTGAATCTTGATTAAGATTGCACAGATCTGCTATCAGTATGTTAGGTCACCATTTGTCCTGATGTAGTCTTTGCTTATTGAACCAGTAGGTGGCAACACTGTGATGTCCAGTAGTGCTTCTCAAATGTCTGATGTGGGGGGACATCAGCTTTGAATTCCACATGGTGGCCATATTTGAACCTCTCCCTTCCTTCCTTCCTTCCTTCCTTCCTTCCTTCCTTCCTTCCTTCCTTCCTTCCTTCCTGGAAATGTCAGGGTCCAACAGGTGATGTCATCAATCTACGGACATCATGTTGAGTAACATCAGTGCACAAGATGAATTGGTATTTTTATAAAATTGTTGAAAAACAGCACATTGTCTTGGTGCAATTATTGAGGCATATTTGAATGAAAATGTGGCTTCCATTGAACTAAATGAATAGATTTGAAATTTCTTGGGCACTCTCTACATCCAGGTTTTTTTTAAAAAAATAATAATAACAAAACACTTGCGTATTGGCAGTTCAGAAAGTCATTAAAACTTCTAGCAATATGATCTGATTGGCCACAGTAATGCTTGCACATACTGTTCTAAGGGATATAGTAGCACCTTAGAGACTAACAGGGAAAGAAGTTTGTGACATAAGCTTTCAGAGACTGTGCATCTGGTGAAGTAGATTCATTCTACAAAAACTTATGATACAAACTGTTTTCAGATTGTCTTTAAGGTTCTGTAATATCCCTTTCTATGTATACTGATCCAGACTATCATAGCTGTATATAAGATGGGCCAGAAGACACAAAGGGGTTTCAGCATTTAATAACTCCTTATTGTGCTTTAATGTACCATACAATGGCATTATATACAATATATAAAGGAAATAAAATTACATTATATTACACTATGTGTAATTTTTTTAAAAGTTGTAAGTAGTTATTAAAATATCAGATGTCTTGGTGACTTTTGGCCCACCCTATACAATGTAATCTATACATGTTTCGAATTGAAAATTATATCTTCTTATATCACTATACAGCACTCGTTAATTTGTGTATGCTTACATAAATTAAGCAAAGTTAAACAAGATACACAAATTAAGCTGAAATGGGCAGTTTGGGGCCCTCAATATCCGTTGAGGTTTTATGCCAGGATTCCCCATGGATGCTATAATATGTAGATACTCAAGTCTTATTTGTGCACATAGTAAATTGGTGCCACTTATATGAAATGGGAAACACAGGGTTTTCTTTTTGTATTATTGTCATTATTTTGAAGTGTGCAAATCTGTGCATATGGAGTGTTGATTGTACTGGACTGCAGCTTTCAGAGCTAGCCAGCATGAATGATGGGAGCTCATCTGAAAAGCCACAAGTTGCCCACTTCAAGCTCTGCTACCTTATGATCTTTAGTTCCTGTGTAATACTATAGTTATGGTGCATTACTCCCAGCTTTGTTGAGTTTGAACATTTTTTTCTGCTACCTTTCCCAGCCTTGAAACTCTGGAAAGGAATACTGTAGATTTAATAGTTGACAATTGTACAGGGCTCAGTTTTTCAGGTGTCATTTTGAGAGTTTCATACAAAAACAGCAGTAGTGGAAATGGGATGTTTTTGCACATTTTTATGCATTTTCAGCTTCCAGTTGAGTTTTCAGGGGGAAACTCAATGAGCTTCAGTGGCTGCAAATGTGGGTCTAAAGGCCCCTGTTGTAGAAGCACTCGGGCTCTCCTTATCATAAGAATGAAACAGATGGTGCCGTTGTGACTGCAGGTATTGCCCCTTCATTTGTTAGGATAGATTGTGGATACCAGTACTACTGCTTAATGGTTTTTCCTTTGAGTTTGAAAACGCCACAGTGGTTTTCCCAACATCAGGAGGTAGTGATGCTGTTTTCTAAAACTCCATTGTTATGTGCTGCAGCAGACTGGCTAATTGCGTATAAGGAGCAAAGGTGAATAATATTGGAAAGATTATTACAACAGAAGATTTTAAGAGTCTTTTGGCTATTGTGGGGAACACAGAATTATAAGGGAAATCTTTAGTGAGTTTCCATTGAGACATGTTTTCTCAATGCTGGTCTTCCATAAAAGTCTCCAGTAGAGAGGATTATGAGTAGGACAGGAAAAATACTGGTAGCTGATGTTTGGTCTCCTGTGCACTTAAAAATGTAATGTTTGCAAAGGGAATTTCAAACATTACACTGTTGTTGAGTGTACAGCTTGTTGCTTCCTGTGTAACAATACCAAAAGCTGTAGGAGTAAAAATGTAGAATGGGTTTTGATGATAGAATTTTATTACACTGTTGTCTTTAATACAGAATCTACAGATTTCATGTAGCAAGTGAAAATCTTCATCTCAGACTCTTAGAGAAGCAGGCATGTCATTTTTTTCTGTATTGGTGAGACTTGGAGGCCAACGTCATAAGATTAAGGGGCATTTTGGTTGCCCATCACTATGGTTCATTCTTTGCCACAGACTGCAGGGGTCCTCAGATTTTATAAACAGAAGTCCCTCAGACTGTAGCAGGGCCAAACTATAGTTTGAATAAAGTATGAATGTATCCCTGCCTATATCTTATTTGTAGTGCAAAATAAATAAATAATGGAAAGCATTTCAACATGTAAAATTAAGAACAATTTACCAACATAAACTTATTAGTATTTCAGTGAGAAGTGTGGGCCTGTTTTTGGCTGATGAGTTAGTCAAGTTAATTAGGATTGTTGTTGTTTTGTGCCTTCAAGTTGTTTCAGACTTAGGGTAACCTTGAGTCTAAGTCTAAAGTTTATTGGAGTGGCACGTAAATTACCTTGGAGGGCTGCATTTGACGAGCTGGTCTTTGTTTGGGGACCTCTGCCACAGAGGGAAAACTACTTGGAATTTATGCATTAAATAGTGTGTTTTGCAAACATATGGTTTTAGTTGTTTCTAGAAGTTTCATCTTTTTTACATCAGGATTACTAATCCTTATGCTGATCTGTGTATCTTAGTAAACTGATTAATGTATCCAGACAGGTGAGTGGGATTGTGGCTGAGTTTGTTAATGAGCAGAAACGTAGTGATTCCCAAGAATGAAGCCTTTGTTAGAAAAGTGAAGAGGCAATTCATACAGTCCTAGTATTGAAAAGGAAGGGGCCTCATCAGATCCAACCTCCATCTCGGTGAAGGATCTCTAGCCAAGGCATCCTTAGTTGCCGTGTCTCTTTTTGAACACTTTTGGACAAAGACCCTCCCACCTACTTCTCTAGGCAATCGATTCCATTACTCAACCGCTCTTACTCTCATTCTAATGTTCAATCAAAACCTACTGTCCTGTAACTTCAAACCGTTAAACTTGATCTTCTCCTCTGAGGTAGCAGAGAACAGTCCTGCTTCTTCCTCTTTGTGACAGCCCTTTAGGTATTTAAAGAGTGATATCGTGTCACCTCTTAATCTTCCTTTCACCATCCTAAACAAGCCCAGCTCTTTTGACCTTTCCCCATATATTTTGTTCTTCATTCCTCTTATCATCCTTATTTCTTCATTTAACCTGCTCCAAATAGTCTACATCCTTCTTAAAATGAGATTCCTAGACAGTACTCCAGGCCTGATCAGGACAAAATTCTCTTTTGAACAGGTCGGAAGGGGTAGCAGGAGTGCAAAGTTTTGTTGCACAAAGGAGCCATTGCAAATCTATTTTTTAATATATTTTTTCACATGTGTTGTTTCATCATAATTTTCTCATATGCTAGCTTCCTATGCTACTAGATGCTTGGGTTTTATATAAGATGGAACATGAGCTGCTGTTATGAGGCAGATGTCCTGTCTTGAATTTCAAGGCAGTATAAGTTTCCTATTTGTGAAGTGTTCTAGTATTAGATGTTTTGGATCTCTGTGTTTCAGATTTTTGGTTTGACAGTGAAAATTCCCTGGATATCTTGCTATCTTTTCACATAAAGCAAATAAAAACCTTGCAATACAGTTATCCCTCCTCTTTTGCTCAAGTTATGAGAACATTTCACCACTGAAAGTGGAAAGCTTGTGAATATCTCTAGGGGCATTTGAGTGCCCCGCTGTGGTCCCTGGGGAAGGAAGAGGAGGAGCTGATCCTACGTGCCACTTTTAGCATCCTTTGGGTGCCAATTCATTTTTCTCTTCTTGTGTGCCACAAGTGTCTGTTTCGCATGGGCAAAGGAAGGAAGATACCGAGGGGAAAATAAACATGTGCAAACAGGAAAAGGAGGAACTGGTTCAGGGTCCACCTGCAACATCACTTACCCTGCAGATCTGGTTTGTTGTCCTCTTCCTCTTTGCACATGTTTTTGTTCCATGTGATACCTCCTTTCCTTTGTCTGAGTGAAACAGACGGTCATGTAACACAGGAAAAAGAGATCAAGCCTGTGAGACCAGCCATTTCTATTCTTATGTGTAAGAGTTTCTGGGGCCCCTGGTGGCACAGCAGGTTAAACCATCGAACTTGCTGACCGAAAGGTCGGCGGTTTGAATCTGGAGGGCAGGGTGAGCTCCCTCTATTAGCCCTAGCTTCTGCCAATCTAGCAGTTTGAAAACATGCAAGTGTGAGTAGTTTAATAGGGACAGCTTCTGCAGGAAGGTAACAACGCTCCATGTAGTTAGGCCAGCACATGACCTTGGAGGTGTTTACGGACAACACCGGGATCTTTGGCTTAGAGATGAGCACCACCCCCCAGAGTCGGACACAACTAGACTTAATGTCAGGGGAAACCTTTGCCTTTACTAAGAGTTTCTATTTCTGTTTTACTCTGGGCAAAGGAAGCGTGAGGTACTGAGTGAAACAGAAACACAAGGCATGCCCACCTCACCTCCTGAGGGCTGGGCTGCTGAATGTTCACACAGCGGCTGCAACATCTGGAGCAAGGGCACAAGCTTGTAAATAATCAGAATCCAGAGTATGATGTTCAGAAGGATAAAAGATTATGAAATCTCTCTTTTGAAAAAAATCAAACAGCATTACAAACATATGTTCCCCCTAAGGATTCTTTGAGTTGTCCGCTCTCTGACTTTTACTTCAAACATACTAGGACATTTAAACCATTTAAGGCTAGATATACTTTGATGAGGTAAGTACCAGAGAGAAAAGCTGCAAAGACTTTGAAGATGCCTTTAGGGAGATACCTTATAGAGTGAATCCTGGTTTTGAAGCCATAGAAATCAGCTTGAGTTTCAAGGACTATAGCTCAGAGATTGTCTTGTCTCAAAATAAAAAGTGCTGCTTCAACATATTTTTAATTAGTGATGAAAGTTAATGTTACCATAAATAATTATAGAAAAACAAGTGCATTGATCCAGTTATGTTGGTTGAAGGCTGCATCAATACTGCTATTACTACATGGTGTGTAAACTGTCTCTTAGTAGGTCTTTGGTTGATGGTGGCAAGAGGCATGTCTGGAAAGTCTTACTCCCAAGAAATGTTGCTAATTTGCAGAAGGGAACTTGAAGGGATTCCTTATTTAAATAACGATTTTCACTAATAAATTTTGTGTCCATATTGTAACTCATAGATTGTGTTAATGTGTTTGCCTAAACCGGTTTCTTTTCTTTTATCTTAGCAATGGCACCAGCATGATATCATTGATCATTCCCCCCAAAGACCAGATTTCACGAGTGGCAAAAATGTTAGCGGATGAGTTTGGTACAGCATCAAACATTAAATCTCGAGTGAATCGCCTTTCAGTCCTTGGCGCCATTACATCTGTACAGCAAAGGCTAAAACTTTATAACAAAGGTAAAAGATTATATAGGCTGTACTTGATATTTCCCTGCATGCTTTGGATTCACCCAAGGATTGAATTTTATGTTTTGTTTTGTTTACAGTACCTCCAAATGGTCTGGTTGTTTACTGTGGAACAATTGTGACAGAGGAAGGAAAAGAGAAGAAAGTGAACATTGATTTTGAACCTTTCAAACCAATAAATACGTCATTGTATTTGTGTGATAATAAATTCCATACAGAGGTAAGTGAGGTTTGCATTTCTGTTCACATTAAAATAATGTTGTGCCTTTAAGCGATTTACTTTTTCTTTATGCTTGTCTGGTCACATTGCGATATAGGACCTGTGCACATAATACATTTATTTTATTTCAAAAAATATTTTTCACTTGTTTCCAGAACATTTCAGGAAACCTTTGTCCATTACACCAAGGTTTGCCTTGTTTCGAACCCAGGTAGCAAACGTGTACTCTATTTGGGTGTATGTGACTCTAGGGGATTCCTGTGTGCATTTTTAAACTTCCAAATATATAAAAGCCCCTCTTTTCTAGCTGTGAAAAAAATTGCAGCGAGGCTTTTTTGGCTCAGACAAGCTTTTAGGGGACAACAACATGTTCTCAAAACTCCTGCCAGAAAGTCACTGGAAGTGAGTCCTGGTTGCCTTCAACATCACTCCCTGGTGTGCCGCTGCAGACCACCATGGAATCAAAGGAACCAAGTGGCTTTCTAACACTGGAGTATGTTCAGTCTTCATTTAGAAAAGTGACATTCTGGGAACTGAGATTCCAAGATTCCTTGAGTTGTGCATTTGGAACTGAAGATTTGATCTCAGCCATTGACAGTTAGTTCACGTACACACACACTAAGTTGACATATGTGAGAGATCTGTGTTCTTGCAAAATTGTTAGCTGCCTTGAAGACCAAACTTCTGAAACAGTACAGCTGCTGGAACAACCATACTATCAAAATTATTCAAATAATTTTCATCAGACTGTCCCAGGGAAATTCATAAACGCATATCTTCTAGAGTCAGGTTGGGATGATTTGTTATATCCTCTCCCCCATTTCAAATCTATAGTTTTGGATTAAAATACTCTTATCTGTGGAAGTCAAATAACAATTTTGATCATAATGAATAATTTTCCTAGGGGATTAGTTCATATCAGACTACCGATTCTACTTTAAGAAGCCACTACAGGGTTCTTTCATGGCCTGGCTGTAAGCTTGGCTGGTATATTGTACCAGTGATGTTTTGGTCAATGAACATTAGCATACCAGGCTGGGCTGATGAGGAATCTCCTCCATCTTTCAAATAAGTCTTACAATTGTGGGGAAGATGTTACAGATCTGCAAGTTTCTTCCCACTCTTTCCATGCATGTAGTTTTTTAGCAATCAATGAATGTTACTCAAGTAGATCATGGCTTTTTTATCGTGCCAGAAGCAACTTGAGAAACTGCAAGTTGCTTCTGGTGTGAGAGAATTGACCATCTGCAGAGACGTTACCCAGGTGTCCAGATGTGTTACCATCCTGTGGGAAGCTTCTTTCATGTTCCCACATGGGAAGCTGGAGCTGACAGATGAGAGCTCACCCCATCTGGCAGATTCGAACTGCCAACCTTCAGGTCAGCAGTTCATCTGGCACAAGGATTTATCCCACTGTGCCCCCATGGCTCCTTGACGATCATCAATTAATTCAAGTATTCACCTCCATTTGGATACAAAGAAACTTGCTTTTTCTATACTAATAGAAACTACAGCCTTTGTACTCCTTTTTTTAAAAAGAGACACATTTTAATTTACTTTGTAGATTTGATGTGTTTTACACAGCGTGCTTGTCATGATTTGTAAAAACCTTTTACTTGCATACATCATTGCACATCCCAACACTTCTTCTAACTTGATATCCTGTATTGGGACCATGATCAGACAGTTGCAGCTTGAGTAATGCATTCCAGGCTTTTAAGCTTAAATGGTTCACTATCTTGCCCCGCCTACATAGTGATTAGCATTTACTTTAATAAGCAGTTTTTTTTAAAGGCACAAAACGCAAGTCTCCAGCATTATCTGTTATTGCTAAGAAATGTTCTAATAGTTATTAGAGTTTCCTCTCTTTTGGTACAACTTTCTTTCCAAATTCACAGAACATTTAATTGAGGTGTTCTTTTAATAGAGTGCTGAACAAGCTGGCTTCTAATGATTTCCTCTTACCTAGCTTATACAACCTTATAATCTGAACCGGTTTGGCAGCGCTCCTTTCTATCAAGCTTAAAAGGACTGGTGCCTGTTAAAAGAAATATCCACACCTTAAAATATTATAGTGACATTAATTTCAAAAATTCCATAAATGAATCCAGTTTTCTTTTTTATGAGTATGAAGTGAGATTCTCAATGCTGAGCCTAAAATAGATGAATTTATTCTTCCAGCTGGATTCATTGTATCGATTTCTCTGAAGTGTTGAATTTTCTGACTTTGCTTTACATTTACTTCTGCTGTTTTGATTTTTAGGCCCTTACAGCATTACTGTCAGATGACAGCAAGTTTGGCTTTATTGTAATAGATGGTAGTGGTGCGCTCTTTGGAACTCTTCAAGGAAACACCAGAGAAGTACTGCACAAATTCACAGTGGATCTCCCAAAGAAACACGGTACAGTATCAAAATGGAATAAATCAGTGTGTCACTTCAGAAAAGAAAAAAATGCTGTGGGATGTGATTTGTAATTCTGTTTTAGTGTTTAATCTTTCTCTGGATTAGATAGTTTGGTTTTAAACAGTCCTGCAACTTGCATCAATAAAATCTGAGATGATCACTAAATATGCTTAGTTTTACATAATAACCCTTGTTTGTGATGGCTTCATGCAGCCATAATTGGTTTTGAATCAGAAATTACATTCTGCCTTGAATGATGCATGTGAATCTAAATACGTGAATTGGAGATGTAGGGTGGGAATGGCTAGTCAAGGATGAAAACCCATTTTTTGTTCCATTTCATTCTGTCTTTCAAAGGAAGAGGAGGTCAATCTGCCTTGCGTTTTGCTCGTTTGAGAATGGAGAAGCGGCACAACTATGTAAGGAAAGTAGCAGAAACGGCTGTACAGCTATTTGTTTCTGGTGACAAAGTGAACGTGGCTGGTCTTGTGTTAGCTGGATCAGCTGACTTCAAAACTGAACTAAGCCAGTCAGACATGTTTGATCAGGTGAGTGACACATTTTTATTTATTACCCACCTCTCCTTATGGCTCAAGGCAGGGAACAACACAGCTTAAATGCATCATAATATACAATCATTGAAAACATGTACCATATTTACTTGAATCCAATGCTCACCTTTTTTAGGTATATTACCTTGCCAAAATTGGGGTGCGCATTAGAATCATATAATGCATAATCTTAGAGCTGAGCCAAATCAAAAGGGGAAGCTGATTCAGTAGCAGCTGGAGCTCCTTTTTGAGGTATGTCATCTGTAATTAAATGCCAGGACTCAGTGCTATGCAATCCTGAGATATGTAGTCTAGTAAGGCATCTGCATTTTTTGGCAGAGAAGGCTCAAAATCTTGGGCCCTTTCAGACAGGCCCTTTATCCCAGGATCTGATCCCAGATTTTCCATTTATCCCAAATCATCTGGCAGTGCAGACTTGTATAATCCGGTTTAAAGCAGAAAACCTGGGATCAGATCCTGGGATAAAGGGCCTGTCTGGAAGGGCCCCTTTGTCAAACCTCAAACCCCAGGATTCCATAGCATTGAACCAAGGCAATTAAAGTGGATTAATTCTACAGCATAGATGCATCCCAAGGTTTTCTTTTCAATCGCTGGAAGTTTTGGGGTTCTAACACTTTTAAAAAAGAAGGAATAATAATTAGGCAGCCACTGTAATGCGCACCTTTTTGGCAAACTATCTCCTCCGGGCTGATATGGGCGGGATAGAAATAATGTAAATAAATAATAAAATTTTGCCACTGCACATTACACTTGACAGCAAACACTTTTGGTTTCAGGGTTTTGAAAACTGAGGTGCACATTAGATTCAATGGCACACTAGACTCGAGTAAATAAAGGTATTAAAATATATTTCTATAAAATACACATATTAAAATACACAGAACAAAGATCAAAATACAATAAACATAGAATATGAATTTAAAACTCATGATTAAAATTGGCTGGGTAGGCCTGCCAGAAGAAATATGTCGTCTGTTGTGTCTTAAATTCTGACAGCCCCTTTAGCTGTTGGAGTTCTTCCAGCAGGTCATTCCACAATTTTAGGGTGGCTGGATGACTGTCACAAGTTGGGTTCTGGCTGGTTGGAGTAACCACCCCCCAGAGGACCTAAGTATTCAGGGCGGATTGTACGGGAGAAGGCGATCCGTTAGGTAACCTGGAACGAAACCATGTAGGGCTTTAAAGGTACCAACACTTTGTACTTTGCCCGGAAACTAATTAGCGGCCAGTGGAGTGACTTTTATATGGGTGCAATACATTCATTCCTGGATGATCTTGTGACTAATCTGTCTGCCATGTTTTAAACTCATTGGAATTTCCAAACTTGGTATGGAGGTAGCTCAATGTAAAGCACATGGCAGAAATCCAAAGTTGAAGGAGTTGTCCTGACATTGAAGTCTCATACCTAGCCATCACTTGGATGACCTCCACTTAGGTTCTGGTCTTTTCACTAAATATTACTAATATATTTTATGTTTGAATAGTAAAAGAGTTTGAAAGTCCTCATTATATAACATACAACATGATATTCATTCATTATAAGGTGGGATTTCACCTTTTTAAAACTGAAGCACCAGGTGTATTGGTCATCCAGATATATTTTAATTGCTTTTCATCAAAAGGGTCTATCTGTGTTGTCATTAATTGTATCATTACTTCATGTGCATCTTATCTATTGTTTATTTATTTACGACAATTATTTGCCGCCCATCTCACCCTTACAAGTCATATGTACATACAACATACTCTATTATTAGCATAGTACTAATACATCATTCATAATATTAGTATTATATAATATTATATTGTTGCTGGGGGAGGGGCTCTGATGTCACAGGAGACAAGATAGAACTGTCTTCTCGGCTCCCTTCTTTACTCTGGTCCCAGAGTGGCCGTTGTCAACAGTGGGGTGCATTTTTTTTCAGGGAATTAATAATATTTGATTATATAAGAGCTCTTCTAACTAGACATGTTTTTATTTATAGCGGTTGCAATCCAAAGTACTAAAGCTAGTTGACATCTCCTATGGTGGTGAAAATGGATTCAACCAAGCAATTGAATTGTCCACTGAGGTCCTATCTAATGTGAAATTCATTCAAGAAAAGAAACTAATAGGTATGAATAAAACACCCCATTTTTGCATTCTTTGTGCATGATAAATGTATCATCCATATTTTGTACAAATATAGTTTCTAGGGTGCAGGAAATATCTTTTCACAAAATAAAATACAGCCCATAAGCTAGTGTTTGTATCATATCCTACTACTTATCTGAAATACAAGCAGCTATATCTTAGGATATTTATTAGGTCTTATTATAATTAATAGTGGTAGTGGGTTACCATTTTTACTGTTTATGCACTTTTTTGAAATTAAGCCAACCCTCCACATTAGTGGATGTGATTATTGACAGAGTTGATTAAAATATTCTCTCTAGGAATCTCTGGCTCCCTCCAGTGCAATACTGGGGTCAACATGCACTTGAAGCTGACCATAGAGACATGCTGGAGGACCTGGAGATTCTTAGAGAGGTCTTCTGTCAGATTAAAACTGGTTTTTTATTTATGTTGTTTCACTTTCATTGGGGTGCTGCACTTCTAACCCCGGAGAATGTGGAAGGCTGGCTGTGCCTAGATATATGCATAGTCTGCTCGAAGCTGACAATTACCCACTTGATGCTACACGAGCCTGTTCTAATGTTACTTCTATTGCATGCTTAACCTTCTAGAATTGTGGATAAATTTCCTTGGATTATTTGCTTATCGTGTGTTGGTCCTGCAGAATGCTTTGAGCATAATTACAATCACCACTGTTTTGGCTGGTTACCATGTGTGTTTAACAGGAAAGAAACTACAGTTGTACAACTTAGTCATTTGGATCTTTATCCAAATGAGCTGAGTAATTTTGGGGCAGATTCTTGGAAGTGATGAAACTTGGAAAACCGCCTATTTTACAGGCACACGGGATATTGCTTTTTAATGTCCGCCTTTGGCTGCTTTTTAGATTTGGTCACTCAAATCTTTTTAGATTTGGTCACTCAAATGCTGGTGAGAATCATAATCCACATGCTTCATATTGCTTATAAAATGCATGCTCATGGTAGCCTGAATCGGATGCCAGTAAAAGGGAGCCTGGCACACCAGGAATTTAGTTAGATAATCCGGGGACTCGTCAGAGTCTTGCCTCTAACTGGCTGTGTGTAGATATGATAACTGAAACTGCCAGGGCGAGGGAGCCAGCTCCCAGGGTGATTCATCTCAATTTTCCTGAATCTAACCAAGAGTGACCTAAATCCATGGGGAGTGTTTGGTATTCACTAATGGAGCAACTTTCATTAGCCGTATCAAAAGAAGGCAAAATTTTCCCTCTGCAGTCTTCTATATATCCAAAACCCCTCATGATAGAGATTGGAAAACCTCACATTCTAAGAGCTGCCACAGTGAAGGGAAGGGAAAAAAGTCCTGTTACACTGGTGCTAAAGTGATGGTGCAATGTTGAATCTAGGTCAGCTTTGCTCTCATGTAACAACAGTATCATCTTGACTAAGTTAAGTAGCATTTGTGTTGAAACTTGCATGTTTATTTCCTTCTCTCTGATTTGCACTGAATGTAGGCCGATACTTTGATGAAATCAGTCAGGACACAGGAAAGTACTGTTTTGGTGTTGAAGACACTTTAAAGGCCTTAGAAATGGGAGCTGTAGAGATCCTGATAGTTTATGAGAACCTGGATATAATGAGATATGTTCTCCATTGCCAAGGCACAGAAGGTATGTTGTTTCCCCTGGCACAGATATTTGGAATTGAAGTATCATATTTGTTTGCATTGACATAAATCACTCCGCAACTGGTTTGGGTCTTAGATGTTCAATTGCTGATGGCATTTGTAGAAATCTATAAGGTCACAAATGCGATGTTTTGGTACTAGTTTTTCCATACAATTATTTATGGGATGGGGACATGGCTATCTAAAGAATTGGTTTATACATATAAGCCTGTATACCTTTTTGATACATTTTTACTGTGAATACAAGATGACAAATGTTGAATGAATAAACATGTATCGTTTATGATTAAAGCTTAATCATGAATGATAATTGTGCATTTATTCAAATTTATTTACACCAGAAAATGACTTGCAGTATCTCAAATCTCTCCTAACATGGAAAAAAAATCGAATTTGCTGAATGGAACCAGTATGGTGTATTGGTTTCAGCATTGGACTATGACCCCTTATATCATGGTTTGAATTCCTACTGAACCATGGAAACCCACTGAGTGGCCTTCAGCAAGTTACATTCTCTCAACCTCAGATAACATCAAAAACATATAACTTCTGAACAGATTTTGCTTACAAAATCCTATAATGTCAGGAATGACTTAAAAAGCACCCAACAACAAACACATATAAAGTGTGAACTCTTTACTTCTCACGTGCTATAGTGCTGCATTCATTCTAGTTCCTATGTGTGAGACATGTTTCATTTTTGTAGTGAAGAATCACATGTACCATTGTTGACATTGGTATCTAGAAGAGATCATTATCTTGCAACCAACAGCCAGTTCAAGTGCAATTTAAAAAGTACTCTTCAAGACTCAGTTAAAACTGATTGATCCATTTTTTCTAGAAAAGGTGTAATTGCCACCATTTTACAGTAGCTCTTCCATGAACAACCTAGAAGAGAATGAAAAAATTAGTTGGTGTCAAAATGAGTGATCCACTTGTTCAGAACTCTACATTAAAGAATATTATTAGATTATATAATGCAACCATTTCTAATCTTCTGTGCTGGCAATGTTTGGCTTTTCACCAGATAATCCAATTGCATTTGGAGAATTGTACTGTTGTGCTTCTCATGCTTTGTTTATTTTCCCTCCATTTCCTGCAGAGGAGAAGATTCTCTATTTGACACCAGAACAAGAAAAAGATAAATCCCACTTCACAGATAAAGAGGTATTTTATATATTTAGGAACACACTTTCATTCATTATTCGTGAAATAACCTTGGTGACCTGGAGAAATTCACTGTCTACTTAGTTTCTCAGATTGACTCTGAGAAAAGGATTGAATAATTAAGACTGGATCTACACTGCCATATAAAATCCAAATTATCTGATTTGAATTGGATTACATGGAGTGTAGATTCATATAATCCAATTCAAAGCAGATAATGTAGATAATGTGCTTTGATAATCCGGATTATATGTATAGATCCAGCCCAATGTTACTTAATGCAATGCACAAATATTACAAATACATTGGAAATCTGGTTAGATCTCCATTATGTAGGGAACAGCAGTTCTGTCTGCTAGGTGCTAATATTTTTACCTGGGTTTGTTCTGGTTGGTGTTTTGTGCAGAATGGAACAAGCATAGCAATTTTCTGAAAACAGCAAGATTTCCTGATCAATCCCTAAAGCTCTACTAAACAAATCAAGTTGTGTTAAAAATCTGTTCATAAATATGCATTCATGAAAAAAAAATATAGTGATCCAAAATGTTGCATGGGAGGTATCTAACTGTTGAGTGATTTGCTCCAGTATTAGTTTTTAGTCCTGTTAGGTAACACAAAGCATTCATTTGTAGAGCATAAAAGATTCAATTTGTAGAGTATATAATATCAAAGGTATTATTTAATGCTGCCATGGTGAAAGCTGTAGTCAGTCTATGATTCGGCAGCAGATGTGGTTCAGAAACAGGAGACCACAGAGGCATTTTTACATGAGATATGTATCCACATTCTTTCAGCATTTCATATGCTTATGTGACCACATGATTCTTTTGGCTGGCAACAATGCAGTTCAGAAGGAAAGCTTCTGTTCCTCTTTCCTGCTTCAGTAGGCCATGGCACAAAACGAGAGCAATGTCCTTGGGATGAGTTTAGGGTTAGGGAAAGCAGAAACACTTCTAGTGCTACTTCCCTCTGCAGTCTTTGCCCATGCCAAGGTCCTGCTGCTGTGTCTTCAAGATGACATCTCCTGACAGCTTTATGGTGGTCAGTTGAGTACTAGAGAAAAAATGAGGAGAAATCCATTGTGGTCCCTAAAATGCTGACTAATTTTAAAGAAAAGAAAAGAAAAACAGATATTCCTCTCAGAAAATTGGCAGTTAGAAAAGGACTAGCAGCCTGAGGGATCATAAGGGAAAATTAAGTTTTTTATTATGAATACTATAATCTTGGATTGGAAAAAAAAAGCAACACAGTATATCAAAATGAGTGTTCCCAGCTTTGAATATGGCTGGTGTTCAGGAATCCTGAGAGTTGTTTTAAATCTACATCCTATCTTTCTCTGCAAGGTTCTGGGAGAAGCATCCAAAAGCGTGGTTGTGCTCCTTTCATCACTCAGGAGAAGAAAGAAAGATCATGTTGATTATCTATGAATAATGCCTTTATTTGGTCTCCTCCTCTCAAGTTTCTGCAAAACATTCCTGTTTCTAGTAGAATCAAAATGAAATCTAGGGTATTAAATTATTATTTGAATACTGAATATACAATTCCTTACCCCCCCCCCCCCCTCCAATTCATCTTCTTTAGACTGGACAGGAACATGAACTTATAGAAAGCATGCCTCTGCTTGAATGGTTTGCTAACAACTACAAGAAGTTTGGAGCCACGTTGGAAATTGTGACAGACAAGTCACAGGAAGGATCCCAGTTTGTGAAAGGATTTGGAGGAATCGGAGGTAAATGGAAACAGGAAATGGCAGTGTATTCGTAACTCGTGTGGTGGAAGGGGAAAACTTAGTCCAAAAGGACAGGAAGCACGTGATATTAGAAACTGAACACAGAGCATGATCACCATTGTGCAACAACATTCATTTGTAGCTTGTCTCTCCCTCTCCTCCAAAAAAAGCTCACCTATCAGATGCATGGATCTTTATCGTTGCAAAATATTGAACATTGTGCAGTTGTCTTTAAAGTTCTCTTTTAATGTACTAGGCCTGGTAATACAATTGATATTTCATTCACATGGAAGGAACTATGGTATAGTTTTATAAAATGGTTCACCTTATGTTGCGTAATATTACCAAGAGAAGCATTTTACTGGAACCCATTACTCTTCTTGTGTAATATAGAGAAAAACACCCACAATTCGTTTGTTCTATCATTTGATTCATATATCGAGTGATTTCATTTCCTGAAATATTTTTCAGTCACCTCTTTCCTATATTCCACATCTTAGAAATGCATTTATCATGAATAAGAAAATCATGTCTGCAGTTAATACATATACTCCTACCAATGTAAAAACTCAGCATCCTTTGAATATTTATTTATGACTTTTTTGTTGGGTCTCAAGTCGGTTCTGGGGTAGAAATATATTCCTGTACTCCTGTCATGTATTATCCACTTGTGTGTAGAGCAATGGTTATCAGCTTGTGGGTCCCCAGATGTTTTGGCTTTCAAGTCCTAGAAATCCTAACAGCTGGTAAACTGGCTGGGATTTCTGGGAGTTGTAGGCCAAAACACCTGGGGACCCACAGGTTGAGAACACTGGTGTAGAGGAACAGGTATAGAAAACATTGAATGAAGTGGGATAAATCAGATATAGACATTTCATTATACACAGGAAGTGATCCAAAAGTGGGGAGAAATCTCTCCTCTGGTGCATCCATGAACATTTCAGAGATTATTGTCTGCCTGATCGATGGAGGTCTGACTTTAGTAACTTCACAAGACACTGGCGGGCAACTAGTCTAGAAAAGAGGGATTACATTATTGTTAGTAGGTACAGACATATACTACAGTAATTCCTTTATACGGCTTCCTTCTACCACACATGAATATGCTTGATCATCTCTACAATATGACTTGATGCTCTCATCACATTAGACTGTGACCACTGCTTGTCTGTGCAGGCTGGCCCTACTGCTTCTTCCCATGGCCTTGGCTTTTTGAAGAATTCAGATGTTTGTTGAAGTATCTGTGGAAAGGAAATGCATACACATAAGGCATAAGTGGTTTTTCTATTAATGGCAAGTGTTTGTAATGTCTTCTTTTCAATCTTTATTTCCAAAGGTATCTTGCGGTACCGAGTAGACTTCCAGGGAATGGAATACCAAGGAGGAGACGATGAATTTTTTGACCTTGATGACTACTAGGTAGTCGACCTGGGTCTGGCAAAACGTGCCTCACCCCTCCAGCATCCAACCCAAGGAGAAAACTCACGATGGAAAACAAAACAGATCCCTGCCTTAGAATTGGAGTATTTCCAGAACTTTATCCAGAACACCAGGTTTAAAAAAAAAGAGAAAAGAAAAAAAAGAAGCAAACCCTACTGATTTGTCATAGTGTCAGTACAGCAGCAATCTACTGAGTTTCTATAATGCCATTTTGGACTAATTTAAAAAGAAAATCCCAATTTTTACTTTTACTCAATGGTAAAATTGGTTGCTCTTGTATTTTATGAAAATGATTTTTTTAACCTTCATGCTACATTAACTGCTGTCAACTTTCATTTGGAACAATTAATGGAATTATACTGGTTTGTTTCTTTATTTTGATTGGAGGCATTTATTGCTGCATTTTGCAGTGACACGACCCATTTACATGGCGTTCTTGGCTTAGACTGCAGAAGAAGAACCTTAGGGAGATCTTGTTCCCATTGTTCTCAGTCTACAATGGTGGAAATAAAAGGATTTGAACTTTGTGGCATGCCAGCTTGAAAGGTGTGACTTGCAAATTCAGACAGTCTGGGAAGTCCACCATTTCATTCTTAGACTGCAAAAGCACTGCTTGTATCAATCAGGAAGTATGTATCATTCATGGCAATCCAAATGCCAGGGTCTCAGCAAGCTTGATTGGGATAATTAGTTGTGTGGCCTTCACTCTTCCCTCTTGTCAGTCAATAAACAGTTTCCACAAGCAAGCTAATACTACTTATGCTTGGTTCTATTATTTACTAGGGTATGGGGTTTTTGTTTTAGTTTTGCTTGGGGACTGTGTAAGCTGCCTTGGTGGATCAACATCAACAGTTTTGCAAACTGCTTTAAATGAGAGCGCAAAATCCAACTGATGGAGACCTTGGCACTGACAGATGTGAAGCTTTGGTAGACATTAGCAAGGTTTTTTAGAAGCTTGGTGCCAAAGGTTCACATTCAACACTGTGGCATTGTTTGTGCAAGGCAGAGAGCTCCCTTTCCTGCATTCCCCTGGGACTGGCTGATTTCTTTCCTAAAGGATACTCGGATATTTTAGTGCCTAGCTCTGTTCACCTTTTCCTCTCCTCTTCCTTGTATTGGTCAGAAGCTCCCCAACTTGCAAGATTTGCATATCGTTCCGGTTATCCTGTCTCACTTGAATTGAAGGGAGTTCGTCTTAATTAAGCCTTCCTCATTGCAGTGTATACTTTAAAGAGGTCCAAAATGACTTTCTGTCGATGTGAGCAATAGAATTTGTATCTTTTTATAACTCTGCAAACAGACAGTGTGTGTGATTGTCCACAATGTTCACATTGGGTGAAATTCCTTATAGAAGCCCGTTGTCTGTCTTGGGATGCAACCTGATTTATAGAACGCCTGATCACAAGCATCCTTGTGCTCTCCAAAGCAGTACACTTTGATTTTGCCATTGTAAATGGGTCTGCTATGACATGACAAGAGCAGAAGAAAATTGGGTGTAAATTTACATTTTTGAATATACTGCTTGTTTCACATTTAGGGTATGCGGCTCCTCTTTTTTTTTGTAGTTTATTTTTACTATTTAAGTTTGGAAATGATGCCAAATTTTTGTATCTCTTTAATCAATGTGTTATCTCTGGTGATATATATTGCATTATATATTGATGTGTGTATCAATATATACTGATATGTATTACACTTACACAAACACATTACAAGGGTGAGAATCCTAGCCTTTTTGCATACTACTTAGCCTCTTCAGAGAGCTCCCAAGCAGTGATATCTTGGTGTTGTGATGTACAGAAAATGGAGAAGAGTATTAAACCATATTTAAGAATATATGCTGGATTCCTGATTTTATTTGTGGGAATGCTTCACCATTGGCTACTGCTGCTCAGGAAATGACTGGACTGGACTGAAGAAGGTTCTGGGTCTGGCACGTAATCCTATGATTTCTTTATTTACTTACTTGCTTACTTAAGTCTGACTTTGTGTTGTTGAAGGCTTTAATGGCCAGAATCAATGGGTTACTGTGAGTTTTCAAGGCGGTATGGCTATCTTCCACAAGCATTCTCTCCTGACATTTCACCCACATCTATGGCAGGCAACCTCTTGAGGATGCCTGCCATAGATGTGGGTGAAACATCAGGAGAGAATGCTTGTGGAAGATAGCCATACCGCCTTGAAAACTCACAGCAACCCAGTAAGTCTGAGCTCAGTTTAGTATACATTGCTCTCCTCTCTGCACCAAGGGGGTCAGACTGAGACGGGACTAATGGCCTACACTCACTAAGTTTACATGTCTCCAATTCCAGCCAAACAGTCAAGCTACCATACCACCCTGGCTTTCCATTCTTAATATTTACCAGCAGTGTGTTCAAGTATTGGTATGTGGCTTGGTATAAAGTTTTAACACTATGAAACTGTTGATTAAAATTTCAGGTTTCCCAAAGAGGTACTTCAGTTGCTCAATTCTCCTAATGACATTTATCACCATTTTCGAATCAACCATCAGACATAACGTGTTCTGTACCATAAAGCCATATACCACAGTCAGTTTTGCCAGTCTTTCAAGTTGTTGCCACTGCTAATGACTATTGTAAAATCAATCTCAAGAATGAGAACCTACTGCCTTTACTGCAGTGTTTCCCATTAGCTTCTCTAATCATCACTGTTGTGCTTTCTAGGTCATGTTGACATGCAGTTTTCAGATGCTCTGCTTGATAGTAATTTGATAGAGAATAGTGGCAGCATTTGTTCACAGCCATGAAAATCAACATGGATCATTAGACTCAAGGCACACAAAATCCATCTGAACAATTACCTCAATCAGTGATTTCCTAAATACCAGAATCTGTACCACACACATTTACTGCATGCATGATTTGGGCTCCCAACTTGGAAAAAAAATTCCATGCAACTGTTGAGCTTCCTTTTTGAGCCCTCTCCATTGGATTCTTGAGGTAGGAGGTACCATGCTGTTGGTAGCAAAGAATAGAAGACATAATAATGGGTCATAGATAATGCCATAGGATACAAAACGTGACTGGAAGATGACCCCGGAGATAGGCCAAACAAGGGACCCCTTCATGTGGGAGCCTCAGGTGCATGAGTCAAAAGACTGAAAGAGGTGAGTCATAATTGAGAATGGTATCTGTTCAAAGACTCAAGGCGGGATTGGCAGCATGGTTACTGAATTACTCATGTTCTTTGATGACTTCAGGGCATGTGAAGGCAGGATCTTGTACAACCAGTCATCCCCTTTTCTCCTGCCTTACAGAAGGAATTTCAGTGTCTGCTGAGTTATATTTTGATTCCATTCTTGATTTGTGTAAGCCATGGCTCACACAAATCATTACTTGGGACAGTATTCTACCTCAAAATGTGAAATGGGGATGGAGTATGAGTCCATTAAAGTCTCCCATTGGGGGTACAATGTAATCCCCTATCATAGCCCATCCCTGTAAGGCTAGGGAACAATGTTTATTAAATTAACTGGGAACCCTGAAAAAAAGCAGAGCAGGGGTCTGCCCTTTCAGAAGAAAAATGTGGGAAGGGACATAAGATCAAATGCTGGCGGTTATTTCATCTGCATTTTGCAACCCTTGGAAGCACATTTTCCATTGTCCTCAGCTTGGGGAGTTGTACCTCACCCAATGGCTGTTCTTATATCCAGCAAGAGATTATTTGATTACTGACCGAATCTGGATAGAATGTGTTTTAGAGCCTGATTCTACCATTGCAGTAAGGGGTAATTATGCTCAGTTAGCAAGGAGACTATTTGCAAGAAAAAGAGTGGGACAAGGGCTGCCTGGCAGTCAATAGATTCCTACCTTTTCCCCAAGGCTAGGAATCAAGTAAATTTACAGACTGAAAATAAACAAAAGTAAAATCACAAATAGATTTTTTTTTTAGTCATGAGCGACTTGAGAAACTGCAAGTTGCTTCTGGTGTGAGAGAATTGGCCGTCTGCAAGGGCGTTGCCCAGGGGATGCCTGGATGTCTTGATATTTTACCATCCTTGTGGGAGGCTTCTCTCATGCCCCTGCATGGAGAGCTGGAGCTAACAGAGGGAGCTCATCCGCACTCTGGATTCGAACCTCCGACCTGTTCGTCTTCAGTCCTGCTGGCACAAGGGTTTAACCCATTGCGCCACCGGGGGACCCATAGATAAAAATCTAAGATGTAACAGAATAAAACTTTAAAATTATACAAAACATTGATTTTTAAAACATCTTAAAAACAGTCGTAAAGCAGAAAATGGATTATGGTAGAACCTCAGTATGGATTTGGGGGAAGAGAATATTTTTGCACCATAGGTGGTTGAATCCATGGATGAACAATCTGGATACAGAGGTCCGACTATATGACAGAAACAGTTCACAAACACTTGCTGGAAAAGAAGGCTGTTTAATAGACCATGAAAGGACAGTGATGTGGGATCCAGTTCAGCCTCCCTAGGGAGAATTTGAGTCTCAGAGCAAGCTTTCTTGGTGTTTCTATCAAATGTGTCTGCAAAGGTGGTGGGATTTAAGAGAAGCACCAACCTTGAAGATCTTGAAATTCGGGCCCAAATTTCTATTTTCTAAGCCTCATATCCACCCCCTCTTGAATTTTTCTAGGCATGGCTGGGGAATATGTGGTTCTTGGTGATAATGGACAAAACTCCATTATACATCAGCCTAGCCAGTGAGAATTGCAGCTGAGCAATACCCTAAAGATTTCATCTTTCCCCAGTTCTGAGCTAGATGTAGAGGTCTGAGAAAAGGTGATTTCCTGGCTCTCTTCTCCTCCTTCCTCCAAAGTGACAAGAAATCTAAGTACTGTGATGTCATAATTGCAGGCTTATGGTGGAAAGCCTCTTGCTCAGTGGTCCTAAGACCTTTCTGAAGAAAGAGCCTTCGTAACTAGTTTAAAAGGTAGATGTTTTGAGAATAAGGTCATGGTGGGTTGGGGTCTGGATGTGATATCTAAAAAATCTTGCT
This sequence comes from Anolis sagrei ordinatus, assembly GCF_025583915.1. Taxonomy (NCBI): domain Eukaryota; kingdom Metazoa; phylum Chordata; class Lepidosauria; order Squamata; family Anolidae; genus Anolis; species Anolis sagrei. The sequence goes on along the minus strand of NW_026844366.1, from coordinate 209,360,587 downwards.
AGTTTCCCAAATGGGATGCAAATGCAGGAATTGTTCCTCAGAATATGGCAAGGGAATATGGAAAATCTCATTGAACCTGTTGGAAAAGAAGATATTATTGAATGTGTTGTACTGTTGCCATAGTCCTTAGTAAACCAGAAGGTGGAGTTCTCTCATTGACTGAACATATTAATTTCAATACATCAGCAGTAGGAAATGCCTCAGTCTGGATCTGATTTCCCTTGTGGGAGCATCCCAATATATTTTTACTGATCACATGTGCATGGCAGTGGGAATCCCAAAACAGGAGACTTATATCATTTCTTTTATTTACATAAAAGGCTTTCTTCCAGGAGCAAGTGGCTACTAGTGGATTTCACACAAGATGGGATCATGAAGCTGATGTCAATTTGAGACTGAATGTTAAAGCAACTTCCCTCTGTACTAATTTCTATCCCCTAAGTAGGTCCAGTCGTTTGGATCACTTGTTTACAGTCTGGGCTAAAGTCCAGAGCAAATTTATTACCCTACAAACACAAAAGCACCAGCCTCCATTGCTCATAACTACACTTTATCCTAATAACAAAGTTCTCAGTCAGGCTGGCTAGGGAGAGAGTGGTTTATCTGAAAGTCTACGGTAGCCACTTATTAAAGAAGAGGTAATACATTACCAGAAATTAGGACAAAGCATTATACCTGACAATAATAATAATAATAATAATAATTATTATTATTATTATTATTATTATTATTATTATTATTTTATTTCTTACTTCTCCCCATAAAGTAACAGCGCTCCATGAAGTCATGCTGGCCACATGACCTTGGAGGTGTCTAAGGAAAATGCTGGCTCTTTGGCTTAGAAATGGAGATGAGCACCAACCCCCAGAGTCGGACATGACTGGACTTAATGTCAAGAGAAAACCTTTACCTTTATTTACCTCTTTCCATGATTCAAGGCGAGTCAAAGCACATTCAAAAACACACAAATACTATTTTTTAAAATCTACAAACACACATTAAAATGCAGCTCCATAAAAGACAGATTTCAAAACATGTATGTAAATTACACATTAATCACACCTGACAAGAAACCAAAATACAGAGCGTGAGTTTAAAAGTCATGTTTCAACTAGCTGTGTAGACTTGGCAGAAGAGATAGAATTTTAGGTGGTTTTTAAATCCTGACAGCTGATCTAGAATCATATTCGGCAGCAACTCAGCTAGAGGAATGATATCAAACAAGCATATCGCATACTTTTTTTCTGCAAAGCCCTTTGTATTTTGACAGGCTTTGAAGGACTGACTGTACTAAATCTGTCCCAGTTAAACAATGTGCAGGATTTTCTGATTATTTTTGTTCGTCCATTTTAATGGTTTATGTTTCTAATTGGTTTAATTTTTTTATAGTTTAAGAACTTTTCTAACTTTGGTATTTTCTGAATTCCCAACTATATATTTTTTTACTCTGTTGTAAGCCACCTTGAGTCCCAAATTGGGGGAAAGGCAGGAAACAACAACAATCACAACAAAACCAACAATAATAGTAATAGTTGCTATTGTTTTTTAAAAGCTAGAGGCCCATCTTCCATAAGATAGAGCACATGGTCACCCTACAAAGATCATCAAGGGAACTTCATGGCTGACCAGAAATCTAATCCCAGCTTTCCTCAGTTCTGTTCCAGTACTCTGACTTCTTCACAACCAGCTAATAAAATGTTTAAGGAGTGGTTTCTGTTTGCTTTTATTGCCAGGTGCATGGTAGCTACAATGGAGTGCTATACATAGCATATCTGCCAAGAATCTCCAGTCATTCCTGAGGCACCCAGTCCACTCTGGCAACCTCATCTCTTTTCCATCCTAAATGACTTTGAACATTTAGTAGCACCAACAGTGTCCCTTGCTGTTGGTTCCCATATCTACCTTTAATGAGCAAAAAATGCTAACAGCTTCTCTCCCTTTGCCAGGGTCTGGAGAAGAGCCCGTGGGATCTATCAGCCTGCATTGCAGTGATGGAATGGATCAAGGGCCATGACTAGCAATCTTGGAGCAGCAGCTGGCAACTATGGAAGTTGATAGCTGTTTGAGCAAAAAGCACTCTGCTAACTGTGCACTTGGCAGCTGTTAAAACCGATGGCATCCACTGCCCCCCTGGAAACTTGGGTGCCAGCTTTTCTAGGTGAGTCTTTGTTCCTTGGATTGCTTCCTCTTCTAGAGGCATCCCACCTACACTGAACCTAGAACTCAGCCTGGATTTTTTTTTAAATGAGTTAATTAGAGTAAGTTCTAAGTCCTTCCTTAATTTGTGGTTCTTCACAAGGGTGTGATAAGATCCTGTTGAGAATTGGCATAGCATAATACTACACAATATAACTGGGATGGCAAAGGAACCAAGGTGCATAGACTGATAAAAGAAAGAAAGAGCTGTGTCTACTGCAAACCGTTGGACAACCCAAGGGGACACTTGTGTTAAGAGATCTGTAAAAAGGCAGCATTTCTGCCCATTTTTAAAAAAGTAACTTTTAGCTCCTTTTTCAAACTGAAATGTAATATATTTTATTTCTCTAATAATTGACTAGTTAGTTCCTTTAAAAAAAAATAAGAAGGATCCCGAGTGCTCCTGGATAATAGCAACTATGGCCCCTTCCACACAGCAGAAGAAAATCCCACATTTTCTGCTTTGAACTGGAATATATGGCAGTGTGGGCTCAGATAACCCACTTCAAAGCAGATATTCTGGGTTATATGGCTGTGTGGAAGGGCCCTAAGAGTGAGAAAGCAGATTAAACTGGACCATCTCCACAAAACTGGCATAGCTGGAGGGTTTGTGGGTGAAAGAAGGAAAGCAGGTAGCATCAGGAGCACCAACTCCACCAGTGCTCCAAGTGGATGGAAGTGGTGAGAATGAAAAAAGTTAAGGCTGTATCCTAGTGCCAGGCTTCTTAAACTTTCCCACTCAGGGCCCCTTTTGGTGCGAGAAATGTTTACGTGATCTCGGGTACATAGATATACACGTCAAACATTTACTGATAACAATCAATATTTATTTACAAGGCTGACTAAAACTGATTTTTTTAAAAAGAAGTACAGCTGATGCATCTTCCCCAGAGCCCACTGTAAACACTGCACAAAAGATTCATGTAAATGTCTAAAGCAGCCACAAGGTGACAATCAGAAATAAATTAGATGCCAAAATTTTTGTGACCCCAACAGTGAACTAAGGGGACCCCATTTGAGGTTGAGACCAGATTAAAAAGCAGTGCCCTCATGGGCCCTATCAGATTGAGTAGGCAGAGGCAAGTGGGATTTTCTATGCTATTGTATATTATGAAACTTAAACAATCACAGATTTGGATGTCCATTTTGATGAACCAAACCCTAGTGGATACCAAGGGCCCACTGTGTGTGCCTTCTGGTTGCGGATACAGTTCATAGGATATCCACATTATATAAAATCCATTTGGTTTTTAAAGAAATAAATTGACTGCCGGAGAGCAATCACAGGTTCATGTTACACTGATGTTACAACTTCCATCTGAATCATGCAGACCTGTAGTTGGAAAAGACTGAAGTGCCAGATTTCCAATAGAATATCTATAAATGTTAAGTTTGGAAGATTTTCTCTTTTAAAAAATTCTAGAATCCTTTGACCAATCTGACTGCTAACAGTGCTGTTTGATATTTGAAATCATAGATAGCAGTGAGCCCTATATTTTTACTATATTTGGCCTAAAAGCATACCATAAAAGCACACTGGCAGACCTAGAAAGGCCCCAAAACACTTCCGGTGCTTAGATTCTGGAGTTGTCGTCAAAAATTGATCTTTCTCAAGAACTATTTTTTGGCTAATGTTTGGCATCCTATTTCTAATTTATTATAGGAACTTGTGTTTTTAAAATGGTTTACTATGTTACAATTTTATTTTTATACACGGTCAAATGATCTTTCTGTAGTAACAAATGGGCTTGTTTCCTTCCTTTTCTTGTTGTTTTGACTTGTGTGAAGTAGCATTTATTGCTATTGTTTCCATTTAGTATCATCCAGCAATGGATTTGTGTTTGAGAAGCCACGAAAAAGCATGGAATAGAGAAATCCTTTTAGACTTGCCCTGTTAAGAGGCTCATTTTTACATCGGTTGTCTTTAACTTATTGCCCTTGCTTTTCGGAGAACTAAAATACCCCATGCATATTGTCTGCAAAATAAGTGGTGAATGAATTGTCAGTAGGGACAGGACAGTTAACACGATTACTCCTCATACATGAAGGGACAGTGCTTAATCAGATGTCTAAGAGAGAAAAGAGAGTACACAAAATAGTACAATCCCCACATCCACAGGGGATACATTCCAACACACACTCTCCCCCTGTGGATGCTTGAAATAGTGGATAATAGTGAGTCCTATGTTTGACTATACTTGGGCTGGAAGCATGCCATAGAATCACACTGGAGGACATTGAGAAGCCCACAAACATTTCCAGAGGCAATGATATTTTTTTGAGGATAGATACTTCTTCATATGGGAGGAGGTTTACCTATGGGATTCATTACTACGAGATGTAGTGCCAATCACTGGCTTAAATGGCTTCTCCATTTTAAAAGGAGATGCTCTTTGAGAAGCTTATAAAAGTGGCTATTTAAGTGTTGTTTTCCCTTCGGACAGTGGTTCTCAACCTGTAGATCCCAGCTGTTTTGGCCTACAACTGCCAGAAATTTCAGCCAGTTTACCAGCTGTTAGGATTTCTGGGAGTTGAAGGCCAAAACATCTGGGGACCCACATGTTGAGAACCACTGCATTAGTGGGGAAGGGGATAAAAGAGCACAATTTAAAAGGCACTGTGCAGATATTCTGACCTAAATCCATGTTAATCCCAGATAAGAGTAGACCCAATTAATCTATGGAATTTACTTAAGTGTTGATTTCCAATTCAGTGATTGATGTATTGGTCTAAATCAGTGGTTCTCAACCTGTGGTCCATGGACCACCATTGGTCCACAAGAACAAAAATATGGTCCACAGCCTCACATTACACCATTGCCTTGAAACCACGCAGCAACTGAGAGTCTTGCAAAACCCTCTTATAGTGCCAAAGCAATGGGGATGTCCGGAAGGGAGAGGCTGACTACCCATGAAATATTACTACTACCACATCATCTCTAGATTATTTAATATGGTTTTCTGTAGGCGAGCAGATGGCGACTACTGTTCTGTTTCATAAACTAGAGCTGATGTGGTCTATCCAATGCAATTTTCTGAATCAGCACCCCAAATAACCAAGCCAGGTCTAAAGTTGACCAAAAACGGACTCGTAATCCTCTTGGTCTTCCTTCGCTCAGCCTTCCCTAAGGTCCAGCTCTCACATCCGTAGGTGACTACAGGGAATACCATTGCTTTAACTATGCGGATCTTCATTGCCAGTGTGATGTCTCTACTCTTCACTATTTTATCGAGATTGAACATTGCTCTCCTCCCAAGAAGTAAACGTCTTCTGATTTCCTGGCTGCAGGAAAATTCTGAGAGTGCCTTGGACTGAGAGAAGATCAACCCCCACATTCCAGGAAATAAAGCCTGACTGCTCACTGGAGGGAAAGATACTAGAGACAAAGTTGAAGTACTTTGGCCACATCATGAGGAGACAGGAAAGCCTAGAGAAGACAATTATGCTGGGGAAAGTGGAAGGCAAAAGGAAGAGGGGCTGACCAAGGGCAAGATGGATGGATGGCATCCTTGAAGTGACTGGACTGACCTTGAGGGAGCTGGGGGTGGTAACGGCCGACAGGGAGCTCTGGCGTGGGCTGGTCCATGAGGTCACGAAGAGTCGGAGACGACTGAACGAATGAACAACAACAACAACAATCCTCTTGGTACTAATGTTGGAGAGTGGTTTCTGGTCAAAGTGGCCCCTGGTCAAAAAAAGGTTGGGAACCACTGGCCTAAATAGAAACTAGTAATTGGATTCTGGCTACTGGTTTTTTCCCCTGGGTGGATAATCTGTGGAATGAAAAATATTGATGAAGAAACAGAGGGGATTGTGTTAAACTCTTTGAATGAGGCTGTGTGACTGTATGATAAGAGCCTCAGCCAGTAAGTGCAAGCTACGCAGAACAATGGCTTAACTGAGTCTCTCCACAGACAATGTGATGAGAGTATAGAATAAATAGAATCCGAACACACTCTTTTTTTTGTCATGTCAGGAGCGACTTGAGAAACTGCAAGTCGCTTCTGGTGTGAGAGAATTTCTTAAAAATTGATGAAAAATGACAGACAAGTTTAAAAAAACAAAGCCACTATCTTGGGTTTTAAGGAAATTGAGGTAAGACAGCATGGTGTATTGGTTTGAGCACTGGACTAGGACTCTGGAGAGTAAGATTTGAATCCTTCTCAGCCATCAAAGCCCAACGGGTGACCTTGGGCAAGTCACATTTATAAGTTCTGAGGGAGGCAAAGGCAAACCTTTTCCAAAGATACCTTCCTAAGGAAAATAATGCCACCAGGCATGCAATTACAAAGCTATTCATATATAGCTGAGATCTTTTACTGAAACTTTCCATCTTCCACTTTTGCTTGGGAGAGGAAAAGCCTCAAAATGAAATTATCCATCAATATTTTGAAATAAATCTGTGTTCTAGAGATGATGTGTCTTCAACTGCCTGTTTCTCACACTAATGGCCAGGCCAAAAGTATTTTAAGTCTAAGGAACTATATGGAAATGCAGAGTAGAGAAGGGGTAAAAAAATAAAATAAGATGTGCATTTAGAACCTGCAAACAAATGCAAATATTTTCTAAAGAAATAGAATTCTTGATCCAGAATTAAAGATATTTAAAAAGTTATTAAAAAAAATTATGACTGAACACTAACAATAAACCCTATTTGTGTCCACTCAGAAATAAGTCCTACTGAATTTAATGACAGTTACTCCCTGAATTGCAGCTTGAGTTGTTTTCTAGTCAAAAGGCTTCTTTTAAAAAGTAAGATTAAAGGGCAAAGGTGGGAGAAACAAGAAAGGTAGGCAGATCAAAGAGAGGGCCACTACATGTTATCTTAAACTAATTGCCTAATTTTAAACTAATTGCCAACCTCTGTTCTCAGGGTAACTTGAGTCTCTCGCCAGTAGTAGTAAAAGATATAGCCTAATTTCTTGTGTGGTCAAAGGTATTGTTGCACTTTGAACGCATTTATGGCCGTATTAAGGTTTTGTCTCTTGTGCATCTGAAGGGGTCTCTGGCCCATGAAAGCCTGTGCCAATTTGTTAGTCTTTTAAGATGCCCCCAGACACTTTGTTGTGTCTGCTGTAACCGGCTAAGATGGCTACCGCTCTGGAAGTAATTTCCTGAAGGAACTTCATAGGTAACAGGATTACCTCTCTAACAAAGAGGTAAACAGGAACACTCTGGGTGGCAGGTTGAGATCAGACGGCTTACACAAAGGAAGGGCTTTGAGTTTTATGGGCCATTGATCTGGGCAAAGGACGCATTGTAATATCCAGGAAGAAATTTTTCCACTTGGCAAAAATCATAGAAAGGTTGTTAATTAAATTCTAACCTGCCCCCTTCCCCCAAATAGCAAATTCCCTGCCACCGTCTTTCCTCCGCTGGTTTGAACCGGATATACAGCTCATGGCTGCTGTAGCTCTCATGATATATTAGACCCCTGCATTTATATAACTCTTCAGTTTCCAGCTGGAGAACATAGAGAATTTCTCCACAACATGATATAATTTTATAACACAGGGATCAGTTTTATTTTTGCAATTGGCAAATTACACAGTCCAACTAGTTTTTCTGTCAGAGGAAAAAATGCCAATAACATCATGAGAGAATTAATGTAACAAAGAGTAACCTTAATATCCACTAGTATACAAACACAGGATCGAATAATAATATCTAATAATAAGCAATTGCATGTGAAAACAAGGTTTTAAGTCCTAAACATGGCACCTTAAAAACTTACTAATTTTTAATCAAAATTAAAAACCAGCTTAGGTAAAATTTAAGTTTACAGAGCAGAGATGACGTTTTAGGTATTCTGTTTCCATAGAACCATTTATCCTTGCGCGTTCTCTCCATCTTGTTTTTAAAGCAGTTTTTTATCTGCTCTTTTTTGCGTAAATAAATTGCTCCCCTCCTTTCTAAACAACTGAAGGCAGAACTGATTTGTATTCAGTCACACAATCTTGCCTTCAAAGAAAACAAAAACTGAATTCCATCCATGTATGATTTTTACTTCTGTTGAACAGACCTACCAAAGTGTGAATAGTTCATGATTGTTATGAACATGTAGCAATATTATTATGTTATTTACATTACATATTACTCCCATTAGTTTACAATAGTGTCTACAACTCACCAAACAGATAGGGCGTGGTGTGATTCCCAACTTTCTCTAACCATATTCTTCACTGTACAATGCTCTGATGTTTCTGCTAAGGTTGCCAGCACAATGAATACCACAACAGAATAAAAAACCCATTCCCATACATTCACAAAATTCAAAATTGGGATTGGGAAGAGGAGAGGAAGCCCAGCTTCTGAATCAAAATTAATTAATTAAATATCCCTTTTGAAAAGTTACTATCAATGAAAACATAACCAAGGTGGACCAGCGGTTTAATTTGATGTGAAAGAGCTTCTACAGTACCTTAGAACTGAGCCCTCATTGGCACAATGGGTTGAACCCTTGTGCTGGCAGGACTGCTTACCGCCAGATCAGCGGTTCAAATCTGGGGAGAGCAGGTTGAGCTCCCTCTGTCAGCTCCAACTCCCCATGCGGGGACATGAGAGTAGCCTCTCACATGGATGGTAAACATCAAACATCCGGGTGTCCCCTGTCTCTCATCTCATCTCTCTCTCACACACACAGAGGTTTAGAATTACCACTGGTTTTTCTTCAAAATGGTCCTTATTATTAATCTGATTTTGAAGGTGGGGAGAAGCATTTTGTTCTTTCTGATTTTAAAACAAATTAAGAGTCATAAGCCCTTGTTAACCTATCATATATACTCATGTATAAGTAAATCACAGTTTAGTCAAGCATAGATTTGGGGACCAAAATTATCAATTTTGATATGCTCACGGAGAAGTTGAGGGCTGCTGCTGCCATTTCCCCATCCTTTACTGGAAAGAGAAATAAGGTTGTGACCCTCAGGTGGTTGCTTATATTGCCAAAATATATTTCTCAGCAAGTAGAGGTCGTCTACACATTGACTTTGGAACTGCCTTATGAGGAGTTTAACAAATTTCATAGCAGAGCTCAACATAGCCTTAGAAACCTAAGCAAAATTGGGCAAAGGTAACATTTAGCTTAAATATGATGACAAATTTATTGTTTTCTCAACATCTCTGGAAAGTGAACAGATTTCTAAAAGCAAAAAGTCCTCCTCCATTTCTTTGACATCTCTTTCAATTCTGTCTTTTAACAATGTGTTTTTTGCAATTTCTCTCTTTACCATTTTAACAAATTAGGCTTGATAATAGTAAATGTAGACTACACTTTATCAAGTGTTCAATTTAAGTATTTATAGCTTGAGGTTGGAAGAACAGCTTGCCTTAAGCTACCTATTGAGCTCACGGAAAAGGCAACATCTAGGGACATTCTGTTCAGATTACAGAACCATCCTTTATGTCTCTTTAGGGGAAAAAATCGTGTTACTGACTCCTTGGCAATATTTATTTAAAACTTTTTTTAAAAAAAAAAATCTCATGCCAATTGCGAGGCCTAGAGAAGTCCATTGGGTGTAATTGTTTCTTTCTTTCCTGATAGCTCAATAGAGTAAAACAGCCAAAGGCTCAGGGACTAGAGCTGGTCCAGGGACCAGTGCCTCAAGCACCACCACTTTAAAGGGAAAGTTACACACAAGCACATATTCTTACATTTACATTTCTTATCAGGACCTTGAAGTAACTTGATAAAATGGCAACATAACCATTAAATGCAACTGGTGTTTTAGCAGAGTTAATGGGAATGTGTTGCTTCTCATAAGTGGGCTTAAGCCTGTATATAATCTTTTTTTGCCCTATTACACTGCATTAGCTCCCTGAAAAAAATGCACATTTTTAGAGGGGAAAAATCATTGTATCAGTTAAATGGTTGACAAAGTCATTACTGTTGTAGGAAATGTTCTTTCAGCAAAATATATTACAGGAACATGACATATTTATATTTGACTATTGTGAGAAGATTCTCTTCCTTTTACAGAAATTCTGGTTGAAAAGACTGCAGCTGGCGATTTTTTTTTAGGTTCAGACCCTAAAATATAGGTCTGGAAGAGCCTGGTGGGGGCAGTGGAGTGCCATCTAGAAGGGCAACATTTCTGGAATGGGTGGGTAAAGGACAATATATTTGATCTGTTCCTCATTTTGAACTTGGAAGTATTTTTCCATGAAAACCCTGAGAAAAAGCAAGGCTGAAATCTGATCTGTCTTATCTGGAAAGTATTCTGTCAAGTAAGCCTTCTGATAAATGCAAGTATAGCTATGTAGATAATAGACAAATTCCAAAGTCCATAATCTGATACAGGTTGAATCTCTTATCTGAAATGCTTTGGACCCTATTTTGGCATACCTATTTATACATGATGAAATATTTTGGGAGGTGGGACCTAAGGCTAACCATACATTTCTTTGAGAATCCATACATACCTTATGTACATAGCCTGAAGGCAGGCCAGTAGCCAGGATTTTGATTTTGGGGGGGGGGGGGCTGAGTCTGAGTGAAAGATGGTCTACCCTAGCAAACCTTTTGTATCGTTACCCCAATACCCCCATGCATATGGGATATATTGAGTATGGTGATCATATCATGATATGAATAAACATAACAGTTTATTCATAAATACTGTTTAAACATAAATACTGCATCAATAAGGCCTTCTCGTGGACCACCATGAGAATTTGGGGGGAGGGGGGCTGAAGCCCCTCAAGCCCCCCTCCCCCTCAGCTACATGCCTGCCTGAAGGCAATTTTATACACAATAGCTTTAATCATTTTGTACATGAAACAGTTGGTGCACACTGATGCATTAAAAAGCAAAGGTATCACAATCTCAGCCATGTGGATAATTGTAGTGTTTGTTTCCAAATGGTACCAAATCCATCTGAACAAATTTTACAGACATCAGTGAAAAAAATGTGCTGAGGATGAGCACTCTTTGGCTACAAAATGCAATTTTCCAAACCCTGTACATTACATTTTTTTTGTTTTTAATCTGCGCATAATATACAGGCAATTCCCAAGTTACGAACAAGATAGGTTTATTCTTTTAAAGCTTTAGATAGCAGAAGGAAGGGTGAATACCCCTGTGGTGTTTGTTTTGCTGCCTGTGCCCATTCAGATTTCATTTCATTTTCTGTCCCTATCATTATTGGATTTTTAAAAATTTGGGTTGTTATGTAAACAAGGATTGGTGATAAAGCGTCAGTGGAGACACCTTTTCCCCATGATAACAACTTTTCAGGAGTAAATTTCCCTGAGGAATAGATTTCTCTCACTTCCCGTTCTCAGCCTATTCTTAACTATGAGTGTTTTGCAAGTCTAACGTTTGTAACTTGGGGACTGCCTGTACTACTCCTAACCAACAATGTGTTGCTGGCTAGAACTCTCCCTCTCCACTTTTGTCTTTTGGTGCCTTTTGGAAAGAAACTCAATTTGGAATTCTGGACAAGGGATACTTAACCTGCATTAGCTTCCTCAGGCCTATCAAAAAGGAAGAGAAAAACAGAACTATGCCACAAGGTGTGTGTATTGTGTGTGTAAGGCAGCTCATGCTCGTTTGCAGCACAAAGGAAGGGTTTGTGCTGCAAACCACTGGCCCCTTCCTGCCTGGAAACCTGCTGCCAGTCACTTTAAACAAGCGTTGGAAGAGTAGCTCCCTTGAGCAGGTGTGGCTATCAGGGCCCAAGGCCAGGCATACACTGTAGACTGAATGCAGTTTGGCACCGCTTTAATTGCCATGGCTCAGTGCAGTTGCAATCCCACCCCCCACTCAGTTTTTAAAATAATAAAGAAATTATACAAACCACACACAACTAACATTAACACAAAACATACAATAAATCAGTTAAACAATTAAACATATATTTCTATACATGTAATCTCTATGTGCACCCACCCATGGGACATATATTCATCTTTAATATTAATTATTCTTATATTGACCTCTTCTCCAAAATACCAGTGTATGTTGATTTGGTTTTATTCCCTTTTCTTTGACAAATATATATTCTATGAGAATTTGCCCCATATTACCTCAAAATAATTTCTCTTCATTAATCCCTTTGTACATTTTATTCCACAGATCAATTTACTGCTTATTGCAACTTTCCACACCTCTTTGTACCAATCATCAATATTGTAAGCATAATTTTATTTCCATTTTTGGCTATAACTAATCTTAAAGCAGTAAAAAAATAGTATTAATTCTACCTTTTGCCATTTTATTCCCATGTCTCCAAAATTTAATAGATTGCTGTATTTGGAAGTTTTTGTAGATTAAGCGATCGTGTCATTAATTTCAACAAATACTTTATCCCATTTTTTATCTTTTCACACTCCCGCCACAAATGTATGTAAGTCCTAGTTTCCATATTGGATCTCCAACAATTTTGTAGGTTGTTTCTATTCTAATGTAACATTATTGGAGTCATGTATCACGTACCATCTCCAAATTGTTTATAACTGTTCTCTTTGATTCTAATGGATATATATTTCATAATTCTTGTTTCCAATATTTAACCATTCCTCCTCTGTAATATTGATTCCTAGGTCCCATTTATTTATTTTTTTTGTTTTGAATTGTATTGGAGCACTTTCTAACATTATTTTATAAATTTTACCTATTTGTCCTTTGGCTACTTCATCTATACCATTCTGTTTTAACTGTATTATTAATTCTTCAAATTTTGTTAACTACCTGCATTTCCCAGGTTGTTTGATTTAATTCTTATTTCGTGAATCCAATTGTTGAACGTTATACCAAGATATTCTACTCTGTTTAAATATTCCTGTTATATTTTCTAGAAACTTTATTTATACAATCATCTATTTATTTTATTTAGGCAATTTTATCCCACCTTTACCCACTGAAGGGCCAAAGGCGGCTAACAGCATTTGTAAAATACGCACAATACAAACATTAAAACAATACTTAGTCTTGAAATATCACAATACTCCAGCTCTTTCCATGTCCTTTGTGAGTTGTCTTAAGGTTCTCTGGATTTTTTTTTAGATCTATAACTCTAATCAGTGGTGATCGGGGGCTCCTCCACTGAGGGGTCCCCTGGTGGTGCAATGGGTTAAACCCTTGCGCTGGCAGGACTGAAGACCGACACGACGCAGGTTCAAATCCAGGGAGAGCACGGATGAGCTCCCTCTGTCAACTCCAGCCTCCCATGCGGGGACATGAGAGAAGCCTCCAATAAGGATGGCAAAACATCCGGGCGTCTCTTGGGCAACGTTCTTGCAGACAGCCAATTCTCTCACACCAGAAGCGACTTGCGGTTTCTCAAGTTGCTCCTGACACACACAAAAATCAGTGGTGATATTCCAGGACTAAGGATTTTTTTTATGTCAAATGTATTTATTTATTATTTATTTATGATATTTCTATCCCGCCTTTCTCAGCCCGAAGGCGACTCAATCTGTGTTGTTGATCTACCAATAGGGTTCTTTTATTTCTTTGAGACATTTATTATTATGGGCAGTTGCAGTTTCATAAGATCTTCAGCATTCTCTGCCAAAAAGAGCCAAAGTACACCTGAGCCATGATAGTTAAAGTGGGCTCAGACTGTATTAATTCACCAGAATGGGTGAACTGTTAAATTATCACTGCTTGCATCAGCATCTACATTCCTTGGAATACTCCAATGCAACATGACTAAAATGATCAAGGGTCTGGAGAACAAGCCCTATGAAGAGCGGCTTAAAGAGCTGGGCATGTTTAGCCTGAACAAGAGAAGGCTGAGAGGAGACATGGAGAGTAGGACACGGAACAATGGCTTCAAACTACAAGAAAGCAGATTCCATCCAAACATTAGGAAGAACTTCCTGACTGTGAGAGCTGTTCAGCAGTGGAACTCTCTGCCCTGGAGTGTGGTGGAGGCTCCTTCTTTGGAGGCTTTTAAACAGAGGCTGGATGGTCATCTGTCAGGGGTGCTTTGAATGCAATATTCCTGCTTCTTGGCAGGGGGTTGGACTGGATGGCCCATGAGGTCTCTTCCAACTCCATGATTCTATGATTCACAGGTCAGTTAGAGACATTGCACCAATCCTTGGCAACCTTTCGGTCATACAACATACAGTTCAGTCGCCATCATGCGCTGGAACAGTGAGGAGCATGCTTTTGCCGTTGAGGCCTACTTTTTGAGCAGATTTGGAGTGGCTGGCCCGCTCTCCAGATTTGGACCCTTGTGATTTTTTTCTATGGGTTTTTTTGAAATCCCATTTATGTGAACCATCCAAGGACCCTACAAGATTTGAAGACCAACATCCAGGAAGACATTGCCAACATAATGCCTGCTATGCTGGCAAGAGTCATGACAAACACCAGGAATCGGTTTACTCAGTGTATGGAGAATGGGGGACATCACCTACCTAATTTGATCTTCAAAACTACGTAAAACAAAACTTTAGGTATGCGCCTACATTATAAAAAAAATCTAATTCATACAATGGGTTTTATTAAGTTTTGAAAAAAGGAAGTTATGCTGCCTCACCCTGTATTTGGGTTAGTTGTAATAGTCTATTCTATAATCTCTGAGTTCCCATTGGGGTGAGAAGGGCAGCATATAAATGTTGTAAATAAATAAATGGCATGTTTCTATGTGGTTGTAAACATCCATGAGTCTGTTTGACAAAGGCAACTATTTCCCAAATAAATAAAAACTAGAATATCAAGGCAGAAAATCCCACCATATCTGCTTTGAACTAGGTTATGAGAGTGCACACTGTCATATATTCCAATCAAAGCAGATAATGTGGGATATTATTCAGCTGTGTGGAAGGGCAAGTTATGCTCTGAGGTCCTTTCCACACAGCTGAATAAAACCCCACATTTTCTGCTTTGAACTGGAATATATGGCAGTGTGGACTCAGATAACCCAGTTTAAAGCAGATATGGTGGGACTTTCAACCTTGATATGTTGGGATTTTCTGCCTTGATATTCAAGGTTGTATGGCTGTGTGGAAGGGCCTTATATAGTATTATTCATTAAACCAGTGGGTCTCAACCTGTGGGTCCCCAGATGTTTTGGCCTTCAACTCCCAGAAATCCTAAAAGCTGGTAAACTGGCTGGGATTTCTGAGGCCAAAACACCTGGGGACCCACAGGTTGAATACCACTGCTTTATATGGTGTCTGTAGTAGTCTCCCAGAGTGTGTTGAGAGCATTAAAAGGACCAGGGTTACCTGAGGGCCCTTCCACAGGCAGAAAATCCCAACATATCTGCTTTGAACAGGGTTATCTGAGTCCACACTGCCATATATTCCAGGTCAATGTTGGATTGCATACCGATGTGTGGAAGGGACCATATATATATGGCCCCTTCCACACATCTCTCTCTCTCTCTMTATATATATATATATGGTCCTCTCTCTCTCTCTCTCTCTCTCTATATATATATATATATACATGGTCCCTTCCACTCATCTGTGTGTGTGTATATATGTATATATATGGCCCCTTCCACACATCTCTCTCTCTATATATATATGGTCCTCTCTCTCTCTCTMTATATATATATATATATGCCCCCTTCCACACATCTCTCTATATATATGGTCCCCCTCTCTCTTTATATATATATGGTCCCTTCCACCCATCTATATATATATGGTCCTCTCTCTCTCTCTATATATATATATATATATGGTCCCTTCCACACATCTGTGTGTGTGTATATATGTATATATATGGCCCCTTCCACACATCTCTCTCTCTCTATATATGGTCCTCTCTCTCTCTCTATATATATATATGGCCCCTTCCACACATCTCTCTATATATATGGTCCCCCCCTCTCTCTATATATATGGTCCCTTCCACTCATGTGTGTGTGTATATATGTATATATATGGCCCCTTCCACACATCTATATATATATGGTCCTCTCTCTCTCTCTATATATATATATATATGGTCCCTTCCACACATCTGTGTATATATATATGATCCTCTCTCTCCATATATATATATGGTCACTTCCACACATCTGTTTGTGTGTGTGTGTGCGTGTATATATATATATATATATGCCCCTTCCACACACACACACACACACATTTATATATGGCTCCTTCCACACATATGTACGTGTGTATATATATGGTCCCTTCCACACGTGTATGCAATCCACATTGACCTGGAATATATGGCAGTGAGGACTCAAGATAACCCTGTTCCAAGCAAATATGTTGGGATTTTTCTGCTTTGATATTCAAGGTTTTATGGCTGCGTGGAAATATCCGATTTCCCATTGTTTTCTGCCTGTGTTGCGTTCCTGTGGCGAAAGCGCCGGCTCCCGCTCCTCTTCCCTCACCGGGACAACAGGCCTCTTCCTCCTCCTCCGAGGCCAGGCGGCGGAGAGGCCCGCTTTGCAGCAACGGCTGCTTCCTCCTTCCAGCAAGTTCCACCGCAAATGGCGCGGAGTGAGCGGGCGAGGAGCCCAAAAGCAGCCCTTGGCATGCTGGGAAATGCAGTCCTCTCGCCACCGTTGCTAGGAAACGCGCAGAGCCCGCCTTGACGGGGAAGGGAGAGAGGGAGGGAGGCAGGAAGGGCTACCGCTCCGCTGCGGCGCTGAGAGAAAGGAGGCGACGACACTGCTGCAACCGCCACCACGCCCGGGCTACTACCTCACTTCCGCTTCCGGGCGCGCGGCCGAGGCGGAGGAGGAGGAGGCGGCGGAGGAGGAGGAGGCGGCGGCGGCGGGTCAGTCAGTGGAGCTAGCGGCGGCCTCTTCCCTCCCTCCCTCCCCCTGCTTCTTTGGAGTGAAGGAAGCCCGGGGTCACTACGGGGGTCCTTCCCCCCCCACCGGCCCGCCGCGGAGGAGCCGCTCCCACCGACGCCGCCGACGCCATGGAGCCGGAGTCGGTGATTGAGGACAAGACCATCGAGCTGATGGTGAGTGAGGGAAAAGGAGGAGGAGGAGGGAGGGAGTGGGGGAGGGGAGGCGGCCGCGAAAAGATTGGAAGGAAGGAAGGCAGGCAGGCAAGCCGGTGCGGCAGGCCTCGGTTTGGGCCTCGCCGCTCTCCGTAGCCCCCGCCATTATGAAGGAGGGGGAGGGGTCTCGCGCTGGAGGGAGGGAGCGCGCCCCCCTCCCCCTTCTCCATTTTGGTCGGAAGGCGATTCTTAAAGGGGCCGCCTCGAAACAGGCTCCTCTTTTCTCCCGAGGAGGAAGATAAGTTTGGCCTCTTTCTCAGACAAAGGCCCCTTCCACACAGCTGAATAAAATCCCACCTTGAGCTGAGGCCCTATCTACACAGCTGAATGAAACCCCACCTTGAACTGGGGCCTTCTTCTACACAGCTGAATGAAATCCCACCTTGAACTGGGGCCCTTTCTATACATCTGAATAAAATCCCATCTTGAACTGAGGTCCTTTCTACACAGCTGAATAAAGTCCCACCTTGAACTGGGGCCCCCTTCTTCACAGTTGAATAAAACCCCACCTTGAACTGGGGCGCCTTCTACACAGCTGAGTAAAATCCCACCTTGAACTGGGCCCCCTTCCACACAGTTGAATAAAATCCCACCTTGAACTGGGCCCCCTTCCACACAGCTGAATAAAATCCCACCTTGAACTGGGGCCCCCTTCCACACAGCTGAATAAAATCCCACCTTGAACTGAGGACCCTTCCACACAGCTGAATAAAATCCCACATTATCTGCTTTGGACTGGGATATATGGCAGTGTGGACGCGGGTATTCCACTTCAAAGAAGATAATGTGAGTTATTCTATCTTGATATTCTGTGTTGAAGGGCTGTGGATTACATGGCAGTGTGGATTTAGAGTCCTTCCAGACAGGCCCTAAATCACAGGATCTGATCCCAGGATCTGTGCTTATTCCAGATTATCTGGCAGTGTGGACTCATATAATCCATTTTAAAGCAGGAAACCTGGGACCAGATCCTGGGATAGAGGGCCTGTCTGAAAGGGCCCTCAGATAACCCAGGGTCCTTACACACAGACCTATATCCCCGAATATCAAGGCAGAATATCCCACATTATCTGAATATGGACTCAGATAACCCAGTTCAAAGCAGATATTGTGGGATTTTCTGCCTTGATATTCTGGGTTATATGGCTGTGTGGAAGGTCCCTCAGACAAAGAGAAAGCTCCCTGCGGCCCCCTCCTTCCATCTCACTGCCTTCCCTACATCCCCAAGGACTGAAGGTGACATTCACCTGGACTTGCCTGAGAAAGGATGCTCAGCACACAAAGCCCCAGTGTCCCCCAAAGAAGGGGGCGGGGCTTCTTTGAGCTCCTTTCCATCTCCGGACCTTTGTCATCTTCCCAGCTTGGCCCAGTCTGTGAGTGCTTCTCAGGATGGAACTAAGGCCTCTTCCACACAGCTGAATAAAATCCCACATTATTTGCTCTGAACTGGAATAATAATAATAATGATAATAATAACAATAATTTATTTATATTCTGCCCTATATCTCCTGGGGGACTCAGGCAGATTCCAATACACAAAAAGGCAAACAGTCAATGCCTCAATAAAAGTAAATACGAATATAAAAACCCAAGATAACCCCAAGGGCAACTTAAGCATGTAATTTAAATAAAACATCAATTGAAAGTTATAACCGAACTTGAACATTAAAAAAATCTGAATTACTATATCAAAACAACACGAAGGTTCACAAATGTGTGGATAGATTGGATGGCCAAAGTTGTTAAGTGGGCTAATGTGATCTAACAAGGCCCAAATACATGTATACTATCCAATAAACAGTCTGGCAATATATGGCAGTGTGGACTCTGATAACCCAATTCAAAGCAGATATTGTGGGATTTTCTGCCTTGATCTTCTGTGTTATATTGCTATGTGGAAGGGCCCCCAGACAAGCTCAGGATCTAATCCCAGGTTCTGCATTAAACTGGATTTTATGAGTCCTCACTGCCACATAATCTGGAATAAACAGACAACCTGGAATCAGATCCTGGAATATAGAACCTGTTTGGAAGGACCCTTAGCTGCCTTAACCAAGTGTTTGGGTTCCTCTCTCCCCTTTTGGATGGGTTGAATTATCTTTGAGAGCCTGTGTACCCTGCTTTCTCTCTCAGGGTCCTTCTACACAGCCATATAACGCAGAATTTCAAGGCAGAAAATCCCACAATATCTGCATTGGATTGGGTTATCTGAGTCCACTCCCATATATTCCAGTTCAAAGCAGATAATGTGGGATTTTATTCAGCCGTGTGGAAGGGACCTCTTAAAGGAGCCTCCCAATATGCAATGTATACCTTCTCCTACATTGCATGAGAATCCTCCTTGCCCCAGGCAGTCTTTCCCAAACCCAGCGTTTCCGCCTGTCGATTTCCTAACCGCAAGGGACCATTGTTCCGAAGAACAAGCTGCCTCCTGCTTCTTGGCTGAAAGTCGCAAGACGCCCACGCACCCAGAAAGCATTGATTAACGTGGAAAACATATTATTTCTTTTATTGGATCAATATCCCACCTTTTGTTCAGACTGTAGCCCTTTCCACACAGCTGTATAAAATCTACATTGAACTGGATTATATGGCAGTTTGGACTCACATAATCCAGTTCAAAGCAGATATTGTAGATTATCAGCCTTGATATTCAGGGTTATATGGCTGTGTGGAAGGACCCTGGGATAAGATAGGGAATGCTCTAAATACTAAGATTATTATTATTTAAAAATATTATGTATTTTATTGGATTTGCATCTTATCTTTTTCCCAGACTGGGATAAAATAGGGAACTGGCTAAATACTGAGATTAATTCTAAAAGTATTGTTTATTTTTATTGTATTTGCACTCTGCATTTCTCTTAGACTAAAGTGAAATGGGAGCTTCTCTAAGTGTGGAGATGCTGAGACTTGCGCCTCTCCTACACAGATGTATAAATTCCAGATTTTCTACTTTGAACTGGATTATCTGGCAGTGTAGACTCAGATAATCCAGTTCAAAGCAGAACATGTTAATTATCTGTCTTGGTATTCTGGATTATATGGCAGTGTGGAAGGACCCTCAGTTGGTTTAAAAAGTACTTCGGTTTTCTGTTGATAGCATCACCTCTCTATTAAAATGTAGTCTGTGGCCCCTTCCACACAGCTGTATAAAATCCGTATTGAACTGGATTATATGGTCATGTGAATTCAGATAACCCAATTCAAAGCTAATATTGTGGATTATCTGCCTTGATATTCTGGGTTACATGGCTGTGTGCTGTAGTCCTTTGCCTACTTAAATATGTAGACATGTAGCTAGCTAAGGTCTTCCTTCCTTTTTTTGTTACAAAGATGTGTTTTCAAATACACTAATAGCTGTAATGAGTTGGATTGGATGGCCCTTGTAGTCTCTTCCATCTCTATGCTTCTGTGTGAGAGCTGTTCTGTATAGTCCTGCAGATACATAGAATGTGATGCTTCTATTCCTCATGTAAAAGTCCTGAGTCTGATGGAGAAAGTCTGAACTGAAATGTCAATTTTATATTTGACTTACCTGTACATTACCTGAACAGCATTGAGAAACTGGAATTGTAGTCTTTAAATGTTGATAAACAAAATAATGTGGCAGAACTATTAAATGCATCTATTCTGATCTGTACTTTGTCTACAAAAGGGTGAAATATGCAATTTAGATCAGATTGTGTTTCTTTTGTTCATTGAGATTCTTTGGAGATTATTTTGGCTTTCAAAGTTTAACATGTGCATTATACGAAAAACAAGTATCTGAATCTGCCAACTCTTGGTGGGGAAGGTGTGAACGACTTCCCATTTTTCTTAAGGGAGGGGTTATAATATTGGAAGTATCACATGGAGACTCTTCTGTTGTCAGTCATTAATTCTTTCATATATACAAGCACCATTTTAATGTGAAGAATTTGAAGCATAAATATTTATGATTTTGGGTTTACCTTTACTATTTGAGTGTGTGAATACAATTCTTACTTAAGCAGTTTTTGTGCCATAAAAAGCATGTAAAATTAGTATTGTATGTTCAGTAAATACTAATCATATAGATATCCAATTTTATAGGGATTTTTTTTCCTGAATGCTTGATGCTAAATGTTGCTTTTTGACTATAAAATGATGATTCTGATCATCCAAAAGGACAGTAATAAGATAGCGATATGTATCATTATGGCACAGCAATACAGCTGGTCACTGTGATTTCCATAGATCTAGTTGTTGCATGTTTTCAGGCTCAATACACTATTCACTAATAGAGATGTAAGATTTCTTCATGTTTGGAAGCCACTGAAAAAACTATTTTTTATTTTCATTTCTTTTTGGAGGAAAAAAGGACATTGTAGGAAAAGCTGAAAATGCAATAGAAGCGCCCTTTACAGATTGAAAGTCATATTGCTGTAATTAGGACAGAACATGTATTATGTATGATTTAGTTTGGCATAACAATATCATGCCTGACATATTGCAAGTACAATTTATTGTGAATGTAATTACAAATCAAGCTTCCTTTTAAACTCCCTTTATTTTTATTTTCAAAGTATTATTTATTTTGTGTTCCAAATGGAATTACATGGTCCTGAACTATAATGAAAACTTCAACTATAAGGAGTCTTTTGGCTTTAGCAATTTGAACAGTTTGTGTATGTCTGTGTGAGTATACGTGCCTTCAGGTTGCCTATTGACTTACAACAACCCAAGCATTTTATGTCACCCCCCCCCCAAAAAAAAAAACCCAGAAGGGAACATTAAGATCAGTAAAACAGGACATTATTTTGTCACTGGTTTTTCATAGGCCACAATCTACACCTCGCATTTAATGCAGCTTCAAACCAGCATTGAAGGAAGTATTTTCGTTCTTCAGGTGTTTACAGAGGAAATCCTAAAACCAGTTTGAGGCCCAGATGGGGATTGCATAAACTACAGAGCACTGATGCACATTAAAGGCATTCTTTTGCAGGGTTTTGTGGAAGTTTTGTTGTCTGGCTGCAACAGTTTCAAGCTATCTTTGAACTGTTGTGAATGATTAGTGTAGGTGGGTCACTAGTCTCAAGCAGACATAACACACTCATTCCCATAAAAAGGACCCAAGATAAGGAATTGTAATGCTATGATACTGTATCTAGCTCTACATAAAGGTTTTGCTTATACATCGTTTTAGAAATGTTCTTGGGCAGTAGATATGTGATTGCCTTGTCTTAAACATCTTTTAATAGAAAATATTTCCAAAATCCATTTTTTCCAAGAAAATCTTAAGAAATCCACCTCCTCCCCCAATAACATGTCACACATATTGTCACTACCATACTGATGCAGAAGTCTTTCCTCAGTAGCAAAGCTCATTTGTCTCATACATATTTTCAGAAACTTTCAGTTAAAGGGTCACTAGTAATAAAACTAGAAATATTTTTCTCCTGAGACCCAGGGTTAGCTTCTGTTCATGTCCCTTTATATCCACGGATTCAACCACCCATGACTTGAACACCCCCCCTCCCCCCAATCCATTTCATATCAGGGACACATGTTCACGACATATATAATGGGACTTGAACATCCACTGATTTTGGGATCTATGCTGGGGCTGAGGAAAGACAAGGGCCTATTGTGCTGTTTGCCATCCAGATGTTTTGAATGTCAGCTCACAAAAGCTTGACCAATGGAAACAAATTGTGGAAGTTCTAGTCCCAATCATCAGGAATCCCTGCTGTTTCCTACTCTATTAATTAGTGTCTTTAGCTCAGCCATGGAGACAGTCCAGTTGAACACTCTGACAATATAAGTCTTTCAGAAAGTCATGAGAGGAAGGGGTGGAATATTGACTATCATTCAAGCAATAGCTATCAGAGGTATGGTTAGATTGATCCAGATGTCTTCTTTTTAGTTGATAAAGATTTTGTCTTGATGTTTTCAATCTTTGTGCACTTGTAAAACAACTCCAGAGGAGGATAAGAACGAATCCCATTCTCATATGATTTTGTATAGGTACAAGACAGCCCAAACCAGTTATAGTATTAAAGGTAAAATGGCGGGGAGAGCTTGTAGAAATGTCTTACTTTGAAAGCCTTGATAGTCTTTTCTGTATATTGTGTCTGCAAAGGCAAGGCCCTTTGAGAAACAAATAGAAAAATGGTATAAATAAGCCCTCATAAATGGTATTGCAAGTTAGAAGTAAGTGAACTGAATTTCCGAAAACGTTTAACATTTGTATATGCCTCTTGAACTTTTTAGTGTTATTTAGTAATGTGTGTCTGTGCTTTCAAATTGTCTGTTGACTTGGATCAACCCTTAATTCTTAAGCAAGGAATACTAAGAATTTATTTTGCCAGTTCCTTTTTCTGAGATACAACACACAGCACCTGCTATTCAGAGTCCTTTCACACAACCCTATATCCCATAATATCAAGGCAGAAAATCCCACAATATCTGCTTTGAACTGGGTTATCTGATAATGTGGGATTTTCTGCCTTGATATTCTGGAATATAGGGCTGTGGGGAAGGGCCCTCAGTTGTTCTGTATGAATATTTTCTGTAATATTGCAAAATGCAGCACTCTTTGGAGAAACCTATTGTGATTTCTATCAGTAGTTTTATTTTAGTATGATGGCTGTCAGTATAAGCTGAATATTGCATATTGGAGCTCAAATTCAAGACAGATATTAACATTATGGTTATATGAAGTACTAGTTGGTGTTCCTCATGTATTCTTATTGTAGTATGAAATATGATACTGGGAGACATAAGGTTAGGATCAAGGCATTCTCCCCCTCCCCTTTTCAGTCAATTTCTCAATTAACTGGAGCATTTGCTTTCAGTAGTAGAATGATCAATATTGAAAAAATATGAAAGCATTTGAAATATGTTGTGTCAGCATATATCTACAAATGTGTGGTGTTTTGTAATGCTGAAAGTATTAATACTTTTTAATGTCAGACGTAATGGTGCTATGTGGAAATGTTTGCTGTAAAATAAGAACAGACAGGTATGATGAATCAGGCAGACAGTTTCAGCCAGCATACCTTTGCCATTGCTAATTTTAAGCATTGATGTCAAGATGTTAAAAGCAAAAGTAAATGTAAGCTTTGTTTTGATGTGTTTGCAGTTTAGTGATTAGAAAAAGGTGACAATAATAAATTTCTTGATTTTGAACCCAAGTATCAAGAAAGATTAGCTACTGTATTCTAGGTTTTTTATAGTGCATTTGTTTAGGAGATCAGAATAGATGCACAATGGTTTTCCAAAGGGCCCTCTCTTGAGTCATGAATTGAATTTAAATATAAATAATTTTTACATTCATAGTAAAACAAATTATTTAGACACATTCTTAGAAAGCAAAGAAAGTATACCCACAGAACCTCTACAAAAAGGAGGTAGATTACAGCAAAAGCTTGCATTTAGTTGTCAGCCCTTTCAGGTTAATGGAAAGTAATAATAAACAGTGCAGGGAGATTTTGTTGTCTATTAAAAGACGGATTTCTGTTTCTGAAGACTTGTGGAAGAGTCAACTCACTTTTTGTTTATATATGTATTATGCTAGGAAAAGGAAATCTTTCATTCTCGGAGAACTCAAGTGCTGCCAAACAGCCTTAGAGGTGCATGTAGTTCCAGGGTTGCCTTTTCCCATCATTTTTTATAGTTCTTATCTAGGCAAATCCTATCTACTGACTAGAACCTCTCCATTTAGATTATAATAAAAGGACACTAGTGGGAGCAGACTGTAGCACCATTAACTTGGGTGAGTGGACTGTGGTCTTTTTTTAGAAGGGGCGCATAGGGTGATTGCCCCATGTTTTTGCAGAAGTCTAGATATAAACTTCCATTTTGGAGATGGTATCCGATTCTAAACACAAAATTCATTAATGTTTCATATACACCGTATACACATAAGTTTGTGTATGCTGTTCCTTCAGAAAGCAAAGTTATCACTATCTCAACTACCTATTGTACAGTTTTGAATTTTGGAATATTTGGGATTAAGGAATTCTGGATAAGGAAACTCAGTTTATAGTAGGAAACAAAAGAGCCTTGAATGCCTTTTTTGGGTGTCTGACTATAAAGAGTGAAAGAGAAGCATTTACATGTACAAAATTGGCTCAGCAGTTGGAACTTGTTAGAGTAATTGGGGACCCTATTTTGACTAAGCCTGCAAGTTGTCTTTATGATGAAGCTTAACCTAGAGCAAGACACATGTACTTTCAGAAACCAGCTCACACTGAAGTATGTAGTTGTATCTTTGCACATGCATCATCATGATAGAGAGCTTAACTGCCATGAACCTCAAATATTAGTATAACATGTGCAGAAGAGAGTCAAAATGAAGAAGATAAGGGTACATAAATATTGTATTTGTGTTTTATGAGGAATTGTTTACATCTAAAACTTCATTGCGTGTGATTGAATGATTGATGATTATCAGTTAGTGGGAAGGCTGTATTCATTTCCTTTTAGTCAAATGGATAGTTTCTGTAACCTACTGATATTGTGGCAGCAAGAGGATGTAGTAATAAAATTAAGTGCTTTGGAACTTAATAGAGAACTGACTAGATGAAACAAATGACTTTATTCACATATTTTAGAAAATGTGCAAGTTTTGTCTTCATAAATGTGGTCTTAATTCTGTATTACCTAAGCAAAATTTTACAGTCATTCGTTCTGTTCACATTTTTGCTTCTAAGTTTTGATTTGTACATCATTACATTGTGTTTAATTGTTGTTACTATTTAGTCTCCTTTACTAGTCGTGGTTTGCAGCAGTTTGTATCTTTTCTTTTTTCTCATATTCTTCCTTTTTGTTATTTCTCTCCTTTAGTCTCCCAGTTTGTAGCTTTGTGTGCTGGAAAAACGCAACAGCAATCTTATAATGTGGAATAACGCATATTTAAACTAAAAGATACCAACTTTATATAGTAGATTGTGTTTTCATTTTAATCACAAAACTTGGAAACCATGTTTTCACTTTGACAGGCCACAGTTTTAGCATAATGCATTGAAGGTAACCTATCCTTTATTCTTCTGCACAACACGGTAGAGGAGAAAGGGGCTTTTGTGGGATGTATAAAATGGTGCTGTTATTTACCTAGCTGTGTATCAGGTTGTTTTCATCACATGCACTAAAAGAGTATAGAGTTGTTGTACCAGAAAAACAGAGTTTAATGAAATGTTCAAAGATGTACTATAACCACAAGAAGAGTCATAATGCAATGTCTTCATGCCTGTACCTGTTACCATTCTTACTTTGTATCTTGCTGTACAACTTCTGTGAGGAAATGATTTTGCTGTTCGTAATAAAAATCCAATATATTGGAATGGCACTGAATTTCAAAAATAAATAATCTGTGAGACACGTTCTTTCAGTACATTATATTTCAAGGATCAGCACATGTCAATGAGAAACAGGAAGAGGAGGAAATTAAAATTGTTAGTTAAAAATAATTTGCAGCTTATCTGTCATTTCACGTGTTTCTTAAATTGGTAAAATGCCTTGAACAATATACAACAAAATCCAAAGAATAGCAACACCTTTATTAGGCCAACTGAAATGCAGAAAAAAGAACATGCAAACTTTTGAAGGTTCGTTGGCTTCTTCATCAGGCAAAGAAGTTCAAAATCTTACAGGAGAAGAAAGGTGTCAAGTGTTACAATTGCAGGAATACATATTGCTTGAGTTGATTTTGTGTTGTCAGTTATAATGTTTTGCAAATATATAGCGGCAGGCAGAGACCAGTCCTCTTGGACATATGGAAACTTGGGACAATTGATAGTAAAGACAGTCAATTTTTAATCCATTAGCAGCAGCAAAATAACTTCAGTTGAGATTATTGCTATATCTCTCCTATTCAACACTGTCTCTTTCATAGACAGAGAATGTTGAATTTCTCAAGACTTTGATACATGTGGAAGAACTTTTTGATGCTGAAGACTAGAAAAACATACCAGTTGTAATTGAAATGAAAAAGTTTTATCATTGTTGGAGGTAGAAATCTGAAGTCCCACTCCATTTGCTTCTTCTTAAAGTTCCTCAGTTTTAGCAACATTCATTATCTTCAAATCCATGAAGCATATCGTTAGCTAAGTTAGCCATTCAGCAAAATACCTTTTTTAAAATCTTGTTGCATGAGTTTTTCATAGCTTTCTTTCTTTTTTTCCTTTGCATAAATAGATACAACTAATCACAATTTGGAAATTCAAAAGCAGTTAGGAAACCAACTGATCATGTGAAATATCCTTCATGCTTAGACTACTTTCAAAAAGATACCTTCATTTCTCTTTTTAAAATCCCTGTCGTATAAATACTTTTCATGTTATTAGTAATGCCATATACTGTAATACTTGCAAATAATGAGAATTATAATATGCAAGTGAATCTCTGAATTTGTCTAAACATAACAATGTATCTGCAGTGTGAATTGTCTCATGTGCCCCTATGATATTTTGTGTTTAATTACATTTCATTGTGAAGTGGGGGAAAAACTGGTCAGATATTTGTGCATGACATAAAATTGATATGCTATAGTTTCCTTTGCAACAAATGTTATTTATAAATCTACCATGCTGTTGCACAGGCAATGAAAAAAAAGTGGGAAATTTCCCAGTTTATTTTTTAAAAAGAAAAATGGCACCACTTATAATAATCTGGGCCAGCTAGGTGGCACATTCTATTTTTCAGATCCATGTTAGCACTGAGCAATACATATAACAGGGACTCACAATTTGTGATTGACTAGGTGATTATGGCTATATTTCTTCTACAATTACACTGTAAATGCCAGTCTCACCTTTTTATATGTTATATGTTTATCAGACCAGATATTGCCTGATATGAATTGGATGAACTTACATAACACTTTTGTGTAAGTTAATAAAATACGAAATGTCACCTTTACTTTTAATCTGTGATTCATTCTATGGCTCTTCACAGTTCTTTTTCCTCTCAAAACATTAAACTACATTTATATTGTTAATTTTATGGAAGATAGGGATTTGGATTCTGTTTTAATTTTTGGTCTGGATAACATTTGCTATCAAAACAAAACAAAGCCATTTTTCTGTGACTTCTTAAAGACTAACAATTTCTTGTAACATGACCACATTACTCAACTAATCAAATTCAGTGTTATTTCTGAATATTTAGAAATATGTAAAAATGGTAGGTGACATACAAGGCAACATGAATGAATTCCTGGTTTTCCAAGCCTGACTGTCCCATATGAGTTCTGTATGGTCCTGTAATTTCTACAGCAGATTTGAGACGGGTCGTAGCAGAAAGGGAGAATTCATTGAATGGTTGCAGAATGAAACCTGTTTCACTCATTAAAGTTTCAGTCAACACAGATCCAACTTTCCCTTTTCAAAATTGGGTTGTAATGTCCTTTACAAAGAAGGGTTACCATTTCAATAACTAGTCTGAAGTAGGAGAAGGCGAGAAGCTTCCTGCTTCTGTATGATTCTTTGTATATTCTTTTTCAACATTCTGCTCTTTGCTGTTAATACTGAAAATACTTGCAGATCCCTTGGTGCCTGCATTCAGAAGGAATGCTAACCTGTGGTTCAGCATGATAATGGGTAATTTCCCCCACATCTTGCCAGACTTGAAAGAACGATATAACTCACTCCCCCCTTTTTAACAGATTTTTTTAACAGTAATAGTACAAGTAGTAATTATGTTGAAGAGGGAACTTGGCTATCCTGAAATCCAGTAGCATTTGGAGATTACAATTTGGGCACCATCAGTTACTGGTAGTAGATTCAAGAGAGGAAAAAAGGGAATTCCTTCCTGCTTTGTCTAATTAATTAATGCTGTTCTCTGTTTCAAGATGTGATAAAAGACCCAAGCTCAGTGTCTGGGAAAGGAGATCAGACAAAGTCCTGGAGAAAAAGAGGTTTCTTAAAAGTTGTTAGACATGTGTAGCAAAATGAAATGTTCAGAGGGCATCAAGAGAAGATTAGGCCTTTCTTGTGGGCCACTTAGAAGCCTCTGATCACAGAAACCAAACTTGATGGCCTTTGGTTGCTTTTTGCCTTGATGGATTTTGTGAAGAACCTACCAAGTTACTTATATGCACATTCTGTTCCCTTTGTCGTTAACTCTGTCATGAGGAATTTGTGCAGTATAGATTACTTGTCAGAAAGAGTTGTAGGTTTTGATTCCACAGTCAGTCTGAGGTGACTTATGTGTCAGTCTATATGCATACATACAAACCACTGCCAAAGAAAGGAAAAAGTATTGTGGTTTATTTTGTGTTCCTGATATGAAGCTCTTGTGTTTTACATGCACATGGTATCTTTGCAGGCTCTATTATGTTCTCTCTCACACACACACTCATCCTGATGTATTGAAATGTGAAGGAATAGTGGATAGGAAGGAGAGAAAGATAAAACATATTTCTTGACTTAAGAGTATTCATAATATAGATGTACTATTTGTAGAAATGGCTCTTAAAATGATCCAATGTTCACCCATGATATTCTGAACTTTTAATATTTTATTTTTTATGAATTAAAATGACATGTATGTTCGTTAATGTATGTGGAAAGCATTTGTTCCAACATTTAAAGAACTAGCTGAAGGTGGAGATATGGACTAGCAGTCTGGTTGTGCTTACGTTATAAATCATTTCTTAAGGAACTTTCACCATATCTGAAAAGTCATCTGTTCTAGTGTCACTATTGTGTGATTATTATTGTTGCATGCCTTCAAGTCATTTTTGACTTAGTAGTTTCTTGGCAAAATTAACTTGGGAGAGGATTGACATAGCTTTCCTTTAAGGCAGAGAGAGTCACTCTGTGCGTTTCAGTAGACAAGCAGAGATTCAACCTTGAACTAGGAAAGAATGTGATCTTTTTCCCCAGCTGATCCTACCATAGTTGTATGCACCTGCCTGCAATGTAGGAGGTAAACAGCAGCTGCCTCTAGAATCCCTTATTGAGCACGTGTGAACAGAAAATCAGAGGGAAAGGAAAAAGCAGTTTATCCTCCTTTAACATATATCCCTACTATGTTTGTTTTAAATGTGTTGACCAAAATGAAAATCATAAGAAAAGTAGAGAATTGTGAGATTTTTTTTGAGGGAGGGATCTCTGAATGTTTTCCATGTGATCAGATGATTCAAAATGTTAGGCAAGCTTACCTGACCTGATTCATTCCACAAGTACATGTTGTTATGTTCAGATAAAATTTGACGAAAACTAATTTAATTTTTTTTGTGCTCCCTGTTCTTTCCATGGTATTTCTGCCTTTGCTACCAAATTTTCTGCTAAAATAAATGATACTCAGATGTACATGATTTTGTTTACCAAAGTAGATATGTATCTCATTGTAGAAAAATCTAAATAAACATATTAAGTCATAATTGTATTGAGTTTTTATATTATGAATATTTAGGATACTAGTATATTAATGTTATTTGATAATGATGTGTATTTTTCTTTATAGGCCAAAGGTGCTAGTTTGTAGTAGCAGTATAAAATAAATGAAATAATTCATTGAAGATTTTGCCAAGAGGTTGAATTAACTGGTTTGATACTAGACACAGATAAAATCTTCATCTTAGAAACATAGTTTCATTTATTTATTCATTTGTATACTATCTGCTAACTATATCTCTTGATGTCTATTTCTAGGATCTGGGAACAGTATTTTTCCCCCTTTATTTCTTTAATTTCTGGTAAACACAGGGCTTATAGTGATGGCATATTTTCTTGTTGTGGACGCACCATTAGTCATTTTAGCAAACAGATGCTTGCTTCATTGTGATCTTATATTTTGACAAAGATTATGCTGGTAATGTTTACTTTGGCATTCAGCTCTAACGTCAAGTGATGGTTTCCGCATTATTTGAATCTAGCTGTATATGTCATTGGTTAAAATGAGCTCATGACAGTGATAATTTACCCTGTGGCCTGAAAAATAGAGAGAAATGTACATAGGATATGATCCAAAGAACAAAGCAACTAACTCTCTGAGCCCAAGGGAGGTTTTGGCTGAAGCATTTTGAAAAATATTGCTCTGTATACCACAATACATTATCAAATGACTTTCAAAACTCAGGAGTTTCAGAAGTAGGTTTTGATTTGGATGTGCTTAACTCTTTGAATGTCTGTGGATTGCAGCTGCTTTTTTATGTGCACCTTGGCATTTTGAGATGATGCTTGGATCTTGAAATGATCTTTTGTGACTTTCCTAGATCTGAAGTTATGTTTGAGATCAAACTGTGTGTTTCAATGTATGTGGATGGCAAATTGCTGTGCTCAGGGTTGGTTGACTCACCTATGAAGAACCACAATTTCTTCTCTTTAATTTAGTTTCTTGTCTTAGATCCACCAATCCGGTGAACCATCTGATTTAATGCCTACTGGAAATCTGCCAGATGTACAGGTTTCCTTGTCTTTCTAACAGCATTAGGAGTGCATATTGGGATTTCGTTCAAGAAAAGAAGTAGATACACCAAGCTGAAGATGATTGGCTGCTCTCTTTTGACAGACAAGTGTGAAAAGGAAACCCCATTCGAATTTCCATTCATTCTGGATTGGTGGATCTGAAGCACAGAAACAGAGTTTCAGGTAAGAAATTCCACATACTAAATAGTGTTACATATGTGTAGTTGGCTGAATAGAGAACTTTTTGGTACATGAAATCCACAAAATAATTAACCTTAAATTATTATAGGTATATAACTGCCATAATAGATATATTACAATTTATTCAATATTTATTTTACTGAGCATCCCTGCTCATTCATAGGGTTTATGAATTATCTCCTGATGAAATGGATTGGGGACTCACTTGTAGATTCTGAGGAATGATATCTCTTCTTAAATGAAAATTACAAGTATCTTCAAGTCTTTCTGTTTCTCTCTCTCCCCCCTTAGCTAGGCTTCAGTACAGTTTTAAACTTCCATGGGTGCAGGGAATAGTTATCCACTTTTCATAACCCAAGTGGGAGTTCTCACCTTTAACAAGTAACACTTGTGTATGTGCCTTCAAGTTGCCTCTTAACCTATGGCAAGCCCATCAATCTTTCATAGTAGTTTCTTGGACAAGGAATACTCAGATGTGGGTTTTGCCCGTTCCTTAGCTATTATTTATTTATTTGCTGTATTTGTATACTGTCCTTCTTAACCCTGAAGGGCCTCAGGGTGGTTCACAGTGTTTTCAACAATTCAGTGCCGTCAATAAAAATAGTATAAAACATCAAAATTGACCCTCCCCTGATAAAACAGTAAACATTAGCTAGCATTAAACAGGTTCATTATTAAGAACAGTGAAATGACCCCCAGGAGATTCACTGATTGAACCCAGGAGAACGAGAATGCCTTTGAATGCCATGCATGCATTAGCCACAAGTAAAAGTCCCACTATTTTTAGTGGGACTTACTTCTTAGAATATAACAGTGTTTAAGATCACAACGTAAGTGTTGGAAATGGGCTGCTAGTTTATAAGCCTTTACTTTCTAGTAGTGACACCACTATTCTTTTTGCTAATTTTTGTTTAAAAATATTTATTTTAAACAAAAATTACTGAAATTGTTTATTTGCAAAATAAACACCAGTGTTATTAAAAATCAAAACCTAAGTATTGTTTAAAAGTTTGCTATTTTAAAATATTTTTTTCAGCAGTCATTTGTTTCCATGTTATGTTAATTAACCCTTTAAAATCATTGTTTTTCTATATACAGGTACCAGTTTAGAAATTATTACATAGTTTCTTGTCCTGTTTGTACTCAATATATTTTACCAGAAGGAGCTGTGGCTCACCTCCACAATAATAACAAAAAGATAAAATTTTATGGTTCAAAACATTTCCTTCTTTTGATTTCTTTATAACATTATTGATTGTAAACTGGTCTTCATGTGGCACTTTACAACACTGATATGTCTACAGTGCAAACAAGCCTTGTCAACCTGGGAGATCCCGAAATTGTGGAGTTTGCAATTTTGCACTTGAATCCTGTTGGTAGTCACAATTAGTGTGACTCCATTTAATCAGTGTGATTAACGTTTGCACTGGCAAAACCATGTCCGATTATTCCTTGTCTAAGAATACTGTATGGAATTAATGAAGTTGGCACAAGCTGACAGGTGATTTGAAGGCACACATACACACATCATTTAACAGTTTGTTTAGCAGGTGTATTCTAATTGAGACTATCAGTTAGGTTCAGACCTTAACAACGGATGATGGCAAGTATTTTTGCAACACCCCAGTTGCAAATGTCTTGAATCCACATATGGCTGCTCTGCAGAAGAAAAGGGCAAATTCTAAAACAAGATAAATCTTGTTTTAATTTTAAAATCTTTCAAAAAGGAGTTGCCTCCGAATTTTGATGCTTTGAAATTAAGAGCTACTTCCCTACACACTCTACGACAAGCACGGAGCTAGGTTTTTCTTAGCTACTAAAGGAATACTGAGTTGTTTTAAATGTTTGGGCTTAGAGTAAAACATTCCAGTAACAGCTGAATATATCACTGGGCAGAAGGGCCAGTTTCTGATTTCCCACTTCTATACTGTGAATGAAGGGGGTGCCTAAAAGTTGTTTGCTGGCCATGTTTTTGTAAGCTCTTAACGTGTAATTAAGACAGTGACAAACTTTTGTTTAAGTGCCTCCTGAAAGTTACCAGGCTACTTGATAGTTCTACCTGGCTACTCAATGGCAAGAAATTTTCAGCATGTGATCAGTGAAAAATTCACTCTTGGCCTTGAACGTGTTCACAGCCTTAAAGTCTTCTCTTTCTGTTGCCTTCCCCCATGTTTCTTTAGGGTTGTTACTTATTTGCTGCATTCCTGAGCATGTCAGGCATCAAGTACTTTTCAGGGTGGCTGCTCAACTAGCCCAGAGGCAGAGTCTATAAATAATAAATTCTGCACAGTGACTTTTACATCCACCTCTCAATCGAAAGTGACATTATAATGGCAAAGAACAACCAGAGTCCTACGGCACCTTACAGGCTAAGACGTTTGTTCTTGCATTAGTGTCTAAGAACTGTAGCTGCCTTCATCAAGTTCATGCCACAGTAAATTTGTTACTAACTAACATGTCTCAGGATTCTTTGTGTCTGCTGTGAAAAATTAAAAAGGCAATTTCTTTAGAAGTTACAACGTCAGAAAGCCGGAATAACAAATGTCATGACTTTTTACACAATGCGGCTTTGGCCATGTATATAGTTTTAGTATTTTGGACAGTTACCCCACTTAGAATTGGAATTTGATGTGGATTCAATCACATCAGCAGCATTTGTAGAAGTAGGGAAATTCCTATCTTTGAGTAAGTTTTTTGATGTTTATTTAATAGTTAAGGAAGGTTTGATTGAGTGTTTGATTGAGTGAAATTCTTCCTTTGCACCAGTGGCACTACTGGTTAAGCTTTTGAGTTTTGAAGCCAATGACCTCTGGAGGCCCAGAAGATCCTCAATCCTTGGTCTGCAGGTCCAGGATCCAAGAATGGGTCTACCATGTTGTAGATTTTGCATTTCAGTAGTGGAGGGGTTTGAAACTGAGTTAAGGCTCCCAACCTGAAGTATTCCGCAAAGTGATCCTGTCATTGCCCAGCTCTGCAGAGCATGTTTGGACATAGACTTTAAGGAGAAAAACAGACACAAATGTTTCTCCTCTTACCATCTGCATAATTGTCTGAAATTTTGCTCACTTCTGGAACCTTTTCAGTAGCTTCGCACATTTTCTGTTAATTTTATTTTAAAAATACCTTTAGGCTGTGGGGAAATAAGATTACTTATATTTTTATAAATATTAAGGATCAGTATATGCAGCAGACTGCACAACTCATAATAGTTTTAGATTTAGCAAACAGTAGCTTCATTTTTTAAAATTTGTTTATTTATTGAATTTATGTTTTGCATTTTTCTCAGTGAGATCCATTCACTCTTGTAAAACTTGTATTTTTTTAAAGATATTTCAGCACAAAAATACTGGTGCCATTTTCTGAAATATGAGTACATTGCTGAGACAGCATGTGCAACTGATTTCTTTGATTCTTCTGAGGGCTGGCATTAGATGATTTCATAATATATCAAGCTGTGTTCCTGTTTTGAATATTGCCACACATTATGAACTTATTCATTTGTCTTAGTCAGCCCCCCCTTCCCTTCTGTACCTCTTCCTCCCATCTGGAATGAGGGTAATGGTAGCTTAGAATTTTTGTCATTGTTATCACAGCATAATGTATAATCTACTATATTATAAATGCTATTTCTCAGGATTGTTAAAACAAGAAAGTGATGCCTTTGAGTTAGTTTGTTTAACTACATAGTGTAGCTGTTTGCATGTCATGCTCACTTTATATTTTAGATTATCTTGAACAGACCTGTTCAAATCTTCTATTACTGTAGGATACAAGTAGAGTATTATTGGTTTTCTTTTTTTAAAAAAATTAAACCCATGAATATATTCCTGTGTCTTGAAAATATACTTTAGCTGCAATAATATAATTTCCCTGAGAATTTCTCACCAAACTTGCTGCAAAGACTGGCCTCAGAAACGGATCTGTCATCATCTCCACAAGTTGAATAGTTTTGCATTTTCAGTAATTTTTCTGAAATTGGTAAACATGACGTGATTGAATCAATACTTACATTAATGCATTGAATCAATTAATTTAGTTGACTATATTGAATTAATTGTTGAATATTGAAACAACACTTAAGTTGAAGAATCATAAAGTTGAAAGTAACCACAAAGGCCATCCAGTCCAAGCCCCTGCCATGCAGAAAAATGTCATCAAAGTACTCCCAACAGAAGACCACCCAGCCTCTGCTTAAGAACCTCCAAAGAAGGACACTTCATTGCCCTCTGGGGCAGCGTATTTCACAGTGAAATAGCTCTTTAATGTCAGGAAGTTCTTGTTAAAGTTTAAGTGGAATCTCTTTTCCTGCAATATGAATCCATGGCTCTGTGTCCTAGTTCCTAGAGCAGCAGCAAACAAACTTGCCCCCTACTCAATATGACACCTTTTCAGATACTTAAACATGGATATTATGTCCTCCTCTCAACTTTCTCTTCTCCAAGCTAAACTTCAGCCAATCCTCAGAGGGCTTGGCTTCCAGATCTTTCATAATTTTGGTCACCCTTCTCTCTGGAAACATTCCAGCTTGTCAAATTCTTCTGTTCTGGGAATAGTTTATGGTTTCTTGTTCCACTATTTCTCTCCTCTTCCTTGCAGTATAATGACATCAGGAGAAGCATTTATGAAAACGTACTGAATCTGGATTTGGGGTAAAACAGATGTGATAATGGAAGACCCATTTTATTCAAGCTGTAATCTGCCTGATTCATGCATAACAGGCAGAAGTGCCTGACAAGGGGCAGCTGGTAATATGGGCCTCTTTAGGGCAGGCTAAACATGACTATAACAGGACTTTCAGTTGTCTAGGGTGATTTTTGATACTAAAAGTTTGTTCAACCAGGAGAAAGACTTGTGAGGGAATTAGAGTATGGGAGAAGCAAGATGTTAGTTCCACTCTCCCCATTCATATGTCTTGCTTTTAGAATTAGATATCCTTGTTTTATAATTGGGGCCTATATTGGAACAAATGGCTAAATTACTGTTTTGGAAAGTAGCTCCCAGAAATGTTCAACAGTGTGGGAGTGTTGCACATGCAGTCCCAAAAGAAGTTCTGTGCAGGATTCCTGCAAAGCTGAACAGAGTTTGTCCATCAGCTTATATACAGCAAGACATTAGGAGCATGACAGTCCTACAAATTCCTCTCTTGGCTCATTTGGACCATTCTGTATTTTACACACTGCCTGTGCTCAAGGCAGGGGTTTGATGTGCAGGATTCAAGAAAGAGGTTCTGGATGAGAATGTGGGAGGCACACATGCTGTTCTGCAGAGACATATATGGGAGGGGAAGAAAAGCCCCATTGCATCATTCCTCAGTATGCACTGGAGTGTTAGTGAAAAACCACACTTCAATATGTAATATTGCTTCAATATTGCTTGTGACACTTTTTGCAGTGGCATTGTGAAATTCTAGCATAGTAATGCAAGCTCATACATTTTTTTGGCTTAAATACTGTAAAGCAAAAAAAAAAAAAAGAGCCACATCTTCAAGTCCCTCTGAAAGGAGGACAGTGTGGGGGCCTGTCCAATATCACTGGGTAGGGAGTTCCTGGGAAAACTGGGGTAGTTCTGTGTCACATTTCACCTGCAGGTGTTTTCTACCATTTGACTATTAAACATGCTTGTCTTTCATGAAAGAAAAAGGCAGCTCAACTTTGAAGAACAAAACTATTATTTATGACTTCAGAACAGTGTGTTCTAGCATTGTAGTGCTTTTTGTACTCTTGTGACAGTTCAACAGATGAAAACATAGTTTAAAAATGGATTCAGTTATGACATCCCCCATCCACTTATTCAATATCCATGTTTCACTTACAGCAAAAAATCCCCACCCATCCAAAAAAAATTGTGGGCCGCTCTAGGCCCTCCAGTGCAATACTGTTGTAAACTTCCAGCCCAGTTTAGTCAAAATAAAGGGTTCACTATTACCCATGTTTTCAGATTTCTGCAGGGGATCTTGGAATATGTCCTCCATGGGCTGCGGTGGGTCATACTTTATTGTATATATGTGGCAACTTGATATTTCCCTTCCACCTGTCATACAATGCTTGACTTTAGATGTGGTGTATCTTGCTGAGCTGAAGAGTTCCCATGATGTATTTTCTCGCACAACAAATCAAGTCATGACAAAAAAAAATTACGAGGTTTCATATTTCTGTGCAGTCAGTACTTTACTTCTGTTACTCTATGGATTTTTTTTGATATTATTGCTTTTGAATTCCTGTCAGTAACCCTCAAGAAATAGAAATTATTAATTGGCAAATAGTCTACCCCATTGCCCACTGAGCTCATAATATGGTTGGCATTGCTTCATAATTAAAATGTTGTGTGGGGTAGTGAGCTCAGGCATATAAGATTGCCTGCAGATGTATGCATGTATTGCATACTGTATATAAAATTCAGAAGGGAGATGCTTTAAGGTGAAAATTTCCCTTTTTTCTTACCCACTCTCACTTATAAATGACAGGGGATTATTAATTATTTGGATGTTACATAAATAACATGCAATAGAGTTTCAGAATTTAGATAAAATCTCACCAGGCAACATCTGACCCATGCTTTTCTCTGCCATTGAGCTTGTCTAATGACCGGTCCTTCAGTGCGCCCACAATGTGCAAAAATCTTAAGGGAAATTAGATGTTCCCTCCCCAATGATGCATTACATCTTCCTGTATAATGTAGTGCCCATCTTCTGTAAAAATGTTAGTTACAAGGTTTTATGCAAAAGAGGCTCCTTCTTTTCCCTGTATCAGCAGTCTTGAAACTGAAAGAGGTTTCCCAGAGCTGAAAGGGACACTTGGGTCTGAATGTCAAGAACATTGGAATGTACTCCATGAACCTAAGGAGCATTAAGACACACACCCCCCCCCCCCCACCAAGCAGTAGTATGCCATATTGTTTGATAACCATGTTTTGAGAGACTGAGAGTACTTTGTATGGTTTTTTTTTWATTTTAAATTTTTCATAGAAAAAAATCATAAAGAAGGAATTTAGGTAAAAATGTAAAGGATCCCATTTTGGATGTACCTTACAGAAAATTAATCTGAAATAACTCCTTGACATATACTTTCTAATGAAACTTATATACACACCCTTGAATGTCTTCATCTTCTAATGAAATTTATACATACCGTTGAATTCTATTCAGATGTTGTTACAGATGATGGGTAAGTAAAATATTCCTCAGTAGTGACTGAAATCATCCAATCTGAATCCTGCAGATAACAGTTTTAAAACTGTTTAATTTTAATCTCAACATCCCTGGTGTTAGAATTGAGATCAAAAGGAGTCAACAACACTGGGTAGAGGAGTCAAGTTAGTGTATGGCTTCTGGGGCAGCAATGACAGAGAGCTTGCTGAGTTCAAAGTAAAACCTGAGGGACTCCAGACTGTTGCATGACTTCTTATAAGTGGACTAGCCACATTGCATCAAAGTAAAATGGTCTTTAGTTCAAAAATTGTTTGTCAAAATACAATAAGGAGCAGCCTAAAGTCCAAGTTGGCATAGAATTGCCTGTGTTTTGAAAGGTAACTTTGACTCTCCACTTGATAATTAGAAAGCAAAGCTGTGCATAAAACAACTTCTTTATTACTTTGCTTGTTGATCATTTTAGGAAATTTGGTTCTTCCTGAAAAGTCTAAACTGGGATAGTGCAGGTTCAGTTTATTGTAGAAATTAACTCCTTCACAAAATACAATCTTGTAACTGCATTTCAGCTCACTTTTTAGATGGGCCACATGTTCCTTAATTATGTCACGAAATTGTAATGTTTAAAGTTTTAGAACTAAAAAAATTATGCCCACCTTCTTCGTTACTGTGTATGCTGTCTGTTCAGTCAAAAGCAAGATAGCTCAGGAGTAAACAAACTTTGGTGGGATTTATTTATCTCTTCTCAAAATGCATCAACTAGAGCCTGGATTAAAAAGTGGTAGCTGAATGAAGGAATTGAATCCAGCATATCAGAATAATTTTCAGTAATAGTACTTCCACGTCAAAATCCATTCCTGGTTCCTCCATGCTCTCTTCATTTCATAAGTACCATTTAGGAAAAGAATGGGGAGTCGATTTCTTGCTGCAGTTGCTGTAACAGTTGGCATTAGAAATCCCTGCTCATCTATTGCAGTTCTAAAGTCTATTGTAGTATATCTAGCATCAAACTTTTGTCTATTGCAGAGTTAGCTTGCTCATTTGTCCACAGGCACACATGGAATACATTGCTTAGATTGCAGCCTTTTTGGTTGTTCATGGCAAAAGCATCACACTGAAACACTTCCCTATAATATACAAAATTGTGAGGTTTATACCAATGGAATGTTAAATACGTTTGTGTGTACTAGCTGTCTTCCACAATTCAGTTGTAATGATGTTTTTGCCTAGGTCAGGTTGGCTTGTAATGATGAAAAGAATGGTTTGGGCTCCTTTTTGCCTTATCTTGGTAATATAGATTTCACTTTCCTTTCCTTGACATCTGTGCAAGCAGTGTAGCTAATATCCCACTGTGATTCAGATTAATTCATACAATTCTGACAATACAGCTATAGATATTTTCTCTACCAATGCAGGACATCCATAGTTAAAGCATGCCCAACAAATAATGACCTGATCTCTGTTTAAAGGGAGGAAGTGAAATATGAATAGTCCTGTCTGTTTAGAATAGCTTTTGAACCTTTCAAAAATTAATATTAAAAATAAGGAATTGGGGGGGGGGGGTCACTAATCTTGCATTCCTCCACACAGCCATATAATATCAAGGCAGAAAATCCAATAATACCTGTTATTTGAGTCCACACTGCCATATATTCCAGTTCAAAGCAGAAAATGTGGTATTTTATTCAACTGTGTGGAGGAGGCCTTGGAGGTCAGAGGCTAGGAAAGTCCAAGTTATAACAATTTTGTTTTGTTTTGAGGATAAGCCCATAGTTGAACAGGAGCTTTAAAACTAGGCTTTGTTCCTGAAATTGTCCTCTTGTCAGTTTGGAGTCTGGATATTCAAGGCGATATGACAGGTTGTTTATATTAACGTATAATTTGGCTTATGAATAAGTCGGGTTTGGAGCCAAAATAATTGATTTTTACATGACTCATGGATAAATCAAGGGTCATTCAGTAGAGATGGGAAAGTGCCAGTATTACCTACGGAGCTAGCCATCCCTGAACTGCCGATGCCACACTATCTTGGCCAGATTTTCCCAAAGACCTTTTGCTACTCTACTCAGGGAACAGGAGTAGTTCATTTTTGACAAAAGTTAAGGTACAATATTAACTCTTATTAAGAACAGAACAATTTACTTCTCCATGTAGAAGGAAGGCAAGAACTTAATCTATCCCGAGAGAGCTGAAAAGAATTAGTGACCTCCTTTATCCTCTCAGTGTTCCTTTGAGGGAAAGCACCAGAGGGCTGCCATTTTCTTGCCCAGGCTTCCAAAAGGGCCAGAAGTGAGGCCATGGCAGAGAGAGTCAGTGCTTGTTTCAGCTTCTCCTGGGATGAACCCCAGGTTTTCTGCTTTAAACTGGATTATATGAGTCTGCACTGCCAGATAATCTGGGATAAACAGAAAACTTGGGATCAGATCCCAGGATATAGGGCCTGTCTGGAAGTTCTCATCTTTCACAGAAGGCTATTGGTCCTTTTTTGAATTTTTGATAAGAGGTAAGTTACAGTACTTTGACTGACCAGTGAATGAACCTATTGAGGTTTTTTTGGGGTCATTGTGTTTACTAAACTTTCTTGAGCATAAACAGTATTACTGTCACTAGACTACTGAGCCCTAGAGGGTCAGCCTGATTGATCTTAATGCAATTTATCAGTGTGGTCCTACATTGAAATCTAAGCTGGAATAACTGGAATAACTCATTATTTTATAAGCACTGTTTGTTCATTTATTTAATATGCTAGCTTTCCTCTACATGTCAGTCCTTTCTCACATCTCTCTCTCTCTCTCTCTCTCTCTCTCTCTCTCTCTCTCTCTCTCTCTCTCTCTCTCACACACACACACACACACACACACACACACACACACACACTTCTGTCCAATATGGCAGTGGATTGGCAGAGCCATTTTTTAGATTTCCTAACTAAACTACTTTTTAATTGGAAACGTTTTCCTTGTCAATGCCCTTCTCTGCATCGCCACCCTTCCTTGCCTGCCTCCTCAATATGAAACTTCTAAAACTTTCTAAGGGATTCTCTAGAGGTGGATGTTGCTCAACAGGAAATAAAAAGGATTTTAAAAAAAAATAGATCAAGCATCTAATGCTTGGCTGCAGATTCGGACCACTTTGACTAGTTATTTGTACTCCATTCTACTATTGATTTATGTTTTTCAGGCTGCCTCCAGTAGATCTTCCAGGGTGTATGTGTGACCCTTTGAGCTGAACATAAAATATCTTATGGCTTTAATGTTTACATATTGCTTTATTATAGAAATGCACTAATAGTTGAATATAGGATACTTGAAGGTATTCAGATCAGAGTGCAGTCAAGCGCTACTCAAACTCACCTGCTACACATCACATTTTGTATTCAGTTTAATTAGGAGCTTCATATCCCATTTTTAAAACTTTAGCATTATGGTTCCATACTATAATCCAGTGCTGGTCATCCACTACCAGAACTGAAAATGTAGGAACAGATTTCTCTTCCTTTCTGTGGCTCCCCCAGTTCTGTCCTAGAGAGTTGGAATATCCTCAAGCAGATGATGGTGGGGTCATGTTTTTGGCTGTAGGAGAAGGAGATTAAAAAGAAGACCCTTTTCTATGGTGTAAGATTGAATTTAACACATTGAGCATGATCTTGAATTTACCTGTTTTGAAAATGGCAAGTAATGCTATAGCTTTCAGCAAAATGACTTGGCAGGACATTTTCTTGGCCAGACAACCTCTTGTTAAAATATTTTGTCTATTTCAGAATTCATAGGGAATGTATGTAATGTCAGTTATTAATTTTTCAGGGCCCATTAGCACATACCATTTGTTGAA
Organism: Anolis sagrei ordinatus; assembly: GCF_025583915.1. Classification (NCBI taxonomy): domain Eukaryota; kingdom Metazoa; phylum Chordata; class Lepidosauria; order Squamata; family Anolidae; genus Anolis; species Anolis sagrei. The sequence goes on along the minus strand of NW_026844366.1, from coordinate 209,317,905 downwards.
ATTTTCTTTAGAAAGGGGCAAGAACATATCCTCAAATAACGGAAAGTGCTTGGCATCTGCACTTAAAAAGTGTCATTTAAAAAATACCATCCTGTCCATAAGATTAAATTTTCTACACAACAGACACATCATGAGCACCTGTATTTGCATGCCTAATAAAGTCTACAAGACTTGGAATTAGAAAACAGTTGCAAATAAAGTAGCTGTTTTCATGCTGAGTTACACGTAATACCATAGCAAGTTATATTTAGTACAGCTTTTAAAATAGTGAGAAATTTGGGAATAGAAAATGGAATTAAGTCTGTAACTCATCTCTGAGTACCAGATTCACTTTTAACTTTTGGGGTGGTTTGTTGACCCATAGTAATGCCAGCCATTAAAAAATAAATGAACCTTCAAAAAGGCGCTCTGTGCTTCCCTTCCTATGCCACAATTCCAGTTTTTTTCCAGTGAATTCAAAAATGTTGAGGCGTTAAGACCAGTGAAAAATTACTAGACAATTTGGAGCTACTACCATTGAGAACTACAACTCAGCAACTGCTCTTTTCATTGTAGTTTGCAACAATATTCAATGGATTGGGTTCAGATTAAGGTAGTTGCACTTGACTCCATTGAGAAAAACTAGCCACCACAAATTGAAGGAGTTAACTGCAACATGACCTTCATGCAATCCAAAGTACAGTTCAGAATGTGTAGCTCATACATACAATTGTTAGTTTTTTGTGGGTTAAACTCCTAATTCGTGATTTAGCTAAGCAGATAAGGATGAGTTGTGATGATGATGGTTGCTTACCACTGGTTTAATTACATGTCCGCTGTAACGTACTAATAAGATACCTGCGTCTAGTAACGTGTGGCCTCTAACTGCTTCTTCTCTTCCTTCCTTTTTGTCACCCTGCAGTGTTCTGTGCCAAGGTCTTTGTGGCTAGGCTGCTCCAACCTGGTAGAGAGCATGTGCGCACTGAGATGCCTGCAGAGCATGCCCAGTGTCAGATGTCTCCAGGTGCCTTTCTTCTTTCTTGTTGTAAATGTGTTATGCGTATGCTGTGGTCACTGTTATAATCTCTCTGGATTCAATTTAAATTGTTTAGTCTCATGAATGTTTTTTTGTATGATCCTCCATCAGTTCACATGGGAGTTCTCCTTAAGAGGACTCTGTATGATGCCAGTCATTCCAGTGTGAAAGTGGAAAGCATTTTGCTTGTCCTTATCATCATCATCATCATCATCATCATCACTTTTGACAAATTTGAGTTGTAAATGAGGGTTGCATGTTGCTTGTTTTTGAGTTCATGCACTGACTTGAAGTGGAGGTGTGAATAGCTACATTTTCATCAATACGTAGGCAATTAAATAAAGATTTTATAAATCAATTCAATTCTGCTCTCAAGGATTCTGGCTGCTCAGTGCTCTCCCCACATACTTTAGAGAGGGTTTCTGTAGTATTTAGTGAAAAGAGATAAATGGCACTTTTTTGCCAGTGTTAAATTGTGACGGCAGCATTAGCATAATGTTGATCAATATCATTGAGATAAACATATCTGTTTCTTATATATAGAGAAGACTCAAAATATGTACTAATAACATTAGATCAATTTTTCTAACAATTGTAACTTTAACTTTATATTAGCAGCATGTGGCAGCAATGATAGTTCCTAATGTCTAATGAAATTATTTGACAAAATAGATGAACCAGGTGTGTCATGTTCTGTATTTTTGGATATAAATATTTTGCAGTACAGTTGTAGTTTGGAAGATGACTGCTGATAGGCTGTAATATTTCTGCAGCATATTACTAAAGTGTTCTGTTATACTACATTGGTAAATTTTTGAACTGTTACAATTATGTAGTTATTTGTAAAATACATTGTCTCACATTTATTTGTGGCTAGATTCAAAATTTGGAATTCATTTTACAAATTAAACTAAGGGACCTTAAAGTATATTCTAAGCATGCCAGAGAGTTCTTTGGGATTTTGGGATATTATAAAGTATTTATAGTGCCAAGATAAACTTTTGTGTTGTTCTCACACACTTTCAGGAATGTGAGAAGGACCAACCACTGGTTTAACTCAGGTGCAATGAAGCTTGTAAACCTAACTATAGAAATGTATGCTCTTAAATAGTATTTTGATACAGCACTGCAACTCTGCTCTCACCCCATATCACTGAAATTTCTTTTCCGATGTTTTTCATTTACTCTAAACCACAAGTCCTCTGAAACATAAATCAGTGATGTTTTCAGAGAACTGTGGAATGTGGTTTGACAGCAAGTGGTATGCAGTGCTTGATTTTACATGGTCATTGGTGAGCTGTTGTATAAGTAGAATGGTAAACACATTTTATTCTCCTCTATATCATTCAGTTTACTGAATTAAAAGATCCAGTAAGTTGCTGGCCTAAGATATTGTCATAATGTCACAGAATAAGGATTAAGAGTGGCAGTGGTCATTTTCTTTCTCATTACCTTATTTGTATTTAAATCAATGACAACTCTCTTTACTGAAACAAGAACAGCCAGCAAATGGTGTTTCCTCTTTTTCCTGCATTCTGGACATTGCCACTGTGACCTTGCAGAATCATTTTTTTGGGGTCCATGCTTGAAAGACTGCATGTTATTTGCTTTCCCTGCATGTCGACGGAAATCTATATACATCATGATATCTGGCTTCTAACCCTTCATTGCCGTCATTCATATTAGCTGCAAATACAATGTGTTTCCTTCTATGGGGTTTCTGTTTCAGATTAATCTGGGTTTTGGATTTTTTGGGTTTTTTTTTTTTTGCAGTAAGCTTTATAGGAGTTTTAACAAATAGTCACAGTAATAAAGAGCAGTCCACTCTTATGTTTTATTTACTATATTGTGTGTGTCTGTCCAGCTGATTATGTACTACTGAAAACTCCATCATTTGTACACTGTTTACATTGATATTCTACTTAAGTTGTATTTAGAGAGACACATGGATAAATGTTATACCTCAGGAATTCTTGAAAACATAATTATTTCACAGTTCCTTGTGTTGACCTTTATACAAGTGCCACATGTTTATATACATTTTAAAGTAAACTTAGATCCAAGTATCCCAGGATTCAGGAATTCAGGGCAGGCAAAAAAGAAAACAAAACCCCAAAACCTTTTTTATTTTGGTGGGCTTTTGGTGATTGACTTTTGATGCTGTATTTTTAAGTTAGCAGACCTTTAAACTGTTTTTAATTCACTTGTGTTCTAATATGATACATTTTGATTTATTCATTTAAAAATAACTTTGGGACTATACTGAACCCTACCTTTGGGAGAAAGGCAGGATATAAATCAAATAAATAAATGGGATTTTGTTGCATCACACAGAATGCTAGATACTTAGAGGGAGAACATACCACATTTTTTGATATAGAACTACAGAGTAAATGGTAAACTTAAGGATAACATTTAGTGTTCCCCCCACAGTGTTGTAACAACTGTTTTTCATTCTTTCCAGCGGACAAATGTTTTATGCTCCCCCCCCCCCCAAATGTATGTGTTTTTCCCAATCAGGTTTTGAGGCTTATCAAATAATTACAGTCGCTTTTATGGAATACAGGGCAGTTGGAAAAGGAATGCATATTAGAACACAAATGGTTATTTCATAAGTGTCTTATCATTTGAATAAATCCAGTTTTGTTTGGATTTATTCCAAACATGTAAATACATGAGTCTCTCCTTGAAATATGCACAGATAGGTAAATCAGTGATACCTGGAATTATGAAACATGTAATGACTAACTTTCTTTTTTTATTTCGTATCAAATGCATTTCATAGTTTAAAACTGATAAAAATAGAAGGAGCACAAGCGGCTAAATATCTCTTGACCAAAAATGGGCAATAATGACCACATTGTCTGTAGCTTCAAACAATTCTTCCTCTGTACATGAGGCAGGACATTGCAGACAAGCATACAGATGTGGAGTTGTCCTCCACAGGCGCACATGGTGGAGGATTCTTCTAGGTTCCATTTAGCCCACTCCACTTCTGAGTCTGTTCAAGGACTTCCAAGTTGCCTATTCTTGGTTTGCCTCTGGAGGCAGACCTCATGGGTGGCCATCCAATTGGAATTTCCTGGTTTAGCTGCCCAAAGGGATACTCTTTCTGTTGCTAGGGGAACGTTAAGGGGAATTGTGGTTTTTATGAAGCTTTTCTTTGATTTGAGTCTACTGGGAGGAGGCTGATAACCATGCAGTAGATGGCTTTCACAACGTGCAACCTTATTTTTCTCAGTTAGCAGCAACTTCCCATCACAGCTTGTAGAGTTTATCAACAAGTGTAGGTTTAAGACATTCTGTGATTATTCTGTAAGTTTCATTCAATGCTATATTCACCTGCTTCGCGTAGGCAGACTTGTGCCAAACAGGGCAGACATACTCAGCAGTTGAGTAAGACAAGGCTGGTGCTGATGTTCTTACTAATTTTGGATCTGCACCCCTGTAGTGCCAGTAAGTTTCCGCAGGATGTTATTGCAGTCAGCTACTTTGTGCTTGATGTTCCTGCCGTGCTTCCTATATGTTAGTGTTCGATCTAAGGTGACACCAAGGTAATTAGGACAGAAACAATGTTCAAGTTCTTGACCTTCCCAGGGAACTTTCAATTTCCTATTGGTTTCATGGTTCCGTAGCTAGAAAGCACACACTTGTGTCTTGGCAGGGTTAGGCTTCAGGTGGTTATCTTTGTATTTGGACTTTGATTGTTTCAAAGGCTTTTGCTTGTGTTGTTAGGCCAAGGTCATCAGCATATACAGTATAAAGCTTTTTGTGAGTGGCGACTGTGGCTGATAGTTAATAAAGAGTTAAACAAGGCCAATGCAAGAACGCTGCCTTGGGGTAAACCATTCTTTTGCCTCATCCATCTACTTTTCCTGCCTTGAACCTCCACATAGAAGCTACGGTTTTCTAGGAGGGTCTGGAGAGTTTTTGTAAAATCACAGTCCCAGGTAATATGGCAGACTTTCAGCAGCATTTGCCTATGTTGCACCGTGTCATAGGCTGCTATAAGGTCGACAAAAAACTGTTCCAGTGATGCAGTCTTTTTCGTATCCTTCCTCGATATATTCAGTCAGATTAAGCATTTGGGCTGTACAGTTTTTCCCTGGTCTGAAACCTGCAGTAAGCTGGAGTTCAATACCAGGTCCTAATCAATTTAATAGCATCCTACCATATACTTTATATAGAGAGAGATTGGTCCGTATTGGAGGCGTCTTTACTAGGTTTTAAAATGGCAATGATCTTTGTTTTCCTGCATAGTCTGGGAATCTGTGTGTCAAGCATTGATTGTAAAATTTCAAATGCCAGTTTTTAGCTTTAGGGCCCAAGTGTTTGATTTACTCCATCATAAAGTCATCTAGGCCAGGTGCTTTACTAGTTCAATGCTTAATAGCTTCTTTGAGTTCTTTCAGGTTTTGGGGAGATGACAACTGATGGGTTTCACGTTCTGGTGCCCTGTTGATTTTCACCTTTACTCTGCTGCACTTGGTTTTCCCATTCTGAATTAGCTGGTGTGCTATCTGGTCTGTTGTTCACAGTGGACCAGAAGGTCACTATCCAGGTGTCTCAGCAATTGCCAGGCTCTTCGGCCGCTCTTGGACATATCAAGATTCTCAAGCAGATATATCCAGTGCTCTTTCTTAGCATTAGCTATGGATGTAGATAATTTTGTTGGTATAGCCTCATTAATGTATGGATTTTCTTGAAATAGTCTGAGATATTCCTGTTGCTGGTTTAGCGATTCTTCATTTAGGCCTGGTAGGCAGCTTGTGCAACAGCCTCTAGGGATTGAGAGCCTCGAGGATTTATTTATTTATTTACAGTATTTGTATACCGCTTTTCTCACCCCTAGGGGGATCTTTTCACAGCTTCTACAAACAGATCATAGCCTTCTATAGATGGGTTGTTGTAGATTTTTCGAGTTGTATGGCCATGTTCTAGAAGCATTCTCTCCTGATGTTTCACCTGTATCTGTGGCAGGCATTCTCACAACCTCTGAGAATGCCTGCCACAGATGCAGGTGAAACATCAGGAGAGAATGCTTCTAAAACATTGCCATACAACCCAAAAAACCTACAACAACCCAGTGATTCTGGCCATGAAAACTTTCTACAATACTTCTATAGATGGTTCTATATCAGAAATAGCTGCTTCCAAGTTCTCTGTAAACTTTGTCCAGTTAGCTTTATTGAAATTGTATCTTCTATGGAAAGGGGCATTTTTGGTCTTACAGCTGCGCATGCTTGGTAGCATATTGGTCTGTGTTGAGTATTAAGTATTGGGTTTAATATAATGCATTGGTGGACTATGCTATCATTTACTAAAAACCAGATCAAGGTTATAACCATGCTTCTATCGGCCACTATTAAATGATGGTGGTAATTTACTGCCATGGAGAAGGCTCATTTTACTATTGTCGGCTCATATTAGAACTGCTTTGCCATTTCTATCATCTTCATCATAGCCCAGACACAGCTATGCATATTGAAATCTCCCACATTAAAATGGGCTTGATGATTGTGGCAATTGGTTGGAGATGTAAAATAGTTTATACATTGCAGCTATCGAGTTCCAGTGTGGATACGGTTCTCAGAAATACAGAAGTCATGCTCTATACCTGTATTAATCATTTCTTGAAAGGACAAAAATCCCACCATTGTAACTTCACTGATATGCTTGTGGTTAGATGAATCCATGTTAAGATAATTATGTGTAATCTTGCTGTTGTCTCGAAAAGTGTAACATAGGCAGGAGGAGCTATTTTCAAAAATAGGGAAATGCATTATATGTTTTATGATCAAGAAAAGCTTATGTGACTGAAATATTGCTTTTGAGACCATGATAATTGCGTTGTGGTAGAGGTGAAGGGTGGGGATGTTTCTTGCAAACACTAAGGGTCATTGACAAGAATTGCTAACTGACAGCAGATTGAACAATAAAAGTGTTTCACTGTTTGAATTTTGTATATGAGATGAACAATCATCAAAAAGATTGTAGGAATAACATAAAAGGAACAACTTACTGAAAAATAAATCAGAAAACAATGATTCTCTATCCCTCTTCCTCCCCCCCCCCCCCAGACACACACACTTCCTGCTCTCTCTTCCCATTTCCTCTTACATTTCCTTGGTGCCAACTGTGTGGTACAATTGCAGTGTGCTATATTCCTGTGACACAGCATAAGTGTATCTGCTCCTGCCTTATTTTCTTCCATCTTAATTTAATGCTTAAAGAAAGGAGGTGAACTCTGCTAGTGTAATGGTTTGCTCTGCTTCGAGTACATCTTTAAAAATAAGTGCAGCATTAAGGAAAGAGCCGACTGACTTTCATGGACAGGGAAAACTACAAACATGTTTGGTGCAGAGCTTTGGTTGTGCTCATTTCATAAGCTTCTGCCCATGTGGCCTGGCTGCAGTGCCATTTTTCCCCACACTGACAGTCAGCAGATGGCCAGGGCTTAATCTCTTCTTTCTGCAGAACCTAATCTCTGCTTTCTGCAGGGAACCTGTGTTGAGAAAGGCCTTTGTTGGCAGCTCTGGAGAGTGGTTTCTGTCTTGGAGTACATAGTCAAGGGCTAGTGGAACATTCATTTATTCCAACTTCGCATTGTGTGCATCCATGTGGTGGCAATCATGAATATCTATATAGCTAATAGTAGGAATAGTCTCTGGTTTGTGATTTTAGTGGTGAATAATGATTGTAGCATTGCTAGTGTTGCTGTGATTTGTCTATATTAATACTATATATTAATACTATTTGGGCTTTTCTTGCGTGAACTCAAAGCATGGGTCTTCTCCTTCCCATTTGCTATACACAGCAACTCTGTGAGCTGGATTAGTCTGAGAGAGAGTGAATAACGGAAGGTCACCCTGTGAGTTTCAGTTAGCACTAGAACCTGGAACTCCCAAGTTCCCATCTAAAACCCATAAGTACAATATAAAACATGGTATTTGGAGGGGACACCCAGTCATAGGGTTGGGGGTGGTGTTGCTGGCTAAGTTGTCAAAAACTATCACCGCCCATGCTAAGTGGATTGTAGCTTACGATAAGAGCATTCTCAACCCCACCAATGATAAAATTGGGCCAAGCTTCCCACACAGAACCCCATGACCAGCAGAAAATACTGGAGGGATTTGGGATGAATTGACAGTGATTTAGGGGAGATGTAGAGAGCACTATGAACCCAAAAAACTATGGATCTGGACCAAATTTGGCACAAATACCTGATATGCTGAAATTTGAATACTCGTGGGGTTGGGGGCAGATTTTGTCATTTGGGAGTTGTAATTGCTGGGATTTGACTTTTTTCTAATAAATAGCATTACAAAATACCTAAGCTGCTTCTGCTGCTGCCTCTCTTCCTGATCCTGCTGGGCTACTCTCAGTCCCATGTTGTGCAGGTGCTTTTTCCCCTGCCTTGAAGTGACTTGCGAGCTTCCCTCCAGCCTCACGTGTCTCCTTTGCTCATGCACCACGCTGCCATGCGCCAAGCATGCCTGCTCTCCCTTCCCTGCTTTGAGTCTCAGAAACAGCCCTCCCCTTGGCTGAGAGGCTGGCCAATCACAGCAAGAGGAGGGCTTTTGGTGGGAGGATATGCTGTCTGTTTCCAAAAAAGAAGAGAAGGACAGGTAGAGAGATCTTCTGTGCCAAAGGGGTTCTTAAGGTCATCAGAAATCTGTGTTTTATGCTGTTGTTTGATGACCCTTCTGAAACCCCCTTGTGACCCCCCCCCCCCAAGGTTAGCTTTAATGGGATGGCTCCTTTTAAGATAAGAGTTAAGGTACAATACTCAGATTCAGTATTGAAAAGTTCACCCATGTTTTTGAGTTGAAATTAATTTGTCAACTTACCCAGGAGTATATAGATTAAGCCTTCAAATTGTGTGGGATAGACACATAGAGCAACTAAAACCTAAGCAATTGCAACTAAAATTCGGAGATCTCCTTCTGGAAGACAGCTGTAGAAAGGGGCTTGTCTTTCCTGCCTTTATAATTCTCTGTTCTTATTAAAGACATTTGCAGAAGGCCTCAACCAGTGAGTTTAAGGCTTGGGCAGGTTGGTATGGGAGGAGGCATTCCTCAAGGTATTTGGGTCATAAAGCTGTTATAAATCTAATTTAAAGCCCTGAGCATCTTCTAATCCTGTCTCCAGTTCTGTTACTGATCCTGTCATCAGCCCATTAATCCAGGAGCAGACAGCTCTGACATGTCTGGGGGACGGCATTCTGACGCTGAGATCCTTTTGGGGGCACACGGGCTGCAAAATACAATTTCCTTTTTTAAAAAAACATTAGAAGTGGTCAGATGTACTCTTCTGCTTTGAATGAGTGGTATTTTGTGTTATGTGAAACTGTTTGGGGGTGCTCTGTGATCTATTTAAAAGGTGAATTGCCACCCTTGGGGTCTTCCAGCTTTTTCCTGGAGTTTTTCAGAAGAGGAAGTTCACCTTGTTTTTCCAGGATAGGAGTGGGGAGGAGTCTTGAGTTGGAGACATTACTCACTACATTCAGTATCTTCTAGTTCTACATTACACCCCAGCCTCTGAACCCTTAACTGAAGGTCATCTTTGAAAAGACATTGCTCACACCACATACCTAGTTTGTGTTTGTGATATTGGACATGATGAAGGTTTGATGTTATTTGCGATAAGGATCTGTAGTGTATGTGTGTTGCAATTAATAGACGTGTTCTCTTAGAAGTGCATTTGTCATTCAATACCACAATGTTGTCATATAATTTTACATGTTCTGTCATACATTTTTAAATGTCAGATTGTGGTTGCAAAACCCCATGTACTTTTCATTACTGCTGATTTCATTCAGCTGTTGAACTGAATTGTATAATGTAGTTGTCAGGCTTTGGGTAAACCATGAACAATTTCATTACTCTCAGAGCATCTACTCCTTGTACTTTTTATGCCCTCAATAGAGGTATTTAGGAGTAGCCATGTTGGCCGAGTAGCTAAATACAAGAAAAATCCAACTCTTAAAGCATTAAAAAAAACTTCATGAAAGCTTTCAAAACTTCACTGGCTTCTTTGCCTGTTGAAGAAGTTAGTTAAGTTTTCAAAGCTTGCTTGATGTATTTTATGCTTTGTAGGTGGACCAATAAAAGTATCACCGTTTTGTGGATTTTGCGTTTGCAGTTAAGAGTCCCCCCTCCCCCCCCCCCATTTCAAAAGAATGTGTAATGGGCAGACTGACAGTACAGTATTACTTTTTATTGTAGGCAACGAAAAGATAATAGAAGAAATTAAGAAATCACATGGTTTTCTCCAATGATTTGTTTAAATTACTTCGTCACTCCTAAATTGTTTTAAAAAGTTACAACAATATTGTAAGTCGTGATTTTACTCATTAAAGGATAATTCTACCAGTTTGACTTATGATTTCATATTTACATTATTTTTGTTGATTAATTTAGTGGCAGCAGTGGCCATATCTAGCTATTTTTTGTAAACAGTACTGCTGTTTTCTTAGCATTTAAGAGTAACATGTTTGTAATGTGTCACTTACCATGAATGCATGTACTTCTTTTTTAAAAAAAAATCATAGGAATGGTCAGTATTAACAATAATTGTCAAGTTAATGTGAATATGTTAGCACCTCTATTAATGTTAAACTTTCCTAGCTTTGCCCCCTCCCCCAGCTGTGTCACCTTCATTCAGCAGAGGGATTTCAATGAAGGAAATAACAATGGACTGTAGATTTAGCATCTGCATGTATAGTCTTCCCTTCACATTTGCAAATTTCACTCTTGTTGATTTGATTATTTATGGATTGAAAGTGGTTTTATTTTATGGGTTGGGTTTCAGGTTTGTGTATGGCTTATAATATGTTGTGTGTTGTTTGATTGTTATGGTGAACTCATTATAATAAAAACATTATAAACAAAAATGGATTGGATTAATACAATGTCTCTAGGTTCTCCAGTGTGACTCTGTGGTCAACTTCCCCCATAGGGGGACAGATCACTTTTCCAGGCATTTGAATGTCTTCCAACATGATTTTATAGTCAACCTTTGGCAAAAAAAAGTTAGTAGAAGTACACTGGAGGAATTCGTTGTTCCTAGAGAGCTACTCTCTCAAGTTAAAAAAAGTGTTTTTTTTATTTCTGTTTTGTTTTGTTTTTCACTTTTGTTGGAGCATGCGCCCCTAACCCCAGCAAATGTGGAAGACTGACTAATTCCAGGGCTTGGGCCTTAATATGTGTGATATATCTTGCACTATCTGGTTGAGCTATGATACTTAAAGTAGGGAAGTTATCTTTAAAAACCTAAAAAGATGGCAAAATCCCCAGCTGGGGATAAACACATTAACATGCAAAGTGATTGCAGCAGTTGAGAACCTCGTGGTTAGCAATTTCATCAATGGACTATGATTCTGGAGACCAGAGTTCGATTACCCCATTGACCACGGAAACCCGCTGTGGTCTTGGAGGAGTTTTGCACAGTCTCAGCTCCAGAAAATCCTGTAATCAAGTCACTTTAGAGTATCCTAGCATCTTTAAAAGCATGTCTTCTGCTTTCAAATAAGTCTGAAACATCTTGAAGTTACATAACAATCTTGGCTTAAATCTCGTCAAAGACTACCACAGTTTTTCTTTCCTTTTCCTTCTAGTTTTGTGTCATAGAAGCATATCTGTTTGCTCTTCTGTGGCATTTTAAGTTTAGACTGCAAACCATGTGGGCAACAATTCTTGTGTGTATTGCTTAGCCACTTTGGTGTTAAACAAGTGCTTTAAAATTTGTAAAGTCAACCATTTTGGGAATTATGTACAATGTAGAGAGTTAATGTGAGCTTTGAAATGTAAGCGTGAGTGGAGCTGAGAGGTGAGGAGTGAAAACCTGCTATTCTACCTTACAGTTTGCTTGGTGCCCCACTGACCTACATTTGTGTAGTAATTGTGCATCAAAACTAGGTCACTTCTGTTTCAGTTCTTACTTCATTGTCCCATTTGGATTGTATGAGCTCTCCTGCATTTATGTTTGGTTTATTTCTGTTTTGTTTTTATTATGTATATAACCTCCAGAGATATTTTCTAACCAGATGCTTTCTCTTACTGGAAAGCAGAAGACATTCCTTTGCAGATGCTGTGGTACCAGAAAATAATTCAAGCATGATATTTAATCTTCATTGAATTTAGCAGACATTGAGTCTTGACTGGTGATATATTAACTGGAGAAAAATACAATATATTTTTAAAGCCCTGTGCATAATATAGTGTCTTCCGGATTTGTGGGACACCAATTCCAATAAACCTCAGGTAACAGGAATCAGGAGTATTTATAATTATAATTTTCATTATACCAGCTTGGAGGATGCTTCAATATGAGTAAATCAGCTCTTGGAAAAGTTACTTTGAAGTATAATTACCAGAATCCCTCATTTAGCATGTCCAAAAAGTAACTTTTGCAAGTCTTTATAGAGATAGTATTGGGTTTAGACTGTGGAAAAATGAGATGGAATTCCCATGGAAACCTTTCAGCCTGAAGATAAAATGGAAGAGCAGGATTAACTGAATCTTTCAAAGAGATGTTGTCATTTAGGTATAATAAACTATCTAGTGAAACAATAGTTGGAATTATGGCATACTCTCTGAGGCTTTTAGGTCTTTTTCTTATCTGCCTTTCTCAAATACAAAAAAGATACTTTCTAAAAGCAATAGTTTGCAAGCTATGTTCTGCCAGAAAGCTTTAGAATCCTTCTTCATCTTATCTGCTTTCGAAATTTGATACATCAACGATAGGGTTCTCTATATGCATTTGTCTTGTGCTTTAGAAACTTGTCAGAATTTATAAAACATTTCAACAGAAACAATCAGATGGTCAAAGTTGTTGTTCTTCTTGCTTTGGTGGGGTGATGGTGGGGAGTCTTGTTGATTTCAAAAGTACAATGGCTACGAGACCTTTCCTTTTAGGAAAGACAACTGAAATGTTGTTATTGGGTAAAAATGAGGTCTCTTTCATGCTACACAAGATGGACTGAGGATCGGAGTGATGAACGAGATCGTGCTTCATTGTCACCTTGAAGGCAAAAGCAGACAGTTGGCAGCAAAAGGGTAGAGACTGAGAATCTGAGCGATAAAGAAGCAAACATGCCAGAAGTGCCACCTTGAAGCTGAAAGCACACGGCTGGTGGGAGAAAGTTTCAATTTCCTGCCACTTTACAGATCCTCAGTCTCTCTCCAGCCACACATTTTTACAAAACACAAAGACCAAGTGGGACAGGAGGTTGGAGAGAGATGCAATTAACAAGACACCCACAAAGGGTAATGAAATGGCACATGTGCAGGCCAGACACAAGGTATTTTGTATATTCAAATACAAGTTTTCCAAAATTCCAAAGTACAAAACTCTTCTGATCCCAAACATTTTATGGATAAGGGATATGCAAGCAGTATTCTGTAGGATGCAGCTGTGGGAGTTAAAGTGGAATTACATAATTGTGTAGGGTGAAGGAGGCCTCAACTATGCAAGGTATGGAATTTGTCTATCTGTCTTCCTTTTATCGCACACACATAATTAAGATAGGTCAACATTTGTACCACTTGGTTTTTTAGCAGGAAATCTGAATTTGGGAGAGAAAAAACATGTCACCCTGGAATTTTTTTTGCCATTTAAGGAAAAATGAGACTATTTTTAAAGAGATCCCACAGTTCTTGAAATTTTTACTTTTTAAATCAGGATATTAGTCTTTTAAATCTAGTATATTTACGTTGTAATACAGAAAATGCTTCTCTATAAATTTAGGGATTGTATTGTTAATTGGATTTCTTGCAAAATGTAATAAGATTGCCATTTTGATTTTAGGGGTTGGCTTCGTAGCTATATAGGTGATTGGGTTTTGTCTTGTAGTTTAGAAATTAATCATCCCCTACACCAGTAGTTCCCATCCTGTGGGCCAGTGGGCCGTGAGACCTAAAATAAGGTCCTCGGCTCTAGATTATTAAATAAGGTTTTCTGTGGGTGAGCAGATGGTTACTACTAGATGGCATATGTTCTGTATCCAGAAACTAGAGCTGATGTGGTCTATCCAATGCAATTTTCTGAAGCAGCATCCCAAATTGAATTTAAGGTAGACAAAAATGGATTCACAACTCTTTGGTACTAATGTCGGAGAGTGGTTCCTGGCCAAAGTAGTCCCTGGTCAAAAAAAGGCTGGGAACCATTGCTCTATTCCTTGCTCTTACCCATTCTCTCCCCCCCCCTCCCCAAAAACTTCATTTTGTTGCATTAAGTGTTATTGGTTGTAAGTATGCTAACATGTAACATGCATGTGCAGAACCTGTTACTGGTGAATAAACAGTGCATAAATAAAATAACTTTTAAAGATTAGTTATATTGATTTGAAATGTAGTTTATATTAATTTTGTGTTCTTGGTTTGGTAGGTATTAGATATGCATTTAAAGAAATAGTTATTTATCAACTAGATTGGCAAATTAACTAAAAAAGCCAATACTCCAAAGGCACCAGATCCCATCTATTTTTGGAACTGAAGCAGGTTAGTCCTTGGTTAATACTTGGGAGACTGCCAAGAAATAGCAGAGGATGTAGGCTATATTTCATAGGAAGGCATGGGAAAAACAGCCTCTGAATGGTCATCATAAGTCAACAGGAGACTTGAAAGCACACACAATATGATGCCCATAATTTTACTTCCCCACACCTAAAAAACATATCTCTAGGCATTCTTCAGATCCTCCAGGCGGTTTTGTGGTATGGTTCTGCCAAAGGTTACCATAGAGCCACATTGGAGACCTAGCAAATTCGGATATCTCTAGAAATGTTCTAGGCCCTTCAGGCCTGTAGTAATCTCCAGTTGAAGTCCTCATTTCAGTAGGGTTCACTTTATCCATGGTTTTCTTTCCACATAAAAAAATATGGAAGTTGTACTATATACACATAAACCCTGTGAATCATTGTGTATTGCTGTAAAATGACCTTGAGAAATATTCAGCAGAACAGAATTCTTTTTCTTTTCAGCTGGTGCCAGCAATTTAACGCACATCTGACAAGAAGTGTACCTAGCTCCAATACAGAGTTGTGACAGTTAGAAGACACCCTGCTCCCCACCTTGATTTGAATTGGAGCTGCTAAAAGTGGTCTAGCATGGCATCTGTATTAGTAGATAACCAAGGGTGATTGTGGAAATGTTTTCCCAGGTTATTTCGTATGCAGGTAGAGCTCAGATCTCAATTCTTATGTAGGTTTCAAGTATCCATGTAAGTTCCCCTCTACAAAGTAAATCTTTATAGTCCTCCTTCCTGTACAACCTTGTATTATTAAGTTGTTTCCTAATTGGGTCAGAAGCCAATTTTGGGGTGCTTTCCTGCTTAGAGTTCAAAATCGCCACTTTAGCTGCTTGGTAAGCAAAAGTTGCCATGTAGTTTAAATGGAAGCTTCTTGTCCAGTGAAGTAAAGAAAAGAGAAGGCACTTCTGCAAGCATTCATTGCGCTGGTGGAGAGTTTGTTTGGTATTGTTTCTCTACAGAAAGACTATTTGAGAGAGAGTGCTGCATCCATATTCCTGAATGTAGCATTTGGTTGAAATAATGTGAGCATGGAATGTAGAATTTGAGGAGAAAGAGACATGGTGGGGAAAACATGAGAATACAGCATGAACTCACTATGTACAGGCTCAATATCTATGGTTTTACTTTGGCTCTAGAAATACCTCCCTCCAAAATTTGTGGGCTTCTCTAGGTCTTCGGATGCTATTCTTTGATATGCTAGCTGCCCTAGTATAGTCAAAATATAGTGTTCACTATTATCTATGGTCTCAATTACCCATGTGGTGTGTGAGTGTATATGTACAGTAGTGTCTTGCTTATTCAACATAAACAGGCAAGCAGAACGTTGGATAAATGAAAATGTTGAATAATAAAGAGGGATTAAGGAAAAGCCTACTAAACGTCGAATTACGCTACGATTTTACAAATTAAGCACCAAAACATAATGTTTCACAACAAATCAACAGAAAAAGCAGTTCAATACATGGTAACATTATGTAGTAATTATTGTATTTACGAATTTAGCACCAAAACATTGTAATATATTGAAACAGCTGTGGATCTGGGCAGGAGGCAGACTGCATTGGATAATACAGAATGTTGAATGAGCAAATGTTGGATAAGCAAGACTACTGTATATGTAGGTCTTGGAACATATTCCCCAGGGGTAGGGGTACTTCGGTAAGGTAAAGTGATGGTTGATGGAGGAGAGGAGGGTAGGCTGATACGCAAGTTATTGGTGACCCTCATATTGGCATTTGTTCACTTGTGCACTTAGATGAACATGTTTGACATGCCTGTTGTCAATTCAAGCAGTTCTCCAATATTTCAAGACCCGAGCGGTAATAGTTTCATTTGTAATTAATTCCTTGTCAATGAGAATTTTCTTTTCTTTACACTTGGGATGCTTTGTGTTTGATGCATTTTGCAATTTGTTTGCTTCCTTTTACTTTTGCATGGACCTTTATTTTAATGTTGACATTTAGCTCTCATACTGTATATTGTATGCATCCTATAACTGGAACTCCCTTAAAAAACCCTTTTCCTCTGCTCTCCTGATAAGCTTTCGCATTTGTTCATAACAGCTTATGGGTTCATAGTTCCTTGAAATCATAGAAAGATCTAAAGTTGAGGAAGTGTTACCCTATAGTTAAGTGAAATGGAAGATTGTTTCATTTGAACTCCACAACAGTAGGTTGGATTCTGCTCTCTGAAAGTGAATTTGGTCCCAGAAAATATTTTTTAGCAGAGGCCACCTCCACAAATGACACTCCCACCTAGTCGACTTTACCCTATTTTCATGGAATCTTGATTTCCCACTCAGTGTCCTCTGCCCCAGTTCATAGTATTCAGAAAAATTATTTAATCCTTTGAGGGACCTTACTGGATTGGGCCATTGTCTTCTCTGCATCCGCTATGTGCACATTTATCTGGGTCCAACCCAGTGTGTAAACAGTATATTTCTGAAGAAACAAGGGTAGCTCACATTTCTAGAGATTAAAAAAACCCTAAGAACTGATAAATACTTACGGACACAGAAGAATATTAAGAGTTAGCAGTAAATCAGTGTATATGCAGTCCCCAAGTTACAAACTACTCCTAGTTAAGAACAGGGGTGAGACAGCAGGTAGTGAGAGAAATCTACCCCTCAGAAGGAAAATTTACTCCTGAAAGAGTTTTCATGGGGAAAAGGTGTTTCCACTAAAGCTTTATCACCAATTGTTGTTTCCACAACCAGCCAATGATCACAGGGACAGAAATCCAATGATCACAGGGACAGAAAGTGAGGTGAAATCTTCTGAGCAGGGGCACAGACAGCAAAACAGGAATGTTAACCCTTCCCTATGCTATCGTGCGAACACACATACGTGTGTGTGTGTGTGAATGGAGTTAAATTTAAAAAATGTACCTGTTCCGACTTACAAATAATTCAACCTAAGAATAAACCTACAGAACCCATCTTGCTCATAACTTGGGGACTACCTGTATTTTAATTATTCAAATAGTGTGTCATTCTAATCATGTAAATGGACTGTGGGAATCCATGCGAGTCCAAGCATTCCTCGGTAGGACTGCTGGGAGTTGCAGTTTAACATCTGAAGAGTCAGAGGACTTCCACCCCAATACAAAATATGACATAGTCTCCAGGACGTTCTGGAGTTGGAATTGTTAATTGCTAAAATTGTAGGTTTTTATAAATATTTAAGTATATGATGTGTGTATTACACGTGTTAAGGTAGAGCTTTCCAAACTGTATCACATTATGTTAGCGTGTCGGCTGCAGTGTGTAGGTGTAAACATAAGGAGAAACTTCTTGAGTCTATGTAATATAAGCAATACCAAATTGCATGCATTTTTCTCAATAAAGGTGTCAATTTGTATTAGTAACATTATTGATATTACTATTAGTAACATATTGTGACTCATAAAAGTTATCATACAAATAATATATATTTAAAAATATAAATGAAAGGTTTTTATGAGACATGTTGTGTGCCCATACATTTTATTATTACACTTTATGTGTCCATATCTCTTATAAGGGGGTAGTTCAATCTCGGATTTGCTAGTAAAACGGAATCACATATCTAAAAGATGTGTCACCGGAAAGCTCTGTGTTAAACATCTTATTAAAGAGTTACTATAAACCTTTTTATTCTGTGGTGTTGTTGTTTTGTTTTTTAAAAAAAAGTAAGTTACTTTGAAGGTTTTTTTTAAGATTGGGCATTAAGACTGAAAATATATGAAATATATAGATTAAGGTCTAAGAGTTAGATATTTATGATACTATTTGAAACTTTTTAAAAATATTTCCCAGATTTATTTTGAAAAAGGAAAACAAATATTTTGTTAAAGTACTTGACAGTTATTTCCCTATATCATACGCCATAAATCAAGAAATAGTTTTCTAAGATCTACAGAGATACCCGCAGAAACATCTCAGCAAGTGGCAGGCTAAAATCTGGAATCTCAAGCCATGGCTGATACCAAATGAGAGACTCCCCCCTGGGCACACAGAAGACTGGGTGACTTGGAAGGCACTGAACAGACTGTGCTCTGGCACCACGAGATGCAGAGCCAACCTTAAGAAATGGGACCACTAAGTGGAGTCCACGACATGCAAGTGCGGAGAAAAGCAAACCACACCAGAGGCACTCCAAGTGGCCAGCTTCTGGTCAAAGGACGTTTAGCATAATGCCAACTTTTTAAAACTTTGTGTTTTTTAAACACATTACAACTGTACCCTCAGTTCACTTCTGATACGATAAATAAATAAATACTCTAAGGGTAAAATGTTTCCCTATGAAATGTTTATGTGGGAAAGATATACCAATTTCCCTTCACTATGTACAGTTTCTTAAGGGTCATTATTCTAAATTCTCTAACCCTCTGGATGCAATGGAAGGAGCTTCAAGGGAACAATATCTCTGTGCCACTTGCCTTTCTAGTGAGAACTCAGGATTAAAACTATAGTTCCCCTGATTTTGCAAATACTTTTTTTCTTCTTTGCACATCAATCATGCATTACTAAAACTTTGCTATAACACTACAAGAGAATTGTTGTTTGCATGACATTTTGCTAATAAGGGTTTGTTTATAGTTGCACAGCTCAGAGTTTTAAAGCCTCCTGTTTTTATTTAACAAAGAATGCTGGATGTTTTCAACCACAACAGCCCTGCCTTAATCACTTAGATTTCTTCACTGTTCTGTGTTTGTGTGTGTGTGTTTTGAAGGGATTACAGATGCCCCTCAGAGAGAAAACCCTACTGCAATTTACATACTCTAAACAAAGAAGAGTTGGGAATTCTCTGCTCTCAGTTCCCTTCAATTTCTCTATGGGGATTTATAGTTCCTGGATGATTGAACACATTCATCCATGGTTCTTAACCAAACTAAGAAATTTAACAGAAAAACCTAACTTTCTGTGTATGTATGTGCAAGCCTTTATACTTAATTGAAAAAGGTGATATTAAAACATGCCTCTCTACTGGCAGCATTAATTTCTCTCTGCCCCTCAATGTGCCATGAAGAATTGGATGATGCTTCATAACAGATTCAGGGAGGGCAATGGGGTGAGTTCCAATTTATAAGTGGAATTCCACTTACTAGCTGCTGGATCCTTCCCAGTTTTAGGCATTGTTGTGCCTAAACTATGTTTTGACCTGTCTAAAGAGTTTTACTGATGAACTGATGCATAACATTCCATTTGGCTGAAATATCGTATTGTAAATGACTGTTTTGTGAGGCTTCGGGGATGGGGGGTGTTGCTCAGCAGGGTTTTTTGCAGGATGGGAAGGGGTATTCGCTGGCAGATGAATAGTCATGCTGTTAACTTGTTTGTGATATAGAATTTTCCACATCCTCTAATATCCATCCATAAGTGTTCATAAATAATACAAGATTTACCATATATACTTGAATATAAGCTTACCCTAATATAAGCTGAGGCACCTAACTAATTTTATTGGTATCTATTTATATTTTGAAATTTACCAATAGCTGTTGCGTTTCCCACCCTCGGTTTTAACAGTTTTTTGTGGTAAAACGTATTTCCTTGAGTATAAGCCGAAGGTGGAAAATGCAACAGCTACCGGTAAATTTCAAAATAAAAATAGATACCAATAAAGTTACTTTAATTGAGGCATCAGTAGGTTAAATGTTTTGAATATTTAGGCATTTAAGATAAGACTGTCCAACTCTGATTAAATCATGATTCTAACCTTCTTCAATGTAAATATGCTTATGTATCCTTCCAATAATAATAGAGTAAAATAACAAATGTAATAACAGTAATAACAGTAATAATAGATTAAAATAATACATGTAATAATAATAATAGAGTAAAATAATATATGTTATAAAACAATAATACATGGTATAAAATAATAAATGTAAAAACAACAATAATAGAAAAAATAATAAATATAATAATAGAGTAAAATAATATAAATGTAATAATAATAAGTAAAGTAAAATAATAAATGTAATAAAAAATAAAAGAATTAAATAATAAATAACCTTGATTTGAGTATAAGCCGGGGGGGGGGGGCTTTTTCAGCCTAAAAAGGGGCTAAAAATCTAGGCTTAAACTCCATTATAAACAGTATTTACTCTGTCAAGAGTGCTAAGAAAGAGCTTCATATACATCTACATCTTGAAATGGTTATCTCTTTTTACTTAAAACATAATACCTAGATGGCACAGAAGTATTTATTTTCCATATTGTGTTAAAATTCTTACATCTGAGCAGTTTCCGTCCCAAGAGCAATCACATTTTCTTCTGGAAGAAGGGTGCTTGGAATTTCCAGTAATTCTGATGGATTACAGAATCCGATACAACTGATTCTGTATTCAACCAGAACTACTGAAAATTCCAAAACAATCACTTTCATGGTAACTGAACCTTTTTCAGTCCCTTAAAAACATTATCAATTTAGGCAATAATGGCTGCAAATAAAAACAGAATACCAAATAACATTATTTGTGGGTAGGTATCAATCTTAAATATATTTGTTTGTGTTTAGCAGAATACATAGAAGTGCATTATGCTTTTCTGATAGATGTCTTGGCTTGAGTGGAGAGGAGAGAAGTCAATTGTGTCTTTAATGTCATTTATGTTTTTTAATTTTTTATTTTATTTCAGGTTTTTAAAGGGGTGTGGGGAAAGCCACGAGGAGGGAGAACAAAGGAATTATTTGAATATTGTTTTGGTTGTTTTATTTTAGTGTCTATGTTTTTTACTTTTTATTTTTAATTGGGGGGATTTAAGTTGTATCTTTTTGATAATTCAATAAAAATGAGTAAAGCAAGCCAGAATACTGATGAATATCTTGGAGCACAAACCTTTACATCAAGCAGCTTTATTTTTGAGCTTGAATTAATTGTATCTCTAAATATTCAGACTTTATTGTATCTCTAAATATTCAGACTGAGAGTGCTGTAAAAACGTATAGTTGCTTTAATTTCTCCCAACATGGACTAATCAGGACATTCATTTTTTCTCACCTGGAATGAGCGAATTGTTGGTACCTTTTTTCAGTATCTCTTCCTGGAACCATAACATGTTGTAAAAATCTTGAAAATTTCAGGTTTTTAAGAAAGCAAGGTTGTTGACTAGAGAACCAAAGTTGGCAGAGAGCTTCTTCATTGGACACCTATGGGTTTGTTCACCTTACACAAAACTTTTCTTCTGTTACTAACAGAATCTTATCAGTTGTGGCATAAAGCAGTCAACTACACAGCTATTTTCTAAGTGGAATTTATTGATTATTGTTTTATTTAGTACCTAGATTTTAGGATGTTCAATGACATACTAGATTTTGGGGATGGGACTGGGATGGTTTGGTTCTCAGTTTGATTATGTTGAATATGTCTCAGTGGAATCATGGTTGCTGCCATTCTTTGGCTCATGGCGCTAATTTCTATTGGTCAAAATGCTGACCAATTGAATGAGACCCGGTATTTTAGAGCACTGTTGCTTAAACTGGAGATTCATGATCCAGTCCTGGTCACTGAGCCACTGGCAGCGAGACCCTGCTGAATTTCAGAAAAGAAATTATTAGTTCTTACCAGTGGGCTCAAATAAGATCCCCCCTCCTTGACACATTGAGAAAAAATGATTGCTGGTCCTCCTACATAAGAGACATTAGAAAACAGTGTTTTAGAGGATTCAATAATTGAAATTACTATACTGTTTATGAAGATTTTGCCTTTCATAATAGCCCAAAACAACAATTGAGTGGTTTTAAGCAGCTGCTCTTGATCTTGGGGAATTGGTGATGTTTCCTTTTGTCCCAAAACATGTTTTTCCATATAATGCGAACATCAAGGACAGAGGGATGGTTTCTTGTTGACAGCTCTAGCTCTTGTAAGGAAATGGTTTTATTCATGCAGTAGTTCAACTCTAAACTTACAAACTTCCTGCTGCTCCAGCATAGTACTTCTACAACAGTAAAGGAATTGTGACCCTGCCCCATTGAGGTTTTTCATTGAGCTCTTTTGTCTTCTTGTACTGCTCTTTCTCGCAATGGTCTCTGAACCAAATCTTGTGTTTTCTATATACCACTCTGCTCAGCATTGTCTACTGAATAAATCTCATTAGGTTGTTGTAGGTTTTTCCGGTCTATATGGCCATGTTCTGGAGGCAATTTTTCTCCTGATGTTTCGCCTGTATCTATGACAAGCATCCTCAGAGGTAGTGAGGTCTGTTGGAAGTAGGAAAAATGGGTTTATATATCTGCGGAATGACCAGGGTGGGACAAAGGACTTTTGTCTGCTGGGGCTAGGTGTGAATGTTTCAGCTGATCACCTTGATTAGCATTGATTAGCATGTCCTTTGCTGAACGTAGCATTTGTTGGATTTTCTTGGTGCGTCTGTAAGTGGTTTGTATGTTGTGTTTCCTCATCAGCTTCCCTATGCGGTCAGTGGTTCCCTTGATGTATGGCAAGAACACTTTTCCTCTGGGTGGATCTTCATCTTTACTCTCGTGGTTTGTTCTTGGTCTTGCAGCTCTTCTGATGTCTGAGGTGGAGTATCCATTGGCCTGTAGAGCCCAGTTTAGGTGGTTCAGTTCACCTTGGAGAAGGTGGGGTTCGCAGATTCCTTTTGTACGGTCTGCCAAGGCTTTAATGGTGCTTCTTTTTTGACTTGGGTGATGGTTGGAGTTTTTATGTAGATATCTTTCCGTGTGTGTGGGTTTTCTGTAAACGGTGTGACCCAATTGTTGATCTGGTTTGTGGATGACTGGGACATCTAGAAAAGGCAGTCTTCCTTCTTTTTCTTTTTCCATGGTGAATTGGATGTTTGGGTGGATGCTGTTAAGATGTTCCAGGAACCTGTTAAATCTCTACTTTCCCAACTGCTTTACCTGAATGTATGGAACCTGCAAGGAAGGTTTGTTCTTGTAGCATGAGTTGAGAAATGAATGAAAAGTGTTTGAGGCCAGTGGAATGATTCTTGGTCTTCCGTTTCTTAGCTGAGAAACATAGCTAGAACACGTATGCTCTTGGGTTCTGTTCACCTAGACAGATTTTATTTTGTTTGATGCAGAGGTCTGCTTCACAAACATATTTGGTGGGGACGAGGGACAGGGCCTTCTCAGTGGTGGCCCCTCAGCTATGGAACGCCCTTCCTGGGGACATTAGATTGGCCCCCTCCCTCTTAACATTTTGGAAGAGAGTCAAGACTTGGTTGTTTGAGCAAGCGTTTGAAAAAGCAAGGTAAAAGACAGGAATTGGAGCGACTGAACGATGAGATGGGACAATGTTTTTATTAGGAGATGCAAATGATGTATGTTTTTAGTATTCTTGTTATGGTATGTGTTAATGTTTTTAAACGTTTTATGGTGTTTTGAGGCATTGAATCATTGCCATTGTCAACTGCTTTGGGTCGCCTAAGGGCTGAGAATGGTGCTATACAAATATAATTAACAAATAAATAAATAATAGAGGTCTGTAATTTCCACTGGTATGGGTCCAAAATTTGGATGCTTGCTGGGGGGCATACTGTAATGCCAGCTCCACTCGGGCAAAAATTCAGTTGGTGGGGGAGGTAATTGAAAAGAAAATCCTAAGGAAGGTTTCCTTGATGGCCTAGGATATTGAGAGACTGTATGGAAGGAGCAACTGTAATGGTCCTTATGTTCACATTCTATGCACTGTGAAACAGTCACTTAACACAGTTTTCCTCGTACCAAAAACAATTTAAGTGTTGCAATTTACAAATGAGCATCTTTTTAGATGTCTTGTGTCATCAAAATCTCACTATTCCTCTGCTTTTGCAGGAAGCTTCATAGGAACTATTTATAAGGAATGCTTCAGTTGCAGTCATCTGCAGTGGCAATTGAAACAGCAACATTATCAATCAAAGGACTTATTTAATGTGCATTTTAAGAGATCTTTCTAAACAGCAAGTGGAGCCCAACAACAAACTGTTGCATGCCTTTCTCAGCCCACTTGAGTTCCAGCCATCTCCCCCCCCCCCCCCCCCCCCCCCCCCCCCCCCACACACACACACACCAATTCTGCTTTGTTTGCCTCCTTTGGTCTATTGTATATGTATGTTTTGTATATGTGTGAGTATAAACACATTTGTTCTATTATTATTATTATTATTATTATTATTATTATTATTATTATTCCGCCCTCTATCTCCCTCCCATACTTGCTTCAGTTATTTGGAAATCTGAAAGCTTTCTTGATGTACTTCAGGGGAAGGGGCTTAGAGGTTGGAAGTAAATACCATTAGAGGCCTTATACCTGTGTTATTGTATTTGGCCATCTAGCTTTGTGACTGGTAGCCATGGAAACTTGCATAACATTTATGCTCTTCCCCATAACTAATTCCCCACATGCCAGAAGGAAACATGCCTTTCTCTACTCTGTTTTTTTGGGGGAAGGGGTGAAGTTCAGGGGAGTTGCTGCTTTTAGAAGGGGCTTCAGGAGCCCCCGGTGGTGCAATGGGTTAAACCCTTGTGCGAGCAGGACTGCTAACTGAAAGATCAGCAGGGTGAGCTCCCATCTGTGAGCTCCAGCTTCTTATGCGGGGACACGAGAGAAACCTCCCACAGGATGGTAAAACATCCAGGCGTCCCCTGGGCAACGTCCTTGCAGACTTCCAATTTTCTCACACCAGATACGACTTGCAGTTTCTGAAATCTCTCTTGACATGAGAAAAAGGAAGGGCTTCAGAGAATTTCTTAGCAGTTTGTACTCCTGTCCCAATTTTTTGAATATTCTTGATATTTCTAATTTAATTTTTGTTAAAATTAAGAGAGGAGTTAAAAATATGTTGGGGTACCAAAGTAAACGACACAGATAAGTCTTCAAAAGGTATGCCTAATATGTTGGAAAGATGGCATAATCTAATCATTGTATGTCCTTTTGAGGAGAAAAGCATAGCATTGTACTCATGAGCAGTCTAACTCTCTAATTTATTGGTGATAGGGTAGGCGTTCCTAACCTCTTTAAGCCTTTGAACACTATTAAAAATTTGTCAAGGTGTCATTTGTATTTTGTGATTGCATATCTTTCTGCAACCTATAAAAGAACAGAAAAATGACACACGACATAAATCATGTAAGCCTTGTGACAGATATTGGACCATGTAGTAATGTAATCTAGCCCAAGCACGCACACACCACCTTACCCAGGTGACCTCAAGCATTTTACAATAAATTTGCTATCTAATCCAGATTCATATCCTATTTATATCTTTAATCCCAACCAAATAACTCCTTGTGGTTAATTCAATAATATTTTTTTCCTTTTTTTCTTTTAAAATATAGTTTTATTAAAGGTTTTTCAGTAATAAAAAGCAGAAAGGGCAATGGGCAAGATTCGGTCAACAAGGGGTTCCTTTTTTTTTTCAATTGACATAAGATTTGTGGAAGTGAAAAACTATCTTATGTGAAATTGCTGGCAACATAGACTGTTGTTTCTTTAGTAATTCTGCTGACAAACAGAGCTATATCAATTATTGCTACTCTCATCAGTATGATGCAGCTGTTAAAAACACCAGTCAACCTTTTCAGACTAGACATTGGCAAGATTTATCCCCCGAAATCAATTGGCCTTCAGATTTATTACTTACCCTGGTCCCACCCCAAATTCTTTATTTTCAATCCATACATTTCCTCTTGTATTATTGGGTAATAAAAGTCTCTGCTCTGTAGTTCTCTTCCATGCCCACTCACTCACAACCCTAGGAGATGTACATTTTCCACTCCACTTGTCTTTATGGGATGATGTGTAATTGGAAGCCCTTAGTTGACATGGGAGGTCTGCTTGGTTCCTTAGGGAAGGGATAAGCTTTCTAGCGTCCAAAACCCATTTATCTCAAATCAGATACATCAGTAGCCCAACTGCGAGTTCTGGATATTAGTTTTCACTATTTCATCTCTTCTACTGAAACCTGGTTCTTGGAATTGAAAACAAACACCTGAAAAATGGGATTAAATGTATGAAAGCTCATGCTGAAATAAAAACTAAAGGTTCTGTTTTACATTGCTTTTTCTCTTTCCTTTTCTCTGTTCCTCCTTTTTATACTGCAGGAGACTAACCCAGCTCCGTCTTTGGCAGTATAGGTTTCTCCTTTAACCAGGATGGGTTTTTAAAAAATGAAAAATCCAGATTTTTTCAAAATCCTAATCAGAATACAATGATTTTCTTAAAATGATTGCGGGGGGATTAGAATTAGAAATACTCATTATGCTGTGTAATCATTCTATGGAGTGACAAACATGAAGTACAAGCTCTCTTTTTAGGCTAGCCCCACTCTGTGTAGCAAGGTTGAAAGTTAATGAATAAATAATCTGTGGAGATCAGTGTAAATTTGAACAAGAAGGTGGAATTGGGATGAAATGAAAGGGATCACATTTTTAATTAATCAAAATTACTCTAAAAGCTATTTGAATAATTACTTAATGTGTATGGGCTTTCATATAAAACTTACATTGCTCAATGATTCTAATGAAACCTACATTTTGAATAGTCTGAATCATTTAATTTACTTCTACTAAAATGATTATGTAGAGTCTCGCTATTGATACAAACTGTTATTTAAATCATTAAAATTGAATCCTTCAGAGAAGTGATTAAATCATGTTGACTCAGCCATTAACATGGAGAATGAGGAATTAGGATCATTTATATGCTGAAGTGGAGAATTCATATGTGAAGAAGGAAGAACCACCATGAAGATCTTAGTGGTATAAGCCAGGTTGAAGGCTGTGTCATTTTCTAGGGCAGGGATGGGCAAATATGGAAGGCAAAAAGTTAAATCATTAAATTTGAGTTGTTCATAAAAGCAATTTAAATCATGATTTAAATAAAATCAACTCTGCCTTTTGACATGGGGCATGAAGAATGATGATAATTCATTTGCTGATGAGGAAAAAAGAATGAATATTTGAAGAATGAAGAGCGGGTATTATAAACAGAGATGTTAATGGTATTTATTTATTGTGTCAGGAGCGAACCAAACAGTTGTATTGTATTTAAGAGCGCGCGCACACACACACATACAGTTTGCAAACTACGCATTCTATTAAATGTCCTTTGACCAGTAGCTGGCTACTTGGAGTGCCTCTGGTGTTGCTATAAGAAGGTCCTCCATTGTGCATGTGGCAGGGCTCAGATTGCATTGTAGTAGGTGGTCTGTGGTTTGCCCACACTCGCATGTCGTGGATTCACTTTGTAGCCTCATTTCTTAAGGTTGACTCTACATCTCGTGGTGCCAGAGCGCAGTCTGTTCAGCACCTTCCAAGTCGCCCAGTTTTCTGTGTGTCCTGGAGGGAGCCTCTCATTTGGTATCAGCCATTGATTGAGTTTCTGGGTTTTAGCCTGCCACTTTTGGATTCTCACTTAATTTAAGTCGTTGGCGTGGTGGCTGATATCCAAACAGGGGGTGGCCTGGAGATGTCACTGCCTTGGCCCTTTCACTATTGGTTGCTACTGCCCGGCAGATGTCAGGCAGTGCAATACCGGCTAAACAGTGTAATTTCTTCAGTGGTGTAGGGCGCAGACACCTTGTGATAATGTGGCATGTCACATCCACTGTTTTAGCGTGGTGAAATGTGTTCCACACTGGTCACTTCTGGAGTGAGAGAATCAGCCGTCTACGAAGACGTTGCCCAGGTACGCCCGGATATCTTGCAATCCTCCGGGGAGGCTTCTCTCATGTTAATGGTATAAGCCACCATGAAGACATATGGAGCTTTATTTTGCGGGGGTGAGCAACTATGGAAGATGAGTGTGGTGTATAAGCTCGCCAAGACACTTTGGAGAGCCAAACTTTCTCCTGCAAAAATTAATAGTAATCTTTTTTTTAATGGGACAATGGGTAATGTTCTGGTTTCAGGAGTTATTTTGAGACAAAACATTTTGTGAGAAGGTAAAGGATCCCGGGGGGGGGGGGGGGGGGGTCAGTAGCATTGGATGTGTGGGCTACAAAACTAGCCCAGGGTGATACAACTCATGGACCACATTTTCCCTATCTCTGTCTTGGGGGATAATAGAGATTGGTGGTTTTCATCTTCTCAACAGAGGACATTAGATACCAGGGTGAATGTATTGTTTTTTGTTGGAAGATGACACAAGAACTCTCTGTAGTCAAATGAATAAGTGTCAAACTGGTTTGAATGCATTAGGATTGGAGGAATTGGCTTTTTAGGACAGACACTATTTAGGACAAGATACAAAAGGTTAAGAATCCCCTTTATGTTTAACAGCTATGGATGGTAACTGATCCACCACCACTTTCTAGCTAGTTAGTACATATGAGATGGAGAGACAAGATGGGAAGAATAGGGACAAATTGGGTAGAAGATGGTACTCTTTGGCAGTCTTTTCCTGTTACTTATAGGTTTTGTGTTAAACAAATCAAACCACAAGTTTCTCGTGAAAAAAAAGCCAGCAACCTTGGTCCAGCAGTAGTAGCTTTTGATCCTGTTGTCTTCCATCTCCTCTTGATATGTCAGCATATATTGCTGTGCAGACTGACGCCCAGAATTCCTTCTGTTTCACAGTCCCAGTTTCTTGAAGTTTATCTGCTCTGCACTAAACATGTGTACAGTAATTTGACCCTTCATTTATGCTGCTACCTTGTTGAACATTGCTCATATAATATGTAGTTCTTTCGCTGGGGAGTGGGAGTTTTGTGGCAATGTAATGTCAGAGAAAGAGGAGCAAAGAGAGATGTATGTGGCTTTGTGACAATGTCTCCTGATGTGTTAAACTAATTTCTTGCTCTGTCGAACAAGCAGCTAGTTTTTGTTTTGTTATTTTATCATTATTAATGAGTTGAAGTATTAATATAGATGTAGATCTTAAACAGGTGACTTTAAGTTAGAGCTAATTACTTTTTTTGGTTTCTTAAAATATCTTTCTTTGCATACAGTTTTGGTTATCCAGCTGAATGAAACACAATCTAAATAAGTCTACTAAAATGCTAATTAATGAATAGCCAGAAAATATTCTGTTGGGTTTAAATTTTCTGTTGGGTTTAAATAATATCTATTTGTGATGAATCTACAATGTATCAGCAAACAACAACTCCAGCTATTACATATATTTTATTGCATGAAGATTGTGTTTTTGTTTCCTTAATTGGAGTAAAATGTTGAAATGCATACAGAGGCAAATAAAGCTTAAATTTCTACTCTTTTTCTAGAACACTTCAGTAATGGAGGATCAGAATGAAGATGAGTCTCCAAAGAAGAGCACACTATGGCAGGTAGGTTCAGCTGTCTTCCCAAAATTTCCAGTAAGCAGATTTTTTAAATTTTATTTTAAAATGCATTTAATTTAGTATGTCCTTTATTCTCCCCTTTAAAAACCACTTTTAAAGATTGGTTTTGGCATTTACTCACATTTTATGGATTTGGATACTATTCGTATCTTTGGAAATTTGGCAGAAATAAGAACTTCCAAACAACATGCTTAAAATTTTTTTGAACACTCTTTTATTGAACAGTGTATTGTCTGATAATTGAACTTTGCATAGATACAGTTCAGCCTTTTTGAGTTCATGGTAGTCAGTTGGTGGGAGATTATGGAATTGTTTATGTTCATGAAAAAAGAACCCACTTTCATCTTGCATGTAATACTGGTATTGTGATGTTCACATCGGTGTTGCTTCTTGCTCTCAAATTTCAAATAACACTTTGGTCAGCTGCAATTCAGCTTGTGTAAAGTCACAGAGTTGGAAGAGGCCATCCTGTCCAACTCACTGCCTCAACAGATGACCATCCAGAGAAAGAGACTCCTTCACACAGGCAGCATATTCCTCTGCTGAACAGCTCTTACCATTAGGAAGTTTTTCCTAATGTTTAGCTGGAATCTTTTTTCTTGTAATAGGAATTCATTTCTTCATGTCCTGGTTTCTAGAGCAGCAGAAAACAATTTTGCCCCCTACTCAATGTTGTATCTTTTCACATAGTTAAGCAATAGCTATCATGTCATCTCTAGAAATTGAATTGATGCCACTTGCCATTTGAGAAACTGTTGAAGCTGAATAGTGTCCGTGTTATACATTAATATATAGCTCAATAGCTATATTTTAGTATGTCACATCCAGCATATATTCCTATAGCCGTTACATTTTAATACATCACAGTAACTTTCTAAGACTCAAAGGTAAAGCTGTAAGTCAGGGGTCCTGAAACTTTTTAAACAGAGGGCCAGGTTACAGTCCCTCAAACTGTTGGAGGGCCGGATTATAATTTGAAAAAAACATGAATTCCTATGCACACTGCACATATCTTATTTGTAGTGCAAAAACCACTTAAAAACAATACAATAATTAAAATGAAGAACAATTTTAAGAAATATAAACTTGCTAGTATTTCAATGGGAAGTGTGGGCCTGCTTTTGGCTGATGAGATAGGATTGTTGTTGTTGTTGTGCTTTCCAGTCGTTTCAGATTTAGGTTGACCCTGAGCGAGGGCCGGGTAAATGACCTTGGAGGGCCGCATCCGGCCCCCGGGCCTTAGTTTGAGGGCCCCTGGCTGTAAGTAGATGTTCTGTATTTCTTCAGCTAATAAATGTAACTAATTGGTATGAGGAAATTTGACAGGCACATTTTGTCACTTAGTTGTGATTGAATAAGGGTAAGATTTGTTACTCATCCCGGAGTAATATTAATTGTGTATCTGCTGCATCAGAATTTACTATAACATTGTCATTTTATTGTATCACTGAATCAGAAAGCAGCTATAAGGTCATACATTTCTGAAAGTTCCAAAATGGATAAAATTAGTAAACCTTGTTTAATTACCCTCATAAGTTAATCTTAAATTATTCAGTGGATTTTTAACAATTGATTGCATTGTTTGGGTCTTCATAGATGGGACTATGGATTCCCTCAATCACATCTTCAGGCTCTCTTGCCATTCGAAGTGTCTTTTAAGCCTTTTTGCAGCTGTGCTTGCAGTTCTCAACAGGCACTAGATGGTGCTGTGAGTGCAATGATGGAAATTCTCATCAGAAATTAGGAATATAACTCACACATAATTTACAGTGTTAGAAGGTTAATAGCTGTGGAAATAAGCCTAACTAGCTCTCTTGCCTCTCCTGAATGTGTTGTATGATGAGGTAAATATCTTAAGTCAAGTGACAACAATTTAAATACTAAGAGCATCTAAATAGAAATAAAACCCCGAAAGATTATAACAAGTAATGTACAAATTATTGTTGGAAAAGAAACTTCTCTTATCTATCACTTATTTAATAGCATCTTAAAAGAGTATCAAACTCTTTGGGATAATGTTGTCATATGGAAAAATTTAATACCCCGTCTAAACTCATTAGACATTTTCCTAATACTTTAATAGTTAAAATTGAAATGCTGATACTTAATTCTGTGTTTTGTCTTCTTCTTTAAAAACAAACAAACAGATAAGCAATGGAACTTCGTCTGTGATAGTCTCAAGGAAACGACCATCTGAAGGAAACTACGAAAAGGAAAAGGATTTGTGCATTAAATACTTTGACCAGTGGTCTGAATCGGATCAGGTCGAATTTGTGGAACACCTTATTTCACGAATGTGTCACTATCAGCATGGACATATTAATTCTTACTTAAAGCCCATGTTGCAAAGGGATTTCATCACTGCATTACCAGGTAAGTTCCATCATAGCAATCAAAAAGTATAATCCTAGATCTTGTACTTTGCGGTGACCGCGTATCATTATTTATTAATGGAGTCAATATCTTGTATAGTTTAGTATACTTTCCCCAGTTTCGTCTGAATAATTTCAGTGGCCACTGGATGCCAGTATTGTTCCATTTATATATAGTCTATGAAACATATGGAGGGGGTGGTGTGGAATAGATTTGGGTTTGATTTTAAAATGGGATTGTATTTGAAGTGCATAATGTTCTATTAATATTCTTTGCATCTTAAACACTACATACAAGATTTGGCTAGTACTGCATTTTACTTATTACTGCATTTTCTACATGTTGTTACAAGCTGATTCAGAAGTGTAGGTGCTCTTTCAGCTTATTTGATACTTTAGTATTAATTCTCAGCCCATGGTTTTAAAACTAGCCTCATTAGCCTTGTTTTTTGAGTATTTTGTGAACTCAATAATTGTATATATTCAATGTATATACAATTATTGAACTCAACACCATTGTTATAGATTCTCCATGCTCTTATCCTGAACAATCACTTGAAAGTAAAGTCATGAAAGTTGATATGACTTCGTGTTCAGATTTAGAATTTTCTAGGATAGGTACCAAATGCATTATACAATGATTTTGATAATTCACCAAACTAAAAGGTAGAAAAAAAGTTATGTCAATTCATTATTTGTAGATATTGAGACCTTTGTGGCTGTCTCAATAGATGCTGTGCAACAAATCCATGGAGTTACTGTTCTCTAGTTCTGGTATCTTGAATATATTGCTTATTTGTTTTCCTGTGGTTCCTCTTAGTTGCTCAGGGTATTATAGTTAATATTGCCTGGACAAACTTCTCATCTCAGTTATTAGCCCCAGAAAAATGTAGCTAAGAAGACAAAATGACATTTGTTTGAGTTTTGCAAATACATCTCAGTTGAGAATTCTTATAAGAAACTATACATGAAGGAGAAGGTGTCTCTCCTAAGTTTCACAGATGTGCTATTAAATATGGAGAACTGCTGCAAGAATGTCTGCCTTTTAGGCTATGGGAGAAAGGAAATGATTTGATATGATTGAAAATTAGAATCCCATTCACAAAAATGTAATTCTTTGATATGACTTGGGTGCAGAGTAAAAGGGGATGGAGTTGGCTAGTTGAGAATGGCAGGTTGATACTGTATGCAAGGAGATTTTGAACCTAAAACCCAGCAGAAAGACAAAGTTGTTCAATCTGGCAAGCAGTTAAACTCATCAGAATTCACCTCAACCAGCATGCCAAAAAAGGGTGTTTTCTGGTTGGTTTACTTTCATTGAATTTGCCGCAATTCTGTCTGGGATCTTGAATGAGTTGCTTTGCTTTGTCTGCCCTAAACATCTGCTTGTCATCCTCAATAACATCAGTACTCTTGCAGACATCCAGAAATGTGCTAAAGAGAGATAGAGCAGAAAAGTTTTGTTCACACATTGTGGCATCATCAGGAGGTGCTCTGGGGGAGATAATGTTATTTGTATCTTTCTCATATGGTTATCTATCTTCTGCATTTTCCTTCTGAATCTCCATTATTTTGTCTATCTCCTATCTTTTTTGTGCTTGTTTTTTCATCATACACATGCTCGTTGCTATCAACTTCCCTTGCCTCCCTCCTACACATCTGTCTGGTGGAAATGAGCTTTCCTCACTGCTTTCACTGGCGTAAAATTCTCCCCAAACCAAAGTCTTTTAACTCTTGAATATTTTTCTCAATATGCAACTGCTCATTATTAAATCATTTTTTAAAAGCTTCCATTGCTACTTCACCTCCCTTGCTTCTTTCCCGCTGTTAAAGCTTCTTAATAGGGTTTTAAGGTCATCATTTACAACAGGGGTCCCTAAACAAAAGCCCGTGGGCCAGATACATCCCTGCATGGTCATTTACCTGGTCCCCAGCCTAAACTTTAGACTTAAGGCCGCTCCAAACCTGAAACAACTTGAAGGCACACAGCAATAATCCCAATTAACTTGATTATCTCATCAGCCAAAAGCAGTCCCACACATCCCATTGAAATACTGCTAAGTTTGTGTTAGTTAAAATTGTTCTTCATTTTGAATATTGTATTGTTCTTTCGTGTTTATTTGGAAGTTTTTTGCACTACAAATAAGATATGTGCAGTGTGTATAGGAATTAGTTCATGTTTTCTTCAAACTATAGTCTGGCCCCCTGCTTAAAAAGTTTGCAGACCCATGGTTGACAATGCAATTCCAATTCCAGCATACACACAGTAGTAGTAAACAAAATTTTGATATAATCCTACTCAGATCCTCAGATTTGAACCCCTCCCTGAATTCATCCTGCCAAGAAAATTCCACCGTAAACAACCTGAAGGCACACAGCGATGGACTACAAATGTTTAGGGGCTATGTTATTCATAACAATGTATCCTAATTTAAAACTAGTATCAGAGACTCACCTTCAGTGTTTGTCAAAGTGTTCCTCATGGAAGAGGGAGAAGACTGTGGGTATATAACAGCGAGTGTTGCATGCCAAGTGTAAGAAAGTACGCCTTTGAAGCACGTGACCAACCAGATCTCCTACAGTTACGCAGCTCTACTGAGAGCCATTTGTTGATGGTAACTAGGGGCATTTCAGTGGTAGGCTTCACACTTCTACAATTCCCCCCTCCAAGAAGATATATGTATAGTTGTATCACTGCTTCCTTTCCCAAACAGGATGAAGACACAGTTACTTTTCAGATTGGGCATCCTTTATCCTAAATTCAGAATTATCCACATTAGTGGTTGAGATAGTGACACCTTTGCATTATGCTAGTCTTCAGGCTTTGCTAATATTCTGAAATATAATATTCAAACTATAGTATTTGTCCCAAATATTTTGGATAAGGGATAATCATTTGGATAAGGGATATAATATAATGTTTCCCCACTATTAATTAGTTAACTAATTAGATTATTTTGTGGGTATATGCATTCAAGTTGCCTATTAGTTTTTGGTAGCTCCACACATTTCATAGTTTTTTCAATGACATTTTTGCCCGTTTGTTTCTCTGAAATACAGCCTAGAGCACCAATTCATTGGTTGTCTCCTATCCAAGTACTAACCAAAGCTGCACCTGCCTAGCTTCCAAGATCTGGTGCCTTAATAGGATTTATTTATTATTTGTTTGACATATATTAATGGATTCAAAATGACTTGCAATATAAATTAAAACAATATGGAGCACAAAGGTTAAAAAGCATTCATCCATACCCAAAATGGCACACCAAATTAATTGTATATTACTCCAGCCTGGATAGCAAAGGCTAAAGTCATTTTTAAGAGAAACGGCCTTGCCTCCTGACGAAAAGACCATAGAGAGGGACCAGGTTGAGCCTCCCTTGGGAGGAGTTCCAAAGCCTAGGAACAACCACCAAGAAGGCTCTCTCCCATGTTATTATCTGCTGAGCCTGGGACAACGATGGCATGTTGCGACAGTCATCCTCTGAAAAACATAAGACTTG
Organism: Anolis sagrei ordinatus; assembly: GCF_025583915.1. Taxonomy (NCBI): domain Eukaryota; kingdom Metazoa; phylum Chordata; class Lepidosauria; order Squamata; family Anolidae; genus Anolis; species Anolis sagrei. Next base: position 209,282,256 of record NW_026844366.1, on the reverse strand, counting down.
GATAAGCACATACATATCTTTCAGATATGTATGTGCCTTTCAGATTGTCTGGACCTAAGGCGTACGAGGCTTTTTGGTAAAAACCAGCACTTTGAATTGTCTCCTGACATAGACTGGCAGCCAGTGAAGCTGTTTCAGCAAGGGAGGTATACGCTGGAATTTTCCATACACTTGGTCACATGGCTTGTTATATTATCAACCCAGTATCCCAGTCCCAGAATAGAAACTTCTTGTGTATGCACTGGTCATTTGTGCCACGTTCCTCCTACCACCCAAACCCCCTATTCTTAGCATGTAAGGACTGAATGTTTGAGATTCACCAATCCAGTAATCTTCAACCCTTACTCCTTTCTTGAAGTGGCATAGGTTGCATTTTATGCTATCCTTCTCCAAACCCTTTTCAGTGGAATTGTTTAAAACTGTAGGTCTCAGTCTATGGTCCTCCAAGTGTTTTGAATTTCAACCCCCAGAAATCCCAGCCAGTTTACCAGCTCTTAGGAATTGTGGGAGCTGAAGTTCAAAACACCTGGAGGACCAAAGGTTGAGACCCACTGGTTTAAACCATCAAAGTGAAAGCACTTGTGGCTCTTTGGACTCCGTTTATCGGTGTCTGTGAGTTTTGATCTCACAGTTAAATTTTATCTTTAGTTGATAATAAAATATTTAAAATTATTACTTGGAAAATTGTAGTTTAACATTCATGGTTCATGTTTTTAGTTCTGGGAAATGGGTATAATACCAAAGTTTCAGAAACTTGAGAATTATCTTACCAGGCTTTGAATAAACTATGCCATATAAAGGTTTTGTTTGGTTTAACTTCATTAACCAATTAAAGGTCTATAATTTCTTCAGAATGTCTGAGACTTGGTATGTAAGACCAGTTTTTGCCTTATATAAAAAGCTGTTTCCATCTTCTGTGTCAGGTTTTGTGAGTTTTGCAGTCTTAAGAAACGTGGCAGTATTATATTACTAGCACTGTAAGTGAGAACTAATTGGAATAGAAAGATTTATGTTCTGGTTGAGTCTTAAAAATCTTAACATTATGAAAAAAAAAACCCTGATACATTTGCATAGCCTTGATTATGACACACAAATGGCCTTGGCAGTTTTACTCTGTCAGCTGTTCCGAATTAATTCCATAATTGGCTACCACTACATAAAAATATAATGTTCTGAAAAAGATAGTCTCATATAAACTTTTAAAAGAATGCAGAAGTAGCTCCCACTTGTTACCATCCATTCTAGATTTTGCACCTGTCCACATGCACATGAAATGGAAAATATTTGTGGTCTCTGGCTTCGTTTTAATGGAAAAAAAGTGATAATTATGATATGAGTTCTCGAAAGAAGAAAGAAAGGTGGTAGAATGTTTAGTCTGCATAGTCTGTTCTTGTCAAGTTACTCTGTGGTTAGCACGTAGTGATGAAGGCGTGTGCTTCAGAGTCTGCAAAACGGTGTGTCACATGCTTAACTGAAGGTTGCTAAAGCGGAGCCTCGTAATTGGGCCTGCAGGTGTTGGGTTGAAATGGCCTCAAATCCTCTTTCAGTTGACTGGGCTGAATTCTTGGACGTTTGATTGAGCAATAGTTTTTCATGGAACATGAGAAGGGAGAACTGTATTAGGAGGAGAATAGGGATGCTGCTGGAGCTGCAAAAATAGGCCAAAACCTTCCACTTTCTGTGTTATGCCTAGAATATTGTACATCATGTATAAATTGACCTCATGTATAAATTGAGGATAGGTTTTGAGGCCAAAATTATGGAAGGTTGAGGGTCATTCTGCTGAATGAGGAAAGTGTCAGTGATGCCATAGAGGGCCAGCAGCCATAGGCTGCTACTGCACAGACATTAAAAGTGACCATTGAAGGTAGGTGTACAATACTTTTGGGATCACACTCCCCTGCTGAGTTGCTACAATCCTTGCCAACTAGAGGCCATACTCTCGTACTTGAGCATTAGTTATCTACAGAGCAAGATACCCTGTGGGCCTTGTTTTACAGAAGTTCCTGCTTGTGTGAGAGAGAGAGACAGACAGACAGAGGGCCCTTCCAGGCGGGCCCTATATCCCAAGATCCGATCCCAGGTTTTCTGCTTTAAACTGGATTACATTAGTCCTCACTGCTAGATACTCTGGGATAAACGGAAAACCTGGGATCAGATCCTGGGATATATCGCCTGTCTGGAAGGACCTTGAGTGATTCTCTTGCTACTCTATTATGGTAAAATGTGAGCAGCAAAAAAAACTCCATAACTAATGAGCACAGTTATACATTTCATTTGCTTTTGTCTTAATTCTCTTCTGCTAAGGCCTCCCTGTTTTACTAAATATGGCAGACAGAGAGCAATCTCTAACAGAGTCTAATAGCCCAAAATTTATTAAAATGTAGCATCTAAAGATCTCAGCTGTGTTAGAAAAAACGTTAACAAAATTAGCAATTAATGAGTTAAATTATTATTTTGACAGCCTTTAGAGTTAAGTGTGTAAAGCCTATTAAACATAATTTGGCTTACTCATAAAATAACTATGCAGCTTAGAATAGTACATCTAAAAGCATAATTTATTCAGACAATTACACACTTGCCAGTTGTGAAAAGTAACCAAAGGTTCAATTTGGAAATGGAATAAAACTCCGATATACCTCAATAAAATAATTAGTTTTGCATTCTGAACTTCAGTTTCCTTCTAATGGATCAAACAGGTGCAGAAAACACTAATTCAGCAATAACAACAAAAGGAGGCACATTCCCCCATATGATTTTAATCAGTGCTAGTCTTGCTATATGAAACTTCTGAAGCAGGCAAGAAGAATCAAAAGCCTGTGTCACACAAATGTTCACTCAGTGTTTCGCTGAATTATGTTTCAAAGAGTGCCTGATTGCACCGATGGGCCAAATACATGATATTCTGCCACATTTTGAAAATTCCTTTCCTATATTAATTAGTAATCATTTTGAAGAAGTATAACCCAGATAGTAATATATGAATGAGTTGTATTTAAATGTTTATTTGGTATTCTAAAATAAAATATTTTTATGATCCAATTTTTAACCAACAAAATTCAGGAGACCTAGGAAGAATTCTTGAGAGAAACATTGGAAATGTTTTTCTTCCAAAGGTTTCTGGTGTATTTTCATGCCTACTGAGCTGCAAAAACTAGTGTTTAGGTAGCACTGCTGTAGAAACTATAGCATTTGGGGTTTTTAATTTGGGGTCTGATTACTCATAGGTATCAATCTCAGCCTATATAAGCAACCAAGTGTCTGTATTGCTAATGTTAGTATTGGAAAGTGAGCTGCTGCTAGCTTCCATTGTAAAGTCTTGGTTTCATCCATTAACTTTGGATTATAGAATTGTTTTGACCTGTTCAGTGCCAATTTTGCTTTACCACAAGAGAAAGGATGCTTGTGAAGTCTGAAGGAAATTAAAGTGTTTTTGAAATGCACAGGCTGTTAACATTTCTAAAATTTTTCTGTCATCTCTCAAAAGCTTATTGCCACTTCCGTCTTTCCATCTAATAAAGTCACCATGGAAACTTGTACTGGTTACATGCCACTGGCACACTAAAAGACAAATAGCTTTTGCGGTTGGTACGTTTGCTTTCTTTTCTTCCATTAATGTTGAGCAGCCTTTGATTTCAAGTGCCGTACAGCTATATATTGTCCAAAAGAAAAAAATGCACAGGATGTCAAACATAAGGCCTTGTTGCTGGTAGCAGTAATGATGTAGTCCCTGCTTCTGTTTCTTTCTACAAAATTGCTTTGATAAATCACCACAGGGTCAGAAGATATAGCATAGAGGTGTATTAAAAATGGGCAGTGTTTTGTAAACTACCATGGTGTAATAGTTTTAGTCTTGGACTTTGGGAGACCAGGGTTCAAATCCCCATTCAGCCGTAACAATTGCGACAGTCATAAACACTTGGCCTCAAATAATGGCAAACCTTCTATAAGGAGATCATGCCAGGAAAATCCTATTATAGGGTTCACACGATAGTGCATAGCAATAGGAGATTGTAAGAGCTAGTCCTTTATTAAGGTGTTATGTGTGCGTCTTCCTGCTCACTGAATAAACCCTGATTTATGCTCAGTATCTGAAGAGCTTCCCTGATGGAAAAGGCTATTAGTTTATATTATTTATTTATTTATTTATTTATTTATCGTGTCATCAGCAACCATTGTATTACAATTCTAACAGAGCAAAACAAACACAGAGATTAAAAAGAAAAGAAAAAAACCACACAGATTTTGCAAATTTGGTATTTGGTTAAATGTCCTTTGACCAGTATCTGGCCACTTGGAGTGCCTCTGGTGTTGCCGCAAGAAGGTCCTCCATCGTGCATGTGGCAGGGCTCAGGGTGCATTGCAGCAGGTGGTCAGTGGTTTGTTCTTCTCCGCACTCGCATGCCGAGGATTCCACCCTGTAGCCCCATTTCTTAAGATTGGCTCTGCATCTCGTGGTGCCAGAGCACAATCTGTTCAGTTTATATTGTAATGCAGTGCTACTCAAAGTTTCATTTTGCGGACCATGCTTGATCCTGAGCTATGTGCAGCTGGTGCCAGGAGGGCTTCAAGAAACAAAAGTTGTAACCAGTAATGCCAAATATGGTTCTCACTCAAAATGCATATGTTTTGGATAATTTGACTGTACTTATTTGAAGCACGAGGACTAAAACCCAAGCCTAGAGCTAAAAGCCATCTACTGACAACTGGAAATCTAACGTCACATCTTCTCCAGCTTGAGATGTAGCATTATCTGCTCTTCCTAAGCCATGTTATGTTGAAGCTTTTCTCAACATGAAAACAGATTCTCAGGCTACTGACTTCTACTCATAGTGCCAAATTATGTGGTGGTTTTTCCTGGATTGGCATAGAATATGCATAGCATTGGTTGCTAAGCTTGTACTTGTTTTTAAAAGGGAGCATAATGTGGTTCAAGACGGTACCTGGCTACTGTATTCATTCTGCCATAGTTATTTGAGTTAGTGCCAGCATCAGTTCCCATGCAAACAGTAGCCAGGAAAGAAGGTTTTTCTTTTCTTTTTTAAGTATGAAGTTCTTTGAATCTCTTTGCAGAGATGTAGAGAGTCCGTTTCCTAAATTACCACCCCCTATCTTTCTGAGAAGGTGAAAAGAAGAGAGTTCACCAAATTCAATGTTTTTGTTTTGTCTTGTTCTGTTGTTGTGCATACTTGTTTCACATACTTCAGCCCACATATGCAACACATATATCCACATGAATATATTTTGGAAAGGGCACATTGCACACCATAAAGAGGATACTTTAAGCTAGACATTTGTTTACGTGCCTGAAAAGTTGAGAGAGAGGAACATCTACTTGATTGAAGACACCTTTAATGTAGCTTTATAGTTCCAAAATAAGATTTACTAGAAGTTCTCATAGTAATCAGGAAGAAAGGAGAATGCTGGATTCTGGACTTGTCAATGTTAATAAAACAATTTCCAGGCTATTTTATCAAGGACATTATTACATTATTTATCAAATAGTTGGAACAAACCCTCCTTATTCAGTCCATGGTTTTCCTTCTTCCTAAGGCATGATATGTACGAAGATTTCATGTTGAAACAAATTGGAAACTACCCTTAAGACTGCTTACTTTTAAAAACTTGCAGTTTAGGTTTATACTTAGGGATTTCATTTTTCCAATCTGATTAATTTGAAAACTGTAGAAAACTGTTTTATGAAATCAACAACAATTGAGCCTGAAAATAGAATAAAGTCATAGATGTGCTTTCAGTTCATAACCTACTAAATTCCTGAGATGAAATGTGCGTTAAAATTGCTTTACATTTAATCGTCCTGATCTTTTTCAAACAGTTTATTATCATATGATACACATTTTGACAGGCAGTAAAACGTGTAGGAAAAGTACAATACAAATATGGATTATATTTAGTAGTTTTGTTGCTTTATTTGTACTTGTGTTCAGGATTGAAGATGTCCTTATTGAAGGGAAGTGTGTTTTAGGTTTTTTTTAAAAAAAAAAAGTTTGGAGACCAGTTAACCAACACTTGTAAGGATTGAAAGGTGGGATCTTAAAGATTTTCAAGGATTGATCAGAGCTGTACAGCCCTAGGAATGTGGCAGGTCGTACACGTAAAGTGGTTGGATTTGGATTTGGATTTGGACCCAGACTTGATTCCGGTAGTATCATTTGGATCTGTAGGCACTTTTCTTCCAGATGCCTGAATGCTTCTTTCACTCTTCATTTAGATATATTCCATTCTCCACAGTGAACCATAATGCTCTGTAAGTCAGTTTTATGTACAATTTTCATGGCTCTTCTCCGCAATAGTACAAGACCAGTCTGAAAGCATTTTTTGTAAGACCATGCCAGACAATCCAGTGTTATAGTGTAAACAATGCCTTAGCAGGGAGTAGCTTGCTATGAAAAGACTAACAGTTTTGTGTTCTTTCTCTTTCTCTCTTTCAATAGAACAAGGCTTGGATCACATAGCGGAAAACATCCTCTCCTACCTTGATGCCAGGTCACTCTGTGCAGCAGAACTGGTTTGTAAAGAATGGCAGAGAGTTATTTCTGAAGGAATGCTGTGGAAGAAGCTTATTGAGAGAATGGTACGAACTGATCCACTCTGGAAGGGACTGTCAGAAAGAAGAGGCTGGTGGGTATATGTGCAAAATTGCACTTTCTTTCTTCTTTAGAAGAGAAGTATTTCTAAAATGTACTAGCAACTTCCAGCCTGATCAGTAATGGACAACTTACATTTCCATAGAAAAGGCTGTGAAATGGAAAATGTTATTTAACTCGTTGTAGTTACATGGTTTGATTGTACTTGCACGTTATGAGAGAGAATCTATAGGCCATTGGTCATCCAGGTTAGAAATGAAGAAATGTCCACCTTCCTAATTTTTATTTGTTGTGTTCCCATTGTGCTTTTGCATTGGCCTTATTCAGCAATACTTAGTCACAGGATCCAAGGCACTGTTTCACTTCATTTTTCCCTTGCACTTGCCTGTGGAAAGAGATAGATCATAACAGCTGTACAGTTATATAAGAAAAGCAAAAATGGGAGACCAGCAAACTTTTCCACCCCTTTCTTCTGTAGTTTTGTCTTCAGACACACATTTACTCACCACAGAGGCCTAGTCAGAGCTGGAGTCTCTGACTTTCCTTACATATTGTGAACAAGCAAGTGGCCTTAGGGAAAGTGGCTGGCTGGGTATAATCCATCCATACCTGATGCGTTTCTGTCAAAGTGGCAGTTGATGGTCCCATTCAGCAAGTGTATGAGTTACTGCAGCTGCTTAGAGTTTTTGAAATTGTTTGTTTGTTTGTTTTTTGTAATCAAAATTTCACCTCTTCCTCCCCTCTCTCTTTAATTATAGGGATCAGTACCTGTTTAAAAACAGACCCACAGATGGACCTCCTAATTCATTTTATAGGTCACTGTACCCAAAGATAATACAAGATATAGAGGTATGTTTTGGAAAACCTTGTTTTACGTTGCATTGAGTTTGGAATAGTATTTTCATGAAACTTTCTTTGCTTGCTTTTAAAAAATGTTTTCCCGTGTGATAAGGATCTTGACTTGAATAAATGGGAGTCCTATCTGTTCTGTAAGACTGTTGTTATTTAGAATAATTTAAGGAAGAACTTTTAAGAACCAGCGGTCAGTGAGTCAGTTTGGATTTGCTCAATATTCCATTGTCCCAACAAGAATATACCCATTCAGGCAATAGTACGGTGGTATGTCAACAGTTAGGCACATTCCATTGGTTCATTTGAATTACTCAAGCTGGGACATATCACAAGATTTTGGCCTCTAGATTTCATCTGTAAAACAAACATGAGAAATAGGAAAGTAGCAAAACATATTTCCTGTGCTGGTCAATGACCGAAATAAATGATTTGGTTTGATTTGAATTAAATATATATAGTATAAGCATAATACTGAGTCACAGGAGAAATCGTTATTAGCTATAATCTCCCAATGTGTTAACTCTTCACGTGAAGCTGCTTTGTACATGTCTGTTACTTCACTTATTTCAGTAGAGGCATAAGAGCTGTGTCTTTATTTCTTTGGGCTTCCATAAAGAGAACATTTAATTTCTTATTGGAAGGGAGTAACTTTAAATCTTACTTGGTTCCTCCTTCCCTTGACTTTGCCAAAAGTAATTGGGGAAGATTTTGGAGTTATTCCTTTAGCACTTCAGTGCATACATTTATACATGTGTCATAATACTGATGAACTGTCATCCCTTTCCTCGAGAGACATTTTAGAACCTCCTCCTTTTTTTTAATAAAACCAAAAAACCTTGGAATTAGGTCTCAGAGGAATCACTATTTTTTTAAAAAAGATTTGTATTTTGACATTAATTACAGGTGAAGGATACATAATAAAATTAAACAGCATTCCTGTACAATATTCATTTATATCCTGGTCATTACCAAATAATGGGATTCGTGGTGGCTTGCGATTTTAAAAATTACAGCTTAAGAGTAGAGTGCTGTTCCCATAAGCATGGTCATGGATTATGCCAATTGCAATCTATCTGGAAATTCACCAGGTTCAGGAAGGTTGAATGAATTTATGCTTCAGTTCAATCTTGCAATTTTAAACACTAATTCTTAAATACAGTGGCAGAGATAAATTATTCACAGCAAAGAACAAATCTAACTTGGCCCTTTTGATTGTCATTTAAATTTGAACCCAAAGATCCATGCTTCAGCACTAATGCTTGCTTTGAGGTCACATGAATTGGCTACTTGGCTCAGAGACTTTACATAAAGTTCACTCCTCAACAAGCATCTTGGTTCCTAAAATATCTCCAAAGAAAATAAAAATAGCAGAATGTTCTGGGGACAGCTATGTAGGGAAATTGTTTGGAAATAGGTACTACTCTGTCCCTCTATTTCCCACAGTGGCAACCAATGGCAAGAAGCTATTTAACGAGTGGCTTTATTGCATCCAGGGTGGTCCAGTCATTTCTGATGCTGCCCGGTTCCATTGTGCTGACCTGCCAGATTTAACTGTTTTAGGAACTCCCTTAAAGGGAAGACTAGTTTTGAGTTCTTCCCAGGAAATTTTATTTAGGTATGCAAAAGTTGTTTTTGTGGAAATCTGACTTGGTTCAGTTAATCATGTGCTTGGACACCATCCCAAAATATTGTAGTACAATTTGACTCTTATTAGCAGACTGTGTTAATAGGCAGGTTGCCAGGTGTACTGTTGATCCCCCCTTCCCCCAATCTCCAAATCCCTGGGCCTTTTCCACATTATCCATGTGGCTGGGCCAACTGCTTAGTTATTCCTTTAGAATTAGTACAGATATAATTTATACCTCATGAGCTGTTAGGTTATTTTTTGCACTCATATTTTGTAACACATGGAAGCTTACTCCATCACCTCTGCTTTCTGCTTATATTTTGTTGGTCTTTTCCTCCTTAAAGGTTTTGGGAACTATTGGGGTGAGGAAGAAAGACTATATTTGTTCCTAGGTGTGGAGAGATCTAGCCTTATTGGTTTTGTTTGACAGGAAACACCAGAAATTGATCCTTAACTTTCTGATAAAATTGGATCAAAGTGGCCACTGAAGCATATGCAATTTGTTCTTTCATTTTCCAGAAGGATGCTTCTTTTCAACTAAATCAGAAATAAAAGACTATTAGCATATCTTTCTGTTGAATAAGTAGATTTGTAGCCCAGTGAATACCTGGTTAGATAGATGGCTGCTCTGAACCTTGTTTTGCTTGCTCTTGAGTCTCCTCCAATGTGCTGTGGGTGATGCTGTGGACTAGTGCTTGTCAAAGAATAGGTTCAGAACTGTACTGCAGCAGCATTGTGGGATTTCTATAGATATCCTCCCATTTTTATCAAAGTGGCAGTAACTCTGAGATTTGAAGCAAGAGCAACAACCACAAATTTAGCCCACATACTTCTGTCTCCCTCTTCCCCAAAGAGTAGTACTATGAGTCTTTCAAAAATCTTAGATAATAGTAATTCTCTCTCAATTATGTTTCTGGTAGCTTTGAGATCTAGTTCTTGCTAAGGCAATCAGCCTTTTATCTGGCCTACATCTCTTCATTGTACAGGTGAGGTCTGATATGATTGAATGTAGTACTGATCTTTCCTTCCTAAAGAAAACCAGCATCTCGTAGAGTTCAGGTTACAATACTTCTCCCTTTTTGCAATTAGTGGATTAAACCACCCAATTTGGAAAACCTTCTACTATGTGAATGTTCACATGCTGTGAAGTAGCTCTGCCCAGATACAGACTTTCCACAGCAGCACGAAGTAACTAGGGCTAGAATCTTGAACAAAGTGCAGATGGTCTAGCAGGCTTCAACCTAAAGCAAGGAAGTGGGCCTGGCCACCTGAAGACCCTTGTTCCAAAAGATTGCAGTTTATAAAGCTGGAATATACTCAGTCTGATAAATCACTTTAGCTTTTGGAAAAGGCTTAGAAGTTTTTTTAAAAAAACTTTCCATAGTTATATGTAGAGCTTGGACCTCTCACTGAAATAAATAAGATCTGAACATAGTCAGTCCAAAGAAAATTGACTTCTGCAACCTGTACAAAAATATGCGAGGTTGCTCTTTTAATATAACTTTACCATTGTGTACCTATTAGCATATAAATAATGTTGGTTACCATCACAGACCACTCCGTGAGAAATAATGCAGACTGGAAGCCATTAGCCAGTTTTGTATGCTTGGTGAAAATTGACAGAATATGCTGCCTGTGAGTAATCCTAGCCAAAGGATGGGAGTTCAGATTTAGCAGCAGCTGAGTGGCCTTCAAGGGCAATATCACTGAGAGCATCCAGAAAAAGACAGAATTAACAAGGCATGCATGGCTAGCATGGCAAAGCCCTCTACTTCTAGCAAGGGCCACAGTCCCATGTTACTGAACTAAAGTTGGGGGCAAGCTGACCATGGGTAGTGAGTAGACTCATGATCAGAGAGTGGTGTGCAAGCTATAGATAGCAGAATTGTCACTGCATATATGGCATAGCACTATCTGTAGAGATAGCTGAATTTGAAAAGAGATGTAGGATGGAGGTGTGTTTGTGAAAAGGAAGGAGTGTCTTAGGGATAGGGTGCCCAAGTTAACAAATCATGATTTGGTGACTGGGCATTGTTATATCTTCCTGCATGACAAAGAATTGTCATAGCACAAAACAAGTAACTACAACGGGTTGTGTTCAGTAGGCCCCTTTGCTGATGGTCCTCCAGAATGCCCCGCTCAGCTATATTTAGCTCTCTCCAATCTTTTTTTTTTTGTGCTCCTCATATGTTTTCATGCCTGCCAAATTTTGTGCAGCTGTATATTTTTGTGTATTGTGGCTACTTTCCCAGTATACTGGCAACTGACAGTAAAAGGGATTTTACAAATTCTCAAAAATATGAAATATTTTCCCACAGTAGCAACATTACTCTCTGTGAAATCACACCTACTCATAGAATTAAATGGGTGCACCTGTATGGGTCTTACTGGTTCACAGCACTCTGGCCTAGGAATGAATAACATGCTTGAGTTGCTTTGATTTGGAGCCCACATTTACTTCTGGTAACTTTAGAAAAGAGCTTTCAAAAAAATCTGAGACTTGATCCAAATGGAACATATGGTTCTCTCTGAATCCTTAGAATTGTTTTGACTAGGTTTGCATTTGCTGAACAGGCCCTGACATGCAGTGCCACAAGAATGAGTGATGTTTGCATATTTGTATATTTTAAATTGTATGCTGATGCTTTAATGTTAAGCCTCTTTGAGGGAAATAAAGTGAGGTATAACTATAATAATAATAACAACAATAATGTCCCAAAATATTTGGATCTCCTTTATTTATGCTCACTTGGTTGGTGTGGCAAACTCTAAATAACTGAAAACGTGCCTTAGAAGGCCAATTAAATCTAAAATAATTCAGTTTAATTAGTTCAGTCTTGGAAGATGAAGTCTTTAACTCCTCCACTTCAAGACAGAGATTGATTTAATCAAAGGATTGTAATCCACATTTCAGATTGTTTGAGAAAGCAGATAAGAGTTTAAATTAAGTTTGGTACACTTTCTGCAAGTTCTCATTTTACCTGAGAACATAATCCAAAACATGTGATCATGCCATCACTGTTCTTTTTATATGTATAGGTAAAAGTGGCAGCCATAAAATGGATTTTCATGGGGTCTGTGTTCTCTTGCAAGTGTTAAGCAAAAATACTTGCTTGTAGTGAGGAGGGAAAGAATTATATTATATTCAGAATTATATTGATCAATTTAGAATTCATAGGTATCCTGGACACAGGATAAAATGATATTTTAATGACTTGGAAAGTAACTGCCTATATTGTTTGGATTGATAATAATAATAATAATAATAATAATAATAATAATAGGGAAATGAGATTTGCCTAAAGAGTAAATATATAGCATTTTGTTAGCTGATGGTTTCCATGTCAGATGCGCAGTAAATCTGTGTTGTCTTTTATTTCAGACTTTAAAGAAACTATCCAAAGTGCTAAACCCCAAATAGGATAGTGTTAAGTAAGAGTGTTTTGCTAAAATCACTATCATTCATGTACAAGATGGAATATATTAGCAGACTTTGGAGAACCCCATGGTTTGCAGAAAGGCAAAACCCTTGAGCATTTAATTTAAAAGACTGAGATTCACCAGCAGCCTTGGAACATTGAATCAGGTGGTAAACGAAACTGGAGTTCGGGAGGAACAGAACCATTTGATCAAATGAAAATGACCCAGAATTTTTTATAATGCTGTTATCAGTTGCCAGGCAAGCAGGAGTGTGAGTGCAGAAGGGGAGAAGGAGGTATGCAATATGTTCCTTGCTGTCTTCTCCATTGCTGCATTCTCTCCTCTGTTTTAATTCTGTAAAAGAAGCAAGCAAAAGCAGGAGGAGGAAACTTCTTCCGGAAAAGGAGTAACCAGTGACAGCAATATTCTATAGCTCTGCTTTCAGTTTCTTTCTCTACTGCAGCATGGTTTATTGGCTGCTGCTGGAGTGACAGTTGATTGAAGTGTTCTGCTTCCAGTCTGCAGCCTGAGGAAGTACCCTAAAGCACTTTCAACTTAAACTTGAGTGTAACTTAAATAATTTTTGTTCTCTTGCAGACTATAGAATCTAACTGGCGGTGTGGAAGACACAACTTGCAAAGAATTCAGTGTCGTTCTGAAAATAGTAAAGGTGTCTACTGTTTACAGTACGATGATGAGAAGATTATTAGTGGCCTAAGGGACAATTCCATTAAGGTAAAGACATTGCTTGACGTCTTTGTTCTTGATCTTACTTGGTGTCACTGAGTCTGGATTTGGTCCGGATTTTTTTTTTCATTTCTTTCTTCATTGTGGAGAGTTTTTTCTTTGACTGTGGGATTGGAAACCTGGCTTCAGCTTTGCTAATAGTCCATAACAGTGGCTCTAAAATGTGGATCATTCATTTGTTTTGTAGTTCAGGTCTCAGAATTCCTTGCTATTTGCCCTATTGGCTAGAATTTCTGAAAGGTGAAATCTAAACTATCAGGAGAATCTGAAGCGTAGAATGCACAGCCCATTGAACCCCTGCTACATTTTCTTCTCTCAAGATAAAAATGAAATGATCAGAAAAACTGAGTGCAGTTTTAAGTAATATTGGTCAGAGGTTTATTTCTGATTGAAGCATAGATACCATATCTGTCCATTTAAAAGACCTTATTCACTAAGATGATATTGAAACACTTCAAAACATAAAGTCAAGAAATACCAATACACTTTTAAACAATATATAAACAAAAATATATAAACAAATATATAAAATTTATAAAAATATATATAAACAAAAATGTAATACAACTGTTCAGTTGCCTGACACGGTAAATAAATAACTTATAAACAAGACAAAAGGATCTGCTACAAGCACTTCATGTTGTTTAAAAATTAGGAAATGAAATAAAGGAGAGTTTGGGGCCTGTCCATTAATGGACAGTAAACCATAATGGGTAGAAAAGGGAAATGGTTGATTTTGTCACTTCATCCAGATCTAGTTTTTAGCTTTTGTAGAAACTGAACGTCATATGAAATTTTAGAAACAGAGTCCTGGTCAGATCCTATCTAGACAGTCCATTCCCCCCCTTACAAATACTGTCTTGCTTTTATGAGTTTTGAATTCTCTGCCCCCATTCCCATCATCATTGCTCAGGTGCTATATTCATATTATGAGTGCTTTCTCTTTTCAAAAGACAAACCACCTGGAGAGATAAACAGAACATGTTCCTTTTTCTGGCCAAATAGGTTTGCAGGCTCAGTTTGCCTTAGCTATATAGTGGGAGGGAAAAAAGATGTTGCATGTAATGAACTTTGGTTTCTCATTGGCAGATCTGGGATAAAAACGGCTTGGAATGTTTGAAAGTGTTAACAGGACATACTGGTTCAGTCCTCTGTCTGCAGTATGATGAAAGAGTCATTGTAACTGGATCATCGGACTCCACTGTGAGGTAGACATTTGTATTGTTAAAAGTATGGCACGAAAAACTCTGAAGGAGAAGAAAAACAGTGTTGTCCACTTGAATCTAGAATCACATACTCCTCAATAGTTCTGTAACTTGTCACTTTTAGAATTCTTAGCCCATTATTATACAATTAATTAGATCTGCAAAGTTAAAGCAATGGTATTTCTCGTAGTAACCTATGGATACGAGAGCACTACCATAAGGAAAACTGAGCAAAGAAAGATAGACGCTTTTGAACTGTGGTGTTTGAGGGGAATTCTGAGAGTGACTTGGATCGCGAGAAGATTAAACCAATCCATACTCCAGGAAATAAAGCCCAACTACTCACTGGAGGGAAGAATATTAAAGGCAAAGATGAAGTACTTTGGCCACATAATGAGAAGACAGGAAAGCTTGGAGAAGATAATGATGTTGAGGAAAAGGAAGGAAAAAGGAAGTGGGGCCTACCAAGGGCAAGATGGTATCCTTGAAGTGACTGGCTTGACCTTGAAGGAGCTGGGGTGGCCATGTCCAACAGGGAGCTCTGGCGTTGGCTGGTCCATGAGGTCACAAAGAGTCGGAAACGACTGAACAAATAAACAGCAAATATAATTAGTTGCAGATACCCATCCCCTAAATAATAATTTGGTATTGATCAGTTTGCTATGAAGAAGTGACTAGCTAGAGGAAATAATTCATTCTCCTCTTTTGTCAGTTACTCCATAATATTGCATCCATTCCTGAGATTTGGACATGTTGGAATAGCTGCAGGAAGGTAACTGCAGGAGGAAGATTGTAGTGAGGAAATGTTAAGCATCCTCTGCCATTCCTGCCTTTTCACTGGAGTTCTTCCTTTATTCTGCCACTTTTCAGCTTTTTATTACAGCAAGTGCACTTCCCAAATGTGCTGCTACCGAGTATGTATTTCTGCCTTCGAATAGGTCTCATATAATTTGATCTAAAATCCTCTTCCCATATGTTTTTGTCTCTCTCAGAGTTTGGGATGTGAACACAGGCGAAGTCTTGAACACCTTGATTCATCACAATGAGGCGGTTCTTCACTTGCGTTTCAGCAATGGCTTAATGGTGACCTGCTCAAAGGATAGATCCATTGCAGTCTGGGATATGGCCTCTCCGACTGACATCACTCTGCGCCGTGTATTAGTTGGCCATCGGGCTGCTGTTAATGTTGTCGATTTTGATGACAAGTATATTGTATCTGCTTCTGGTGATAGGACCATTAAAGTAAGTAGATATTTTCTCAAAATTGCCACTGCATTTCACATACTTTTTTTTTAGCATGTGTGAGATGGTGATGAAAATCTCTTTTGGAAATAGTGTCCAAGGATCTTTGTTTTCATTGTCTCTTCAGAGTTGCTACTTCTTTCATCTCTTGGTCATCAGATATTTGAACTTTTCTGCAATCTGCCACGCTGTTATCTTGCACGTAAAAGTCTCTAGTAGATCCTTTAAAATGTGCTGTCTCCTAAATTATCTAAAATGATTTTAATGCCATTTGAGCAGAAGGCCACTCATATAGCAGGAGTTCTCGAGCTAGATGTAGGTTTAGCTTTTCCATAAAGGAAATTCTCCACCTTCTGTCTCCTAATGAAAAAACTTGAAGGATGCTAAAATGTTGAGCTTGTGACATTGAGGCACTGTAGTGAGAAGGATAGTAACTGAAGATCAGACAGTGGCAGCTTGCCTCAGCAGCTTCCACTCATTTCAGCTCCCTGCAACTCTGCCTTCTATGGATTTCACCTGCACACTATAGTCTCCCTTGTCCCACATGCTCCATGATGTTTAAAAGAAGTCTTTCAGGGAGTGCAGCAGACTCCATAGAGAGGAAGGACTGGAGAGAACACCTTCAAAAGACCTCATTGTGTCACCTTCACTGCAACCCAGTGTGTAATTGATCACTATACTATATGATGACTTTGGGGGAAACAGCTGAAAATGTTCCATGCAGTGAGAATTGAACTTCAAGAATGTTGTCTTACATCTCATAATTGCACTGATTTTTTCTTTAAAATAATAATCTGAATTTTAAAAACATTCATGTTACCCAAATATATTTTGTAGCTAAGCTTCTATTTCTCCCCATAGGTCTGGAGCACAAGTACGTGTGAATTTGTTCGCACTCTGAATGGACACAAGCGAGGGATTGCCTGTCTCCAATACAGAGACAGACTTGTTGTCAGCGGATCATCGGACAATACTATTAGGTAGAGAGCAGGTTTGCTTGTATTAGGGATAAACTATTGCTACAAGGGGAAGTGGTATGTTTCTCTTTCGGCCTGTTTCTCCCCTTGTTTGACTGTCCCACATACCTTATTTTTATGTCTTTATTTTGGTTATGTAGTTGTCTGGATGTATACTCCATTGTGTTGTTTAGGCTCCAAGAACTGTTGTGCCTTCTGTTCTGATAATCACATCCTTCATTTCTTTTTCCATCTTGTTCTCCGAGAAGCATGTTTGTACATTGCTTTTTTCTATTTTCCTATAACTTCCTTTATTGTGGGAAAATAACAGATTGATCTTGTTGAAGGTTTGAATGCATCACCAACTTTTGAAATTAGGACCTATCAAAATCAGCTGAGAGTTGCCTGTGTCCCTAGAGTCCTGCGTTAGCCACATCTGTTTTATAATAAAAATTCTGCCTACATTAATGCATCTTTAACACACTTACGTTGTTTTTAAATCTATTGACATTTGCCCTGCAACTTTTCTGTCTATAAGCAGTTGAAATCCTTTGTCATATAGGAAGTTAGTTGAGTTACTCACTTTCTCAGATGTCCTTCCCTTCCAGTATCTGCAGTCATAACCACATGTCCTATGAAAAACATGGCCTGTAGAGGAGGAAAGTAGGGCAAAACAAGCTTCCAAGAGCAAGCAAAACGTTGTCTATACTTAAGGCGTATATATAAAATCACCAAATAACTAGATCTTACAGTTACAAGATTTGGATATCATGCTAATTGTCCAGTTAAGCATTGATGACTAGGTTCAGTAGCTGTTAAGCACAGGAAAAATTAAGATCCAGGTTTCCCCTTGTTTTTTTGGGTGGTTGTTTTGTTTTGTTTTTTGGCGTTCCCTTAATATATGTGGCTCTTTCAGGCATTTCAGCATAGGTTTCCTTCAGGCTTGATTACCTGGACCAGATAGCCCTTGGCTACAATGAGTGCTTGCATATCAGGTTGCAGTCTTCTACCAATCAGCTTGTAGAAAAGGAGAAGGGCATTGCGTATGTATTTCATGCGCAAACCCATCTGACGTATTTACTGTGAAAAGGGAAATAAGGCCTCTGTGGTAAAGTGTGTGCTTCATCAGCCAGGGCAAAAGAGATCAGGGCAACAGGAGAGTGACAGCTCTTCAGTAACTGCTTACAATGCTACATGGCTGTTTCCCTACTAGTGCTGGAAAAAAATTTTTTCTAATGCACACTCTGCTTAATACATTAAATTATTTTGAGCCAGGTAATTAGACTAACTATTCATGCAGGGCAGTTCTGAATCTCTTGAGAGGAAGATGAGTGTCCTTCCAAGGGAACTTCACAGGATGTTCTTGGGGTGATTCTACAGTCAACTTTCTGTTGAATGCAGACTTTCCTGAGAAAAATGTCTATTCATGCTTAAATGGAAATAAGTACATTTATAAGAGCGGAGATGTATGAGGTTTTTTTTTTAAAATCTGTCTATGTTATTTCTTTCAGGCTTTGGGATATCGAATGTGGGGCTTGTTTAAGAGTCCTAGAAGGACACGAAGAGCTGGTTAGATGCATTAGATTTGATAACAAGAGGATTGTAAGCGGGGCCTATGATGGGTATGTGTTTTAAAGCATATTCTCTTTTGATTGCTCATTTTAGTTTTTTTTTTTTTTAGATGATTAGTAACTATACACGTCTTACAGTTTTCTCATCAACATTTTCTTTTACCTTCATAGCAAAATCAAAGTTTGGGATTTGCAAGCTGCTCTTGACCCCCGTGCCCCAGCAAGTACACTATGTTTACGCACATTGGTGGTAAGTGTATACTGGTAGTTTATATAGTTGCACAGCACTTCTTTTAGATCATATGCCATTATTCTTGTATGTCTGTTGAGTATCTTGTAATATATTAGGAATTCAAGTTTGAAAAACTTCCATAATAAGAGTTAAAAGCAAAAATTTGTGTGCATATCTTTATGCGAGGAACTCATGCTTTCGTGATTCCTTCTTTGTTTCAATAATTCTGTATTCTGAGTAAATAGCCTGTGTATTGTCCCTCCTGGATTCTAGGAAATAGCCTGTATTTCCATATTTAACATCTGCCCAATCCCAGGAGTGAAAAAAGAGGCTTTTCTTCACAAAAGTCAAATCTGGACCAATTCAGATCTTACACTCTGGTCTCGCCTCAAGGCAGAAAGGCATAAGGAATTAAAATCTGTTTCCTTCTTAAATTTCTAAGTGGAGTTTAGCTGCTGCTTTCAGGTGTATTTAAACAGGAATGGACTGCTGAGGTTCCCATCCTTTCTTGTGACCTCTTATTACAGTTACTATTCACATTCAGCAGTGGAAAAAAATAAGGCTGTGGTTTTAAAACTATCAATTTTCCTGCTTTGAGTAAGGTAGCTTCTGTGTTTCCAAGTAGGTGGGTTCTTCTGAGTTGTTTTTGGAAACATGAATTTTTGTGTCAACAATGCCTGTGTATTTTGTACTTCGTAATTACTGGAGTATAAAATACAAAGTGAGTTACTTCATAAACTCCTGTTTGTGCTTCTAATCATGGCTTTGGTTTATGGTTCCATTTTTCATTATTGCTGTATTAGCTCACTAGCACTGTCCCCATTGCATCAGAGGTGCTTTCAGAAGAATCTTTCTTGGCTCATGGGGGAGCTTGGCATGCTTTAGAAAGCTAAAACAATGATAATCATGAACACTGCCTCTCCTTATCCCAATTTAACCTGAGCTGCATTGCATTTGTTGCTGCTGCGCTCTCCCTTTCTTTCTCGTGTGCAAACATTCTCCATCCTGAATTTCAGAGAAAATGCAGAGAAGCATTTAGCACCTTGTCCTACTCTGGAAGTTTATAGTTGTAGAAGTGGAAGTTGGAAGGGAAAAGCTTTCCATATATTCTTAATACATGCGGCCTGTTATTTTCCTATCCCAGCAATATGAAAGTAAAGGTTACAAGTATTGAACTCTCTTGGTAGTTGTGGATTTGTTTTTCCAGTGCTTTTAAACAAAAGCTGGAAAGGGTTTATTAGGATCAATATACTCAGGAACAGATTTAATAATAGTTATTTAATTAATATCCCATTTTCTTCCAGCATTCAAGGTGTTGTACAATGTTTCAAAAACATGATACAGATATCAAAACTCATAGTACAAAAGTTAAAACCCAGTTAAACCAAGCTTTCATTTTGAAAGCAAAAGTTTAAAACAATATTAAAAAGATGTTTAAAACTTACCTGTCTGAAGGTATCTCCCCCTATGAACCATCTTGGAAATTAAGATCATCTGGGGAGGCCCTGCTCTCAGTCCTGCCTTCCCCACAAGTGCGACTGGTGGGAACGAGAGACAGGGCCTTGTCAGTGGTGGCCCCTCGGCTGTGGAAGACCCTTTCAGTGACATTAGATCAGCCCCTCCCTCCTAGCCTTCATAAGAAAAGTAAAAACTTGCCTTTGGGATCAGGGTTTTGGAAAATAGTGCAGTGCAATAACAGATTTGGAATTTGTGCAATGACCATGGAACAGCTTTGGATTATGATTTTTGGATGGCATGATTTTAATATTGAATGCAATGTTTTAAAGTGTTCAATATGTATCATTTTTATTTTGATTTATTTTAAGCTTAATGTTTTGTATGTGTTTGAAGGCATTGAATAATTGCCTATACGTAAGCTCCTTTGGGGCAGAGAAAGGCGGGGTATAAAATGGGGTAAATAAATAAAATAATAAATAAAAATAATAAAATAAAGCACGTCCATTAAAAGCTCTGACACAATATACTAAAAACCAAATGCTTCCTTAAATAAAAATAGGTTTTTCGGCTATCGAAAAGACAGCAGGATCTCCCAAGAAAAAGCAGTTTTAAAACTTAGGAACAGCCATCAAAAAGGCTGTCTCCCATATTCTCAACAAATATGCCCAGGATGGTGGTGAGATTGAGAGAATGGACTCAGAGGAGCTTTTCACACTTCTCAACTGCTTTTAGTGTAGACCTTTGTTGTGTGGAAAAGTGTGCCAATGACAAACAGCTGCTCCATAAAGCTTGGATTTTTTTTAAGCTGTGACTTTGGTGTGCATATGAATATCAGAGTACAAGTGTGAAACTGATGAGTCTTCTGCCTCACTAACTAACTAAGTCTTGCCATTTTCAGGAACACTCGGGACGTGTGTTTAGACTCCAGTTTGATGAGTTCCAGATCATTAGTAGTTCCCATGATGATACCATATTGATTTGGGATTTTTTAAATGTGCCCCCCAACGCACAAAATGAGACCCGCTCTCCATCCCGAACATACACGTACATCTCCAGATAACAGTCTGCAATTCACTGCTCTCTGAGGTAGGTCTTTATTATCTTAAGGGTGTTCCTTTATACTTGCCACGACCTCTATATCTTATGTGGCTTTTAATAATAAGAATAGTCTATAATTCTTTCCATTTGATTTTCCGAAAGAGTATGTGTGAACTGTTCTGATAATGTAACTATTTAATTGGCTTATGTGAATATTTCCTGAAGTTAGATATTTGTATTGTAATTTTCCAATTCTATGGTAGTTCTCTCAACAGTGGGATATTGCTCTTTCTCAAGTGGGTTCATTGTAAGTTGCTACTGATGCTAATTATGAGTGCTCAGGTTTATGGGTCTTCCAGATATAATAATTGTGCACACAAGAATATTCTGCAATAGATAAATGTAAGGGATTATATTGCTTCTGCATTTTTCTTCTGCACTTTGAACCTGTCAATTATTAAGATTGTCTGGGGAGGCCCTGCTTTTGGTCCTACCTCCTTTGCAAGTGCGGCTGTTGGGGATGAGGGACAGGGCCTTCTCAGTGGGGGGCCCTCAGCTCTGGAACTCCCTCCCCAGCGAAATCAGGTCAGCACCTTCCCTCCTGACATTCAGGAAGCAAGTAGAAACATGGCTCTGGGACCAAGCTTTGACCAACAGTGCTATGCAATAAGTAAAGTCGACTTACGTGCAATAACGACCAGAACAGCCTTTGACTATGTCCTCAAATTACGTGATTTCAAAATTGTGTTTAATGTTTTATTGTTTTTAATTTGTTTTATTGTACATGTGTATTTTCTATTGTCTGTTGGATTGCTGCCAATTGTAAGGCCACTCTGAGTCCTCTTCAAGGTTGAGACGGGTGGGATATAAATATAATAAATGAATGAATGAATGGGCCCTCTAGTGGCGCAGCGGGTTAAATCACTAAGCTGCTGAACTTGCTGACTGAAAGGTTGGCGGTTCGAATCCAGGAAGTGGGGTGAGTTCCCGCTGTTAGGTCCAGCTTCTGCCAACCTGGCAGATCGAAAACATGCAAATGTGAGTAGATCGATAGGTACCACTTCTGCAGGAAGGTTATGGCGTTCCATGTAGTCATGCCAGCCACATAACCTTGGAAGTGTTTATGGACAACGCCGGCTCTTCAGCTTAGAAAAGGAAATGAGCATCACCCCCCAGAGTTGGACATGACTAGTCTTAATGACAGGGGAAAGCTTTACCTTTATATTTATATATTTAAAATATATATGAATGCTAGTAATGAAAATTGGCTTGGGATGACTTGCTTTTTTTCAAGATGTTCTGATTTCCAGCCCTTGGTATCTTGATCCAGGTAATAGAGCTTAATCAGTCCAAATTCCATAAAGGTACCAGATCTCATCTGACTTTGGAAGTTAAGCAGGTTCAGCCCTCATTAGTACTTGGATGGGAGACTCAGTGGATACCAGGTGCTGTAGGCTGTATTTCAGAGGAAAGAAGGTGGCAAAACCATCTCTGCTAAGATGAACTCTATGAAATTCATGGTGTCATCATACGACTTGAAAGCATACAGAGAAAGTAGGGCTTTGCTTAGTAGGTTACTGTTCGTCCAAATATGGACTGTGTTGGGCAAGAATGGACCAGTGATGGTAAAATTTGTGTGTTCGAAAACATTTTCTAAATCACAGGGCAGAAACATTGCTTTGTTTCATAACGTTGTAAGAAAGATACTTTTATACAACCAAATAACTTAGATCTTCTAATTTTTTTCAACCAACCCCCCCCCCCCGCTTTTTTTACAGAGTCCCATGTGAATATAGCTTTTAAAATCTATAACTTCTGACAACCCTACTGCTCTTGGCTATTAAAAAAACTTTATTGCCTTCTGTTGAATTCCTTTTTTATTGTAACAAGATCAAAATTGTTACCATATGATAATCTAATGTAATCCTTTACTTAAACATTTAAGCAAAAAAGCTAAAAATGCTTAACCTCTTAGCAGTGAAACTCCCATGGCTATAATTGAATACCACCCCCAGCCCCCCTTCCTTGGGGGGAGAAGGCTGTATAAAATTAGATTTAATTATTTGGGTCAGCATTGCAAGAGGTTGTATTAGTTTTCAGACAACTCGCTCAAATGCTGCACCTATGCAACTGTGTAATATTGCTAAGTAAACTTTAAAGGGTTCGTCAAAGGTGTTGAATCTTTCTCGATAATGAGTTCAAAATGTAAAAGGGGTCATTAGGGTTAGTTTGCCTGTTGGAACCTTATGGTTAAAAAAATCATTTTAGTTGTTCCCCCATCACATCCAGCTGCAGATATTGTCACAACTCTTATTTTGTGTGTTTTGTGAAGTAATTGGGGAGATAGTTTGTGCACGCGGTAATGCTACCTTGTAAATAATCTAGCAAAATCCCTGACCTGTAATTTTGCTTTTACTAGCCTTCTAAGGAGCTAGTATTTTGTGTTTCCATGCTTGTAATGGAAGGAGGGAAAACAAATAGAGAAGCCTAAATGTTTAAAAGTTATAGTAAACAAAAACCTTCTACTGATCCACCTTGCAGAATATAGGCCTCCCTTCCTCTTTTATCAGCATGCAAAGCAAGTAGAGAGCTAAATAAGAGAGCTGTTCCTCTACCATCAGCTTGGTTATTGGTCTTTATGGAAATCCCATACTGATTCTGACTACTAGGCAAGTTGTTAAATGCATGCCTGGTATAATCACAATATCACTGATAATGTCAGCTAAAATCAGAGTGGACAGCAAGAAAAATACTAGAAAGCCAGGTAGATGTAAATGACACTTTCCACAGTTGGTAAATCATCTAAACACACTGAAGTTCACTGAAGAGGGTGTTAAAGAGATCTCTTGGGATGAGGAAATCCACAGTCTGGATGCATAAACAAGGGAATAATAGAATCCTAGAATTGGGAGAGAACAAAAGGGCAATTCATCCCAACCCCGTGTCATGCAGGAAAGGCACAATCAAAGCATCCTGAACAGATGGTCATCCAGCCTCTGTTTAATAGGCTCCAAAGAAGGAGCCTTCACTGCTCTTTGAGTCAGTGAATTGCACTGTCTTACATCAGATCTCAGCCTATTGTTAGTTGCAGATGTTGCAGTCTCTTGTCTTATTTTCTGACAGTAACAGGAAATGTCAACATTGATTCAACATCTTTTTTTTCCTTTCAGGATTCCACAGTCTTTGAACTACTGGACATTTGGCTATTACACACCTGAAGACGTTAGCCACGGCTAAAGTCAGAAGTGGTTCTAGGTGCTGTGTAGATGCAAAACGGCACAATTCTGTATCTAAACCTACCTTTTCCAGTCGTCCTTCCCTCAGTGGTCTCTAAGGAACTGACTAGGAATTCACTGAGTCCAGGTAGAAGAAACTCAGTTTATCCTTCACTGCAATGCAAGATCCAAAGCTTCATGAGTCAATTGCCCATATACACTGAACCGATGGCTTGTTTTTCCTGGAGGAAATGGGACGTCAAGGAAGGACTTGACCTAATTTATATTTGCTTTGCACTTTTATCTGACTCTGAAGAAGAAAAACATTCTCAGTGAAATGTGGGTGCCAAACACATGCCCAGAATGTACAGGGCTTTGCTTTCAAAGTCACGGCCGTCATCATAATGATCATCCTCCTCTTCCCACAGACTTTTTTGTTTCATGACTGGTGATGACTGAACCTGTTCAGATTGCTCAGAGTATGAATTGGACTGGTAGGATTATTTCTGAATGGGTCAGTGATATTTTGGATGATAGTTTACTTATGTCTGCACCAGTAATTTGCTTTAATTTAAAGATTGTAAATTGAGCTAGATGAACTGAAGTAGGTGTACAGCATTGTCTTTTCTTTTAATTGTACTCTGTACTACAGCCGTCCTCCTCCTCCTATCATTTGGTATAGTTGGATCCTTCACGTGTGCTTGCCTCATTATTTCCCATACAGTAACGTATAAGCATGTAGATATAATGTACATAAACACTGTAACCTCCAAGTGCTGGGAGTCAGGGTCTCCTGATACTGTATGCAGATGCCAAGACAGACGTTTCGAAGCATCCAGGCATTCTTACTACTGGCACCGTATAGGGTTGGGATGTATTTAGAAATATTTCTCTGTGGAAAGAAAGGAGGATTTTGGTATTCTTTAGGATGCTACCTTTAAAAGAAAAATGAGATGAGATGTCTTAATATCTTACTTTCGAAAACCTCTTGACAAAATGTAAAAGTCAAAATTGTGTGCCCCACCACCCCACTCCCCTTCCATATTGCAATATTTGGAAGGACAACTAAGTCACCGGCCAAAGTTGCAGATACATTAAAGTTGGTTAAAATCCATTCAGAATAATCCTCGATAACCATGAGGAATTAGAGATGACTATTCCATTGTGACCTTGTAGGAGATAATGGATGTTCCTTATCATTTATTTTTAGGAACCTAGCAATTAATGGCGCAAATATTACTGGAATTCCTTCTCTCTTGAAAACAATGACTGGTCTAGGCAGCTGGTCAGACATTTCCCTATATGCAAGCAAGCAAATCCTCTTGAAATGCTTTCTCTGTATCTCTAAGTTATTGCTCGGCAACATCCTTTAGTGGCTTATTCTAACAATTTTTTTTTTAAAAATCCTAATAAATATAATAACTGGTTGGTCTATGAATTGTAGTGGGCGTGGATATGGATACTGTCATTCCTTAGTCATGATTTTGTATTTGCATTTGATTTCTCTCTGGCTCCCTCTTTTGACTTCTCGCCCTCTCCCTCTCTCTTTCTCTCTCTACTTTCTGTCCTCTCCTCACATCCCTGTGGTTGAGGGGTGTTGATAACCAAGGAATGTTGATAACCAAGTTTAAATGACCAATGAATGAATATTGCTTTTTTTAGTGGAACAGCTATGGTTGGAGATCACTCTTGCACACCTGCCAGCTTGTCAGTCAAATTCAAAATGGAAGCACACACCAGATGTGAAAAAGTCGTACCTGGAACTGCTTCTGGCTCTTCCACCCTTCGTTTTCCTCTGTTTCTAAATCCACTGTTCTGAGCTGATAAACTCCCCCTTGAACGTGGCAAAGCAGGACGTAGCACACATCGATGATTAAATCGTACCAAATACATTAAAGAGGACACAACCCCATGTTCTCAGTTTTTAAAATGGATGAGAGTTACGGAAGTGGTTTTAGCCTCCCCCCCCCCCCCAATTGTCATTTGAGACTGTGATATGGAAGATTTCCTGTTGCAGCTCTGAAGACTACGATATTTATGGAGAACGAACCTTTCCTTTAAAAAATGCATGTGTAAGATGAAATTAATGTTTTCCATGGGAATAATGGTCTTTGAAGACGCAGCCTAAACTACTTTTGATTGTGCTTGGTGTAACATAGCTGTGGAGTTTGTGACTGGCACCCAAGGAACTTGGCTCCTGGGACTAATGATAGTACTGGCTGTACTCTGGACTTTGTTTCGCTAACCATTACTGAGCAGCTGTATGTTACTGCTAGATTAATGTTTCGAAGCACTGGGATAGTCTTATTCTAACTTGTAATTATGTTTGCCAGTTACCTGTTTGAAAAGTTTGTGTATGAACAGCTTATTGGACAACTGTTGAATTGTACAGATATTGTTCCTGATATAAGGCTTTGTACTGTGGAATGTGCTTAATAAAAAAAATCCCTCTAAACTTTGTTCGTATTTTTAATTTATTCTGAGTTGTCCATATTTTTATTTTATTCTGAGTGGGTTCATAAACAATGCCCCTTTTATTTACGTTATAGATTCAGAGTGTTTCCTCACCCCAAATTCAGTCCTTTTAAGTAATCAGTCAGATTTTTAAATTAACTAAATTTTAATGACATTATATTCCAAAAGTAATATGATTTTTTATTTTATTTTTTTTTGGTCAGGAGCGACTTGAGAAACTGCAAGTCACTTCTGGTCTGAGAGAATTGGCTGCCTGCAAGGGTGTTGCCCAGGGTACACCTGGATGTTTTACCATCCTGTGGGAGTCTTCTCTCATGTCCCCGCGTGAGAAGCTAGAGCTGACAGAGGGAACTTACCCCACTCACCAGATTCAAACCACTGATCTCTTCGGTCAGCAGTCCTGCCGGCACAAGGGTTTAATCCATTGTGCCACTGGGACTCCATGACATGAGTGGTAACAAAGATATTTGCATTGGTGTAGCAAGCAAAATTCAAAATAGGGCACTTTTAGAAGCATTTTAATGGGGATTTTCCCACTTTTATGACAGTCTCTTGTTGGTTCTAAATTATTTCCCCAAAAATAAAGAGAAAGATGCTCAAAATATGGTTCTTCATTGGTAGAAAAGCCCAACGTATTTCTGCCTCCCATAAATGGTTCAGAAGTTTCTGACTCAGAAATTTCTGATGTCTGATTCTAAGTAACCCCCTGAAGAAGGCCTCTAGGATACTCATAGGGCAAAATGCCAATGAACAACCTTTTTTCCAGCTTTTTGAGAAATGGTTCTGAGTATCTTCTGTGCATTCCATTACTCCCTAGATGTTTCTTTCTTACAAAAATAAAAATAGCAAACAAAAAATTACAATAGCAGCACAACGTGCATTATAATGAGTTACATTTTAAACTATTATTATTATTAAATACACAACAAGATGAGGGCATAGCAAACAAGATCATTATGCTGGCTTTTGTGTTTGATCACATGTCGGACACTTCCCAAATGTCTAGGACTTTGTGATGTATTGGCGAATACTGCATGAAGATCAGAGTAGGGTGGCCTTTTGCAGCTGATAGATAGTAATTTTGTCAGTAATTACCACTGGGACCAAGAAGCAGGAAAATTGCATTCAAAGCACCCCCAACAGATGGCCATCCAGGCTCTGTTTCAAAGCCTCCAAAAAAGTTCCACTGCTGAACGGCTCTCACAATCAGGAAGTTCTTCATCATCTTCAGATGGAATCTCCTTTCTGGTAGTTTGAAGCCATTGTTCCGCGTCCTAGTCTCCAGGGCAGCAGAAAACAAGCTTGCTCCCTCCTCCCTATGACTTCCTCTCACATACTTATACACGGCTATCATGTCTCCTCTTTGTAGTTCTATTATTATTATTATTATTATTATTATTATTATTATTATTATTTATACACCACTTTATCTTTCCCGAAGGAGACTCAATGCAGCTTAACATAAAAGCATCAGTATACAATTTAAAATATACAAATATAAAAACATTTAAACAGAATTAGATATAAACAGTTAAAAATTCACAGTTAAAAACCATTCAGCATATTCAATGCATATTCACATTATACATTGAGTTATACACTTTAAAAAAAAGTGGCTGTTACTTGAAAAAGTAATTATCTACTCAGTTTCATGTTCCATTCTAATTCAGCATAGTATTTGCCTTTTCAGAGGAACCAGAAACTATGTCCAGCTCTACCTTGCAGCGTTGTGAGGTTGAGGAGGGGAAATAAAGAGGGTGGACCATTGATAATTCCTTGGTGTAAAGGTGGCTGGAAATAGCAACCTGCTTCAAACCTCCACTAGTTATTTATTATGTACTAGCTTGGGGACCTGGCGCTGCCCAGGATATTTGAGAAAGAAATAGTGTCTCAAGATTGGTCTTTATCAGTTATTTATATGGCTCGCAGTGGTCTCAGGAAATTAGTGAAGGTACTGCGAGTCCCATCATCTGGTCCATCCTCCTCCAAACTGCATCAGGATGGAGAGTGGGTCATGGGGGCTCTGTGTGCCAAGTTTGGTCTTGATCAGTCATTGGATGAGGGTCGCAGTGTTCTCAGAAAGTGAGTTAAGGTACTGCAAGTCCCATCATCCATAGTGTGTTCTCCCCCAAACCTCAACAGAATGTTGAGTTAGCCATGGGGGCTCTCTGTACCAAGTTTGGTCTTTATTGGTGTGTCGTTGTGGTCTCAGGAAGTGAGTGAAGGTACTGCAAGTCCCATCATCCATCTTCCTCTAACAGCACCAGGAGTGGCTCATGGGGGCTCTGTGTGAAAGTTTGATCTTGATCGGTCATTAAATGAGGGTTGGGAAGTGAGTGGAGGTACTTGAAGTCCCATCATCCATGGTCTGTCCTTGAAAGTGCACCAGGATGTAGAGTGGGTCATGGGGCTCTGTGTACCAAGTTTGGTCTTGATCAGTCATTGGCGAGGGTCTCAGTGGTCTCAGGAAGTGAGTGAAGTTACTGTAAATCCCATCATGCATCTCCAAATTCTTCCAAACTGCACCAGGATGTAGATGCGAGCTCTCTTTGTGAATTGTGGTCCTGATCCATCATTGTTGGCAGTTGTAATGGTCTCAGGAAGGGAGTTCAGGTATTGCAAGTCCCATTGTCCATGGTGCATCCTCCTCCAAACCACAGCAGGATGTAGAGTGCATCATGGAGACTCAGTGTGCCAAGTTTGGTCTTGATCAGTCATTGGATGAGGGTTGCAGTGGTCTCAGGAATTGAGTGAAGGTACTGCAAGTCCCATAATCCATGGTCCATCCCCGGCCAAACCACACCAGGGCATAAAGTGGGTCCTGAGAGGTCTATGTGCCAAGTTTGGTCTTGATCAGTCAATGGAAGAAGGTCACAGCGGTCTCAGAAAGTGAGTGATGGTACTGTAAGTCTCATCATCCATGGTCCACCCTCCTCCAAACTGCAGTAGGATGTAGAGTGGGTCTTGCAGGCTCTGTTTGCCAAGTTTGGTCTGTATTGGTAATTTTCTGACACAGCCTCAGGCCTTTTCCTCTCCTCTGTCTCCTCAGAATCTTGGAGTTTTGAGGCTGGCCAATCAGAGACCATATGCAAATAATACCACAGTGGCAACCAATCAGAAAGCTGCACATACACCTCCCTCCATCCTCCCTACGTCCGCACTCCGCCACATACAAACATTGACTTTTATTATATACATAGATAGATAGATATAATTGCTTACTGTATTTTATGTGTATATATTGGTATGCAGTTTTTTCTTTTAACTCTTTGTTGTGGGAGGGGCTGCAGACCATGTGATCAAGTCTGGGCTTGTTCAGGACTCAGGCTCCATTTTAGAGCAGTATGCTTAGAGATAACAGCAAGAACAGATATATGTTTTCAGACTGCACAGACTCCATTGGACTTTCAGACTATACAGAGACTACTTAGAACAGAGAGATGCTTTGGATGGTTGATTAAAAGAAAGATGCCCCATGTTACCTACACAGAGAAACTACTTCAAATCCTATCTGTACCTGAACTGATATGCAAAGTGCCTGTATGTGGAATACATGAAGTATGTGAGTAAACCAACTGTGTTACTTTTAAACAAGTACTTATTTTTGTCTCTTGAGAGCATGATTTAAAGGCAAATATATTTTTAGGGGGGAGTAGATTTTTTTGAGCAACTACAAAGAACACTTCTGAAACTGCTTTCTCTCTCTCTCTCTATATATATATATATGTGTGTGTGTGTATATATATATATATATATATATATATATATATATATATACTCACACACATACTAGCAGTCCCCTGCCATGCGTTGCTGTGGCCCAGTCTGTGTATATTTGTTTTGTGTGTGTATATATGCATACAGTGGGTTAAAGCACTGAGCTGCTGAGCTTGTTGATCGAAAGGTCGCAGGTTCGATTCCGGGGAGCGGCGTGAGCTTCCGCTGTCAGCCCTAGCTTCTGCCAACCTAGCAGTTTGGAAACATGCAAATATGAATAGATCAATAGGTACCGCTCCGGTGGGAAGGTAACGGCACTCCATGCAGTCATGCCGGCCACATGACCTTGAAGGTGTCTACGGACAACGCTGGCTCTTTGGCTTAGAAATGGAGATGAGCACCACACCCCAGAGTCAGACATGACTGGACTTAATGTCAGGGGACTACCTTTACCTATATGCATATATGTGTGTGTATATTTGTGCATATATGTGTGTTTGTGTATATATGTGGTTTTGTGCATGTGTTGTAATTTATTTTTGGTTTTTTGCCTTTTTAACTCCCTTCCGCTGTGTTTTTTGGCGTTTTTATGAGTGATGGTCACTTGTTGGCCTGATAGGTGTCTTGTGTCCAAATTTGGTGTCAATTTGTCCAGTGGTTTTTGAGTTCTGTTAATCCCACAAACGAACAGAGCATTTTTATTTATTTACTAGTCGTCCCCTGCCATGCATTGCTGTGGCCCACATGGGGTTTCTGTGTGGGAGGTTTGGCCCAATTCTATCGTTGGTGGGGTTCAGAATGCTGTGATCGTAGGTGAACTATAAATCCCAGCAACTACAACTCCCATATGACAAAATTATTTTTTTTAGTGAAGGACATGCATTGGGTTGTTAGGTGCCCTGTGTCCAAATTTGATGTCAATTCATCCAGTGGTTTTTGAGTTCTGTTAATCCCACAAACGAACATTACATTTTTATTTATATAGATTTATTTATTTATTTATTTATTGAGAGAGAGAGAGAGAGAGACAGGCAGGCAGGCAGGCAGGCAGGCAGACAGATATATAGAGAACACTGGCATATATTTGTTCGTAACAATTCAAAGACATACCTAGGTACATCAGTTTAACAGCTGAGAAACCTAATTACCTTGCATGAATGCCATTTTCCCAAAAGGTTGTTGTTGTTCATTCGTTCAGTCATCTCCGACTCTTTGTGACCTCATGGACCAGCCCACGCCAGAGCTCCCTGTCGGCCGTCACCACCCCCAGCTCCTTCAAGGTCAATCCAGTCACTTCAAGGATACCATCCATCCATCTTGCCCTTGGTCAGCCACTCTTCCTTTTTCCTTCCATTTTCCCCAGCATCATTGTCTTCTCTAAGCTTTCCTGTCTCTCATGATGTGGCCAAAGTACTTCAACTTTGTCTCTAATATCCTTCCCTCCAGTGAGCAGTAGGGCTTTATTTCCTGGAGGATGGACTGGTTGGATCTTCTCGCAGTCCAAGGCACTCTCAGAACTTTCCTCCAACACCACAGCTCAAAAGCATCTATCTTCCTTCGCTCAGCCTTCCCTAAGGTCCAGCTCTCACATCCGTAGGTGACTACAGGGAATACCATAGCTTTGACTAGGCGGATCTTTGTTGCCAGTGTGATGTCTCTACTCTTTACGATGCCCAAACGATTATGGCATCATTTTTCAAAAGGTCATACATTTCCAAAGATCATAATATCTCCAAAAGGTTCTGGAGATTTCCATTTTCTAAAAAAAGTGGTATTGAGTGTTTGGACTGGGACTTTGAAGATCCAGGTTAAGGTCTGCACTTAGTTATTAAATGTGATGGGTGATATTGAGCTAGTTACACTCTTGATTTATCTTACAGTGTTGCTATGTGTTTTAGCATGGGAACCACAAAAATTGCATATACTGCCTTCAGATCACTGAATAATAAATATGACTAATCAATCAAAAATATAAAAAATACATTATAATATTTAGATTACACAGTTTGGTCCTGTACTTCCACTGCATTTAGATGGATCCCACCCCCATGTCGTTCTCTCCCCCTTCCTCACTCCCCCCAGTCAAATGATTCCTGCTTCAGTGACAAATCGGCAGTCCTGAAAACAACTTCACATTTGCTTCTCTCCTGCCAAGAATCTTGCCTTTGGCTCTTCCTTGGGGTGTTTCCCATCCATCTGCATAAACAGAAATGGGCTGGCTTTGCACCTCAGGAATGAGAAGATTTTTTTAAAAGAGGAGATTATTTATTTTTCCACCAAAGTTAGAAATATTTTATAGAGTTTGCAAAAAGTTTTTTGTTTCAGGAAATTTCATCATGTCTCCAGGAAAAAGAACCCCTAATTGGCCTCAGATTTACTAATAACCTTTTCATTTTTGTAATCGGAGGAGTTGTAGGTCATCGCGAGGTGACTGTAGTTAGGGTTGGTTTCGTTCCTCTGTGAATACCTCGTCTCTGCAGCCGTTCCTCCCTTTTAAAAAAGCCACACTGGCCTGTTGCTCCTAATAGCCAGGTTTCTTGGCAAACGCTCACATACCTTTAGCATATGGAAATATTTTGAAGAACACATACCAGGCTTTCAGTCTTAAAAGTGAAATGCTCCAACAAATTAACAAATGTGTACATAGCATTTTTTTCTAATGTTCAGCATTCCCCCCTCCCCACATTGGCTTTTTTTTTTGGTTCAAATACCCAGCAACTTTAAATTGTTTATAATAAATGACTGCAAATTTTGATGTGTTAATATGCAGTTAAAATTAGCAAACTAAGAAACTTTAAGCTCAAGAACATAAGCAGAACAATGCTGGATCCAGATTTAAGTGTTCCTCTAATCCAGTATCCGGTTCCCAATGGTGGACAGTTGGATTCTTTTAAAAGATTCAAGAAAAACACAAAATAAAACACACAGATATTTTATACATAAAACTACCAAAATTTATACAACTACATATTATGCTCTGCAACTAAACCACAACTAAGCAACTACTAAAAACTAATTACCTGTTCTGTATCTGATGGTTGTTATCCTTTATTAGTCTCTTTTCTTTAAACCAGTGGTTTTAAATCTATGGGCTGCAGCCCAGCAATGTGCCGCGAAAATGAAAATCCGGTCCGCGAACCTCCTTCCTCTTTATTATTTTATTTTATTTATTTTATTTCAGCTCCTTCCCGCAGAGCTAACCAGCCCCACCCCTTTTGGTGCTAATGTTGGAGAAGGGTTCAAGTGGGCCCCTGGTCAAGTAGGTCCTGGTCAAAAAAAAAAGGCTGGGAACCACTGCTTTAAACAAAAATAAGTAAATAAATAAATAAATAAATAAATAAATAAACTTCCTTTATATCCTGCCCCCTCTCCCCAAAAGGACTTGGGGAGGCTTACAACAAAAAATACAGTATACATAATAATACTGGACCATCCAAGACAACAAAATTCATCAACCAACAAATCAGCAAATCATGATACATAAACAGAAACAAAACAGTAATAATAATAATTATAACAACAAAACACAGTAAATATAAACTATATAATAATTAAATTATGTTATACACAAGAGGATCCTATTAATGAGACAGTTGAAATCCAGTTAATATTGGGATCAATTGAAAACTCCATCACTTAAGCGACATGCCAAAAATTCCAGATTTACTGGGAAACTAGGGTAAAAAAAGTTTTTAAAAAATAGGACCACAGTCCAAAAAATCTGCATTGCAAGCAAATTGTCAAGACTTCATATGTCCATATCTCAGTGGATATGGTGTGAGCATAATATTTTTGTTAGCATAGATAACCTCTAAAGCAGTGGTTCCCAACCACCAATGGTCCGCAAGAAGGAAAATATGGTCTGCGGCCTCACTATTACTACACCGTTGCCTCGAAATCACATGGCAATGAAAGCAACTGGTCTTATAGCGCCAAGGCAATGGGGATGTTGGGAGGGGAGAGACTGACTGCTGCTTCTCCTCCTCCTCTCTCCCCCTGAGCAGAGCCATTCCCTGTGGCATCTGGAAGCGGGGGTGCCTTGCTGTCTTTGTTTTTAGGCCTGTTCCTGGGGTTATTTGGGGTGCTGATTCAGAAATTTGCATTGGATAGACCACATCAGCTCTAGATTATTAAATATGGTTTACTGTGGGTGAGCAGATGGTGACTACTGGATGACATATGTTCTGTAACAGAAATTAGAGCTGATGTGGTCTATCCAATGCAGTTTTTTGTATCAGCCCCCCAAATAGCCAAACGGAATCTAAAGTTGACCAAAAACTGATTCGTAACCCTTTTAGTACTAATGTTGGAGAGTGGTCCCTGGTCAAAGTGGTCCCTGTTCAAGTGGGGTCTTGTTAAGTGGCCCCTGGAAAAAAAGGTTGGGAACCACTACTCTATAGTGTACCAGGAAAATA
Source organism: Anolis sagrei ordinatus (assembly GCF_025583915.1). Classification (NCBI taxonomy): domain Eukaryota; kingdom Metazoa; phylum Chordata; class Lepidosauria; order Squamata; family Anolidae; genus Anolis; species Anolis sagrei. Next base: position 209,247,478 of record NW_026844366.1, on the reverse strand, counting down.
ATGTTTGCAATAGTACTGGGTGGGGGGAGAGAGGCCAGTCCCTCGCACGCCACACAGAACCAGTGGTCATGCCAACCTGAGGATTTGGTGATGTATAGTTCATAAATACCCCAACAGCACCAGATCCTGTCTGATCTTGAAAGATGAACATAGTCAGTTCTAGCAGACGTTCCTTTGATTACAGGTTTAAGCACTGCTGTTTGATAATGTGCACAGCATGGTTTGGCTGCTGCTATATGCATAAGGAATGAAAATAGGATCTCTACTAACATTAAAATGGAGTTTAGACTCCATTTTAATTTTAGCAGAGATCCTATTTTCATTCCTCATGCAACTTAAACATGCTATGAACCTTTTCGAACAAAACGTAGGTTACAATTATTACAATCAATAAAACAAATGAACAAATGAATATTTTGTTGGCATTCAAACAAAGCATACCAAATATAACTTAGTATGTGTGTTATGCTTTTATCCATTGTATGTTCCTTGTTTATCCATAGTAAGAAATATCTGTAACACAAAAAACAAAGGGTTTTTTTAAAATGTGGAGAAACAGAAATACCAAACCTTGTTTTCATTCCTCTGACTGATCCTTTGTGAGATCATATATAAATTTCACTCATGAGAGAAAGTTTTCTTTTGAAGGCTTTACATCATCCTTTTAAGCAGGAAGTAATGTCTGTCGTTACTCAGGCTGAACCAATTTTCACCCACAGGGTGTCATTCAAAATGTCTCTGTGATTTTCCATGGGCTGCTCACAGGTAACATGGCTTGAAATCAAAGACTTGTCCAACATTTCTAATCTGTTATCTGTATTGTCCGAAGAAGAGTGTTAACTCCACACCTCCCTGACAGCAGTTTATTAATAGCAGTTTGACCAAGGGTGATGATGCTTACAATGGCTGGAATTATAAGAATTATATTCCAACACATGTGGTTGGGGAAGGCTATCCCATACAAGGATGCAAAGAACAGTCACAATTTTATCATCCTCAATGAAAATGATATCAAGACACCTCTTTGAGAAAATCATCCACTGGCAGAAGTGCTTTTTGTATTTCTGGAAAAAAAATCATCTGAAAGAATAACACTTATTTGCACAAATGACACCAGCTACATTTGGCTTGGGATTTACCTCTTTATAGATGGCCTTGTTGGATTCAGTGTGGTGTAGTGGTTTGACTCTTAGATTATAACTTTGGGAGACCAGGGTTGCAATCTCTGCTTAGTCCAGTTTTGCCTTCCTCTGAGGCTGAAAGAGCGTGACTCCCCCAAGGAAACCCACTGGGTAACCTTGAGCAAGTCACACTTCCCCAGTCTCTAAGGAAGGTAATACCACATCCCCTCAGGACAAATCTTACCAGGAAAACTGTATGATAACTTCTTGTGATGGTCAATATGACTTGAAGGCACCAAAATGGTATTACCTGTGAACAAAGCTGAATGGAGAGTTTCACGAAATTCTTATTCATGTATGGGCTGCAGTGATGTCACAATATACTAATGTCTCTTGCTTAGTGGTAGCCAATGGAGTGACTGATATTCCACAGTTGGATGCACAATAGGCAGTGATGGATGTCAGAGAACTCCTTGATGGAAACCAGCTCTAAACAGCTTAGGGTTGGAGCATCTGTTCAACTGGGCCTAAATATCCAAGAGCTGTAGTTTCCAATCTTTGGTCCTCCAGGTGTTTGGGACCTCAACTCCCAGAAACCTCAGCTAACCACCAGGAATTCTGGAAGCTGAAGTCCAAAGCACATGAAGGGCCAAAGGTTGGGAATCATTGCTCTGAAGACATCAGATTCTGTCTGATCTTGGAAGCTAAATTGAGTTAGCCTTGGTTATACTTTGGTGAGAGACTGTCAATGAATCCAGGTGCTTTTGACTCTATATCAGAGGAAGGAGCTGAGTATTCCTTGTCTAAGAAAATCAGTTGGCAGGTGAGTTGAAGGCATATGCACACATTTCTGTGACTGCATGTCTCACGAATTTGTACAAGCATTAATATAAATAACCAGATTATTCTCTGCTGCTCCCTACCACAATTCTACAAACACAGAAATAGCTGTCTTCATTGGTGCTAAGATGGTAATAGACAAAAACTGGGTTGGAGGTTGCATCAGGAAACATAACCGTATACCACAGCTACATCTTCTGATCTCAGATGTAGTCTTATTACAGTTTTATCTATTTTTAATACCTTGTTGTACATTTCCTTGGTTGTTATTTTTAATATACAGACAGTACATAGATGTCAATAAGTGAATAAATAAATAAAATAGTTTGATCTGTGAAGAAAACCACTTTGTATGATTCAAAGATCTCACCTAAGAACAAAAGAGAATGAGGTTGGTAGCATAAGCTTTCATAGACTACTGTTAGTCTCTTGCAGCAACTTGGAAGGCGCTGAAGAGACTGCACTCTGGCACTATGAGATGCATAGCTAATCTTAAGAAATGGGGTCACAAAGTGGAGTCCACTATATGCAGGTGCGGAGAAGAGCAAACCACAGACTGCTTACTGCAATGCGGTCTGAGCCTTGCCACATGCACAATGGAAGACCTTCTCACAGTGACACCAGAGGCACTTCAAGTGGCCAACTTCTGGTCAAAGGAAATCTAGCATAATGCCAAGTTTTTAACTTCATGTGTTTTAAAATGACTTTGTGTGTTTTTAAATACATTATAATTGCACCCTCAATTTGCTTCTCACAGGATAAAATTGTTAAAACCCTGGGTGAGATAAGTAAAGTAAATGTCTAAGGAACTCAAAAGGGGTGAACAATGGGGTTGGACCTTCATTAAGGGCGGGAGAAAGTGCATCATGAGGACAGAACTGTAGTTGGAACAGACATAATATGGGATATGTGTTCACTCATCAAGGGCACACTGGAAGAACCAAGTTTTTAGGTCTTTCTTGAAGGCTGCCAGGGTGGGGGCTTGCCTAATCTCACTAGGTAGCGAATTCCAAAGCCGAGGGACAGCAGCAGAGAAGGCTCTCTCCCTCTTCCCCACAAGTTGCATTTGTGATGAAGGTGGGAGCGAAAGGAGGGCCTCCCCAGAGGATAGAAGAGATCATGTAGGTTTATGGAAGGAAATGCGGTCACGAAGGTAGGCAGATCCCAAACTATTCAGGGCTTTGTAGGTGATAACCTGCACCTTGAATTTTATCCTGTGTATGTGGCCTGCCCGCTGTGTTTTATTTCTCTATCATGTTATTTTGCAACTGTTTATTTTATACTTTGCTATTTTATGTATTTTATTTCAATGCTATTATTTGCTTGTTTGTATTCTATTTTGTTGTACTGTAATTTTGGGCTTGGCCTCATGTTAGCCGCCCTGAGTACCCTTTGGGGAGATGATGGTGGGGTACAAATAAAGATGATGATGAGGATGATGGTGATGATGATGATGATTACTTCTGACACAATAAACAAATAAATAGTCTCCCGCATCTTACTGAAATCAGAAGACTCTGTCTTGTGATTTGTAAGTATACTAGGTATAGTAGTATGACCACAAAATATGTAGGTGAACTTCTAGCTTAACCTGAGTCCATAAATTCCAGTTTACGTAGCTTGTGCAGAAATCCAACATGAGGGTGAAGTATCTCATAATAAACTTCTTAAGTTGGGACAAGTTTCAGAACTCACTTTTTATATGCAGAAGCCTCCTTTAAACTACAATTTTAAAGGTTAAGCTTTAGAAAGTGTGAAATTGCTTTGCCTAAAACACTGAAGAGACATTGCCAATCAGGATACGCAGTCCTGACTGGGATGGATCAATGTCCCAACTTGGTCTGTAGCTTGGGCATCTAGGAGCAGGAGAGCAGTGTGTCTTTTGCACTTGGTGCATTTCTCTCTTTTTCTGTCTTTGCTAAGTCATGCCAAGGAGAAGAATCCAATACTAGCACATTCATATTGTGTCAATGAAAGGAAGTGAAGCAGATTATTAAATGACCCTGTTAAATTATTGGCTGTTGCTCTGCAGCCACAAATTCTTAATGTATGCCCCATTCCAGCTGATGTGAGCACCAGACAGGCAGGACGGGAGGGGCAAAAATAACTCAGTTCCTTGGGCTCAGGTTACAAATGAAGGCATGGAAGCCTCACCCCATAATGTATAAATTATGATCTATCGAGGAGACTGAAGCCATAATGAGCAGGGAGGGGTCATGTGAGTTAGACGGAGAAAGGAGAAATGCAAACATAGTGAGTAATGCCCAGACACAAGTCCATGTCTGACCACATTAGATAGCAAAGGTTTGGTGCTTTTGTCTAGGCTTTTGAGTCTAGATGATAAATCTTTTTTTTTTTAATGGCTGATAAAACACAATTTTTCCACAGCAGTTGGATTTAATATTTCCTGGATCCATAACAGTCTCTCAGTTTAGAGGAGCAAATTATATTCCAGGACTGTGCTAACAATGGCTAAGATACTGTAAGATCAACACGGAAAGAGTTTCTTTGATATATTACCAAAGTCCATAATTTCTTTTGTCTACTTCACAACTGGGGATGACAATAACAACTTTGAACCTCAGATTCATCATTTTTGATCATCGGTCTATTTGGTCTAATAATCATTTTGGCAAATTGTTTTTCTGTTCTCTCAGTTATTCCTGCAATTGTTATTGAGATCCTTGCCTTACAATTGTTATTCCTACAATTGTAATTGAAACTCTTTGCTCAGTTTTTAAAAAAGACCCTTTAATGCCATAGAAGAGAATAACTATAGCTAGGGCTATGATCCTACCATACTGCTACCAGCAAATATGAGTATGGCTGGGATTTTCTAGAGCATTGCATAACTGTCCACCTTACTTACTTACTTAGGCAATCCCTCATAGTCTGAGGATGATGGTCCTCCAAGTGTAGTATCCTGGCGGTGGCTCCATAGGTGACTGTGGAGCCCTATTCTTGATCTGTATCTTCTCCCACAGTGAGGACATCAGTTTCCAGGTGGTAGGCGGTCCCGGTCGGGGTTGGCTTGATGCGCCTTCCTCTTGGCACGTTTCTCTCTTTCACTCTCCATTTGTGACTCTTCAAATTCGGCAGCACTGCTTGTCACAGCTGAACTCCAACTGGAGCACTCAAGGGCTAGGGCTTCCCAGTTCTCAGTGTCTATACCAGAGTTTTTAAGGTTGGCTTTGAGCCCATCTTT
>NW_026844366.1:209222698-209237299 GCF_025583915.1 Anolis sagrei ordinatus | reverse complement strand
GGGGTGTGAAGGGGTGCACGCGTGCGCGTGTGTGCCACGCGGGGGAGGGGGTGAGGGGCCATGCGTGCGCACGCGCCGGGGAGTTTGCGCCAGTGCGCATGAGCAGTTGTTTTGCCGTTTTTTGTGGTTGTTGTTGTGTGGTTTTGATTTCTGAGTGGATTAGTTTGTACCTAGTGGGTTGTCCTTGGGGCATGGCAATTTTGGTAGAGTTTTGTGGAGGGGTTTTAGAGTTTTGCTTCCCCGTTGGACGCCAGTAGGAAATTTATAGATATAGATGTTGTTGTGACCTTGGTTTTGGCTTTCAGTCTGCTGAGGTTAAATAGCTTGCCACCTGTCCAATAGATGATTTCCACTCTGGTGGGAAGCTTCCCATCAACAAGATGAAGTATCATAGCGATGAAGATGGAAAATAAGGTTGGGGCAATAACACATTCCTGTTTGACACTTGATTCCACCTTAAATGAGTCACTTTGGGAGCCATTGCTGTCCAAGACTGTTGCCATCATGTTATCATGGACATCATTGCCCACCAAAACCTATGACAACAGAATAAGATTACAAGGCAATGCTATTGACATTTTAATATCCCAGTCTTTGGCAGTCTTTATTTCATTTTGCTGAAAGCTCGCTATCCAATCGATCAATCAATCATCTTGAGTTGTGTTGTGCTAGAACATTAATGTGACAGTACAACTAAAAGGCAGCTGCTGAATTCAGCTATCTTAGTCTCTTAGCTATTCTGGTGTGAGTCCAACTCTCTTCTTCAAGACGATGTTACTGATTTAACAGATTGGGGTGAAGGCATTGTTATGAAAGGTAATTTGAGATTTTTGTCTCTGTGAAACCTCATTGCTAGGGAAGTCCATAGCGCATCCACCCCCTCTACTTCTATGTGAAGTAATGTTGCTGGCTGACCTCACATTTTGAAGAATCCAGGCTATAAAGAGACTGACCTCAATCCTATTGGTTATCCCCAATTCAAGTGAACCCACTGTATCTATAACTGAGTCAACACTGCATTGATTAAGTGCATCTACTCTGGTTGGGTCAAACAGGATAGAAATGGTTGCAGCCACTTTTTCAGATATTGAAGAGCTCCTGAAAGAGATCAAAATCCTTTAATAAGGGATCAACATCAGTCAGTATGGGAATGATTCTAATGGCAGTCAAAGCTTTAGGTTCAGATTCAACCCATTGCTGCTAGGAGCAACATATAGGCACCTTTATCTGGCTTCCCATTCCAGTATCACTCGGTGTTCTTCATGGTGCTGTTTCTATGTATGTCTTTCTGAGACACGTGATTCTTGTTTCATCAGAACCTGTCTGAACTTGACTCACTTGAAGGTCCATGGTGGACATTCTGTACTGGATCTCTTTTTATTGGGTTTTATAAGTAGAATATAACTGTCTCCATTATATCACAGCAGTATTAAAACATACATACATTTAAAGGAGATTACACACTTTTCTGGTATAACTCAGTTTCTACTCCTTTCAAATTTCATCTTCATCTCCTACATATACCTTTCTCCTTATTTCCCACCCCTCCTTCTCCCTCTCTCCCCACACCCTCTGGGAACATTTGTGATTCAATTTTGGCTTTTATTCTAATTACTGGATCATGGATATGGTATCATTTAATTCTTGTATTTTATTTTCCCCCTTCACTTTAACTGTCAGTTCTTTCCAGTTTAAGACACAGTTCTCTATAAGATATACATTTATACACTTATTTTTTTCCTTTCAGTGATATAATCCTGGATCACATAGCCAGCTAGATATTCATACAATTTTTTATTTCCCATTTTTGTGCTTGTGCCACTTCTATCATATATTTTATAATATTTGCCCAATATGTATTACAACTTTTTCCTCCCATTTTCACGGTTAAAACTGTTTTTTTATTCAGCTCTATTTTTAGCCTAGATATTTCTTCCATTTCACCTTTTATTTTCCTGTAAAACTTTTGTACCTTGTCACATTCCCACCACATATGCATAAAGGTTCCTGTTATTGAACCTCCTCCTGGATTCTAGGACTTCGGTGTGGATCAGCTCACTGATTGACAATACATACAAACTTATAACTAAACTGAAGAGCTTTTCAGACTGAATTATAGAACTTCCCTTTGTCCTATAATACTCAGTGTTTCCATGGGTCTTGTCACGCTACTCAGTTATAGAACTATAATCCCACTTCAGCTTCTAGTTTGTAGAGTGATGAGGCAAGAGGTCTGAGGCAGTGTCCTTCTCTGTGTCCTTCTCTGAACTTTAGTGTCCTTCTCTGAACTTTAAGTACCAGGATTTTGTAGCCACAGTGGAATCTTAGCATGATGACCATGTAGGGTTAAAAATCCCCCATGTATTTGTGAGTTTATTTAATTTTAGTGAGAAAAAAATCCCTTACGTATGTTTTTTCTTCTGACAAACCTTCTGACTTGGGAAAAGTTTCAATACATGACTCTTCTTGAAAGTACTTAGGAAAAAAGTTTGTGTAAATCCTTCTTTACGCTCTTCCAGAAAGAGGCAAGTGAAAAACTATCCAGCTAGAACTATAGACTCAAGCTTCTTTTTCTCCATGTCAGGAATGAAAAAGTTCAATCTGAGATCAGTAAAACTCCAAATAAATATTTCCCTTGCCTCTGAGACAAAATGAAGCAATCTGACATACCCAGAATGAGCTGTATTCCAACATGACCTTGGCTTCACCTGAGAATCAGGAGGTGGCCCAGACACAAGAAACTACATATATTCATGAGTATATAGTACTTGAGCACCAATGCCAAGACTTGACCCTAGAAGTTCTCTGTTCTCTCAGTTCCTTATAGGCCATCTTCAGAAGCAGACAGAAAATGCCGAGAAGTCATAAATCCTTACCAGCTTCAGAAGGATGTGGGATGCCAGCTTGAATTCCTGACATATTAACACTACCGCCAGTTATTGGCCATGGCCTGTCTGCTCAGGCCAGGCCAAACAGAAAAGTTCCTCTCAGAAGTTAAAATTAGACACCAGATATTGTTCAGCTGGACTTCCTGAACGCTTTTTTTTAATGTTCATAGACTAAGTGTTGCTTAACAGGTTCAGAAATCCTTTGGTCTTAGATACAAACAGGATGGGTGCTCTCATTTCAAAATGTTCCCCACTACTGGGAAAGCAGCAAAATAAGGAAGCTCATGTACCAAGACTGGACATGTGGATACTCAAAGATATGTATTAGACAACACTGCTATGAGCAGGTAGTAAACATCTGAAAACCTGATTTCCTATTGAACCTTTGCTATGATAAACTTACAGTAACATTTGGTAAGATATGCTTTCCCAGTCTCTGGTCTCATTAAAATAATGATCAGCTATATAGAGTAGTTGAAAGGCAAGGCTGGGCCCTGTATATGTTGACTACCAGTTTTTGCCATTTCTACCAATGGTTGGGCATTATGTCAACAGTAGTTTATTAGTATCTAAAAAGACTGGAACATACCATCTCTGCTTGAAGGCAACGTGCATTTTTGATCATTCAAAAATACTGTATGAGTATCATAGGTCCACTAAACTATCAAAATATGTTCAACAGAGTGATGTTTAATGGGAAGTCAAATGTCAATCTCTGAATATTGCAATGACCGGGGGGGGGGGGGGGGGGGGTCAATGATAATGGATGGACGACTACAATCATCTTTTGCAGCCAATACAAACCAAATGTGGCAACACATGCACATTAAAATGTTTTTGTTAAATCTGCATGCATTGTTAATTTCAATACAGTATGATCTCCATATCAGTCTGCTTTCGGTCTGTGGTTTCATTTATCCTCATCTCACAAAATATGTCCTCTCTATATATTTTAGGTCCACCAGAATGATTCTATGGTATTCTTGGGCCAGGAGTCCTTCATTTCAATAGCATTCACAATGATCTGCAGTTTCATAGATCCATGTGAAGTTCGCAAACGAATCCCTCATGAATAAGTGGAGTTACACTGTTATTCTCACCCTTAAACATAAGAATGCACTAGGAGAGATCTACTACCATCACAAGGTAACTGGTAATCTACTCAACAAATCAGGAGTAATGCATAGTGTACTTCAGTTTGCTTCCCATTAAGCATTTCAACATGGGATAATTGCTTCTGAATCTATTTAACACAATAATTATTATCACTGTCATTAAAACCGGTGTGAAGAATGTGAAGAGATAATATGAGCAAGATGACAGGTGAGTAAAAGTTTTCTAGAATATAGGACCAAGCATGGAAACAAAACGAATTCCAGCATAATGTAGCAAGCCTTTTAAGTTTGTCACTGAATCTCCAAAATTTATCACCATTGATCTTGTCCCCTTCCTTACAATCCCATGTAAAATCCCCATCCCACATTCAATGTTTTAAAATATTAGTGTGCACCTACAAACTACAGCCAAACCTCCACATAGGCTTGGTTAAGGGTGCAAGACTCCTACAAAATGAAAACTTTGAGTAAAAGTATTTCCTCTCCAAGAAAACATTTCTCTGGGAAGTTTAAGTCCTCCAGGGCATCTCTATAGTGACCTTCTAAACTGGGAACCCTAATGGAGCTACTCTCTCTGTGGTGTTACCATCCAGAGTTGCTCTTTGAATATATACGTAGAGTAGCAGTCTGCCCACAATAGTATACTTCTGAGTAAAGGATTATTTTCTGAGACACTTTCCCAATGAAGACACTCTTCTGTCTATTGGGATATGTGATGACCCCTACTAACCATACTTCATATTTGCTGTGTTTATTTCTCCAGAGCATTTTACACCCTTTTGTGGTTAAATGTATAGACTTTAAATACACATACATTTTACAGACTGAAGTTAAGTAAATTAAAATGTCAATCTCTGAATATTGCAATGACCGGGGTCAATGATGATGGATGGATGACTACAACCATCTTTTGCAGTCAAACGTTTTGTGGTACCTTCAAGACTATGGCCATGATTCTGGATCACGGAGACATAGTATACATTTCTGCCAGGTGAAACTATGCCTCATCATCTCTCCCCTGCAATCTTTTTGACCTTTGGCAGCTGTCCCCAACACAGTCATACAGAGTCACACTGATGAGACAGATCCCTGAGGATGACATCATTGCTATGTGTCCAGCTGTAGGAACACAGCTTGTGGTGTCTCTGCTGCCCACACAACCCATTATGACAAAAGGTAGTTCTGTGTATGTGTGTAAGTTTGGTCATTGTGCATGGTCAGTTGAATTTCTGTGTAAGCCACTGGCAGGTTGCCAGGCCATGTTTTATTTGGCACAACCTTTTGTAGACTGCAATCCAGATGGGTGGATTTTTGTACATTTCAAGGTTTAGTCATTACAGGAGCGGAAAGCAAAGAGATTTCAGCAGAAGAGAGGTGGGATGTGGAGGTGGTAGAACAAAGGTGAATAATAATGCAAAAAATGTACCAGCAGGCAATTTAGGATCTCATCACATGGACCTTGAGAAGTGTTGGCAACTGTCTACCTAGCAAAAGGATTGGGAATAATACCATTAGATCTCCAATTGTCTCTTTTCAAGTTCTGTCTTCCCATCACACATGTTGCTCTCTTCAGGTTTTCACCTGTTGTTGCCCATGTTCAGAAACATAACACACGGATCATTTTCTCTTCCCTCTCCATATTACTTTTTCTTTTAATCAGGGAAAACTTCAATATCCAAAACCAAGATTACTATGGATCTCATCCCATTTGGGGAAGTGGGGAGCAGGGGAATTTTAAACTCTTTTGTCATGGTGAGTCTTTCTCATGTCTTCCTTCCCTCCATTATACCAGTGCAATTTTAAACCCCCTTTGCCACGACTCCCTCTTGCAAGGCATTGCTTCTCGTCCTTATACCAGTGTACTTTTAAACCCCATTGCCTCCATCCCCGTTTGCAAAACATTGCTTCCCTTCATTATACCAGTGTAATTTTAAACTCCTTTGCAATGATTTTGAGCCTAATCTATATAAATAAAAATGTAATGTTCATTTGTGGGATTAATGTAACTCGAAAACCACTGGATGAATTGACACCAAATTTGGAAACAATACATCTATCAGGCCAACGAGTGACCATCACTCATAAAAACACTGAAAAACACAGCAGAAGAGCTTAAAAAGCCAAAACCCCCAAAAATATTACAATGTGTCAGCAAAATCACATACACACACACACACACACACACAAATACACATATATATGCAAACACAAATATATATGCAAACACACATATATACACATACACACAAATATATACACACAAAAACACACATATACACAGACTGGGCCACAGCAATGCGTGGCAGGGAACGGCTAGTTACTATTAAGGAGAAAATGCAGTGAAAGTAAAAGTGCTGAGGAATTCCCATTTCTCCATGTCACTTCCATGTCTGCCTTGAGTTGCCAATAAGGCTGAGAAAGGCGGTATATAAGTATAGTAAATAAATAAACAAACAAATAAATAAAATGATTCAACACTAGCGAATCTATCAGATCCCATCACACGTGTTTTTTCGCATTAGCAACAGTTCTGGCACATGCCAGGGGTTCAGAACACTATTTTTCACCTGTGTTCTGAACTCCTTTCAGCACACTTCAGCTCCATTTCAAGCATGAAGGGCAATGGATGACGGCTGGAAGTAGGCAAACATCATCTGATGGGCTCCATGCCACTTCATCCTTGAAATGGACCTAAAGTGTCCTATAACAGGGAAAACTCTCCATGTGGTGATCTCCTTAGAAAAAAAATTACTCCTGTAATGACTGAACATTGAAAAGGGTGGGGGTATCATATGTAAAAGTTCAACAATGATCTCTGACCTTAAGTCATACTGACTGGAGCTGATGCGGTTGAAATTCAAAAAATATCTATAGGACCACATGTTTCCATCTCTGCCATAGGAAAACCCCAAAGGATATTCCCCTCCTGTCTGTACTTCATTGACAAGTCCCCTCCAGACTAGCAAGAGTCTGGAGAGGACTTGTTGACACAGATTACGAATTACCCTTCCAGTATTGACAAGAGAGCAACCCAAGATATTTTGCTGCCTAAAGCGTAAGATAAAACATTTCCCCACTTCTGTTTATATAAAGAAACTAACTAGAGTTAGTTCACACTGCCAAAGGAAAATGCTGTCCATCATACCTGAAGCCAAAAAGGTAGCTTAGTCATTTTAATGTAGCCACTTTAGTCTCTAGTTTAACTCAAGGGCAAGCAGCTTTAAGCTAAGCCTAATGCAATATCTAAAAGCTCTGAGCTACGCATTCAGTGGGTGCTAATGCTTTCTTGTCTTGTATTCCTTTCTGTGGTCTTCCCACAGCTCCAATACATCCTAAATTCCTTCCCACCCTCCCAGTTTCTGCTGCCTGAGGTGGCTGTCTCCCTCTGCCTCATGACGGGACTGGCCCTGATTGTCTATGGAAAATGTCTCGCTTCGTGCAAGCCATCCTTAACCCAATTGCCACGAAGTGAGATCTGTAGATCAAAACAGAAGGCGGCTAATGTGTCTGAGGTTAGCCAATTGCTGCTTAATACTTCCCCAAAACATAGATGTTCATTATAAAATATAACCAGACATGTTCTTGACTACCCTACAGTTAGTTTATAAGGCTGCCTCCAAAATTGCTTGGGAGTGTGCTCTTGGAAAGTGGCTTTTGCAGAGATGGAGAAACCTCAGACGTTTTGGAGGTTTGTTCTGGAAACCTTCTTTGGCTTGGAAATCAGACAAGAGTTTGCCACAGGATGGTGCGAGGTCTGGGTGGGGTTGATGTAGGGGGATAAACTGCAATAGCCAAGGAGTGTTTTGCTTGGGAAGGGAGAGACGTAGATGGGAAGTAATGGAGTGTTTGAAGTGAGTAAAGACAATCAGACAAAAAGCCACCACTCCCTTTGTTCTAAAAATGAGCACTGTGTACACATTATGTCCTTTAGGGAATCTCCCTCAAGCAGGTAAGGAAAGTAAGGGAGGGGGGAGATGATGAAATTATTTTTGAGATGGTAACTCTACAATATTGTTTGCTAAGGTAGAAGGCAGTAGGAAAAGCGGAAGACTACATTCCATATGAATAGACTCAATCTAGGAAGCCATGGCCATACATCTGCAAGACTGGAGCAAGGCTGTTGATAATAGGGTGATGTTGAGATTTCTCATTCATAGAGTCACCCATAACTTGAAGTTAAGAACAACTTTCTGCATTCTGACTTAGACCTGTCTAGTCAGTCAAACAGCTGCAAATGCACCCAAGGTGCCATTCAGGGCACACCTACACTGACCATACACTAGCTTGCAGGTGGTCACAGAACGCTTGTGGGCTGATCCAGTTTAACCCGTGAAACCCTTAAACCCTTGCACCAGCAGGACTGAAAGACCAACACGTCACAGGTTCAAATCCGATGAGAGCACAGATGAGCTCCCACTGTCAGCTCCAGTTCCTCATTGTGGGGACATGAGAGAAGCCTCCCACAAGGATGATAAAACATCAAAACATCTGGGCATCGCCTGGGCAACATCCTTGCAGACGGCCAATTCTCTCACACCAGCATGGCCAGGAATTAAGGACATTCTCCCACCACTGAAGTGGCTCAGGTGTTTTGTTCAAGTTTCAATATAGGACACACCTGGCCTTTATGCTGCTGGTTCTGACATGCATTTTTGCTTATATAGAACCAGTCATTATCTATAGATAGGACCCATTGTTCCCCATACATACGTATTCACATCAGAGGCCCAGGAACATTAAAGCTAATTCCTACCATTAAGTGCAGGAAGCCCTTCTCTTTTCTTGGCAAATATATGGGTTTCTTCCCCCCTCTCCCCACCAGCATTTTTTCACTCAAATTCATTATTATGTGTGGAATAAAAAGACAAGATGGGAACTCCAAGGAATTTTTCTTCTTTTATAGTAAACTTTGAAAGGGGGAGGGAAGGAGGGAGAAGTCTGTGAAACCAATGAAACAGTTGAGAGCAGAGGAGAGGCAATTTAAACCATCCCTCCTCATGTTCAAAAGTCTGTTCAATGCTTTGGCTCCACACATTTACTAGTAAGGTGATAGGGAGAGAAGGAAGGAAGGAAGGAAGGAAGGAAGGAAGGAAGGAAGGAAGGAAGGAAGGAAGGAAGGAAGGAAGGAAGGAAGGGCTTATTTACTTATTGGTTATTTTACTTTGTGTCAAAACTATTGCATAAATAAATTAGTATAAAACTGATAAAATAGAGGGGACACAAGCGGCTAAATAATTTTTGATTGAAAACGGGCAACAGCAACCATATTGGCTGTAGCTTTAAACAGTTCTTCTGTGCATGAAGCAGGACATTGTGGGCAAGCATAGAGATGTGGAGTTGTCTGTTCTGCTCCACAGTTGCACTAGGTGGAGGATTCTTCTAGGTAGTGCCATTTAGTCATGTTGTCTTTTGATCTGCCAACTCCACTTCTGAGTCTGTTCAGGGACTTTCAAGTTGCCCATTCCAGATTTGCTCCTGGAGGTAGACCCTTGTGGGGGGGGGGGGGGGGGGCATCCATTTGGGATTTCTTGGTTTAGCTGCCCAGAGGGATGCTCTTGCTGTTACTGGGGGAACATTAAGCAGAGTGGTGGTTCTCATGACACTTTTCCTTGATTTGAATCTACTGGGAGGAGACTGGATGGCTTTCACAATGTTCAACACTATTTCTCTCACAGTTGGCAGCAACTTCCCATTGCACATTGGGTGGGGGAGGGGGGCAATGCCAGCTAGCTTATAGAGTCTATCAACAGGTGTAGGTTTGGGACATCCTGTGATTATTCTACAGGTTTCATTCAGTGCTATATTCACCTGCTTTGCGTGGACAGACTTGTGCCAAACAGGGCAGGCATACTCAGCAGTCGAATAAGACAAGACCAGGGCTGATATTCTTACTAATTTTTGGTCTGCACCCTATGCGCTGCCAGTAAGTTTCTGCAGGATGTTATTATGTGCAGCTACTTTGTGCTTGGTGTTCATACAGTGTTTCCAAAATGTTAGTATTCTATCTAAGGTGACACTGAATATTTAGGATAAGTGCTCAGTATAAACCAAAACACTGTATATGCAAATATATAGTCTAGAGATTTTAGTCAAAAATATGACCCTAAAAACTGGGTCAAACTATCCATGGGTCAATGTACATACTGTAGTAACAACAATAACATCAATAATGTGTTAAGCTGTTCTTAGAGGCATGGAAGTAGGGCCAATTACTCTAGTTGGCAAACCACAGTATGTTTTTCAGAGTATTTATTTTTCTTTATTTTCGAATTAAGAAGGTGATACCTTGGTCACTTTCGTTCCATGCCAGGGAATGCTTGCCTGGCTACTCTTAAAGAAACAGGAGGAAGATTAGCAAGGAAGTTAGCAATTCTCCTTAAACGTTCTAGGTTTTCAAAATATTCTGTGTTATTACTTGCAGACAAACTAGTGGACAGGGCAAAGTTTTGCTTCTGAAGAATTCACTAGCCATCAAGAGAGTGATATATTTTTAGAACAATTAGTTTAAACCCCATCAAATTAGAAGAACCTTTCTCCACCTCTTTTTACCCTGGAAAAACTATTAAAATAGTTTCTAGGTCTCATGGAACTCCTGCATTAAAATCACAAGTCTCAGGGGGTCCTTCATAAAATTATCCTTGTATAAAATTAACTGTATTCTAACTGTACAGTAAATTGTAACTGCATTCTCAATTCTCAATTCGCTTCTGACACGATAAATAAATACCTCTGTAGTTCAAACACATATATTATTACAAATCATGATTTATCATGACTTCCCCAAGCAAGTTCTGAAGGAACTCTACTGTTCCAGGGAAACCTTGGTTGAGAAATCCTGAATTTGATACATGGGCAGCAGGACAGGAGGTTCTGAACCTTCTCCTCAGGTTATAGCCCTGCTGCTCTTTACTGAGGCCATTTCCCATATGTGGAACTATCACTTGCTTCCCTGGATCCAGAATAGCCTCAGAATAAGAGAAGGAATGTCTATCCAGTATCAAATTTCCATGTGGACAATAGGGAAACAGTCTTGATCCACATTTCCCTTGTCCCCTCCCAAACTGAGCATTTATATTTTGAAAGTGGGAATGTCCTAAACATATAAAATGGGATATGACTGCCAGAGTGAAAAACGGAGATGGCTCTTGTTCCTTTAATGGTTGTATTCGTTTGGGAATTTCAGCATTGTTGCCTGCTATTTGGTTGTGTTACAAGAAATGCTTGCTGAAATTGCCTCTTCTATAGAACCATCAAATGTGCAAGAACCATCGCCAGGTTTCAATTTGGCAACCTTTAAACTGAGACCCTATTTGGGCAGGAGGAATGCACCCCAAAATAAACATATTATGAAAGAAGCATGTCCAATCTGCTTAAATAAAGAACTGTTTGCTGCCAAAAATGCTGCCATATGAAATGCACATGATTCATTGACAGGGTTTTTTTTTCCAACAATGAAAAGAGAAGATCCAACCAGAAGTCAAACTCAATGCAATCATGATAGGAACATGATATTATGTGGTATGCCCTATCCAAATGTGCTTTTATTCTGTTGTAATTGCACTGTATCAGCCTCATGTGATAATGACATTGGTATTTTGCAGTAAATGCAATAGCAGTCTTTACATTTGTTGGGTTAAAGGGTAGGAAATCCATATTTGGCCATAATGGTGGAATTGTCCCATACTGTTCAATATTCCAGTTTAGATTGTTCTATTCCATTGGCCCTCCCTCCTACCAGATCTTCTGTTCCATCCCTCATATATTTTTGCTTGAATTCCTTTTAATATCTAAAAATAATTAGGGAGGGGGTGCCATGATTCAATAACAGTAGTAGCAACCATTATAAGGTATTTATTAGGCCTGGTTAATGCATGGTTCTAAATGGTTCTAAAGTACTTACAAAACTAAAGTTCTGGTGGTGAAAATTTCAGAACTCTAACAAAATTTCAAAATTTAATTATTATTTCATTATTGGCAATTTTTATGACAGAACCAATTAGGAACTGCCATTTATAATGAAATTTTGAGAGTTTTGTTAGAGTTTTGAAATTTTCACCACCAGAACTTTAGTTTTGTAAGTACTTTAGAACCATTTAGAACCATGCATTGCCCAGGCCTAGTATTTATATAGTGCAATCACCGTGCATGTACAAGTTAAAGAACAAGGAATAGTCTCACATGCTAATCATGACATGACACAAAAGAAAATGGAGACTCCAGTGTGGGATGGAATTAAGTCCAGCAGATATTGTCTCTTCTCCTCCTCCACCATGGTCAGGGCAAAGACATTTGGGATGGATGGGGGGGGGGGGGGGGCTTTGATTTTCTTCTGGACCTTGGCATGATAGAGGTGTGTCTGTTTCTTCTGTCCTCCAATGCCAGGGCAGTGTCAGTTGAGATGGAATGAAGGTCTCATCCTCCAATATCAATGTTCAGGCAGTGCCAGATAGAATGGAGGAAGTGTTGGAACCTTGGCCCCTTCTACACTGCCCTAAAACCCATGATACATAATGGGCTTACCTGCGGCATCCAAATAATGCCTCAGGTAAACCCGGATTTAATCTGGACATCCCAGTTTTTCCAGATTATGCTAAGGTCTGGATCTTTACAAGTGCCAGGCTTGTGAGGATTGACTCCTGGAACTGCTTCCACAATTCCGGGGGTAAATCCCCAGAGCCATCCTAGTTTTTTAGGCCCCTAGAGCCTGAAAGAGCAGGATGGCACCCCTCCCTCCCCCTCCAGCCCCCATTCTCCCCTCCAAAATGTATCCGAGGGGCTTCCCAGCAATGCAGCCCCCTCTGGATGCATTAAAATGATGTGTCAGGACTCTACTCCCCCCACCCACCTCCTGATACATCATTTTCACACATCAGGAGAATTCTCTGGAGGGGGCTGCACTGCCAGAAAGCCCCTCAGGTCAGTTTTTGAGAGGGAAATGAGGGATGGAGAGGTGGCTGGATGCCCTCCTCAGCATCTAGTCACCCTCCTCCCCCTGAGGGAAAGCCTGGGGTTTGGTTTGGGGTAGGGACAAAAACTTGGGAGGAACTGGGTTGAAATAATCCAGTTCCTCCCGGGTTTTAGCACAGTGTAGAAGGGCTCTCAATCACATCCTGCACAAGTTTGTATTCCTCATCAAGCACTTAGATAAGCAGATGAGTTAGCCGGTAGGAAAAAGCCCTTCCCCAAATGGCCTTTCTGTCTGTCTGTCTGTCATTCTGTTCTTTCCCCCTACAACTTTTCTTGTTAGACTTGCCTCTTTTTCTGAGTACATGTCATGCCCCTGAGCACTCCATTTTGTTTTTTTCTGTGAACATGGAAAGAGACAATATGTCTGTTGTGAGTTAGTTAGCTAGATAGCTAGGTCCTGTGTTTACTTTCCTATCTAGATATGTAGTTCTTTGAATAAAGTCTTTTATAACTTTTTAAGCTTGACTTTGCTCTTGTATTGCTGAAGTTCACTTGCTCTACTGCTAGCACAAGAAGCTCCTTATCTGCTGAACTGCTGCTAATACCATTGTTTCTGCTTAAACTTTTTAAGATGCTTTGTCCTTTTTGAAAATGGAAAAGACCTTTCTTCTGGATGTCAGTTCTTGTAATTCCTGGCCACTGGCTATGTTGGCAGGAGCTGGCACAAGGTGGAGGTACTTAGGATGAGGACAGCTAGTCCAGTTGGACTTTTAATTTCACCTACTTGGTCATGTAACCTCAGGCCTTGCTAGATGCATCCCAAAACTAAATGTTAAAGAAGTGAGTTCTTTTGATATTGGTGCTCCCAGTGCAGCCTCTCTTAGCATAGCAGCACGTAAATGTCATTCCACTCTCACTTTCAACCATTGGCTGTGCTGGCTAGGCATGATAGAGTTTAGAGTCTAAAACAACTGGAAAGTACTAGGTTGGAGAAAGCTCTTGAAACATGTTCCTTGTAGCCACTTTACACCCCCCCCCCACCCCCACCAATAGAAGAACTTTGAGGAGAATAAGTATAGATCTGTGCACTCAAAAGCAATTCTAGGCAGCACGATGAAATATTGTTGGCAAAGGGGAGAGCTTCCAATTTGAGAACAGGATTAGGTGGGGCTATTTTTCTTTCAAAGTTAGAAAACATTGAGTGACCTTCTCCATATCCCCACACCCCGCTGTGATTAACAGCACTGTCCGCTGGATGTCATTGTTTCTCTACTAAAAGGCCTCTGACTGGCACTATGTTTGGATGGGCAAAGGAATATTATTAGCTCAGTTAACACGTGGAATGCTCAGGTGTTTGGCGCCTTCTCTACTTGGCTGAATGCAAGCCAACTCAGGAAACAGGTTATGCTTCTTGTTTGCTTAGGGTGGGGAAGGGTCGCTGTCTCCTCCTGGCATTACTGAAGTTCTATCACTTGGCTGCAGGTCTTCAGCAGGTGTAAACCAACATTTGGGCTGCTCCAGCAGCTGTGCCAGTCTGTGCCAGATGAAAATTGCAGCAGGCCATGTGTGTTCCTTCCTGTCTTCATGCAAACACACCATGTTCCCTCCCTTTTCCTTCCTCGCTTATGACTTACTGTCTCCTTCATTCCATACATTTCCTGTAACTATTCCCTCCTCTGAATTTGACACAG
>NW_026844366.1:209006654-209212314 GCF_025583915.1 Anolis sagrei ordinatus | reverse complement strand
TGTCTGGAAATGTGACACTATTTCCTGTGCTGGTCAATGACCGAAATAAATATTTTGATTTGATTTGATACCCACCCCTCACCCAGAAGATAGTGTATTTCTAGACAATGCCATAAAGTAGGGAATAAGTGGGTTGACTCCCTGAAGAATTATGGGTGGGAATGGCAAATCAAAACATACACACAAAATGAATGATAAATAAAAACCTAAGTATTCAAAGTTTGATTTCAGAAAGGATTCCTTGAATGTACAAATACCGATAGAGGACCAAACAAGAAACGAGTGCATTTTGGTTTCACCAGGTACCTGACTGTGTTAGATTATGCTGCTGATCCTAGCACTCAAGGGAGGCTGCTCCAGCACTGCATCATACGCTAACCACAGGTTGATCATGACCTTTCAAGGGCAGCCTTGGAGGAATAGTAAAAGTACACTTTTCTCTGTGCTTGGTTTTAAGAATAATGAGTCTGTTACTTAGTACGTGGCTTGTGAAAGATTGATGATGACATTGGTAATTATTCATTTCCTTGCTTTTAAGTGCTTGGACATTGTAAATGCATCATTGTCACTTAGCAACTGGGCCTGCTGATTTATAACTGTATAGATTAAATGAAGACAGCTATTTCATGAAAAAAGGAAAATATATGAAGGTGCCGATTTGCATTTGCAATAAGCCTGGGCAGTGCAAACTCTCAGGCTTGGTATCCTGAGCAAAGCTCTGGGCGGAAGATGGTAAATGAATTCTGAGGAACAATAATTTCTCTCATAGATCAAATCTTTCTTCTTGAGTTTCTGGAATCTCTGAGCGTTGCATCATTGGCTGCAGAATCTAACTATGTTAACACTATCTTTGATTAACTGAGCTGAGACAGATTTGGCTTTTCTTAATGTTTTATTTCCGCTAACTCCACAAACATTTGTGTCCCCTTCCTGCTGATATCATCCATCTCTGTTCTTTGGCAGGAGGTCACCCGTTACCATTGCAAGAGATAATTCATTCCCAAGGAATCAAATTTCTCTAATGGATCAAAGTCTTAATAGCCATGCTAGTCTCCCACCCAAATGAGATCTACAGAACAGGTAAGGAATAGCCTTTTATTGGATCCAACACCTGGGATGCATGTTTTGGGGCCTCACCAAAGTCTTGATGCTTCAAAACAAAAAATTATATGCAGTGGGCCCTTGGAATCTGCTTGGGTTTGGTTACAGAACCTGCCCATGGATATTAAAATCTCTGTATATTCCAGTCCCATTATATACAATGGCATAGTGAAATAGTTTCCTTTATATAAAACTAGCCATCCCCTGCCACGCGTTGCTGTGGCCCAGTCTGTATATATGTTTTGTGTGTGTGTACATGTGTGCATCTCTATCTATCTATCTATCTATCTATCTATCTATCTATCTATCTATCTATCTATGCAAACACACATATATAGACATATACACAAATATATATACAAATATATAGATAGATGGGTGTATATGTGTGTGTGCATATGTGTATATATATGTGTATATATTTGTGTATTTCTGCGTTTATTTGTGTATATGCATATTGTGTATATGTGTGTGCTTGTGTATATATGTGTATGTATGTCTATATGTATATGTGTGTATGTATGCATGTGCATATGTAAATATATGTGTATGTGTGCATGTATGTGCGCATGTGTATATGAATGTGTATATTTGTGTGTACGTGTGTGCATATATGTGTGTGTGTGTCTGTATGTATGTATGTGTGCATGTGTATATGTATATGAGTGTATGTGTATATTTATATATAGTTTATTTTAGGTGATTTAAGTCCATTCTGCTGGGTTTTTTGTGTGTTTTTAGGTGTGATGGACACTCATTGGCCTGATAGGTGTATTGCGTCCAAGTTTGGTTTCAATTCATCCAGTGGTTTATGAGTTATGTTAATCCCACAAAGGAACATTACATTTTTATTTTTATAGATGCCAAAATCACGGTTTCCTTTATTATTTTGAAATTATTGTCAAGCTGTGGATGGTTGAATTTGTGGATATGGAGGGCCAGCTGTATAGTATGTTACCTCCTTGTATGGTAATACTGATCTAATTATTCAGTGTCTGCATATATGAGGATTGAATGAAAAGTAATGCCTCCACCTCAACAGATGGCAGTACTGGTATGTGGCAGGTACTGGCTTGTTCAGTAGACTCTCCTCTACAGCTCAATTTTGGCAGGAAGCCTTAGCATTGAATGGTTGTGTTGTTAATGTGCAAAGTATATGTATATACTTTGCAAAGTATGCACATTACTTTGTGCAGTCAATACGACTGTGCAGTCGTATTGACTGCACAGACGGTCAGTCAATACGACTTAAGCAACGTGCAGTCATTGAATTCTTGACAGCAGAAGGTGTCACCCCAAAGGAGATTCATCAGAGAATGCAAGCTGTTTATGGTGATTGTGTTGATGTGAGTACTCTCCACCGTTGGGCGAGTAAGTTTAAAGATGTTGAGGTGACAACTGCTGTCAAGAATTTAATGACTGCACGTTGCTTAAATCGCATTGACCGACCGTCTGCGTGGGGTTCCATACTTCGCACTTTAACAACATAACTGTTCAATGCTAAAGCTTCCCACCAAAATGGAACTGTAGAGGAGAGTCTGCTGAATAAGCCAGTAAGTGCCACATACCAGTATTGCCATCTGTTGAGGAGTTATGAAGGTGGAGGCATTACTTTTTATTCAACCCTCGTAGGTTAAACTCATGGACCATGAAACACAGAAACAGAAGGGTGACCCAATTTGGCTTATCATTTTAAGATAACTCACACTCCCTCACAGACTAGACTTGAGGGCTCAGTCCCCTTGAAATGATTTGGTCAAATTAGGCCACCAAGACTGTGTTTCCTGAGTGGGAAACAAGCAGCATTTTCTGCTCCATCTCAGGCATCAATATGTCACAGACTCCTTTGGCTTTCATAATGCTATGTTCTTTGGCAGGGATCTAGGTTTGTCTACATTACAAATGAAAAAAGAAGTGCTTTCTCTGAGAAAACACTTCTGACCTCCTGCCTCTCAATTCAAGCAGAGCTTTGAGTATCTAGCACAGCCCTGTTCAGAAATGAATATTGCTCAATTTTGCTGACTCTGCTTTCCTTGTTTTGTTCCTTCTGCTGACACCACGTTCTTGCTTTCCTCCTCCTCCTACTTTCCCTTCATTCCTCCTTCGTATTTGACACTTTCTCATAATTTAATCTCCCAGTCAATGTCTTGCTTTAATCAAGTCTCTGTCATGCCAATTATATCACACTTCTTCCCTACCACATATGCTTCTAATTCAGTTGCATTATTAATACTCAGCTAGTATTTCTGCAAAACACATTTAAGGACAAATTCCTGCTTGGTCAAGGCTGGTTGAGATATTCAGGAATGTCAATTGCTCAATTTGCCCTTCTCTTTAAGGCA
Source organism: Anolis sagrei ordinatus (assembly GCF_025583915.1). Taxonomy (NCBI): domain Eukaryota; kingdom Metazoa; phylum Chordata; class Lepidosauria; order Squamata; family Anolidae; genus Anolis; species Anolis sagrei. The sequence goes on along the minus strand of NW_026844366.1, from coordinate 209,208,871 downwards.
GCGTTTCTCAACCTGGGGGCCGGGACCCCTAAGGGGGTCATGAGGGGGTGTCAGAGGGGTCGCCAAAGACTATCTGAAAACACAGTATTTTCTGTTGGTCATGGGAATTCCATGACCAATTCTATTGTTATTGGGGTTCAGAATGCTCTTTGATTGTAGGTGAACTATAAATCCCAGCAACTACAATTCCTAAATATAAAGCTCTATTTTCCCCAAACGCCACCAGTGTGCACATTTGGGCATATTGAGTATTTGTGCGAAGTTTGGTCCAGATACATCATTGTCTGAGTCCACAGTACTCTCTGGATGTAGGTGAACTACAACTCCAAAACCCAAAGTCAATGCCCACCAAACATTTCCAGTGTTTTCTGTTGGCCATGGGTGTTCTTTGTGCCACATTTGGTTCAATTCCATCATTTGTGGAGTTCCAAATGCTCTTTGATTGTAGGTGAACTATAAATCCCAGCAACTGCAACTCCCAAATTACAAAATCAATTCACCCACAACCTCACCAGTATTCAAATTTGGGTGTAGTGGGTATTTGTGCCAAATTTGGTCCAGTGAATGAAAATACATCCTGCATATCAGATATTTACATTTTGATTCCTAACAATAGCAGAATTACAGATACGAAGTAGCAATTAAAATAATTTTATGCTTGGGGGTCACCACAACATGAGGAACTGTATTAAGGGGTCATGACATTAGGAAGGTTAGAACCACTGCTTTAAGGGGCACAGTGATCAGAACGACCAACCTTGTGAGGGTCCTCTTAGGTGGCAGTCAAGGTGTAATTCTCAAGTAATGGTAGAGCTTGGAAAGGTTACTTTTATGGACTGCAATTTGCAGAATTCCCTGCAAGCGTGATCTACGGCCACGTAGGCACAAGCTTTCTGGACTTTATATTCAATGAAAGTATTTTTTCCAAAGGTCTGGTGACTATGGTTTATGTGCTTGGAGATTTTGGAGGGATCAAGGACTCTTTCACAGTACACTGCTATAGAACTATATTCCACATTACATGGGATTTGCAGTTTAGAGAAGGGCATTTGGAATTTTCAGCCAGAGAGCCCCAAGGCCTTGCTGAACTAGAAACCCCAGAATTCCATAGGATGCTGCCATGGCAGTTAAAGTGAAATAGAACATAATAAAGTGTATTTATTTATTTTATTTTATTTACTACACTTGTAGACCGCCATTCTCAGCCCTAGGGCGACTCACGGCGGTGTACAACATATAAAAACAATTTACAATAGAGGCAATATCACAAATAACAATAACAACATCACTATCAACATCACTAGTGTGATAAGGATGCAAATACTGGCCATGCTGGACCATTGCTGTTTGTACCTTTAGTAAACATGTAGCAGCATTTCCAGCAAAAGCAAACCAAGGGGCTAAGGTAAGCATGTCCCTTCAAAATGACACTTCTTTTTCTTGAATTGTGCCTGCAGAAGAGCCCTTTCATTCTCCTTCACAATGTGTTGCTTAATTTTCCTTATGTCTTGCATTCCATATATTCCACCTATCCTCAAGTCACTACGGTACATATGGTCAAGCAATATCAGAGTGTAGTTAAGATGACAAAAGTTATTAATGAGCAAAACACACACAAACTAGGAGAGGCAGCAAAAGGACTTTCCTTTTGCCTCACCCTACTAGGAAGGGCATGGAGCCCCCGGTGGCGCAGTGGGCTAAACCACTGAGCTGCTGAACTTGTTGACCGAAAGGTCACAGGTTCGAATCCGGCGAGGGGCGTGCGCTTCCGCTGTCAGCTCCAGCTTCTACCAACCTAGCAGTTCGAAAACATGCAAATGTGAGTAGATCAATAGGTCCAGCGGGAAGCTAACGGCGCTCCATGCAGTCATGCTGGCCACATGGCCTTGGAGGTGTCTATGGACAACGCCGGCTCTTTGGCTTAGAAATGGAGATGAGCACCACACCCCAGAGTCAGACATGACTGGACTACATGTCAGGGGAAAATCTTTACCTTTACCTTACTAGGAAGGCCAAGATTTCACCCTATACTTTCTTCTGTCCCTGTCAAATTGGGACATTTGGAAAATATGACACTTTAACTGAGTGCTTTTTTCAAGGCAGTGCTCTTATCCTCAGATTCTTCCTTCTTGCTTTGAAGACTGGAAAAGAGGGCCTAGGCCTTGAGACTGAGGGTGTGGTCAAGGAATTATGGGGACCCTACCTCCAACTTTTATGGATACTTGCAATTACTAGAGCTGTGGAAGATTTGCTACATTCTTGAAAGTTTCATTCACTTCCGTAGTTTTCCTAGCAAGCAGATAGGGATTTAGACCAAAAGAAAGAGATTCGTGGGTATCTTGCATTTTTGAAACCAGTAAAATTCTTGATTTAGTGTAGGAAAATGCAAAAGTTTTGCTTATTTCACCCCCGCCCACCAATATGGATGTACTGAATTTCTTGTTTGTAATGTAATCTATGCAGACTGTGGCCAGGAAATCAGAAGACGCTTACTTCTTGGGAGGAGAGCAATGTCCAGTCTCGATAAAATAGTAAAGAGTAGAGACATCGGACTGGCAACAAAGATCCGCCTAGTCAAAGCCATGGTATTCCCTGTAGTAACCTACGGATGTGAGAGCTGGACCTTAGGGAAGGCTGAGCGAAGGAAGATAGATGCTTTTGAGCTGTGGGGCTGGAGGAAAATCCCGAGAGTGCCTTGGACTGCAAGAAGATCAAACCAGTCCATCCTCCAGGAAATAAAGCCCGACTGCTCACTGGAGGGAAGGATACTAGAGACAAAGTTGAAGTACTTTGGCCACATCATGAGGAGACAGGAAAGCCTAGAGAAGACAATTATGCTGGGGAAAGTGGAAGGCAAAAGGAAGAGGGGCCGACCAAGGGCAAGATGGATGGATGGCATCCTTGAAGTGACTGGACTGACCTTGAAGGAGCTGGGGGTGGTGACGGCCGACAGGGAGCTCTGGCGTGGACTGGTCCATGAAGTCATGAAGAGTCGGAGACGACTGAACGAATGAACAACAACAACAACAACAACAATGTAATCTATGCCAATTAATTTGGCATGTAATCCACACTTGGATAAAAGACTTTATTTTTCCTCACATAGAACAGGAAAGATGGTCCAATAACTGGTAGAGGACTTTGCATTATACAGGGAGAGTGGGAAATTATAAGTGTACACCAGTAGATACCCATCTTGTCCACTATACGCTAGGCCTGAAAGGAGAGGCTAAATAGGCAGGGTAATAGCAGAAACTGCCTCCCAACCTGTAGAATGCTTCAAAACACTGCCAATGTCACCAAGTGTGGGATTTAGCTGCTACAAGGTATCTACATAATAAAGACCTGCTTATCTCCGCGATCGCTTCTTCCTCTATGAACCACCTTGAGATCATCTGGGGAGGCACTGCTCTCTCTCTCTCTCCCCCCCCCCCACTATCTCAAGCATGGTTGGTGGGGACGAGGGAGAGAGCCTTCTCAGTGGTGGCCCCTCGTCTCTGGACTCCCTCCCTAGGGAGATCAGACAGGCTCCCACCTTGTCCTCTTTCCGGAGTCAACTAAAAACCTGGATGTTCCGGTGTGCTTCCAATTAAGCAGCTCACCAGTAATTTTTCCTGTCCTTATTGAGTTCAGCACTTTATACTGGCCCTCATATGGTCCACCTCAACATGTTTTATGACAGTATTTCCCACCCAATTTACTGGTTTGTCGTACTTTTCTTGCACTCCTGTAAAACGTATCACACTCATTGAATTCGTATCTCAGCTGTGTTCTTTCTTTTCAGCCATATTATGTTGTGTATAACCGTGTTGTATTGTTTTTATCTGATGTTTTTAATTGGGAAGTGCTTTACTTGTGTATTTCAATTGTTGTTTGGGCTTGTCCCTTGTAAGCCGCCTCGAGTCCCTTGGGGAGATGGTTGGTGGGGTATAAAAATAAAGTTATTATATTATTATTATCAATGAACTCACACAGATGGGGACACGGCATCAGCATACTCCATAACATTATCACCCACATTGCATGTACACACATATTTGAGCTGATATTAGAACCAGCTTAGAAATCAGCTGCATTGCAGACCTGTTCCCAGTAACAGATTGCCATGTGGGGTTAGACTTATTTATGCTTAAGAATGCAATAGAAAATCCTAGTTCTGGTTCCCATACAGTTCTGAGTTCAATATGTGAAAGAATCTGTGATTGCTGCTTTTTGCTTGTTGCCTAGGCATTGGGGTTGATTTACATTAAATAAAATACATATGTATATTTGTATACAAAGAGAAAGGAAGGGAGGCAGCTGCCATCTACCAGTAGTCCATTAGCTTCTTAGGCCAGTACTGCCCTCTTGTCTTACAAGAGCTCTTCAAGCAATCCCATTTGGCCACATAGGAACTTTCTTGTTGCCAGGCTTGAAATTGGGATCTCTTGCATGCCAAGTATACCCTCTACCATGAGTCACAGCCTCTCTGAATGTCTTGTGGAATCTTTGTAAAATCTGGGTGTTAACCCAGAATTTGAGAATGTTGGTTAACCCAGAGCAGGTGGAAGTTTTTTTTTTGGGACTACATCTCCCTTCCCCTCCAAGCCCACATGTGCCATGTTAAAATAGCTTGAGGATCCTATGAATTGAAGAACTTTCCCCCAACTCAGTGTGTTACCAAATCACAATATTGTTGACTGAGTACAATGTGCAAATGAAGCAGCGGCAGGCTCATCTGTATGTTTGAAATCCCCATGCCATGTTGCATTTGCTATTTTATACAAGCTAGCAAAAATTTCTCTGTGCTGTGGTGAATTAATGTAATTGCTGGCAGATGTGAGCTTTCGATTAGTATTCCCAAATTACTCACCATTTCAAGGGTTCCCCTGAAACCCAGCTACAACACATAGCTCAGGGAAGGGGAAAAGAAAGGTTGCATGCCTGTTAATGGGAGCTGACAGGTGGGAGTGACTTTTTTGCCCTTGGAAGAGGCCAAAACCAGTAATACTTCTTAATGCCCCCCTCCTCGCACGCACACACAGAAAGGGGAAAATGGGAAAGAAAAACTCTGGCAAACGTCCTAGTTGTTCCTTGTGAAATGACACCGCTTTGACAGCTTCTCTTACAACTTGATCTCCAGATGTTCAGTTGGTTTCAAATAGATGCCATGATGGTGTTTTTCATAGTTGAGGATTAGTGTTGAATTTACAATCTGTCACTCCACTCTTCCATGACTTTGTTGTTTATGTAAAGATGCATCGCGCATAAAGACAGACATGTTGAACACAGTTGAAAGCTTTGCCGATAGTTTTCCAGCAAGTGTGTCCATCACAACTTATTGTGTGAGGCTGGGTGACACAGCTTGGCTCATAAATGATGCTACTAGTTATAGCAGCTGAGCCGAGGGATTCAGGAGAGATTGTCCTTCATGGTTTCTTCAAGCAGTGGTACAAGCTGAACATAATTTGAGACTCTGGAGTCAGTGATACACCCTTTAGATATACTTATTCCAGCTTGATTTTCAATCCCCTGTGGGTCAGAGATTTCTGTCCCTGTGCTGGCACAGCTGTGCCAGAAGCTAAATTTTCTTTTTCTATGCATGGTTAGTTTGCACGTGTTTCTGTTAGCCAGGCATTTTGCAGTTAAGCAGCTTTCCCCAGGCTGCATTCATAGGCTAGCAGCCTGCCTATCATTGTTGCGGTTTTTGGAACTGCCCTTTTCCCCAGGTTCAGGACGGAAAAGGAGACAGTTTGTTCAATCTTACAGTTTGAAGCCCAACTACAGGACGTGTGAGTTTTCCCCTCCTGTAGAAAAGCTTCGTTTCTTACAAGCTTGGCTGGGGAAGAGAATTCTCACAGCTTTACTAAGAAATACAGCACAGCCCTTGTTGGGGTTAAAGAAACAGATCCACAGCATTTGTGGAAAAAATCCAAAGAACTCCAGCTGGAAAATCTTCAGTTTTAGCCAGTAAGATCTACTCGGGTACCCATAAAACAAATTGGAACTGAGAGTAGGGCCCCACATCAGCTAAGCCTAAAAGACAGATTGCCCAGGGAGGGGTCAAAAGGATTTACCTCATAGAAGAAAGAAACAGTTCATGAAGCCAGTTGCCTGTCCATTGTGGACAAGCTAAGAAATATTTGGTTGATTTGTTGAAGATCTAAGAAGAATTTGACTGATTTGTTGCACCAATAAAGAACTTCGTTAAACTTTCCAAGCTTCTAAAGACTTTGTATAGGGAAATTCATAGGGTCTCTCAGCCGAGGCACCCCGACGTCCTGCTGGGCACATAAAGATCACATCCTGTTAATAGACAATTGCTACAGGCCCGTGTGACAGCAGTCCCAAAGTATAAACAAATGTGCATGTTTGTGTAAATGAGTGAAATTTTCCTTGCATTCATCGGCATATTATAGACATATTGAATATAATTGTTCTAGGTTTTGGGCTACCTTCTTATCTAACATAGGAAAAAAGTAACTAAAATAACAAGTAATTCCATGAGGACTTCAACATGCTTCTCCTTAAACATTGCAGTGAGCAAGGGTAGTGACTAAAAAGTTAACAGAACCATTTGCTTTTTAAAAGGAATGTTTGAAGCATGACATTCCCCTTCATGGGAGCAGACTATTAAGAGGCCTTCCCTAGGTATCTAGAGATCTCCCTTAAATCTTTCATCAGAAGAGTCATCAGAAGATGAATCTTCTCTACTAGTGGAAGGGTGGCACTGATGAAAGACTGCAGTTTTTTAAGTTTATGAATGCTTACAACCAGAATCTTGCATTGGTAGACATTTTGTAAGGTTTTAGGCAAATGAAAATATGGTCTATCTTCCCTCTCAATTGCTGCAGGTCTCCCCTTTCTCTTGTGTCATCCAAACAGGGTGGTTTAGTGACTGATGGAGAGGGGGGCTTTGGAGAAGCACCTGACTATTTATAGCTGGCTGTTAATGGTAATGTCATTATGTGTGACCTCTGGAGGACTTCTAGATGATCTTACAGGATGTCTTTGTTTTGTGTCTGGCTGTAGAGATACACCCAGAGACTTCTCTGAAGCTCCTTCATTTCCAACAACTACTAAATAGTTATGGAAGAGGCCTCCTACAGGAGGGAATTAAGTCCTGAACATGTCTTGGTTGTTTCACAAGTAGTGAATTCTTGCTGCCACAAAATCCCAAAATAGTTCAGAAATCTGACATGCAAGTGTAACTTTTGGTTACATCTTCATATGTCAGGATTTGTTTGTGTCTTCATGTTGTCTGTTGACCTATAGCAGGGTTCCTCAAACTAAGGCCCGCGGCCGGATACAGCCCTCCAAGTTCATTTACTTGGCCTTTGCTTAGGGTCAGCCTAAGTCTGAAGCAACTTGAAAACACACAACAACAACAACAACAATCTTATCTCATCAGCCGAAAGCAGGCCCACACTTCCTGTTGAAATACTAATACGTTTATATTTGTTAAATTTCTTCTTCATTCTAATTATTGTATTTTTAAGTGTTTTTGCACTACAAATAAGATATGTGCAGTGTAAATAGGAATTTATTCATTTTTTCAAATTATAATCCGGCCCTCCAACAGTTTGAGGGACTGTGACCTGGCCCTCTGTTTAAAATGTTTGTGGACCCCTGACCTATAGTTAAAGCCAATGGACCTGATGGGATCCTTTTTGAAATCTTTAAAGAGGGTGGACTGAGCTGAAACAACAACTCCACCTGCTCATTGAAAAGGTTTGAGTGACGGAGAAGATCCCAGCAGACTTCAAGGAGGCCATTATCACCACCCTTTTCAAAAATGGGGATATAACATGCCGTGGAAACTCTTGAGGTATCTTCCTTTTAAACTCTGCTTGGTAAATCCTTGCAAGAATTCTTGCAAACCACCTTCTACCTATCTCAGAGGACATCCTCTCTGATTCCTTCTCTGAATCTCCTCTAGAGGAACAGTGGATATGATCTTCACTTCATGACAATTCCAAGAAAAATTCAGGGAACAAATTCAACCTTTGTACATGGCATTCATAGAACTTGCAAAGACATTCGACACAGTGAATCACAATGTTCTCTGGACCTTTCTCTTAAAAATCAGATGCCCTGATATATTTTTGAACATCCTGCTGCTCCTCCATGATCACATGACCGTAACAGCCTTGGACAGCAATGGCTCCCAAAGTAACCCATTTAAGGTGGAATCAGGTGTCAAACAGGGATGTGTTATTGCCCCAATTTTATTTTCCATCTTCATCACTATGATTCTGAACCTTGTTGGTGGGAAGCTTCCCACTGGTGTAGAAATCACCTATATCGGACAGATGAAAAACTATTCAATCTCAGCAGTTGAAAGCCAAAACCAAGGTCACAACAACATCTGTTAAAGAACTCCAATATGCTGATGATAATGTAATTTGTGCTCATTCAGAAGAAGACCTACAAGCCACTTTAAACACCTTTATAGAAGCATTTGGAAAGTTTGGTTTCTCACTGAACATTGAGAAAACTAAACTGCTCTCTCAGCAGGCACCAACCAATCCCTCTGTGATGCCAGAAATTCAGCTTAACGGTGTAACGTTAGATACACAAAGGAAAAAGAATTATTTCACGTATTAGTGGTTCTCAAAATCTTAAGAGTTAAAGCCTGAACATGGAGATAGTGTGGGAAAATCCAAAACTGGTGTTACTTGCTACATATTACTATCTTCAAATCAGGAATGGCAGTGATATATTTTAAATATACTTATGCCACATTGGAAAATAAAATAAATTATTTGAATCAGTGTTCCATTTGAAGCATCTAATAATTCACGTTCCATGAAGACACTTGATTCCCTTTTTGAAATTCATTTAGTCTCATTTTCCAAGCATTAGGTCTCTGCAACAAATAAACGGGTGTGATCACTCAGTCTATTTGCTGCGTTCTGTCTTGTATTTTCAGAAATCCATCGCTTTCTCTGTTCTTCTACCATTTTCTGTGACGTGCTGAGTAGTAACTTTTAAAATGATCCTGCTCTGGAGCTAATTTTTCAAGCTGGCTGACATATGCTTGGAAAGATTTAGCTGTATCAAGCCCTGATCCCACTGCTGGGATTTTAAGGGATTCTTCTTTAATTAAAAGTTTTCAACTCCTTTTGGTATCATAGGACTATCTGATTAAGTTCTTCTCTCTCAGTGTTTAAGAAAGATAAAAATGAAACTTTTGGCCTGGAGGTCAGCATTAGTTTTTCTACCCTTGAGAATGGTTTAATAGGTATTATATTACATCACTCCCATTTGGGCCTTGAAAAAGTGTTTGGAGATTTAATGTAAATAACCTCAGTCATTAAGCCATTGTGTCATCCCGTCATGATCCTCAGCCCCCAAACTGGCAACAGCAGATGCCCATGTTTATAAGATGCAGACACCAAGTCTTTAGGAAAAATGGTGAAGTGCTTAAAGGGTCACCTTTATGATTTTTCCTACCACAGATACTCTTGACTCAGAAGTTATGTCACTCTGTCCATAGGCCTGGATCATATTATTAGCATGGAATAAAGAAGTCACAGTATGTTTGGCTGACGAGCATTCTTGGATGGGCCTCTCTGGTAAAGGAGCACACCAGAAAGAGAGTTTTACTTGGAGAGTTACCTGAACTCTTCAGAATGTCCTACTTTTGGAGGCAGTCAACACTCAGGAGACTCCACCACAATCCAAGGCAGCATATTTCACTGTTGAACAGCTCAAGCCCTTCCTAATGTGTAGGTGGAATCTCTTTTCCAGAAGTTTGAATCCATTGCTCTGTGTCCTAGTCTCCAGAGCAGCAGAAAAACAAGTTTGCTCCAGCTTCAGTGTGACACCCTCTTAAATCCTCTTAAATATTTAAACATGGCAATCATGTCCCTTCTCGGCCTTCTCTTCTCCAAGCTGAACATAATCAACTCCTTAAATTGCTCCTTGACTCTCAAACCTTTGATCATTTTGGTTGTCCTTCTCTGGACATGTTCCACCTTGTCGATATCCTTCTTGATTTGTGGTGCTCAGAACTGGATACAGTATTTCAGGTCACATGCTTCTCCATAACGACAAATATGTTTAGAAGTTGTGGTATTTAGGCATTACTGCAGTTCTTGGAAGTTTTAAACAAATCAAATGGCATTACTGCGACCCCAAACTATTTTCTGATGATTCTTGAAACTACCTGCAATGTTGTATTCCCATCCCCTGTTTAATTCTGAAACAAATTTCTAGGTGGGCACTAGCGTTGTGCACATTTTCATTTTTACAAATGGGCTCTGGCTGGTTGGCTGGTTCAGCCCTTTTGGCCACCTGTAATGGCACAGGCTCTGCCGCCATTTTTTCCCAGCCACAACAGACGACATAGCTCCTTTCTGTTTATTTCAGCTACACGTGGAGCATGGAGAGGCTGTTGTGTGCCCGCACTGGGTTTCCCTATGAGTCCTGCCTTTTGAGTCAATCAGAACAGAAGAAAGTCATGATGTGTCTTTTAGCCAAGCTGGACTTCCATTTTTCTGTTGTGAGCAGGCTTCTGAGAGAGACAGATCGGTGATCTAAATTCTCAGTGCTGCTCACAGCTTTGCATGGATTGGCTTGCTTTTTGACTCAATTAGCAGTAAATAAACAGTTTGCTTTCTACATACTTAAGAAACTACCACCAATGGTGCCCTTCACACAAAAAAATGATTTTCTTCAACCGAATTTGGGAGGCTCCTGAAAAATGGATCTGGAGGTCCACCAAAATCCCAATACCAAAAACAGAATGGGGTTTAACCAAATTGCACACACTTCAGTGTGCACTGCTTTTCATTCAAAGAAAGATTACATCACTTACAGACCTTAAAACATAATTCCTTTATGCTGCTTTATTTTGCTTGAAATCTGCTCCAGGCAGTCTCATAAGTGTAACTGATTGTTGATAATCTTTGTCATGCCCTTGCCATATTTGATCTTTGGAAGCATGATTTGCACTGTCATGGCAGTAGGATGTGTCATTATGACAATATCACAGCAAACAAACAAACAAACAAACAAAAGGCAAATTCAGAAGATTGGGTGAAAAGTGATTTGAACATACAGAAAAAGTGATCTTGCCTCCCCAAGGACCAGAAATTGTCTGGAGCTCCTTTGCCAGAGATTTCCCTGGGAACCCTTGAGGGAGGAATAACATAGCCATAACCACACTGCATCTACTAATGGCTCATCCATGGAAGAAAGCATTATGAGATAGCCACACCTGAACTGATTATTGAATTGTTGTGGCAAAATTATGGGATTATTTCCAGCGGGGGGCGGGGGGGGGGAAATTTCAACAACCTAGCAATGTAACAATGGCTGGAGAGCAACAAAATCATACGATAAAGCTAAGAAAAAAGCAGGACTAATCTATCGCATCATGATATAACAGCATGATGTGATTGTTCTCCATGATATATTTGGGTTGAATTTTTATTTCTCCCTCCCTCTTTTAGTTGAGCAACACACTGAGTATGTGGAAAGATCCTTAGAGAAAACTGAAATCCCCTTTTCCATCATGTCTCCATATCACAGCATAAACTAGTGGACAAACAAATTCATAAACATTGTTATGGCCACTGTCATAATTCAGGAGTATAGGGGCAGTGCTCTAAGAGAGTGTGAGCCACCAATATTATTTTATTGACTCCATATGGATCTCAATACGAAAAAAACACAAAACCCCGCATGGCCCAATTTACCTGTCCGAATGTATTCTCCCCTGTCAGGATCCAGTTTCCAGGTCCTCAGTTTTGGCGCTGAAAACTGGGGTCCTGATGTAAGACATTGATAAGGACTTTCAGCTGCCGACCTTGGAAGACAACGGCTCACAGCGTGGCAGGAATATTGCACGGGGTTTTGTCTTGGCGGGAATTGTACTTTCAAATGAGGGGGAGTGTATATAAGGAGCAACCAGCAGCTGCTGGTCAATCTCGGCTTTCCACATATCTATGTTTCCAGCAGTAAAGATTCTCTTTAATACCAGAGTGCAGTCCTGTGTCTTCATTGGGAACAACTGCCGTGAGCTGACACTCCCCTATGAACCATCAAGGCTGTTAAGATCTTCTGGAGGGGCCCTGCTCTCGTTCCCACCACTTTTGCAATCGCGTCTGGTGGGGACGAGAGACAGGGCCTTTTCCATGGTGCCCCCTCAGCTATAGAACTCTCTCCTGATTGAGATCAGATCTGCACCCTCCCTCCTGTCCTTCAGGAAGCTAGTGAAATCCTGGTTATGGAATGAAGCATTTCCAGAATAATGGCTGAGACCGGCAATAGACTACAGTTATTGACATATGCGGACTAAGTTGGACATGATTTTATTTTGGTGAACTGGCTTATATGTACTTTATTTTATATGTATTTTAATCTATTGTCATTGTATGATGTTTTAGACTGTATTATGGCATTGAATCCTTGATGTTAGCCGGTCTGAGTCCCTCTGTGGAGGTTGAGAAGATCGGGATATAAAAGTTTTAAATAAATAAATGTTCAATATTTTCTGGTTGCAAACACAAGGTTGACTTGACTTGTAGGGAAGACGGAGAGCTGAAAGTTGGCAAATAGATGTTATAAGTTATTGTGGTACCAATGGTCCTTACATTGGGTTCATGCGGGATCTTGCAGGGCCATACTCCTGCAATCTCTCTAGCTTCTTCGTGTATTTAAAAATATAAGAAAAGCTTCTTAAAATGCCACACCTCTCAAAAACAAATCCCCCCATAGAGTGGAGGACAATGGACCCATTCACACGATGTAATTATACTGCTCCGATTCCAATTCAGCTCTCATGGCTACATCCTATGGAATCCTGGAGTTGGTCGTTTAAAGAAGGGTACTAAGAATTCAAAGTGCCTTCCCAGGTGACAAATCTCAGGATTACATAAAATACAAGCATGGCAGTTCAAGTGGAATATCGAGCTATAATTGCACAGTGTGTCAATATCACAACCTACTGGTTGATTTCCTGTAATCTTCAAAAACAATGCACAATCTGTGCACATTTCTCAGTTAGGCCTGTCAGACCTACTTGACCAGTGACAACAGTGAGACATGGGGGATGCCTGTATCCCATGAGAAGCTAATCCTTTCTCAATACACTGTCAACCTTCTGAAAAATATTGCTTGCCTCTAGCCTTATACAAATAAGCACCTGTGTCAAATGCAGAGAGAGACGGTTTGGCAGTGAATGTGTGGAATTGCTGCAAATCATTTCTTTAATTGGATAATCTGTAGCAATATATATTTTGAAAAGCTCCCACTATGAAAAGAGTTAATCCCACACAAGTTTTTTTCTTGCTGAATTGTTTTACAGGCACAAAGGAAACAGTAAAATGTTGTGCCGATGAACATGAGAAGAAGTGTAGCAGAGTGATGGAAGATGATCATAAATAATGGTAAGAAATAAAACCAAGTGAAGGATAGCTTTGTGTCCTTTGCATTCCTTAGGGTATCTCTTGGAATGGGTTCAATTCATAAATTGTGGACCCTTTGACGGGTTTGGATCCATGCACGAAGCATTCCATGGCACCCTATGTAGAGTCAGCTTGAGATGTGGACCTTCTCCCATTTCTTTTTGCAATTTTTATGTAAATGCTTCCATATGACATAGACCTCTGCCACTTCAATTTTGTGTTGAATGAGGGAGCAATCTTCTAAAATTTGGATATAATAAATAAGAAAATGCATGGATGGTAGAAAAGTGACCCAGATTTCAGAGGCCTATGAGGTGCGTGATGTTGTGGATAGTTTAGTTCAATTTTAATGTTGGTCTTTTGTATACTTTAACTACATTGCATTTTAATTTGCAAATCTCCTTCACTTCTGATTTTGTGGAAAAGGGGTATAAATAAATATCCTCATTCTCATCCTCATCCTCATAATCTGTTCTTCCCAGGGTAATATGGGCCACTTCTTCCCAGGGTGATATGGGGGACAAGCATGTCAGCACAATATTTCTGCTTCTTTCTTTCTTTTCTGGAAACATGCTAAAGACCAGCACAGGTCTAGAGACCACCATTTTGAGTAGGCAATATTACAGAGTAAGGCAATGGCAAATCACCTGAATATTCCTTGCCGAAGAAAATTCTATAGAATGGATGGGGTCACCATCACTTAATAAGTGGCTTGAAGGCATTTGTGCACATATATAGACACAAGGTAGCCATTGCCCAGGGCCCAATCTTGGGTCATTCACAGAGGCCAGAATGTTTCCTTTCTTGAACTCAACTAGACTACTCATATCCAGGATGTCCACTGTAGCATGGCTCGCCAGGCAGCACATCCATGATCTTCTGTGTTAGAAGGAAAGAGGCATCATGCTTTTAAAAAGTGATTGGTGTGACAAGGGAGCCAGAAAATGCAAACACCTCTCTGTATTTTTCTTTGTTCTATGTACACAAGCCTTTTTGCTCACCTGCTGAGCTCATTTCCTCCTTCAAGAAGTTCTTCTCTTTGTTCCTCTTATCTAGGAAGGGAGAATCAAAGAAGCTCAAACCCCAATAATTGCTGCTAGCTTATCCCCACACATGAAAAATTTCTCTTTAGAGCAGTGTTTCTCAACCTGGAGGTTGGGACCCCTGGGGGGGGGATTGCGAAGGGGTGTCAGAGGGGTCACCAAAGACCATCAGAAAACACAGTATTTTCTGTTGGTCATGGGGTTCTGTGTTCTTACCTCACCCAGGGTTTTATCATTTTACCTTGTCCATTTGTCCTGTCCATTCTGTTCGATTTTATATTGTGTTAATTTGTTTTATTTATTTTATTTTGCTACTGTATGTATTTTATTTTGATGTAATTTTTGTTGTCTGCATTCTGTATTTTATTTTGTTGTATTGTATCTTTGGGCTTGGCCTCATGTTAGCCCCGAGTCCCCTTTGGGGAGATGGTTGGTGGGGTATAAATAAAGTTTATATATTATTATTATTATTATTATTATTATTAGTAGTAGTAGTAGTAGTAGTAGTATTTGAAACACAACAAGATGAGTCCACAGCAGACACTCTGCTGGCTGTTGAATTAGATCACACGTCGGACACTTCCCAAGTGTCTAGGACTGTGTGATGTATCGGCGAATAATGTGTGCAGATCCCAGTAAGGTGGCCTTCTGCAGCTGGCAGATGGTAATTTTGTCAGCACCGATTGTGTTTAAGTGCAGGCCAAGGTCTTTAGGCACTGCACCCAGTGTGCCGATCACCACTGGGACCACCTTTACTGGTTTGTGCCAGAGTCTTTGCAGTTCGATCTTTAAATCCTCATTTAAATCCTTATTTAAATCCTTATCATTTAAATCCTTATTATTATTATTATTATTATTATTATTATTATTATTATTCTCCCCAATTTATCACAATAATCCTGTGAGGTAGGTAAGTCTGGGGGTGGTTGTAACTGGCTTTACGGTCATCCAATGAATTTCATGTTTCAGTAGAGACTAGATGCTGGATTTCTAATCCAGTCCCCTGACCATTATACCACACTTTGTCCATTCACCATATAACTCACTGGGTTTATCTCAAGAACTACGAATCTGTGGGATTATTTGTAAAACTGGCAAAATTAACTGAAAAAGTGAATAAATTATGTTGAGGTGACTTCCATCTGGTGTCAGCCTCACTGGAAAACACAGAGCTCATGGGCCAAGTTCATCTATCACTGAGAGGCTCTGTGGGGTGAAATTACATCACACTTCAGATTGGTCCTTTTGCATGCCGCAAGCCACAAGTCAGATGTTATAGATGTGGTCAAGGACTTGGCACCCCACGCAATGCACTTGGCGGATACATCATTAACATCATGAAGCATTTAGCAGGCATTATTAAACATTATGTGAGATGTATGGCGGATGTTATGAATGCTGTCAAGCACTTGGCAAAGGAGTCAAGTTTTCTGAAGCTCATGAGAGACATTATAAATGTCATCAAGCATCAGCCAGACATTTAAACATCACTAACTACTTGACAAACATTATTATGTCTATAATAGGACTTTGGGCACAAAATCATAAATGAAAGGTTCAGAGGAGGAGACTTACCTTTAGTGAGCAGGTGGGGTCATGACTTTGGCAAGCTCCAATACCATTTAATCCTGTAAAAATGTCATTCACAGATGTTATACACAGCATGGCTTCCACTGAGAGAAATATCATAGAGTCTGGAATTAATTCCTTTTTGAAATAATTAAGTCATAACCAAGTTACATAGTATTTGTAACATATAATTAGCCCTTGGTATCTGTTGTGGTTTGGTTCCAGGACACCCCCCCCCCCACCAGTGATTGTTAAAATATGTGAATGTTTCAGTCTGGTTATGTACAATAGTGTTGTAAAACGCCATCCCTTCTATAAAATGCCAAACAACTAAAATGAGTACAAGGGTTTTCCCCTAATATTTTTGAGCCACGGTTGGTTGAATCTATGGATGCAGGGGGCCAACTATAATTAAAAGTCACAATGAGTAGTAATCCAACAAAGGGTAGTATCACTTCTTTTTGTAACTAGTTTTAGTTATCTCTTTACATGTCATAACTGTCAACTGTTTTACAGCTTGGACATTTTACTTCTTTGGACTACAACTCCCATGATCTCCACAGTCATAGAATCATAGAATCAAAGAGTTGGAAGAGACCTCATGGGCCATCTAGTCCAACCCCCTGCCAAGAAGCAGGAATATTGCATTCAAATCACCCGACAGATGGCCATCCAGCCTCTGTTTAAAAGCTTCCAAAGAAGGAGCCTCCACCACACTCCGGGGCAGAGAGTTCCACTGCTGAATGGCTCTCACAGTCAGGAAGTTCTTCCTCATGTTCAGATAGAATCTTCTTTCTTGTAGTTTGAAGCCACTGTTCCACGTCCTAGTCTCCAGGGCAGCAGAAAACAAGCTTGCTCCCTCCTCCCTGTGGCTTCCTTTCACATATTTATACATGGCTATCATATCTCCTCTCAGCCTTCTCTTCTTCAGGCTAAACATGCCCAGCTCCTTAAGCCGCTCCTCACAGGGCTTGTTCTCCAGACCCTTGATCATTTTAGTCACCCTCCTCTGGACACATTCCAGCTTGTCAATATCTCTCTTGAATTGTGGTGCCCAGAATTGGACACAATATTCCAGGTGTGGTCTAACCAAAGCAGAATAGAGGGGTAGCATTATTTCCCTAGATCTAGACACTATGCTCCTATTGATGCAGCAACATCACTGGGATTCTGAGAACTGCCTGTCCCTGAAAATCATCAGTGTTACACAGTTTGTACTACAGACTAACAGCTTGTAGCAAGAGCCATAGCGGCGTTGCAGTTTAAACATTGGAGGATGCTAGGCAAGTCACACACTTTTAGGGGTGCGCACGATTCCGTTTGGCAATTCCCGATTTGAGGAAATTCAGCAATCTGGTAGCCAGATCACCAAAATGAACTGAGTAGGACCCAGATGAAGGCTCAGATGAAGGATCATGACAACTGGATCTTTTGGCTAATGGGGGTGATGGGGCTGAATGGCATTCTACTGGAGGTTTGGGCAGCATTGCAAATCAGACAAGAGCAGGCACCTGGTGGTTGTGGGCATCTTATATTTTTTCTTACCCAGCAGCCTCCTCCATCCCTTCTTGAAGCTTCCCCCCCCCCCCCCAGGCAAATAAGACAGGAAAAGCTTCTTTAGGCCACTCCTCCAGAGAGGGCCCCACTGAGAATTCACTTTCCCAGCAGCCCCTTGCATGGCACAGACATTGAAGGAGCCTCTGCACTCTCTCCTGGGGCATGATGGGAGTTGAGATTTTTTCTCTCTCTTTGTTTCTCACATTTCTTTCTCAGCCATCAGACGCCTGGCTGACTGTCTCCATTCTCCTCCCCTCTTGTGACGCATGCTGGTTGGGACTTCAATTCCCAGAACTTCTTGTGATTGAAAAAAAATTATGGTAAAAACTTTAAAAGATTCCCAAAAATCAGTGGACTGGTGAAACATTATGAAACTTGGCAGGCTTGCAGTTGTAAATGTGGGCTTCAACTGAGGCAAGTTTCATACTGATAGGCCTAGAAATGACAGAGAAACAAACTTCTAAGGTTTCCCATTGGTGCCAATAGAATGAATCTTACCCCTCCCGATTTCAGGAATTTCTCAGTAAACGGACCAGAGGGAGGGGTAGGCATGCTTTTTTGCTGATTTGCACATAACATCCGCACACACTTTCAGTTTCAAGGCAAAGGAAACCTTCTTCTGAACAAATCTTGCCACAAAATCCTATGATAGGGTCACCATAAGTTGGAAATTAAAAGCACACAACCAAATTCAGGAGAAGACAAACATTTGGATATTGTTAAAAACAAACCCCCAAACTACTGCAAGAAATACTGTAGTTCCCAGCAACCACTGATATGGGTTGTTGTAGGTGTTTTCGGGCTATATGGCCATGTTCTAGAAGCATTCTCTCCTGACATTTCACCTGCATCTATGGCAAGCAAATACAGTAAATAATAAATAAACAAATAAGCAACCTCTGAGGATGCTTGCCATAAATGCAGGTGAAACGTCAGGAGAGAATGCTTCTAGAACATGGCCATATAGCCCGAAAAACCTACAACAACCCAGTGATTCTAGCCATAAAAACCTTCAACAACCACTGACATGTTTGGCCCATCTGGAGGTGCCCCACATTTGTTCATTTTGTAACGCTTTGCTATATGCAACACTATTTTAGTATTTACATTGGATATACTTTTTAGGCTGTGAATGAACAAGGAGTTCATTCTATTTTTTCCTATATATTATGGATTGGTGTAATAACAATATGAAAGCATGATATTAAGACTAAGATCAGATTATAAATGACTGCCAAATGGTTCTTTGCATTTGTTTGCAGTATACTCTCTCTGGATAAAAGAAGAATCTCTGAAACATATGCCAAACTATTAAATTAAGCCACTTTTTCAGACTTAGTCTCTCTTGTTTTTGATATTGGTGCTGACCACATATTCCTTGATTGCGCATATTCTCAGAGGAACATAGTTCCTTAACTCTTAGTGCATGTGCACTGTATCACACCTGGCTTGGGTTTGTTGACTACAGCATTTTAGATCAAAGACGTTCCCGCAGTCCTGAAGTCAAACCACTACCCCTGCTGTACAAAGAGATTGAAGAGGAAGTCATTTGTTCCAGATTTTCAGACAGAATGATGTTATTCACATTTCATCCAACAAGTGAATCAAAATTTCTTTGTAGACCAGAATTTGTCCTTTCCTGGATTTTTGTGGTACAGTTCTCTGGTCAAAAATGCACACAAAATGTGTGTACATTAGGAAGTGTGTGAGCAAATGTACATATTATGTGAAACCACTCATAAAAATAAGTAGAAATTATTTGGAAGATGGTTCCATTGGAGGAAATGCTTCAATTAAAGGAAGGGTGGGAAAGCTTCAGCCCTTCAGATATTTTGGACTGTTATTTCCACAGTCATTGGTAATGAGGGAGCTGATGGGAGTTATATATACAAACACCTGAAGAGTCAAAGGCTTATCACCCCTGTAAAAATGAGTACATTTAGACGTACCTTAGACGATACATACATATTTTATGTGAACAGTAGTCACTTCACCGTTCTGACTCCCATCTATATAAATAAAAATGTAATGTTAGTTTGTGGGCAGAGGTGGCTGTAGGTAATTTTCAACAGTAAGCAAACAGTATTTTGCCCCCCTGCCCCAAACCAATCACTGATATATGTTTTCTGTTCGCCGTGGGAGTTCTGTGTGCCATATTTGGTTCAATTCCGTCATTGGTGGAGTTCAGAATGCTCTTTGATTGTAGGTGAACTATACATCCCAGTAACTACAACTCGCATATGTCAAGGTGTATTTTCCGTCAAGAGCGCCCCTGGGCAAAATCAACTATACTGCAAATGCTTACTTTGCGTAATGGGTTGAGCCGCCCCTGTTTGTGGGATTAACATAACTCAAAAATCACTGGATGAATTGTCGACAATTTTGGCCACAAGACACCTACTAACCCAAGGAGTGACCATCACTCAAAAATTTTATTTTGTCATTTGGGAGTTGTAGTTGCTGGGATTTATAGTTAACCTACAATCAAAGAGCATTCTGAACTCTACCAATTATGGCATTGAACCAAACTTGGCACATAGAACACCCATGACCAACAGAAAATACTGGAAGGGTTTGGTGGGCATTGACCTTGAATTTTGGAGTTGTAGTTCACCTACATCCAAAGAGCACTGTGGACTCATGCAATGATGGATCTGGACCAAACTTGGCACAAATCCTCAATATGCCCAAATCTGAACACAGATGGAGTTTGGGGAAAATAGACCTTGACAATTGGGAGTTGTAGTTACTGGATTTATAGTTCACCTACAATCAAAGAGCATTCTGAACCCCACCAATGACAGAATTGGGGCAAATTTCCCACACAGAACCCCCATGACCAACAGAAAATACTTAAGGCCATCCAGTCTAACTCCCTTCATCTGGGCAAGAAAACATAAAAAAAAGCCCTCCTGACAAAGAGCCATCCAACCATAGATATAGATAGATATTAGTTACTGGGGTTCTCGTTCACCTACAATCAAAGAGCATTCTGAACCCCACCAATGACAGAATTGGGGCAAACTTTCCACACAGAACCCCATGACCAACAGAAAATACTTAAGGCCATCCAGTCCAACTCCCTTCACTAGGGCAAGAGAACATAATTAAAGCCCTCCTGACAAAGAGCCATCCAGCCATAGATATAGATAGATATATGATTCACACACAGAGAGATATAGTATCATAGATTTGAAAGGGATCCCTAAAGGAGGACAATTATATGTTGCATGTTCCAGAGTAGGCAGGCCAGAACCACATCAACAATGACAAAAAATTAGCAAGAAATACTGTTTACCCACAAGCATAAAGAAATAACATATATTAGAAATCAGCATTTTCTCATTACTTTATTTTCCAAATCACCAGACTGGGCCACAGCAACGCATGGCAGGGGACGGCTAGTAACAGTTAAAATTATACTCCAATTTTCTCACTTCTACTCTCCCCATTGCTATTTCACTTTTTCTATACCATTTCAAACCACAAGACTGAGTACTAGACTCTGTATTTTCTTGTTGTTTTAAAATGGTATGTAAGCCATACAAGGTGAAATGAACTGAAGATAGGTAATAGCTAAGATGGAGTAGAACTTGGAATTGACATAGTCACTCATCTATAGCTGTACAGAACCTGAGATTAGTCTCTATTCTCAAGCACCATCTTCTGTGAGGCACATAAGATTCCTAGACATCACGGGGAACAATGTAAGCAGAGGTCCACAGAATCTGTTACTATAATTTTCTGGCACTGGCAAAAGTTTATCACTAGAAGGCCATAGTCTGCTGTTTCTTAGAAGAACAACATAGCTTGTGCACCTTCTCCCGGCTCCCACTCTTCAAAATGACAAACTTCTCCAATAAATTTAGGAAAAAGGGACAATTTCCAAGAATGGCGTATAATATCCAGGCAATGCTTAGCTCTTATTTTTGTTAGGGCTTCCAGAAAGTACTATAAAATAAACACTCATTTACTGGGGTTTGTTGAAATAACTGTCACACAGATGGGTCCAGTAATTACTCTTCAGCCCAGTTTGCTTGCTGCAGTTTCAAGCAAAGTCTGGCCTCTCCATTTTATTGGCTTTTAGGTGTTTCTACTACAAAGTAGCTGGTATGTTCTACGTTCTTGGACTTGGCTAGGCTTCAGCCGTGTATGAAATTGTTCTTTGACATTTGAAAAAAGTTGTAGTGTTCTGGGGAGTTGGCATAGGTGTGCATGCTAATAAGCAACAATGTTGTCAAGCCTCAAAAGTTTGTGATCTCTAAAAAGACTTCAAGCAAAAGATATGATGTTTTTCTTTATTTTTTAAACGTTCCACCCATTCAAAGTTTTTCAATGTTAAAGGCCCCGGAGGCCCTAGAACAGTGGCTCTCAACGTTCCTAATGCCGCGACCCCTTAATACAGTTCCTCATGTTGTGGTGACCCCCAGCCATTAAATTAATTTCATTGCTACTCCATAATTGTAATTTTGCTACTGTTATGAATCGTTATGTAAATATCTGATATGCAGGATGTATTCTCATTCACTGGACCAAATTCACAAACCCAATATGCCCAAATTTGAATACTGGTGGAGTTGGGATGGGAAGATTGATTTTGTCATTTGGGAGTTGTAGGTGCTGGGATTTATAGTTCACCTACATTCAAAGAGCATTCTGAACTCTACCAACAATGGAATTGGACCAAACTTGGCACACAGAACTCCCATGATCAACAGAAAATACTGGAAGGGTTTGTGGGCATTGACCTTGAGTTTTGGAGTTGTAGTTCACCTACATCCATAGAGCACTGTGGACTCAAACAATGATGGATCTGGATCAAACTTGGCACAAATATTCAGTATGTCCCAATGTGAACACTGGTGAAGTTTGGGGAAAATAGACCTTGACATTTGGGAGTTGTAGTTGCTGCGATTTATAGTTCACCTACAACCAAAGATGATTCTGGAACCCACCAATGATAGAATTAGGCCAAACTTCCCACACAGAACTCCCATGACCAACAGAAAATACTGTCTGTGATGGTCTTTGGTGACCCCTCTGACACCCCCTCATGACCCCTCTAGGGGTCCCAACCCCCAGGTTGAGAACCACTGCCCTAGAAGGACCAAGCAGCAACTGTACCCTAAACTATATCAAAGCTAAACCCTTTAATGAATGTATAAAATCGACATTTCTTGTATAACTTGTATTACTTGTGTACTGTATCAATTTCTATATTACAAACTTATATTAAACATATCCTGAAAGCAGCTGCTTCCCCAGTGCCCCATGTTTGCATAAACTCCTGAGAACAAAGATAGCTATATAGTTAAAGAATTGATCCCAAGCCAGATAATCCCAAGCATTGATCCCAAGCCAGATAATATCAGATCCTTTTGTTTATGTATGTGAGAAAGATGACCCTTTGTCACCAAGATGAGCTTAGGATGTTTACCTGTTTGACTAAGGATAGACGCTTGTCATTCCCACGGAAGAGAAGGATAAACAGATATGAATATATTAGTCTTCTAAATAGGCGGCCATGTCCCTGGTTATTTGGGATTGTCTCCTTTTGTCTTTTGGGTCTTGCACCCGTTTCTCGAGAGAACTGGATACTTAAGTCAGTCAAGGAATCATCTGCATATACATGCAATCACCCCCTTCTGTTTTGTGTCCTCCACATGGTCATCTCTGCAGTGGACTGGACCTTTAAACTGACCTATTATTTGTTCTTCTTCCTGCCATAGGGTTCCCCCTCCTCCTGTCAGTGATGTCAGAGAAACTAGCTAGCCCAGTTTCTCAGCCAATCACGAGTCTGATACTGACTTTATGAGTTTTGGTAGTCAAAATGGGTGAAATTTGAAAGTGGTTTTTGGAAAAAGCCAAGCAGTTCTAGCTTAGGTTGCTGTGAGTTTTCCGGGCTGTATGACCATGTTCCAGAAAAAGCATTCTCTCCTGCCGTTTCACCCTATGGCAGGCATCCTCAGAGGCTGTACAACCTCTGAAGATGCCTACCACAGGTAAAGGTTTCCCTTGACATAAAGTCTAGTCATGTCCAAACCTGGGGGGTGATGCTCATCTCCATTTCTAAGCCGAAGAGTTGACATTGTCCATAGATACCTCCAAGGTCATGTGGCTGGCATGACTGCATGGAACGCTGTTATCTTCCCGTCGAAGCAGTACCTATTGATCTACTCACATTTGCATGTTTTTGAACTGCTAGGTTGGCAGAAGCAGAGGCTAACGGCAGGAGCTTACCCTGCTGCCCGGATTGGAACCGCTAACCTTTCGGTCAGCAAGTTCAGCAGCTTAGCAATTTATTATTTATTATTATTATTAACTTTATTTATACCCCGCAAAATCTCCCGAAGGACTCGATGCGGCATACAAAGGCCAAGGCTGCCAACAACAATAACATACACATACACAATAAAAGTCATAAGCAAATAAAACATCAAGCAAAGCATTAGAACAATAAAAAAAACAATGACACAGTGACACATTTAAAACTAAAGGCCGGGCCAAGTGTAATTGACAAAATTTAAAAGTGCTAGACTTGACAAGTGATATGTAGGGGTATTTGGAGGTAGGTGCAATGTGCAAATAATCCCGAATCTCTAACAAAGTGCATTTGGGACTTGATGCCAGGAGTTTCCTATTCTGGAAAGGCACACTGGAACAGCCAGGTCTTCAGGCTCTTCCTAAAGACAGCCAGCGTTGGGGCTTGTCTGATGACCTTGGGGAGAGAGTTCCAGAGTCGGGGGGCCACCACAGAGAAGGCCCTGTCCCTTGTCCCCACCAGACGTGCCTGTGACGCAGGTGGGATCGTGAGCAGGGCCTTTCCAGATGATCGAAGGGAACGCGTGGGTTCATATATGGAGATGCGGTCACGCAGATAGGCGGGTTCCAAACCGTTTAGGGCTTAAACCTGTTGCACCACCAGAGGACCCTGCCATAGATGCCTGTCATAGATGTGGACAAAACGTCAGGAAACAATGCATCTGGAACATGCCTATATGGCCCAGAAAAATCACAGCAACCCAGTGATTCCGGCCATAGAAGCTTTTGACAACAAAGTTCTAGCTCAATTAGCATGCTACCAATTAGTGGGTTGACCATTCTTGCTTCACTTTTCGGAGGTTTCCCCCTTTTTCGAAACCGGTCTGTGTACCCTGTGCGAATGTTTCAAATATGTCAAGCAGGTGTTTCAAACAGTACCTTATGCTGCAGGGAAATACACTGTGATGTAATCTGTCTAATTTGGCTCTTGGAATTCCTTTCAAGAGCACTTGCTGTTTTGCAATGGAAATAGCTCCCCAACCACTTCAGAGAGGCCTTTGTAATGTGAGCTGGTAAAATTCTGCAGGTGTAGCACTCTCCTCTCCCCCTTTCCCCTTTTTCAAAAATACGGGGGGGGGGGGGTTGCTTAGTTTACTGCGTTACTGAAAAAGTGACCTAGAATGTGTTCTTTTTTTTTTTTAAGTCTTGTTAAGAAATGTCACATCCAGCTTTTAACTAATGTACTACCGTAACCAGGAAACCATGCATTAATGACAAGAACACATTCCCTCCGGCTTAAATTCCCTCCGTTTGGCTATTTTGTTTTTGAGGGATTGGGGCATACCTGATGTGTTTTGGCATAAGTGATGGCTAAAAAACAGGAAAAAGTGTTTTCCTCACTAATTTTGGCCCAGTGAATGAAGGTTTCAGTTTATTTGTTTTTACTCCAGCCAATCTTATGATTTTTTTTAAAAAAAACCCTAAATCTTTTGTCAACTAGAGAAAAACACATGGAAGCTTTCAGTATTACCTAAATAGAAATGTGCATGAGGGGTTGATGCCAAGGCAAAAACTATGCTGTGAAGTAAATGAGACACTTATTCATCCCCTTGCCTTTTCATGGTTATTAACTCAGTACCAGTCAATTAAATTAAATGCCAAGAGATGGAAACCCAAGGAATGGAAACCACAGTGTTTGTAAAGAAGCCAAAACAAAGGGCACCAGGACAGAGGTCAAAAGAAGCTACTGCTCTGCATCCCATTGCCATATGCTGATCATATATGGCAATGAAATTCTAGAAATAATTGTAAAATGTCACTCCTCCCACCGTAGTTTTGAAATGGACCATATATGTTTTTAGCCATTCCCTTTGGCCAATCTGGCTTCTTTATTTTGTTTGGTGCCCAAAACGGCAAGAACCCAGTTTATCATGGATTCCATCTGAAAAGGGACCATGTGGCAGCCGATCATGGCTCATCCTCCTGGCTACAGGCCCATAGCCAGGATTTTGATTGGGGGGGCTGAGTTTGATTCGGGGGGGGGGGGAGTCTGAGTGAAAGAGGGTCTACCCTAGCAAACCTTTTGTATTTACCCCAATACCCCATGCATATGGGATATATTGAGCATGGTGATCAGATCATGATATGAATAAACATAACAGTTTAAATAATGTACCAGTAAGGCCTTCTCGCGGACCACCATGAGAATTTTTTTTGGGGGGGGGGGTGAAGCCTCCCAAGGCCCCCCCCCCGAAATCTCATGGTGGCTGCGAGAAGCCGCCACTTTTTCTCTAAAAGAGACACAAAGCATCCGTGTTAGCCATGTGGCAAAATAACACACAATCTAAAATCTGCAAAATGGTTCTACCATATTTCACAGAATGAATGTAAAGCGTGTTGCACGCAAGCAGGTTTCATTCAGGTCCAATGCAAAAGACACAATAACATTGCACCAGGCAAGAGGAAAAAGAACAGAAAAACTTTACTCTTATCAGCAGAGTTAAAACATAAACTTGCAGTGTTGCAAACAAAAATAAACAGTGCAACAAACTTATATAGTCCTTGTAAGTAATACACAATAAGGCTTCTTCATCTTCATCCAAATGAGAGAGCAGTAAAAATGGTTGAGCAAAATGCCCGAGCAAAGGCTCCTCAGAGCAAAAGCTGAACTGTATTCTAAAACCCATACAGTTATACCCCACCAGGTGTGGTCCAAACTTACTTGTTGATCTACATTAGTAGCTGCACATAATAATCAACAGTATAAGGTTTTCTTTAACACACACATACTTGATCCTGTTACAACTTAATGTAACAAGACTGACTGGGAGTTGGGGACCTGAGAGACAGTGGGCAGGGTGCACGCATTTGGGGTCTTGGAGCATCACCCTTTTAGTTTCTTTTTCTCCTTCCCTTCCCCTCCTTCAGAAAATACATCTAAAAGATAATAATTATTAATAAGACATGTCTGTGTCTTAGATGGATTAGGAATCAGCTGGTTTTCCCTGTAATAGGCAGTAAGAGCACCTAAAGCTTTGGAGAGCTTCTGTTCAACCATCTCAAAGATCCCTGCTTGAGCAGTGACGGCATGATCGTCAGCATAGATGAATGTCTTACTGTGTTTTGTGAGCATTAGAGAAAGCTGGCAGTCATCCTATTGGTCATATGAACCTGTACTGAAAGCATGTATTCTTCAAAAGGAAGTTAAATGCTTCAATCCCAGATGAATACCTGGCCAGATTTGCACACCAAGATCATTTGTGCTGCTGGAAATGCGCAGGTAAGCAACTTCTCACCTGGGAGAAGCCAAGCCATGATATCTGTATCATCCAAAGCTCCTGCTATATAACAACCTGTTGTGAGCATTCAAAATGCTTCATCTTGGAGAAGTTAAACCATTTCAACTTTAGTTCCTAGAATATTCCAGCCACTGTCTGGAAATTGTAGTTCCACAAAAGTAACTTTCCCAGGCTCTCTTCTAAGGAAAGAATGGCAATCCTACCACAGATCAGGGAAATAACAAGGGTGGGAACTTTACATCAGAATGACCTGAGTCATCCAAAACCCCAAATGAGATCTGGAGAGGATCAACCAATTTTATTTTATTTAACAATCAAAAGGTTTTTCCACAGCCATGTGCTCCAAAAAGGCGGAGTGGAATTATACAAAACTGTCTACAAGTATTTCCTTCTGGCACATAATTTTTCCAAACTTCTGTTTGATATTTTGTTTTTTTAATGTTCGTGCCCTTTTTATTGTTACATTATAAGTGTTGGAAGGGTCAGAACGTTTGTTGCATTAACAGGGAGTGGCCCTTCTTCCCAGAGAACTGGACCTGGAAAGGCTATTTAATATGTGCTATTTATTATACACCTATTTTTAAACCTTTGCTTTTTCAGCCAGCCATCATAAGGAGCACCATATGACTTAGGTGACCTATTGCACAACATCAATAAATTCTGAGACAACCGCAAACATGCCAACAATGAAAAAAATTCGAACGTGAGTCTCCTTCCTCATTGCATCAAAAGGCTTAATTTCTGTGATGCCTCTTGTTCATCTTGAATTTGAAGACAATAAAACTAGGTCAGTATTTTAATTCCATCAGGGTTTAGTCTCAATATTTTTAGGGGCTGAAAGGCAAGGTGTGACGATGAAATGACACATATTTCGAACCTGGCAATAGGGAAATTGTTTGGGGATGTTCATGGTTTGGAGGGGCATGAAGTTGGTGGCAAAGAGTGAACAATGCTACCCACTTCCAAAGTCCATTGAATGTTATTTGGCTTCCATGATTCTATGAAGCAGGCAAACTTGAGTGGAAGGGCTATTGTTCTTATAAGGCAGGTTCCTGGCAGGTCCAATAACTGCCATCTTCAGCTAAAAAGAGCTTCTGTCGAAGAAAGTTGTGCCTAAGATCCTGGATAGCCATTGACAAGTCAGAGCAGGAAAAATAAAACTTTAACTCCATAGATCTCCTAATGAAAGGAATCTGGAAATGAGTAACTACACAAACAAGGCCCATTCTGAGGTAGAATGATCCTGGTCAATTTGCCCTACATAGGTCCCCTTTTCTTATTTCAGTGCCCCCTTTTCTGTGGGACCTAGTAGCAAACATTTTAAATCTCCTATCATGTCCTTAGGTGGTCTTGTCCCCTTTTTTGGAAATTTTGTACCTTGGCTGCATGTCAAGCATTACTATTTACGTTGGGCACTAGAGTCCTACTTCTTGCCCAAAGAGGCTACTACTAGGCTGCACATGAGCACATGGCCCAAGAGAATGGCATTGATTTTGTCTTTATTTTCTGAAAATAACAATGGCTCGAGACCTGGACTTGGAGCAAGGGGTTCAAATTGCAGAAAAGGAGATTCCACCTGAACATTAGGAAGAACTTCCTGACTGTATGAGCTGTTCAGCAGTGGAACGGTCTCTTTCTCGGAGTGTGGTGGAGTCTCCTTCTTTGAAGGCTTTTAAACAGGACCAATGTCCCAATGCACTTTGTTCCCATTAGGCATTGGTCCTGTTGCATTAGGCATTGGTCCTGTTGCAGTGGTTATTTTGTCAACTTTGCTACATAGTAGCATAACAGTAGCCCATTACTGGAAATGGATGTTACAAACAAAACTGCCTAGCTCTTATTCTCGCAAAAGGTGTATTTTAATATTTTGATAAATGTTTTTTAATGTTTATGTATGTGTATGTGAATTTGTGTCCCGGCATTGAATGTCTGCCATGTATATGCTAAAATATTATTATTATTATTATTATTATTATTATTATTATTATTATTATTCTGCTATACAAAGGACATCATCACATGGTTTTCCTCTTCTGTTTACACACTTCTGTTCCTCCTCTGTCTACACACCTCAAAGATGGTTCAAAGACGGATTCCCATGGAGCCATCAAACAATGCAGGACTGCTTCTGGTGGTTGCTTGTCTCCCCAGCGTGTCTCTGCAGTATGTAGAAATGGGAGGATTTCTAAGCTGGGCACAAATCGACTCCACTTCATTGCATGTACATAGAAATGCCTAAAATCGGGTATCTGTCCTTGGGATAGGAAGTGGTGGATTTCCCCATTACAATGCTCCTTTATGATCCTTTTGTGCATTAGTAGTTTAATGACATTGTGGGTCCTATTGAAAGAAGCATTTTTAAAAGGGTGCTTGTCTCCTCTAGAGTAAGGGGCTGGAGAGGCAAAGGACCCCATCGAAATGTGGTTTTAAGAAAGATGCCTCCTCTAAGTGGATGACTGAGCTAGAAATAGGAGGAGGTGATCCTATGTGATGGGGTAAGTAAATTCTCCAACTTCTTTAAAGATGCGAAACCCCATGAAATGCAATGCAAATAAGCTGATTCCTCCTGCTCCCCCGCTTTATGGGATGAATACCAAGAGCCTTTGAAGCCACCCTGCATGGTGAGGTCCTTATAACAAAATGAGCCTCTAGTGCTCTAGCTGAATGGACTAAAGCTCTTCACAAAACTACAGCTTTCAGGATTCCACAAGTTGGAGCTAGGACTATTTAAGAGGAATCAAACTGCAATAGTTGTGTAGAGTAGGCAGGCACACAATAAGTCACTGAGACCACCTATTCTTCTAGTTTCAAGAGCATCCTAATACTAGATCTAGAGCTGATCTTTTGGTGGGGATGAGCAGTGGGCGCAAATCCTTCCAAAACAGACTGATCACGATCCAGTGTGGTAAATGGACCACCCACTAAAGAGTGCCTCCATCTTGTCTGGATTGGATCTCACTTTATTGGCCTTGAAAGATACAAGTTTGCTTTCTTTCTTCCTTGGTAATTTCCTTGTTAGTAATATCTTTATGATGGAAGAACTCCTTCCATTGTGTGATGCACTTTTCTGGATATTCTCTACTTGGAAGTCCCATGGCTGCGGGCAGATAACCTTCCTTGAATCCCTCTGAATGCTGCCCAGTCCAGTGTTGTAAATCTATGAAATTGAGCACTTTTTGAGTGGTAACTACCATACCATTGAGACTTCCTCAGATCTCCAACACTTACTTTCTAAATTACAATGTATTACTGAAAATCCTGAGGAGCCTATGTTGGAAATTTCAGAGTTGAGCAATGAATAAGAAAGGAAAAACAAAGTGAATACTCTTACTACCTATACATACCCATAAATGATCCCAACTCCTTTGCCAAGATTCCAGAAAATAAAATCAGACTACAACATTATGGCATTGGATTAAGACGGTTGCTGGCTTACTTCAAACATCTGGCAAATTTGAGACTCCTGGCTTGCACCATCTGAGTGATTTAGCATTATATAAAGATCCAGACCATTGTTTGTAAAGATGTGGATCTCTAATTCTTGAGATTCTGTCGTAATTACTATACATAAACTCTTTATTGCTCGCCTCTAATGCGGCTTCCACATTTTAAAATTCTGGGCATTCCACACATGCTTTTAAGTATGCCCCACATGCAGTCATATTTTACAATATCCTTCCCCATTTTGCTTCACTGCAATATCCAAAAATAATTCTCAGGGCTAAATTCAATGTGATGGGAAATCTGACTTCCCATATAATATGTTATTTATTTAAAAAATCAAATTAATAATAATTTACGAAAGTTGTCCAAGTAGGCATGAGGGTTAACCCTTTTCTTTCCAGACAAGCTTTTAAAGAAGAAAGCTTTTTAAGCCAGGGAGTACTGTTGTGGTGTTTCAGTTATTGTAACAGCTCCTAATAGTTTTATGTAATTTTAACTATATGCTTTTCACAATTCTGTGTTTAATTCTATTTTAATGCTTATATATTTTAGGTTTTACTTTGTATTGTTTCTATTGTTTTAAGCTGCTTTGAATCTCATTTACGAGAGGAAAGCAGGGAAAACTTACACGATATGAGGACTTAAAGGTAGAACTGCAAAGACTCTGGCACAAGCCAGTAAAGGTGGTCCCAGTGGTGATCGGCACACTGGGTGCAGTGCCTAAAGACCTTGGCCTGCACTTAAAAACAATCAGTGCTGACAAAATTACCATCTGTCAGCTGCAAAAGGCCACCCTACTCAGATTTGCACGCATTATTTGCCGATACATCACACAGTCCTAGACACTTGGGAAGTGTCGTGTGATCCAGTACAACAGTCAGCAGAGTGATCTTGTTTGCTGTATACTTATCTTGTTGTGTTTCAAAAATAATAATAATAATAATAATAATAATAATAATTATTATTATTATTATTATTATTATTATTATTATTGTCAGGGCTAAATTCTAAATTCAAACTATAGGAGGGAATTATTGTTGTTGTTGTTGTTGTTGTTGTTAGAAACACAACAAGATGAGTCCACAAATAATAATAATAATAATAATAATAATAATAATAATAATAATAATTGTCAGGGCTAAATTCTAAATCCAAACTATAGGAGGGAATTATTATTATTATTATTAGTAGTAGTAATAGTAGTAGTAGCAGTAGTAGTAGTAGACTCATCTTGTGTTTCTAATAATAATAATAATAATAATAATAATAATAATTCCCTTCTATAGTTTTGAACAAAATATTTTCTAGCAACAAACACATTAACTGGTGCCAAATGTACTTTGATTTACGGTGACTGTATAAATGAGAGACTTCTGTGTCACCCTGTCCTCAACAAGTGTTACAGACTCAGGGCAACTGTAGTTTCCTTGATTCTGTCTCTCTAATTATAATGTGGTCTTTCTCTTTTCTGACTGCCTTCCCTTTTACCATGCATGCAATATTGTATTTTCTAGTGAGATGTCTTCTCATGATATTTATGTTAGTCTCAGTTTAATCATCTTGGCTTCTAGGGACAGGTCAGACTCTATTCGCTTTAGAACACATTTTTTTTCTATGTATTTGTAGAAGTATTCTTTGGGGTATGTTTTACAGCCACACATTGAAATTGGAAATACAATGGCATGGACAATCCTAATGTCAATATTCAAACTTCAGACTTCAGGATCTTGTCTAGTTTCTTCGTAGTTGCCCTTCCAAATCCTCAGGCCTCATGAGACGGGGTAAATTTAGTATCCTAGAGCATTTTTACCCTTTCCCAGAGATGGAGTCTCATCACACAACATTGTGAGATTTCCGGTGGAGACTCCATTCCCAACCTGTGTGGGAGCATCATCAGGCCCTTCCACACAGCCATATAACTCAGAATATTAGGGCAAAAATTCTACAATATCTGCTTTGAACAAGGTATGAGTCCATTACACCATATATTCAAGTTCAAAACAGATAATGTAAGATTTTATTCACTGTGTGGAAGGGGCCTCCCTAACAGCCAATCAGTATTAAATGACCACTGAGCATGCCCTTTCTTCACTAGGTTATTCCTTGTGATGCCTTTGTTTTCTGATGGTACAATGTGCAGAAACATATTAAACAATATTTTATAAAAAAATACTTTCAGACTATGTGTATAAAGTGTATATAAAATATAAAATAATTTATATTTTATAAATTCCAAGACATGTTGGTTCGGGCCCCGCCTATCTCCACGATCACTTCTCCTTCTATGAACCGGCGCGAACTCTAAGATCTTCCGGGGAGGCCCTCCTCTCGGTCCCACTACTGTCTCAAGCGTGGTTGGTGGGGACAAGAGAGAGGGCCTTCTCAGTGGTGGCCCCCCGCTTCTGGAACGCCCTTCCAAGGGAAGTAAGACAGGCCCCATCCCTCCCCTCCTTTCGTAAGAGCTTGAAGACCTGGTGGTTTCAACAAGCCTTTGAAAATGGCCAGTTCTAACTCA
This sequence comes from Anolis sagrei ordinatus, assembly GCF_025583915.1. Lineage (NCBI taxonomy): Eukaryota > Metazoa > Chordata > Lepidosauria > Squamata > Anolidae > Anolis > Anolis sagrei. Next base: position 209,175,789 of record NW_026844366.1, on the reverse strand, counting down.
GCCCTATACATTGTCGAAATATGGCCTTATTCTTCCTATCAATTACCCAGATCATTTCCTCTAGTCGGCCCTGGAATGAACAGCCACAGACCAGTACCTAATATTATTGTTGCTTGCACAAATCTTGGCCCGGCCTTTTAAATTTTTAAATTGCCTTGAACAGGCAGGATTACTTTTAATATGTGTGTTATGTCGACAATTTTTATGCATATTTTGTTTTGTTAATCTTATGGTTACGTTGTTTTTACTTTGTATGTTCTGTAATTTTTACCTGGGAACCGCTCTGAGTCCCCTCGGGGAGATAGAGCGGTATATAAATAAAGTATTATTATTATTATTATTATTATTATTATTATTAATGTCATCACATAACCAAGACATGTAATTATGTAGATATATGCAAATTCAGGCATTAGAAATGCTTCTGATTGGAGATCAGACTTCAAAACACTTCTGGTCCCAAGCATTTCAGATAAGGGATGCGCAACCTATACTATTTTGTCAACACAATGTCTTGGACATGTGAAGTAGACACTATTGTAAGTATATTTTTTGCATGGGGAATGTGGGACTCTCACTATGCCAACTATATTTTGAGGATCAAACATGGTATCTGTGAATATTTGTGAAAATCTCTTTACATTTCTCTCTCTCTCTCTCTCTCTCTGCAGACATGTTGGAACACATCCCATGTTGAGGAAGCCATCAAAGTGGAGAAATAGATTTTAAGGAGGGGAAAAGTTAAAAATCTTAGAGGAACAAGTTCTAATGTCATTAATATCTGTCTCGCTCTGGCTGTGTCAGTGTGGTTTTTATCCAAAGCACTGCATTAAAAAAAGATTACCCTTCTGTGACCTCTTGCTCTTCCTTTTCCACCCAAGAGAAAAAGAGGAAAGGAGCCAGCAGGCTGGAGTTCAAATGTAAACAGAAGTGGCTTTGAAGGCATTGTGGTATGCTTTGCCGGCGATGTGTTTCTTCAGTATGAATTAGAAGTCAGCATAATGTGTCTGAAAGACTCTGGGACATTAAGGTAAATGCAAGTCTAATTCAAGAAAGCCTAGGCCTTGGCGCATGTCCGCAGAAAGAAATGGGCTGCACCCTTGAAACTCTGAATTTCATCTTAAGCATAGTATGCCAAAACCAATGAAGGTCATTGGAGCTGCTATTAACCATGGGCAATTCAGAAACAATCCAAGTATGGGATGCAATATTTAGTAAATTGAAGTGTACTTTGGACGGTGCTAGTGAGTAAGGAAGCTGCCTTAGGCTTAGTGAGGAAGCTATCTTAGATGTCCTCTTCCTCAGACAGTAAAAATTTTTAGTTGCTTGATGGTTTTTCAAAACTCACAACAGACCAACTAAGACATAGATCTTGGTCTTTTAGTGCCAATGGGATTTTGGCCTGCATCAATAGGAGTATAGTGTCTAGATCCAGGGAAGTTATGCTACCTCTCTATTCTGCCTTGGTTAGACCACACCTGGAACGCTGTGTCGAATTCTGGGCACCACAATTGAAGAGAGACGTTGACAAGATTAAATGTGTCCAGAGGAGGGCAACTAAAATGATCTGGAGAACAAGCCCTATGAGGAGCAGCTTAAAGCGCTGGACATGTTTAGCCTCCAGAAGAGAAGACTGAGAGGAGACATGATAACCATGTATAAATATGTGAGGGGAAGTCATAGGGAGGAAGGAGAAAACTTGTTTTCTACTGCCCTGGAGAGTAGGACACGGAACAATGGCTTCAAACTACAGGAAAGGAGATTCCACCTGAACATTAAGAAGAACTTCCTAACTGTGAGAGCTGTTCAGCAATAGAACCCTCTGCCCTGATGTGAGGTGGAGGCTCCTTCTTTGGAGGCTTTTAAACAGAGGCTGGATGGCCATCTGTTGGGGGTGCTTTAAACATGATTGTCCTGCTTCTTGGCAGGGGGTTGGACTAGATGGCCCATGAGGTCTCTTCCAACTCTATGACTGTATGACATATAGTGTTGTAGATGAGTTAACGTGGAGGTTTTGTACACAGTGTTTGTTTAGCAATGAGTTTATGCATGTTACCAGTGCCATAGCAATCAAAGGAATTCATCAGTGACACTACCTCAGATGTTCCTAGCTCCCTGGCCTCAAAAGGTGCTGACTTCAATTAGAATCCTTTGCATGGAGACAAATAAAAGATTACTAGTGAACTCAGGGAGGACTCTGGGAGACAGAATCTACAGAACAGGAGATGGTCTGCAGGTATCTCCTTTAGACCTGAGTGGTGAAGATGGGCAGAGTCTCAAGAAAAGGTTTGAATACCAGGTGGATTGAGTCTTTTATGGGCTGCTAGACAGTGAAGGCCCTTTGAAAGAACTGAGAACCCAGAGAGAGACCTGGAATGGGGTTAGGACAAACTCTGCTCCCAATGAGAAAGCCCTACCAAAGTCCCAGGGTCACCCCCCCTTAAACCACTAAGCAGAAGCTTGCCAAGGTCTGTATCTTGAAGACATTGGGACCTTTGCTGCAATCCTTTTAATGGGATGATGACTTGCTGAACTTTAAAAAATCCCCTTTCCTTATCTGAGAGGCTACAAAGCTGAAGGCATTTGATATACTAGCCATTATGACTAGTATTGATGAATTCATGCTCTTGTGTAATCCTTTTAAAGTCATTCAAATTGGCAGTCATTGTGGTTTCCTTTGACAAATTGAAGAATTCATTAATTCCACCTAGATATCATTTTTCTTCCAATGGGCTAAATGTTGCATAAATGGTTTTTCTCCTCCTCCTCCTGCTTTATCTTCAAAAGCAACCATGCTCAAGTCAAGCAAGAGTGGCTGATTTAACATCGTCTATGACTCCATGGGTTCTAGATCTTCAAAGTCCTGGCACAACACTTTTAACCACAATGCTATGCTCACTCTGAGTGGAATGGAGCAATATTTTCAGGCAGATCTAGAATATTTCTTTTCAAGTGGATGTACCTTGTGAATCACACTTCCTTTTTTGTATTTGACTGTCTCACCCAGACTTCAGAGAGGCCTGGTTCAACACTCTAAACAAAATACATCATTTGTTCCCTTATTCTGAATCATCTAACATTGCTCTTCACTGGATAGTTTCAGGTTCTAATGTTATTAGAGAAAAAAGTGACTCCCCATTCCAGTGTTTCTCAACCTGGGGGACAGGACCCCTGCAGGGGTCACGAGGCAGTGTCAGAGGGGTCACCAAAGACCATCAGAAAACACAGTATTTTCCATTGGTCATGGGGATTCTGTGTGGGAAGTCTGGTCCAATTCTATCATCCGTGGGATTCAGAATGTTCTTTGATTGTAGGTGAACTATAAACCCCAGCAACTACAACTCCCAAATGTCAAGGTCTATTTTTCCCAAACTCCACCAGTGTTCACATTTGGGCACATTGAGTATTCATGCCAAGTTTGGTCCAGATCCATCATTGTTTGAGTCCACAGTTCTCTCTGGATGTAGGTGAATTACAACTCCAAAACTCAAGGTCAATGCCCACCAAATCCTTCCAGAATTTTCTGTTGTTCATGGGAGTTCTGTGTGCCAAGACTGGTTCAGTTCCATCATTGGTGGAGTTCAGAATGCTCTTTGATTGTAGGTGAACTATAAATCCCAGCAACTACAACTCCCAAATGACAAAATCAATCTCCTCCCCAACCCCACCAGTATTCAGATTTGGGTGTATTGGGTACTTGTGCCAATTTTGGTCCAGTGAATGAGAATACATCCTGCATATCAGATATTTGCATTGCAATTCATAACAGTAGCAAAATTACAGTTATGACATAGCAACGAAAATAATGTTGGGGGTCACCACAACATGAGGAAGTGTATTAAGGGGTCGCAGTTGAGAAACACTGCCCTATTCACTTCTTCAGAAATGACCCCCTCCCCCCTCCCAACTGTAACCTTTCCTCAAACATGAGTTGATCCAACATTGTGATCAACTGAGTTGCTCTTTTCTGCATCTTTTCTAATTCTAACATTTCAGTGTCAAAATTTGCTAGCACTACACTATAGATTTGTATAAAGATATTATGAGATGTCTGCTAATATTTTATTCATATTACGATATTATAACCTCCGATGTAGCGTGGCAAGGGATGCTATCTAAAATCATGACAAAGTCCTAGAAAATGCCTTTTGAAGCCATGTCTTTGTCTTCTGTTGCTAATTTATGATAACCAACAGCCACTCTTATAAAGCAATACCATACATTTCCAACCATTTTATGCCACTGAGGCATTGGCTTTGCAGTGCTACCACTAGGGATTTTCCAGATGTCTTTGCCCATTGACCCAGACTTAACAGGTTCCATGCCAAATCTTGGGAAGTCACTTCTTTAGATGTGTCAAGCTTATCCAGCCACTTACGGGTTGCTGCTGTGTAGTTGTTCAATAACTGTTCTAGAATTTTGACATGGTCTTCTAAGCACTGGAAATGTGTCTCAGCATATTCATTTAATGATGTCTCCACATTACTGCCCTGCATTTCCCATCCTTTGTAGAACATCAGGGAGGCTTCATCCATCCACTTGTGCAAGGTGACATTTGTGTATTCCAGCCACACTTCAGCCTTAGTGACATCTTCATCCCAGCATTTTTCATGGAACAAGATATCTCTTTTCAACTTGCAATCTGAAGCTTTCAGATACCAGCTATTAAAGTCTTGTAAGACCCCAAAGTACATGTTGACCCATGCACTGGCATTCTTAATATGTTCCTCAAGCCACTCCCACAAGTTCTTTTCATGATAGCTTAGCAGTATGTCTAAAGCCCCCATGTATTCTTCCTCCCAGTTGTCAAGTTTTTGCACTAGGAGTTCTAGGGTCTTGACGTGATCTTCAAACCTTTGTCCCACTTCCTGGTAAGCATAAGGCATATGAAAAAAAAAGAAAAGAAAAGTGATATTGGAATTACTCGTATATATGCATATTTGCACACATAATACATTGTAAAAATAGGTGTACACCCACCACAGCTTTCCACACACAAACACATTAAGCTCAAAGGACACAGGTTCAAGATCATTTCCTCCATGCTGGTTTTCCTACCTTGTAATAATGCAAAGCAGTAAGTGACAGGCTGTATCTTACTGGAAAACAGAGCAGGTAGGGAAAGGCCGTCTAGTTCAAGGAGCTCCACTGGCTGCCATTCATTTTCCGGGCCCAATTCAAGGTGCAGGTGCTTACCTACAAAGCCCTAAACGGTTTGGGACCCATCTACCTGCGTGACTGCATTTTCGTATATGAACCCACATGATCTCTTCATTCATCTGGGGAGGCCCTGCTCACGATCCCACCTACATCGCAGGCGTGATTGGTGGGGACGAGGGACAGGGCCTTCTCGGTGGTGGCTCCATGACTCTGGAACTCCCTCCCCAAGGACATCAGGCATGCCCCAACGTTGGCAGTCTTTAGATGGAGCTTGAAAATGTGGATGTTCCAGTGTGCCTTCCCAGAATAAGGAATCCCAAGCAATAGGTCCCAAATGCACTTACGAGAGATCTAGAATAGTCTGCATGCCCACCTATCCCTAAAATATCCATCCTATTTCTCTTGAACATGCCCAGCATTTTAAAATTTTAATCATTACATTTGGCCCTGCCACAGGTTTTAAATACATAGTGATATTATTGTTATTGTTTTGCTTTGTTATGAGTTATTGTTGTGTTGTTGTTGTTGTGTTTTATTGATGTATTTGGGCTATTATTATTATTATTATTATTATTATTAGTGAAAAATGAGATAGGAATCCTGTTGTGAGTCAGCATTCTGACACCATACCTACTACATGGCCAAAGAGACCCCCCCCCTACAAATTCAAATGGTATAGCCCAACATTCTGTTTACCATAGAGACAATTCCAGATACTTACCATTCCCTCTCTTCCAGCTTTTACTCCATGGCCTATACAAAAACTATTTATTTTCATTCTAAATTTTAAGAAGATTCCAGAGTCACGGAAAATGGTGACAATAACATTAATTCTTTAAAAAGGACAAGATTTAAGTAATCCTAGCAATTAAAATCAATTTCCTCATTAAACAATGATTATAATATTTTGTCTCAATCTTAGCAGAAAGTTTTAAAATGGTTCTTACATGAATTTAAAGATGAAGACCAAATCTGGCCTTTTTTTCTAAAAAAATAAACACATACCAATTTGATATTTATATAAGAGAGTTTTTTAAAAAAAATAACAAAAGGAATGCTTCCTTGATTTTCATAGATGTTTAAAAAAGCATATGACAATTTAAACAGAAGGGATTTTTTTCAGTACTAGAAAAAAATGAAATTTGACAGTTGCTTAAACATTTGAATAAGATCAATTTACATGTCTCAAACAGCAAATATTTTGGTCAACATACAATTATCAAATATTTGCAAAATTCAAAAAGGCACAAGGCTATCTGCTCTCCCCTCATTATTCATGGTAGTATTTGAAGTTTTGTTGAGAACTATAAAAAATAATTAAAGGTCTGTAAATAAACAAGAGTTTGTTTAAATTGAACATATTGGCAGATGATCTAATGGCAGTAATAGAAAATGCTTTAGAAAATATAGAAACATTATTAAGTACATTGAATGAATTTGAAGGACTTGCTCGTGTTAAATGAAACAAATTAAAAAAAAGGTGTTAATGATGAATCTAGCAAAAAAAAGATAAGGTGAAACTGAAAGAAATATCTGGTCTACAAGTAACAAAAGAATGTGAAATATTAGGTCACAACATTATCAAATGAAAATAAAACGCCATTTCAGGATAATTATGAGAAGATGTGAAAAGTTATAAACTTAGACTTACAGAGATAAAATACTTCAGTGCTTTGAAGTATTTCAATTATTCAGACAAATGTCCTAGTGGAAATGCTAATTTTTCAAAAAAATTCGATCTCAATAAATGATGTCCTCTTCAAACAATGTAAAAAAAGACTTGTCAAAGAAGCTCGGAATAAGGTTCAAACTCCTTTAACGTGACAAAAAATGGGAAGCTCTGGTCTGGTAATATGATTAGTTAACACTTATGACCTTAGCACATTTTCTAATTCCTCTTGTTACTGCCTGTTGAACTATCTTTCCAAGCTTCTGTTACCTGCCACCTGCCACAGAATGTTACCTGCCACAGAATGAAATCCTCCACCAAGGATAACTGTGGCAAAAGGAGGAAGAAGGACACAATGTAGGAAATAAAAATGCTGTCCCCCATGCTGTTCTCAGGGAAATATTAAAAATACACTAAATGATATTGAAAAAGTCTTTACGTTTCAAAATACTAGAAGTCAGATCATTGGGCAGTTTCAAAATTAGGTAATTCTCTACAAAAATATATGCAAATCACTGAGTAGGAAAGTACTCAAACAATAGCATAATCCCACAAAAGACAAAATGTAAATTTTAAATTGAATATGTAAATCACTCCAGTCTAAACCATACCTTGAGAGACTGGTACCATGAGTGACTATCATCATGGGGTTCTTGCCAATAACACCAGCTTCTACCTGGCTCAAAGAACACAAAGCACTGATGAGTTGTATACTGTTGATTGTAAAAATATTCTGGGAAATTATTAAACTTAATATAAAGTAAATTCATTTGTTTAAATTTCATTTGTTTACTAGAGGTTATTTTCAGACACCCAGATTAAAGTTTAGAACAGAATATCCCAACGTCTAGAACTTGTTGGATTTCAGCTCACATTGTTCTCTAACCATATTATCTGGTGCGATGGTGAATGTAAAACATCTAGTGGGGACTGGGTGGGAGAAGACTTAAGACCTCATCATATGTTGGTTTCCCCCCATTTCTACACACTTTAAAGTCATTTTAAAGATGGACTTCCATGGAAACCATCAAACAACATAAGAGTACATCCAGTGGTTGCCCAAGGGACTTCATCTTTAAAATGTCTAGTGTGTAAAAATCAAGGTTTTTGGAGGCAGGGAGCAATTGACTCCAGAACTCCCCATTCACACTGAAATTACCAAAGGCACTTATTTTAAGGTGGGATGTTTTAAATTATTTTAATGACATGAAAGTTTAAGCATTCTTGTGGGAGGTCTTGTGGGAGGCCTTGATGCACCTTTTGTCACCACAAATCATCTTGCATGCAACTTTAACAATATTTTAATATATATATATATATTATTTTTAATTTAGGAAATGAATAATTTCAGCATATCACTACTTTGCTGTGCCTATATTTTTCCTTTTTGTAGATGTGGGATTTCTCAATGTGGACATAGCGTGTTACCATTTTTTTCTCTCCCCCCCCCCCCCTTTAAAAAGGATATATCGGAGTGCTCTTCTTCAAAATCCTTGAAGCAGTAACCAATATTTCATGAAGCGTTCATTTTAATTTTGGACTTTTGCAATTGTGAGGTTATTATTATTATTATTATTATTATTATTATTATTATTTTATGGGCAGAGACTACACTTCCTACTGTGACAGCTCAGTAAACAGAAGATTTGTCCAGAAATGGACAGACTCCGTTACGTGTGATGGGAGTAAATAAATTATCATTTTTTTTAAATGATAAGAAGACAATTCCCTCCACTTTCTGCTCCAAATGGGATTAGGTCCTTTGAGAGGCAGAATAAGTTCATTATATGCTCACGTATAAGTCTATAAATTTTAGTCAAAAAGCCTGCGTTGAATTATTAATGGATTGATGTGGGTACTGTGCCTTAACTCTTACCAAAAAAAAACCACCCCCTTCTCTAAGAAGATGATGAAATATGAGATCTTTGTCCATTCTGGGAGAACCTAAAAGAAGCACCAACCTTCTCTACTCTCTCCCCCCACCCGGTGGGGGGGGGATGGAGGTGGCAACTACAGCAGATGGCCCCCTGAGGTGGCATTTCTCCACAGAATAACTCAACTTATCCACGGATTATATCAAAAGTTGTAACTTGACCCAAAACATGACCTCAACTGATACATGAGGTTGACTTATACATGAGTATATACAATCATTTTTTTCGTGGGTGGGGATGGAAATAATAGATTTCAGCATTTTGTTTCGACCATATTATGATTGACAAAATAGGAGATGGTGCAAAATAATACTGAATCACATTTGTATTTAAGACTGGGTTTTAATTCTGAAAGAGAAGATCAGGTACAGAACTATCCACAATATAAACTTTATATGAGAACTGTCATGTATATAAATTTTATATTGGACAACCCTGTACATAGTATACTAGATCTGGGGGGAAAATAAGTTATGGTTGAAATCCCAAATGGACTAAAATTGAGTTTCATGGAGCTCACCATGGCTTATTTCTGAGTAGACAAATATAGAGTGGCACTAGAAGCAAAAAGGCTCATGGGTGATAATGCTTTCATCTTCTTTTTGTGGCTTTCTATACATGGTAACAAGGAAGAGATTTCTCTTATTGTTAGATCCAAGTTAGCACTTGGAGAGTGGGGCTTGCACAATGGTAGACTGCACACAAAACGTGGAGGTGTATGATGCTAACATTTTTAAAATGATATGCAAATAAGAATTGCTTAACCGTTAATTCCTATGCTGTAAAATTATATTATTTTCCCATTTTTAATGAATACAGTGACTGCAAAGGAGTTATATGTTCAAGCCATTTTTTTTAACTTATGGCAACCCTAGGGTGAACCTTTCACGGGGTTTTCTTGGCAGAATTTATCCTTAAAGTGTTTGCCCTATCCTTTCTTTGAGGTTAAGAGAGTGTGACTCTCCTAAGAGGTTTCCATGGCCAAGTAGGGATTCAAACTCTGGTCTTGCAGAATCCTAATCCAATACTCAAACCGTTGCATCACATTAGTTTATATTAAGGCGTTTATTTAATTAACTTTTTCTTTAAAAAAGTTATCGTTTCTAACTCCGCTTTGTTTTAATTTAGTATATGTTTGGGTTGCCTTGGATCCCACATTAGGAAAAGGTGGCTGCCAGGCATGTAGCCGGGGGGGGGGGGGGGGGTTCAGCCCCCCCCCGAAATTCTCATGGTGGTCCACGAGAAGGCCTTACTGGTACATTATTTAAACTGTTATGTTTATTCATATTATGATCTGATCACCATGCTCAATATATCCCATATGCATGGGGGTATTGGGGTAACGATACAAAAGGTTTGCTAGGGTAGACCCTCTTTCACTCAGACTCAGTCCCCCCCCCGAATCAAACTCAGCTCCCCCCAAAACAAAATCCTGGCTACGGGCCTGGTGGCTGCAATTTAAATAAGTTAATAAAAATAATTTGAAGCCCCTTGAAGCAATTAATTATTGTCATATTTACAGTTTTTTTAGAAGTTGGTGTTTACTTCCCCAACTCTCTAAATTACATTAAATTGTTGCTTTTTAAGTTACTGTAGAATGACATCCACATGCAATGTGCTACTGACATATGGTATCCAACACACACACACACACACCTTCCATCCATATCATGGTTATCTCATCATCTAAAAGAGAGCATGGGGAATAGCTTAAACTATGGGACTTTTCTTTTTCAAAACTTAATGATTAACAACCACATCCTTGTAAAACATTTCTCTCTTATCAAGTATTTATAAACTGATGAGAGTTGGGCTCTTAAAGACTGTGTGATTGAAATTCTAAGTTGGGTACACAGTTTCAATACATTTTAATATTTTTAATGTTTAATAGTTTTGATATTCTAAATTATTTGTTTTTAATTGTATACTTAAAAATATATTTGCATTGTTTTATTAGCATTGTCTTATACTTATTGTTAGGTGCCTTGACTTTCTGTATCAACGATAGGCTATATAAATAAATAAATACTTCTTCTCTTAATGACATTTTCAGCCACCTCCACAGCTAAAATGAGAACTATAGTAAAGAGATGGAGTTAACCATTTCTCCTCCCTGAGATCTCAAGTGCAGAGGAATATTTTCAAAGTTTCAGTTGGCTGTGGAAAAAAAAATTGGCACTATAATCAGGAGTTAACTTCTAAGTTTTGGCTGCAGCCAAGTAAACAGCACTCACCAGGGATGAAGCTAATCCAATACAGCAACAAAAATAGAGACGGCAACATGACCAAGGGCACCTGTATAGGTTACAGAGTGAATTCAGGACATAACTTTTTAAATAAAAAATGTTACATTGGACCCAGTCGTTTGTTGAAGGAGCTGAATGTCACACTGTGATCATTTCAGATCAATCAACAACCCCCTTAGGGAGAAGCAGCCAAGGCTTTCCCGTATACAGCAAGTAAAATTAATATCAAACTGACAGAACTATCCATTATAAAAGCAATTCTGTCATAACGCAGGTGCCTGTTAAGAGACATTATACATATCTTGGTTGGCTAACAGTTTATTTCGAAATAGGGAGAAAAACAGCCAAATACATATACATCAGAGTGGAGAATAGCATGTGGCCATCACACTAATTTTGTCACTTGAGGCAGAAAGCAAGATGCCCTCTCAAGTAGATCATGATGATAGTACAGTCGTGATGACCCCTACACTAAGGTTGCAGATAGATTCCTCCCCTGCAATTGAAGACACCAGGATTGAAAATATAGTGAAGAGTATGGGGCCAGGAAGACAATACTCTGCGCACATCCGCACAGTGTGGAAAGCATGCAAGCTCCTGGGTATTCGTGGAGGGTGTCAAACAAAGCCCCATGAAATCCCAAATGTTTTTGCCACAAAGCAGGAAAACTCTGCTTTGTGGCAAAATTATTTGTTAGTGAGAAAGAAGTGAGTCTCCTTGAAAGACCTGCATCTTTCCCGCTGTGGGCAGACTCTGCACTGCCACTTCAGAAGTCCTGGGACTTCTGAAGTGGCTGTCTGTGCAGCTGTCTTGCGTTTTCCAGGCTGAATCAGACCTGGGAAACACGAGAGGACWCTAACCCCACTCCTTCAAACCCTTCAACCTCATTTTAAAAATGAAAGAACTTACCTGGCCTCCATTAGTGAGGTTCTGGAGCTCTCCTGTTGCATAGGAATTGATGCATCAGGAGAAAAGGGGGGGGGGAGAAAAATCACTCCTTCTCCTGACGTGTCATTTCTACATACCAGGCAAGCATCCTCACAAGCTCTGAGGATGCTTGCCATAGATCCATAGGATACCTCACAACCTCTGAGGATGCTTGCCATAGATGCAGGTGAAATGTCAGGAGARAATGCTTCTAGAACATGGCCGTATAGCCCAAAAAGCCTACAACAACCCAGTGATTACGGCCATGAAAGCTTTCAAAAGACAGGATGCTTCCTGTCTTTTGCTGGAAGCTATTTTTTTTAGTGATGGCAGGGATATTTTGGCAGTTTTGCACTGGAGCTGCCCCAGAATTACTTCTCTGGTATGTGATGGGTGCTGTTGGGCTCTGTGGCAAAACTTCTAAAAATGTGCTATCTCTGCCAAAAAATAGCCCGTGTGAAGTGGCCCTAAGACCACGGCTGCATATTTCTGGGAAAGGCATTTAACAGCCATCATTTGAAACTCTATGGCACACCCTTTCAAGTGGTAAAAATTTCATTCATGGGTGGTTCATGGTCACAGAGATAGAGCAAATCCAAATTGTTTCCATCTTTAAAAAAAACAAACAACCCGGTACTTTCCACTCCTATTGGGCATTCAGGTGCTTCACAAGAGTTATCTAACCTTTAATTTTTAAAATATATTTTAAATCTCTCTAGCAAGCCTGAGCTCATTACTAATGCATCTCTCAGGGAAGGGAACTTTCAATCCTGTTTAAAAGAAGCATTAGTTATCCCACTGCTGAAAAAGCCCTCCCTAGAGCTCCTGGACCATAATAATTACAGACCAGTCTCCAACTTTCCTTTTTTCAGGCAAGGGGATTGAGAAGGCAGTCTTGAATGACACACACTTCCTTGACCCATTTCAAACTGGCTTTAAAACAGGATACAGAGTTAAGAATGCTATGGTCACCTTAATGGATGATCTCCATATTATCACTGACAAGGTGTGTGTGTCCCTGTTGGTGCTTCTAGACCTTACAATGCCATCGACCATGGTATCCTTCCGGAACACTTGGAGGATTCCAAGATTGTGGAGTAACCTGCCGGAAGAGATCCAGTACTCAATACTTCCATTTGATGACATCAGAAAAGCACTATTTTCATGCTAAGAATTAAATTGTGAATAAAAAGAATACTGTGTTGTCGAAGGCTTTCATGGCCGGAATCATTGGGTTGCTATGAGTTTTTCAGGCTGTATGGCCATGTTTCAGAAGCATTCTCTCCTGACCTTTCGCCCACATCTATAGCAGGCATCCTCAGAGGTTGTGAGGTCTGTTGGAAACTAGGCAAGTGGGGTTTATATATGTGTGGAATGTCCAGTGTGGGAGAAAGGACTCTTGTCTGCTAGAGGTACATGTACCTCACTTACTTCGTTTCCAACAGACTCCTCAACCTCTGACGATGTCTGCCATAGATGTGGGCAAAATATCAGGAGAGAATGCTTCTGGAACATGTCATATAGTTTGGAAAACTCACAGCAACCCAAATAGTATACTGTGTGAATTCATGGGCTATACACCATGACATATTGTACATCCTATTCATTTAATGCAGCCCTTGAGCCATGTGTAACCCCATGGGAGAATTCAATGATTTTCTTTGAGAAGGATGGTGGTGGAATTATTTAAAATATATGTTTTGTGCCCAAATGGTCCCTTCCTGCTCTAAGGCCATACTTTGCTCCTAAGGGGTAACCTAGGGGATGTGAGTGGGCTTTGGGGGCTAAGCAGCTTTTGGGAGGGATAGAAAAAAAGGAGATGGGAATGTGGCAATGGGGCTGCCCTCCTCTAATTATCTCCTGGTGGGCCAATAGAACTCCCCAAACCTGACCCCTTCCACACTCCTGTTCTAGTGTTCCTGTTGACATTTTATTTATTTATTTATGACATTTATATGCTGCCCTTCTCACTCCGAAGGGGACTCAATATATATATATATATACACACTCAATATATATATTGAGTCCCCTTCGGAGTGAGTTTTTATATATATATAAAAAATACACACACAGTATATTATATTATTAGCATAGTACAATATCAGTATTAAATATTACATTTTACAGAAATATGGAAAATTGGAGGCACTATTTCACTGGTAGTACTGAAGTCATACACAACTAATTGTTCAATTGGCGTCAAAATGTGGGATTGGCCCCACCTTGTGCTGCTTCTCTGCAGCAAAACATCTTTATCAGGTTTTGATATTATGTATTGGGGACAAACAATAAGACAAGATATTGCCTTCTGTTCTGTTTTCAGGCATTGAAAAACATCTGGATGGCCCCACATTTTCTTCTATACTACAGACATTGATTGTAGTGGGCCTTCAAGCTATTTCTGACTTAGGGCAACACTAAGGCGAACTTATTATGGGATTTTCTCTAGCTGAGAGGGTTTCTGTGGCTAAATCGGGAATAGCCCAATACTCAAACGATATTGCTAAAGATTATCTCTGCTTGTTGTTGTTCATGTGTTCAATCACTTCTGACCCTTCGTGACCTCATGGACCAGCCCACGCCAGAGTTCCCTGTCGGACATTACCACCCCCAGCTCCTTCAAGGTCAAGCCACTCACTTCAAGAATAACATCCATCCATCTTGCCCTTGGTTGGCACTTATTCCTTTTTCCTTCCATTTTCCCTAGCATAATTGTCTTCTCTAAGCTTTCCTGTCTTCTCATGATGTGGCCAAAGTACTTCATCTTGGCCTCTACTATCCTGCCCTCCAATGAGCAATTGGGCTTTATTTCCTGAAGTATGGACTGGTTGGATCTCCTGGCGGTCCAAGGCACTCTCAGAACTTTCCTCCAACACTACAGTTCAAAAGCATCTATCTTCCTTCGCTCAGTCTTCCTTATGGTCCAGCTCTCACATCTGTAGGTGACTAGGGGGAATACCATTGCTTTAACTATGCGGATCTTCGTTGCCAGTGTGATGTCTCTACTCTTCACTATTTTGTTGAGATTGGTCATTGCTCTCCTCCCAAGAAGTAAGCGTCTTTTGATTTCCTGGCTGCAGTCTTTGCACCTAGAAATACAGAGACTGTCATGGCCTCCACGTTATCTCCCTTTATTTGCCAGTTATCAATCAGTCTGGTTGCCGTAATCTTGGCTTTTTTAATGCTCAACTTCAACCCAGCTTTTGCACTTTCTTCTTTCACCTTGATTAGAAGGCTCCTCAGTTCCTCCTCCCTTTTGGCCATCAAAGTGGTATCATCTGCATATCTCAGCTTAGCCATCCTTTTCTCCTTCTCCAATGTTGCTTCAAATAATATCAGCTGAGGCTACCGCACGACTTCTGTCCAGGAGCAATTGCCAGCTGTACCTCCTTCCTGTTGTTTTGCTTCTGTGCTGTGATTCGCAAGGAGGAACTGAATTCTGTTTCCACTTAACTGTGGCACTTCATGGTGTGCCCAGTTGTATTGGTAGGGCTGCCTGCCCAGACATACCTTGATACATGCAATTCTACTCTTTTTGAGGCTGCCAAATGTGTTCTCTCTCTCTCGCTCACTCTCACTCGGTGCGTCTGTGTGTGTATGTCTGTGTGTGTTATTGTTCTGGGCAGCCCATGCCATTGGCATGGGCAATGCCTTGCGATTAGAATTACAAGATCAGACATAAAGGTCATTTTCCATTTTAACAAAAAGCTTCAAGGAGAGAAAGAAATACAGAAAGAGGGAGGGAGAGGTGGGTGTGTATGGAGAGATGAAGAGAAGTGGAAGCCGAATTCATATTTGGAAAATGGGAAAATATGTTTAGAATGTTTTGTTGGGGAGTGGGGAAGAGGAAAAACAAAAGTCCCTGGCCAAATAGTTTCTTCCATTCTGTGGCTGGCAAGTCGCAGAGGGTTCTCTTCCAGAATGTCTGCAACTGAATGAATCACACCATGCTCTTGGGATCTCTTGCAACCACATTCATTATTCGACACAGGGCATCAGACATCACCTGTAGATGAAGGGAGTGGAAAACTTTGCCGTTTCTAAAGCTCACCTCATTATACCACAACTCACAATTAGCCATGTGTATGCATTTAATAGCTCCCAAGAGAATGTGTTTGCATGAGACTAAAAAAGTTGAGCATGCTTCAACAGTTCACAACATTACTGGCTGTTGACAGTGAGGCTGTTTTGGAGATTAACATACGAACTAGATTTTTAAAGAGGTCATGGCCAACAATATAGATTTTTAGGGGGGGGGGGAACAATGAAGGCTATTTGCACAGCCCCACTATATAGATCAGGGGTCCTCAAACTAAGGGGTTGGATACAGCCCTCCAAGGTTATTTACCTGGCCCTCACTCAGGGTCAACCTAAGTCTGAAATGACTTGAAAGCACACAACAACAACAACAATCCTATCTCATCAGCCAAAAGCAGGTCCACACTTCCCATTGAAATACGAATAAGTTTATATTTGTTAAAATTGTCTTTCATTTTAATTATTCTATTGTTTTTAAGTGGTTTTTTTTTTGCATTATAAATAAGATGTGTGCATGGGAATTCATTCATTTTTTTTTCAAATTATAATCCGGCCCTCCAACACTTTGAGGGACTGTGACATGGCCGTCTGTTTAAAAAGTTTGAGGACCCATGAACTAGAATATACATTCTGTTCTATTTGATTTTGTCCTATTCGGTTTTGATTTGCATCACCAATATTATAATATCCTCCTATGACTATTCACCGAGAAGAAAGTCTAATGCAACTTAATGGTAAGCATGCATAGGATTACAGCGTTAGCAAATACTTCATTCCAGGAAAAAAGGCATCATGTAAACATTCCCTCACATCTCTTCTTTCTTCCACAGATGTTCAATGAAAAAGTAGGGCGTTAATGGCATCTTTCAGGCTTATTTTTGTATAGCATGCATGTCACAATATTTCGGCAAGCCCATCAACTCAAATGAACCAGTCTAAGCATTAGATTACGACCCGACTCCACCACAAAACCTTTTGGGTGACCTTGAGTATGTCATATTCTCCAAGGCCATGCCAGGAAATTCTGTGATAGATTCACCTTAGGGTTACTATAGGCTGGAAATGTTGTGAGGACACAAAACAACAATACGCTCAAATACGTTCTGCTGAAATGAAATTTGACTGCTATGTAGGTATGGGCAAAGACTGTCCTAATATTTGGGCTCTCTGTGGGGTATGGGATAGCTATGCTTCTCTCATGAAAAGCCCCTGTACTTCAGAAATTACCACTGCATAAGGAGCCCCCGGTGGCGCAGTGGGTTAAAGCGCTGAGCTGCTGAGCTTGTTGACCAAAAGGTCACAGGTTCGAATCTGGGGAGCGGTGTAAGCTTCCGCTGTCAGCCCCAGCTTCTGCCAACCTAGCAGTTCGAAAATATGCAAATGTAAGTAGATCAATAGGTACCGCTCCGGCGGGAAGGTAACGGCGCTCCATGTAGTCATGCTGGCCACATGACCTAGGAGGTGTCTACGGACAACGCCGGCTCTTCGGCTTAGAAATGGAGATGAGCACCACACCCTAGAGTCGGACATGACTGGACTTCATGTCAGGGGAAAACCTTTACCTTTACCTAAGGAAAAATTGCACAGAGAAGTTCACACAACTCTGCACTAGCATAACAAGAAAACTGTAATGCCCCATCTGATGGCCAGATTTTGTCATTATGTCACAGTGTTATGTCAGTATGGTGTTGTTCATTGTATAATCCAAGCCCCAGGTATCGGATTGCTATAAAGATACTGGGAGCCCCTGGTGGTGCAGTGGGTTAAACCGCTGAGCTGCTGAACTTGCTAATTCAAAGGCTGCAGATTCCAATCTGGGGAGTGGCGTGAGCTCCTGATGTTAGCCCCAGCTTCTGACAACCTAGCAGTTCGAAAACATGCAAATGTGAGTAGATCAATAGGTACCGCTCTGGCGGGAAGGTAACGGTGCTCCATGCAGTCATGCTGATCACATGACCTTGGAGGTGTCTACGGACAACGCTGGGTTCTCAGTTTAGAAATGGAGATGAGCACCACCCTCCAGAGTTGGACACGACTAGACTTAATGTCAGGGGAAAACCTTTACTTTTACCTATAAAGATAGCAACAGACAATGGTTTGAATCATATTGTTACTTTCCATGGAGATTTATCTATGTGTTGACTTACCATTCAATAACTGAATCAATAGGTCCACTCTATCTGAGACTGGCCAATAGGAAGTTAGACCATTGCATTGTCTTTCTTTTTCTTTGAAAGATCTAATCATGGTAATCCGTTTAGGTGGATTATTTAATCTATAAGGGGAGGTGGATTTTAATCCATAGACTCTTGTACTTAAAGAAAAGAAAAATAAGCAGTACCCTAGAAGGTGCTAGCAGATCCCATTAGTTTTCCCCTGAATTCCTTGAATTTTAACTTTTGAAAAGCATACTGTATGCTATGCTAATGCACAACACATTATATGCAGCCATGCCAAGGATGATAATTAGATTGTGCATGCCATGTAGCCAGATGGAAAATTATAAATAGTACTTAAGGGAAAAAAAAACCATTTAAAATTGATAGTAAATCATGACAGCAAACACATAGTCATTTTTAGGGTGTTGATGAAATTTTGTTTCATTTTTTTTCTCTTGAAATTAGCAATCCCATTTTCCCTGGACAAAATATACTTGTTACTTGGTAGCCATGGGGAAGGGGAGTGTGGGCCAAGGGCATGTCTAGCTTGAAGAAGAGAAGGCTGAGAGGAAACATGAATATGTGAGAGGAAGTCATAGGGAGGAGGGAGCAAGCTTGTTTTCTGCTGCCCTGGAGACTAGGACGCAGAACAATGGCTTCAAACTACAAGAAAGGAGATTCCATCTGAACATTAGAAAGAACTTCCTGACTGCGAGAGCTGTTCAGCAGTGGAACTCTTTGCCCCAGAGTGTGGTGGAGGCTCCTTCTTTGGAGGCTTTTAAGCAGAGGCTGGATGGCCATCTGTCGGGGGTGCTTTGAATGCAATTTTCCTGGTCCTTGGCAGGGGGTTAGACTGGATGGCCCATGAGGTCTCTTCCAACTCTATGATTCTATGATTCTAAGGGCAGAGTTAAAAGAATGTCTGTCCAGATATCCCGTTCAACCCCATATCCACTCTCCTCAAAGTAACCAATGGACAAAAGATGGGAACAGATAGCTGAAATCCTGTGCCAAACATATAGCTATAATGTTGCAGCTATGTTTTAGCCTCCCTTCTGACCCCTGAAACCTACCTTAAAAGCCAGTCAGCCATCTGAAGTGATGGAAATCTGAATCACCATTGAGTGGGGTGCTGCAAGATGATGTGACTATTCCCCTCTCACCAGCAAGTGTTGCTACTTAGATGAGTCATGACAGATCCCTGCAAGGGTCTCTGGTTCTTCTCTCTCCACCATTGGTCACTGGTTAGAAAGGGATGGCAGCTTCATCCTGCAGTGCCCTGCTCAACAGCAACAGAGACCTCCATTATTTCCTTTAATTGATGAGTTCCTAAGGTGAGTATAAGAGTCATTCACATGCGTGGCAATTACATATGAAAATACAAAGCAATTATGCTGTCCGAAGTCTATGTTAGGATATTCAGCACTGTCATAAAAATCCTAATTGCTTATAAGAATGCAAACAGTTATGATGTCCCAAGTTTATTTTAGGGTTTTCACCATTGGCAGGTTGCATTGTACCATGGTGATGACAACAGAAGGACACGTATATCCTATAGCAGAGGTCCTCAAACTAAGGCCTCGGGGCCGTATACGGCCCTCCAAGGCCATTTACCCAGCCCTCACTTGAAAGCACACAACAACAACAATCCTATCTCATCAGCCAAAAGCAGGCCCACGCTTCCTATTGAGATACTAATAAGTTTATATTTGTTAAAACTGTTCTTCATTTTAATTATTGTACTATTTTAAAGTGTTTTTTTCCACTACAAATAAGATATGTCCAGCATGCATAAAAATTCATTCACTTCTTTTTCCAAATTATAATCCGGCCCTCCAAGAGTTTAAGAGACTGTGACCTGGCCCTCTGTTTAAAAAGTTTGAGGACCCTGTCCTATAGTAACAACCCTTTCTTCTGTTACTTATTTTCTGCTATGTCTTCTGCTTTACCTATGGCCAAATAGGAATTATACAACGAAATTGAATTTAGGAAATCATACCTGGTTTAGGATATTGTAGATAACTAAATATTGGTAGTCAGATTAGAGCAGATCATTGAGGAAGGTAGAGGAATGACCCAAGATGAATCCACATCTGGAGAGAGATCTCAGAGTAGAATAGAGTAAATGGTAAGAGAGGCCAGGCTTTAGCACAGCAGGTTAACTGCCAGCTGCAGAAAATCTTGCCAGTCGAAAGGTTGACAGCTCATGCCTGGGTCGGGGTGAGCGCCCAACCATCAGCCCAGCTTCTGCTCACCTAGCAGATCAAAACCAATAATGTGAGTAGATAAATAGGTACCACTTTAAGCGGGAAGGTAATAAAAGGTGCCTATAAGGACATCCCGACAATTCGATACAGAGGAGCTCCTCAGCATGGAAGATGGAGTGACAGCAACCCCCCCCCCCCAATGGCCAGAGTTGAGCACAGCCTCCAGATGCCAGAGATGGATAAAGATGGGAAAAGCGTATGTTTATGTACTGTCTGTCCTTGTGAATTGTACAACATTGAATGTTTGCCATATATGTGTTCTGTAATTCACCCTAAGTCCCTTCGGGAGATAGAGCGGAATATAAATAAAGTATATTATTATTATTATTATTATTATTATTATTATTATTATTAACAACAACAACAACATCAACAACAACAACAACAAATTTATTACCCATCTCTCCCTATGGCTCAAGGGGGAATACAATGTAATTAAAACAAGAGATAAAACTGGATGGATGGAGTAGCCTCCCTCCAGAGGACCCCAGTGTTCGAGAAAGATTGTATGGGAAAAGGCAATCCTGTAGGTGACCTGGACCCAAACCATGGAGGGCTTTAAAGGTCAAAACCAAAACTTTGTACTTTGCCTGGAAACTATTTGGAAACCAGTGGAATGACTTTAATGCAGGGATGGTGTGCTCATTTCTGGATGTTCCTGTGACCAATCTGGCTTCTGTGTTTCAAACTAATTGGAGTTTCCAACAGGTGAATATATTCTGGAACACTGAACAAAGCAATAGTTAGAAGGCATGCCCATTTTGATCCTCCCACTGAATCTGGCAAGAACTAGATCATATTAAAAACTTGGATGTTTATCAGTCACTATGTTCTAAAAGAAGTACCTTATAACCCTTCATTTTGGAATACAGATCATTTTAAAAATAGATTATTAGTAGAATGAATTGGGAGGAAAATACTGTTAAAAATATAGGAGACTATTAAAAAGCAAAGAGACCTTTATAAAAATACCACACATGCCATGGCTCTCAAATATGATTTCCTATGTCCTGTGTTTTGTAAAAAGCTTGATGATATTACAACATTCTGTCACCTGGCAAACTCAGATTGAAGGGAGGAGGACCATTTTTTTCAGACTTAGAAGCTAACCGAAATTGGTACCCATTTTCTGATGAGAAAGCTAGGCTATTTCAGGTTACTACTTCCCATTTTGCAAGATTTGGCACTTTCCCCTCTTTTTTCCATCAGGTTTTAAGAAAATGGTGCCATCCCTCTTCCTGTTATAAGATTCTTGACTCATGTTCCAAGCACTATGCCATTCAAAGGCCCTGTGAGTGGTCAGGGAACATCAAAGCAAGATTACACATGGAAAAATGGCATCAGAGTACACATGGAAAGCTTTTAGGACATCACGCACAGGGAGGTCTGCAAGAACTTTATTATCTCTCTTAAGAAAAATAACACAAAATGCGTGACTCCACCCAAAAGGACAACTTATTTATTGACCGATTTATTATATTTTTGAACTTCTCAATAGCCAAAGAGCTGTGGGTGGTGAGGCAATTTCAAAATAATAAATATAAGTAAGTAGCTCCATCTAGTCTATTGCCACCTAGTGAGCGCATCATACAATGACGCTATCCACAAGAAGAGCCAGTTTAGTTCCCCAAACAATTTTCTTCAGGCCAGTCACCAGCTACTTGAGACAAGTCAGTGAAAGTTTACATTACTTCATGTTAAAGATCTAGATCTTTTTTAAAAGCCCTATTTTCTTTTAAAATGAAGTAATCCTTATTTCCAAAATGAAGTGTCTGATGTAATTGCTGTGCTTTAAAAAAGCACAGACATGATGAAACATGGCAGTGCCACATTACCCATGTGCTAAATGTATGCATTTAAATAGGATCAAGCTGCATAATAAATAACCCAGCGTTAGTATGAAAGTCTGAAGGACTGTGAGAGTCAATGCTCATTGGTGAGAGTCACCATTTTCTGACTCTTCCTATGTAGTCTTCAAAGACATTTATAATGGTGTTAATAGGCTCAAAAACGGCTTTGTGAATTTTGAAAATTTTTGATACTACAATAACTTCTACAGGTAAACATTCTTGGAAAATACAATCGGGGGAAAGAAAGATAGTGTGGGTCAGAATGGAATGGTGTCTGTCAGGCCCGTAGCCAGGATTTGGGGGGGGGGGGGGGGGGGCTGAGTCTGAGTGAAAGAGGGTCTAGCCTAGCAAACCTTTGTATCATTACCCCAATACCCCCATGCATATGGGATATATTGAGTATGGTGATCAGATCATGATATGAATAAACATAACAGTTTAAATAATGCACCAGTAAGGCCTTTTCGCAAACCACCATGAGAATTTCGGGGGGGGGGTGAAGCCCCTCAAGCCCCCCCCCCTCCGGCTACATGGCTGCTACAATCAGTTTAACTGCCAATCACCACAAATTAGGAGAAAACAGGGCGCGTCCACACAGGGTCTTGAACAATGCACAGTTGAGTTTCTTAAACCCGATGGCTGTGTGGAAGTCCCACACCTTTCCCCACAACATCTGCACATTTTTTGGGGGGGGGGTCGCGATAGGGTTAAACCCACCCCACCCCCCCCCCCTTCCATTTATTCCCCCCCCCCCCCCCCCCCCCCCCCCCCACCCCCCCCCCCCCCCCCCCCCCCCCCCCCCCCCCCCCACCCCGCCCCCCCCCCCCCCCCCTCCAGATGCCCTGCAGCACCTTCAGACAGGGCTCCTGGATACAACCCCCCCCCCAGAAAATACCAGATTACCATTAGGCCATCGTTTGGACCCCCATGTAAAGACACAGGAGAGTGCACATTTTAGACAATGTCTGGATTTGCCCTATAAGGGATTTTTTTTCTTAACTCTAAGGTCCTTTTTACACTGCCATATAAAATTAAGATTATCTGCTCTGAACTGGATTATATAGCAGTGTAGAGTCATATAATCCAGTTCAAAGGAGATAATGTTTTATTTTAGTGTTCTATGTGTTATCATATCAGCAGAACATTTAACTTCATTTGAAACTCACAATATTTTCTGTGTATAAGCAAACTATTTTATTCAGTGTGGCTGTATCTTGTTTAGGATATACAACAAACATGAGCAAACTTCAGTCCTCTAGGTGTTTTGAACTTCAGCTTCGAGAAATCCCAACCAGTTGACTGGTTGTTAGGAACTTTGGGAGTTGAAGTCCAACACACCTGGAGGGGCGTAGTTTGCCCATGCCTGATATACAGTCACTTTCAAAAGCCAGTGTGGTATGGTGGTTTGAGCATTGGACTAGAACAGTGTTTCCTAATCTTTGGTCCTCCAGGTGTTTGGGACTTCAACTCACAAAAATCCTGGCTAGTTTACCAGCTGTTAGGAATTGTAGGAGTTGCAGTCCAAAAACCTGGAGGACCAAAGGTTGGAAAACATTGAATTAGAACTTTGGAGACAAGGGGTTTAATTTCCCAGTTGGCCATGAAAACCCACTGAGTGACATTAGGCTGTCACACTCATTTAGCCCCAGAAAACCCCTTAGGGTCACCATGTCAGAAATAACTCAAAGGCACACATGGTCAATATTTTTCCCCAAAACTTTTATCCATCCCTACTTTGAATGCCTAACTCTTTAAAATTGGAATTTGCATCCATTAGCATATAACTCCATGTTAATGTTGAATTTCTGCTCTCATTTTTAACACTTATATGACAAGCAGGTACAGTATGGTCTTTCTTCTCAACTTTGTGCTATCATTTGGAGCTGGTAAATGCCAATAAGGAGCATTTCAATTCAGTTTATTTCTGAATAATTTGCCAATATTTGCAATGATCATGTTTTGAATGCAAAGAACAAAAGGTTAAAAAACAAACAAACCAGAATGCAGAGAAAGTGAAATGGGAAGTTTTCCCATCATAATGGAAAGTGCTAAGGTGTCTGCTTGCACTAAAAGTCTTGGGTTGGATAACTTACATGGTTATGACTGCTCAGCATTTCCGATCTGTCTTACAGCCACCTGCTTAGTTTCTTAACTATAAATCCTTGTTTGTTTGGGGTGGATTAGCAGGGTACACTGAGCCGCTAGATGGTCTAAGAAAGAGTGGAATGTGTGATCTCCACATATGGACTAATGAAGTGCAACAGAGAAAAGGCCAGAGGCAGGGATCATGCTTGGGAACAACTACAAAATGTTTTATTATGAGTGAGTAGGCGTCTTGGAACCTGATACCTCCCATTATTTCATCTATTTTTAACATACAACTCTCCCCTTACCCTTGCCCAAACTGGAAATGTTACAGAAAAGGGGAATCTCAAAGACCAAAGAAAAGGTATATATAAAAACCAGATGATGACAATCAGCAGATTCCACAATCTGGTGTGAATGAAAGGGAAAATAAGTATTTTGTTTGGTTTTAGAAGTTTAATAGCTTGGATTATCACCAGTTTGGGGGATAGAGGAGGCGGATTGAAAGGAAGCATGGGAAAAAGAGTAGGGAAGGCCAAGATGGAATGGAAGGGTCACAGCTGGCCTTACTCTCAGGTGAAGTAAAATGGCTACCCTGTATTGCAGATACTATGAAGTGTATCCCATTCTAGTAATTGCAGAAGTTGGTATTACCTTTCTAACTTGATACCAGCATGACCCCCTACTTGAACATTGCTTCACTGCAACAACCTTCTATTCCAAAGCCATTCAATTGCTGGTGAATCATAGAGGGAATGGGAAAAGCATGCAGCTATGTCTCCACAATGAGATATTGAATGACCTCTGGAGACCCCAGTGGATCTTGGCATAATTTTGTATCTGTCTATGTTGATATAGCTAGACGCTTCTGTCACCAGTCACAGAATAGCCATGCAGAGAGGACATCACAGTTATCACAGTTATGATGAGAGAAAGCCTCACTACCTCTTGCCATAGATGCAGGCGAACTGTCAGGAGAGAATGCCTCTAGAACATGGCCATATAGCCCGAAAAAGCCTACAATAACCTAGTGATTCCAGCCATAAAAGCCTTCAACAAGCCATAGTATTGTTCCATGAAACTTTGGTGCTACTTTCATTCATGTAGGATCTTAGTTATAGTGTGTGTGCATGTGTGTGTGTGTTGGGGGGGGGGGGATTGTGAATCATATGTTTGCCCTGCTTCTCCTCAAGAGATCCCCTTTCAGGTGCCAGGAGGGCTGCTATGTATCATCAGGGTTGAAGAAAAATTCACTTGGATTTTGTACATGCAGGGGCAACATCCTTTTCCTTCCCATAGGCAGCAAAATGTCTTGAACTGGACCCGAGCATGGTTTCCCTAGTGGAATGTGTGGAATGTGTAGGACCTTGGATACAGGCCATGAAATGTTCTTGTAAGGAGGGATTTGGACTACACAGTGAAAGTCACGCCAATCAAAAGGTAGAGGATGAGATATCACAGGTGAATGTGTTGGAGATGCAATTAAACATAGCAGAGTCTTCTTCCTTTTTACCCTGCAATACCCTCTACCCCCTCAGGACTGAGACTTTGGACCTTATTCCATGTAAGCCTCCCCTCCCACGGAGTCCCATGGAGGTCATTTCATGCTACTGCTACTTCTGGTGGCTGCCTGTGGGAATCCGTCTTGCCAGAGTGCGAACATGTAGAGAAGACTCTGTTTTCAGGATGTTTCCTTCAACTCCCCTCCCCCCCCAACCATAAAATGGACCATCCTTCTCTCTCTAGCGTCCCTTAGTGGCCTCCACCCAGATAATGGAACAGTACCAAATTTCCAGGATAATGGAACAGTACCAATTTTCCAGTACTCTTCCAGCAGCGCACAATTCTAATTACTTGGATAACAACAACAACAACAACAACAACAACAACAACTGCAAAGACCGTGGCACAAGCCAGTCAAGGTGGTCCCAGTGGTGATTGGAACACTGAGTGCAGTGCCTAAAGACTTTGGCCTGCACTTAATCACAATCGGCATTGACAAGATTGCCAGCTGCCAGCTGCAGAAGGCTACCTTACTGGGATCTGTACACATTATTCACTGATACATCACACAGTCCTAGACACTTGGGAAGTGTCCGACGTGTGATCCAATACAACAGCCAGCAGAGTGTCTGCTGTGGACTCATCTTGTTGTGTTTCAAATGAGAACAACAACAACAACATCAACTTTATTTATATACCTCTCTATCTCCCCTAGGGGACTCGGCAGTTTCCAATTGAGACGTTTGCCTTCTACTTCCCCTTTTCCAATTTCTTCTCTCTCTTACCAGCTTTCTCTCTTTTTAATCAGCACTGCTTCTGCTTTCCGCAGCGCTCTTGCTTCAGTGGGTGAAATGGGTTTTTCTGCACAGCAGTAGATTGGACTGGATGGCCCTTGTGGTCTCTTCCAGCTCAATGATTCTACGATTCCATGGAATGCTTTGGATGGTTGATTGGAGCTATGAAACCTTTTCCTAACCTGATCGTTTCATGATATGTTGGTCTTCCATCATCCTCAGGCAGTAGTTGTACTGTAGGCTTAAGTCCACCCCAAAATTTTCCAGACTGGGGGGAGACTACTTTGAAAGGACACAAAGAACACTCTTGAAAGTGCCAATAACAGAACTTGCCCCTAGAATCATATTTTGGGAGAACGGCAGGCAGTTAGGCAGGCAAAATAAAGGAGAGGAGAAGAAAGAAAGGAAAGATACCTGCAGCAGCATCAATACAGATTACTTAAAACAAGAAAAGAGTTCTTCCCTGAAGGATGTGTGTGCATCAGCAGAATAAATGCAGTTTGACATCATTTGAACTGTTATGGCTCAATTACATGTATTCATAGGAGTTGTAGTTTACTAAAGAAAGCTAAATGCCTTGTAAAAACTACAACTCCATGGTTCCATTGCATTGAATCATGGAAGTTGGTATCATTCTAATTTTTCAGCTGCTTCTGAAAGCAAAGGTATCAGAATCCCAGCCACTTAGATAGGCAGTGTTGGATCCAGGTTTTTTGGATTTCAAATTATCAGGTTAGGGATACTCAACCTCTAAGTGCTATTGTCTGTAGTTATCACACTTAATATATATGAGATTTCCTTATTGTTTTTCCCATACTGGCTGAAGATAATGCTATGTTACAGGCATTTTTTCCTCAAGTACTTTGCACAGAAATGCACAAATTTACAATTATGAGAGTGTTAACAGGCCTTGCTGTTTTAACATATGGTCATTATTACGATGATCAAGGTGCTTGGTTGTGGCTAAGTTGTAAAGATAGGGCTGAGTTGTATGTTTACATTGTAGAAACAACTTTGCCTTAAACAAAATTACTTGTACAAGTTGTAGCCAAGCACCTTGAATCCAAGAACTTCTGGGTGGCCATAAACTCAACCACGTTAATGAGACCTTTCTGTCAAATTAGTTTATGGCTGCTGGTTGTTGCTGAACAGCTGTTCCTAAGAATTTGAAATTCTTCTATAGAGGGGGGGGGGGGAAGAGAGAGATTAGAAAAGGTGAACATGAAAAGCTGGGATTAAACAAGAGACGACTTTTTGCAAGGGCATAGCATGCCAAGTATGTAGACTAGTGTGGATGATTTTCAACTATTCCTCAAGGGCAAGGGATGTGTGAGTCTCCAGATGCTGCTGAAATGAAACTCCAAGCCAGTATATGCCACAGTGTAGGGTGGTGGGAATTACAGTCCAACACACCTTAGAGCAGGGGTCCTCAAACTAAGGCCCGAGGGCCGGATACAGCCCTCCAAGGTCATTTACCCGGCCCTCACTTAGGGTCAACCTAAGTCTGAAACTACTTGAAAGCAAACAACAACAACAACAACAGTCCAATCTCCTTAGCCAAAAGCAGCCCCACACTTCCCACTGAAATACTAATAAGTTTTATATTTGTTAAAATTGTTCTTCATTTTAATTATAAGTGTTTTTTGCACTACCAATAAGATATGTGCAGTGTGCATAAGAATTCATTCATTTTTTTTCCAAATTATAATCCGGCCCTCCAACAGTTTGAGGGACAGTGACCTGGCCCTCTGTTTTAAAAGTTTGAGGTCCCCTGCCTTAGAAGGTCCACGCATGCCATCCAAACCCTTCTGATAGTACATCCTAGGAATTTGGCATGGACAGCCAGCCAAAATGTTCTGCAGGGACATCCTGAAGCTTAACTTGAAAGACTGTCCATCCCTGTCACAAGGAGATGGGGGTGGGGGGAGGCTCATTGGAATTGCAGAGTCTTCCCTAAATCTTGACAGACTGTTGTTGTTTCTCCCAGCCTTGTGAGTGTCAGCTATCCCTGATGCAAGTGAAATGTTACTTTAAATTACCTTCCCATGTTCTAGGTCTGCATGAGCACCAAACACACCCACACTGGCCTTTTGGACAGATATTATGAGAGCAGAGCAAACAAGACAGAGAAATTTAACTATAGTCATCCTCCATACTTGCAGGTTCTGTAGCCATGGATTCTACCCTCAACAGCTTGAAAAATATTTTTTTTAAAGTTCAAAAAGCAAATATTGATTTTTCCATTTTATACAAGGGACACCATTTTGCAACACCATAATAAAAATGTGATAAAAATAATAAAATAATATCTATATATATAAAAATGTAATGTTCGTTTGTGGGATTAACAGAACTCAAAAACCACTGGATGGATTGCCACCAAATTTGGACACAAGACACCTAACACCCCAATGTATGTCCTTCACTCAAAAAAAAAAAGATTTCGTCTTTTGGGAGTTGTAGTTTCTGGGATTTATAGTTCACCTACAATCAAAGAGCATTCTGAACCCCACCAATGATGGAATTGAACCAAACTTGGCACTCAGTTCTCCCATTATCAACAGAAAATACTGGAAGGGTTTGGTGGGCAGTGTCCTTTAGTTTTGGAGTTGTAGTACACCTACATCCAGAGAACACTGTGTACTCAAACAATGATGGATCTGGACCAAACCTGGCACGAATACTCAATATGCCCAAATGTGAACACTGGTGGAGTTTGGGGAAAATAGAATCTTGACATTTGGGAGTTGTAGTTGCTGGGATTTATAGTTTGCCTACAATCACAGAGAATTCTGAACCCCACCAATGATAGAATTGGGCCAAACCTCCCACACAGAACCACCAGAGTGGGCCACAGCAGCGCGTGGCAGGGGACAGCTAGTAAAATAATAAAATGATATAAAATAATAATAAAATAATATAATGATATAATGATATAAAATAATAAAAATAATGTAAACTAATAATATATTTCCCTCCTTCAATGTAGAAGGGAGGCACATAGTGAACAGTGGAAAGGTTCTGGAAGGGATATAGTTCATAGTAATAATGTGTAGTAATAATGCTTCCTCCCTTTTCCTCAAGCTTCAGCCTGAGGAAGGCAGCAATATATATGTTTAGCAGTTTTATCTTTTATGTACACCAACTGGACAAGTTTTCAAATCTATTTATTCCACTTCGCAGTAGATTGGGAGACTGGGCCAATATATCTCTTGGCAAGTGTCGTCTCTCCACTAACAGTTAACAGGTGTCCCATAGGACAAGTTTTGTAGTCCAGACATTTTTTCCATTCCCACCTTGCTCCTAATCTATATATATATAAATGGTCTTGTCGTCGTGAGTACCTTAAAAACAAAAACAAAAAAACGAAGGGCCAAAACACACCAAATTTGGCAACAAAATGTCTCACAATGCAAGGTGTGACCAACAATAATAAAAAACAAAAAAGAACTTACAAATCCTAAAAAAGGAGAAGATGCTACTGGGCATGAATGGTGTGTGTGTGTGTGCACACACACACAGGAGAGCTCCACGTGGCAGAGCCTGTGCCAGCAACTCCTTCTAGGCTGCCTGGAGGCAGCCTCGGCTCCTCACGGTTGTCCTGGAGAGGAAAGCCATGCACCAGCCTGAGCAAGGGAGCTGGAGGCAGAGGGGCCTCTTCTTACTCCTTCTCCCTCGCTCCCTCGGGAGTAGAGATTGGGGATCAGTACTCATCGGCCACAGAGGCAAAACATTATTTATTTATAAAATGATTTTTTTAAAAACTATTTTCATTACTCTGTTAAAGAATGAACACTTATGTTCCATTGTACTGCTCTTTCCCAGTGAGCTGTGCTGATTAGAGCAAAAAGTGGTACACTTTGCCTTCTTACAGTTCAACTTCCATCATTATTCACAACTCTATACTGGGGCTTACAGTTGAAAGGGCCATGCAGTCCACATGATACTTCACCTTGTTGATGGGAAGCTTCCCACCGGAGTGGAAATCATCTATCGGACAGATGGCAAGCTATATAACCTCAGTAGACTGAAAGCCAAAACCAAGGTTAGAACAACAGCTATTATAGAAACTCCAGTATGCTGATGACGTCATCTGTGCGCATTCAGAAGAAGACCTACAAGCCACTCTAAACACCTTTGCAGAAGCATATGAGAAGCTCGGCCTGTCATTAAACATTGAGAAAACCAAAGTGCTCTTCCAGCAGTCACCGGCTAATCCCTCTCCATTGCCAGAAATACAGCTTAATGGTGTAACATTAGAAAATGTTGACCATTTTCGCTACCTTGGCAGCCACCTCTCCACCAAAGTAAACATTGACACTGAAATTTAACACCGCCTGAGCTCTGCAAGTGCAGCATTTTTCCAAATGAAGCAGAGAGTGTTTGAGGTCCGGGACATCCGTAGGGAGACCAAGGTGCTTGTTTATAAAGCTATTGTCCTCCCAACCCTGCTATACGCTTGCGAGACATGGACAGTCTACAGATGTCTCATGCAACTCCTGGAATGATTCCATCAGCGCTGCCTCCGTAAAATTCTGCGAATCTCTTGGGAAGACAAGCGGACAAATGTCAGTGTGCTGGAAGAAGCAAAGACCACCAGCATTGAAGCGATGGTCTTCTGCCATCAACTCCACTGGACTGGCCATGTTGTCCGGATGCCCGAACACCGTCTCAGAAAGCAGTTGCTCTACTCCGAATTAAAGAACGGAAAACGGAATGTTGGAGGACAGGAAAAGAGATTTAAAGATGGGCTCAAAGCCAACCTTAAAAACTCTGGCATAGACACTGAGAACTAGGAAGCCCTGTGACCAGCAGTGCTGTAGAATTTGAAGAGGCATGAATGGAGGACGAAAGAGAGAAACGTGCCAAGAGGAAGGTGCGTCAAGCCAACTCCGACCAGGACCGCTTTCCACCTGGGAACTGATGCCCTCACTTTGGGAGAAGATGCAGATCAAGAATAGGGCTCCACAGTTGCCTATGGACCCACCACCAGAACACCAAACTTGGAGGACCATCATCCTTGGACTACGAGGGATCACCTAATGAAATGAATGCATTCCACAGCTCCGTATTATGGTCTTTCTTCCAAACTGACTAAGAATTGGGCTTGGGACCTTGTGGCTGAGACTTGGAATGGTAGAGGTTCAAGGTCTTTCAAAGCTAGTCTTGTTCCTGTTATGCCCCACAACTTGCCGCCATTCCTCAGAGGCTCAGCTGGGGCAGATTGAGGAGCCTTTTCACCTTGGCTGCTTATGAATAACATGCATCTGGAATGCCAGTGCAAAGTTTAAAGAAAATATTCAGGCAAATTTGTTATTAAGACATACCACACAGTCCAAAACTAAGTAAATTATATTTAATTGATATGAGTCTCTCCTTACTGAGATCTGACCTTGATAACCCCTAGTTATAAATTTTGGCCACAAAGGGGGGAAAACAACAAAGAAAAATCCCTGAAACAAGTGCCAAATGTGTATTGCAAACACATTCTGACTGATAGCTCCCTTAGACAAATAAAACAAGCAATCTGATCCTGGGACTCGTGATAGATCCTCCACAGTTATAACTTTTCATTCCAGCATCTGGCTGAGAGCCAAAAAAAGAGGATGATCTCATACATTTCCCTCAGGTTTTTGGTTTGTGATCTGAGAAAAGAGAAAGTGCCCCCTCCTTCTTTTGCCCTATAACAGTAGTTTTCAGACTGTATTTTAGATAGGGTTGGGAATTATGCACCCCCATCATCAGTGGAAAAATTCTGATGGTTCATGATGAGAAATAATAATAATAATAATAATAATAATAATTTCAGCAGGAATTTGGAAACAATAAACATCGACAAAATCACGATCTATCAACTGCAAAAGACCACATTATTTGGACCTGCGTGCATCATTCGAAAATACATCACACAGTCCTAGACGCTTGGGAAGTGTTTGACTTGTGATTTTGTGATATGAAATCCAGCATATAGATCTTGTTTGCTGTGACATACTGTGCTTTTGTGTCAGAATAATAATAATAATAATAATAATAATAATAACTTTATTTATAAACCACCCTCTCTCCCCAAGAAGGCCTAGGGCAATTTCCAAAAATTAACAAAAATGGTAAACATTCAATGCCTAAAATAAACAAGCAGCAATCAAGACACAAACATGAAATAAAATGAAGAAATAAATATGAAGAAATAAATAAAATAAAAGCTGGGAATATAGTCAACAATATCTGGAAGGTAACAGCATGATTTCTACTCAGATCTAGTACCCTTGAGCTTAGTAAGAATTTCTTAATTACTGGGTTAGATAGAAATTGTTCTTTGTGATTTACCAAGGGGTTCCTGTTGCAGATTATGGCACTGGATTAAAGTTGCTAGTTTCTTTTTCCTGGAGTCCCATGGCTCTGGCTGGTTTTTCTGCTTCTTAACCAGTTGTGGGCAAGGTTATTTGCCTGTACCTGGGCATTTTGCTCAGAGGTTAATGTCTACTCTCTTGCCCTTTGTATTTTTCTGATATTACGGCCCTGTTTTCTGATATTTCATTGGCATCCTTTTAGCATGGGACTCAGAGATTTATTTATTTATTGTTGTGTCAGGAGCTACTTGAGAAACTGCAAGTCACTTCTGGTGTGAGAGAATTAGCTGTCTGCAAGGACGTTGCCCAGGGGACGCCCAGATGTTTTGATGTTTTATCATCCTTGTGGGAGGCTTCTCTCATGTCCCCGCATAAGGAGCTGGAACTGATAGAGGGAGCTCATCCGTGCACTCCCTGGATTCAAACCTGTGACCTGTGGGTCTTCAAGCCTGCCAGCACAGGGGTTTAAGCCACTGCGCCACCGGGGGCTCCTGGACTCAGAGATGGAGATGATGTAGCTATCAGGATGGTAAGAAGGTCTTTTTATAGGAGTGAGGTAGAAAGAGCACATGTATGTGGGTATGTGTAGCTTTAGTCCGCTCCATAACTTCCATATTCATCCTATAAGATTTTGCCTACTAAGTGGGCTCCTCTAAAGTTGACCTTACGGCAGTTGGCTCAGTAAGTGACTAAATCTGGATCTATGCTGATGCCAATCCAATTTCCACCTGTAACCAATGAAGTTGTGGCTTGTTTTCACTTGGTTTGTTTTCTCCATATGATAGGGATGGAAATTCTTAATTGTCAGAAAAAAATCCTATTTTTCTCCTTGTGGTGATGGCTCCCTTCTGCTCCTGTGTTGGCATGCTAGCAGTAAAGTGATGACAGAAAACAGGGCTCTCTTCCTGTTTTCCCTTTCCCTCTACCAAATTATTTTATATTTTATATTTGATCTTTTTGTTTTGAAATTGAAATTGAATTATTAATATTCTGGAGGTTTTTAAGCAGCGGCTGGATGGCTACCTGTTGGGAGTACTTTGATTGTATTTTTCTGCATTACGGGGTGAACTGGCCCCTGTGGTCTCTTCCAAATCAAGGATTCTATGATTCAATAATAACAATGGTGGTAATTATGTAAGGTACATCAGTAGTGTTAGAAGGCAGGGTTATGAGGATGTGCAGAAGTATGATGATGAGGCTACAACTGGTGTACCGGTGACACTGTGCTAATTGGGGGGGGGGGGGTATTCAACGTGGGTATGTATTTACTATCAGCCATAATGTGATTGGAGTGGAATAGAAGGCTTATGTAATACAATCCTAACTAATTCACAGTGATGTCAGAGTACTTGTATATAAAAGGTGCCAGACTTTATTCTTGGCATTTCTTGGTAGGGATGAGGAAGACTCCTTTCTAAAAAACCCCTTTTTTTAAAACCCTGACAGACTTTGTAGACAGTGATGCACAATTTTACCAGACCCAGGGACTGGTTGTGCTTCCATTGGGAACCATATCCCATCTTAAAATATCTTTTTAAGAAGCCAGAAGCAATTGGAAGTTTACATCTGAAGCAAATGTTCATTGGAGCAAATGTGTGTACCTTGCTTTAAAGGAGAATCACAATTCCTGGAAATGTCAAGAATAGTAATTCTCTATTTTTATTTTTATTTGAGGGGGTGTTGCAGTAGAAGATATTTAGGAGAGGACGCAAGGGCTGCAAAAATGAGTTGTAAGCCTAGTTCAACTCATGGGCCTTTTATTAATCAGCTCTGGCATAGCCTTGTCTGTCTGTGTGTGTGTGTGTGTTTGGAGAGGGGGTATATGTGCATTCAAGTTACCTATAGACTTATGGCAGTGGTTCTTAATCTGTGGATCCCCAGATGTTTTGGCCTTCAATTCCCAGAAATCCTAACAGCTGGTAAACTGACTGGGATTGCTGGGAATTGTAGGCCAAAACACCTGGGGATCCACAGGTTGAGAACCACTGACCTTTGGTGACCCTATAAATTCTTAGCGTTTTCTTAATCAAGGAATGCCTAGAATCAGTGCTGTCAGTGCATGATGTCCACCAGCTAGTGGGAACCAATCTATCCCGTTGCTACAGGATATGGTCAAATCCAGTTACTAAAATTATCATGTGAGGAAAATCATAGGATTCTATGTGGTTGTTGATCAATAATATTTAGATGTCTTTTTTTGAAGTGATGTCTTCCAAGCTTTCAAGTGATGTCTTTAGTTTTCAGATGCCATTTTCAATACTTTGTTATTTCTGTTGAGTAATCAAGGGGAGAGAGAGAAAAAGCAACCAATGGTCTCACTAAGAGAGGATTTCATGCCCTTTACTTTATGTATGTTGTTATGCACGGCACTCTCCAAACAGAAGAAATGCTAACATGGGAAGCCTTTGAAGACTTTGCCATATATTACTTTTTTCCTACAAGAAAATCACACTGTAGGGGGGAAAAGCATGTATTTTGTTGACATATAGAGTGACATGTACTTTTTTTAACACAAGTACATAGACTGTATGGGCTACCTTTGGGTAGGAAAAAAAGTAATGGAAATAACCTTGAGCTACCTGGGCACAAATATCTTCATTCTTTGGAACTTCTCCAATGATGGCCTCTAAAATCAAGAGAGGATACTAATAGAACTTTAGATTTTAGAGGCCTTCATTCTCTGCATATTGAAGATGCCCTCTTGTTACCACATTTTAGCTCTAGCTTGGTAAGTGCTCCAGACAATCTTCCCTTTAAGTCAGTTCTCTCTGTATTGACTGTGTGTTTTAACTTCTTTCATACTAAAACATTGTCAACTCAAAAGGAGTTTCTCTTAACTGCACTGGCAAGAGTTGGAACTATTAACATAGTTGACTATGAAACTGACGTGAATGACTCAATATTAGATGGTTATCACTACATGATGTATGACTGAGCTTGGAAAGATTTTGATGACTATACCTCGTAGAACTCCACAGCCAGCATGGTCATGCTAGCTAAGGGATGCTGGGAGTTATAGTCCGAAAGACAACTTTCCCAAGTTCTGGAATTCTGAAGATATCTTAAAGCACATTGGAATATATTATTAGAGGATATCTATATCCTAATTTACAGTGAGTAGGGAAACCTAACAGTTGGCAACCTAACAATTTAAAATATATATAGAGAAGGATTTGTAGTAAGCGTGTACACCACATGATGATTTACCCAAGTGCTGGGAACAGATATGGCACTATCATTAAGCACAATGAAGTAAGTGGTGTGTGTGTGTTTGTGCAGAGAGAATCATGGCAGCTCTTTATTGGAGAAGATTACTGTGCTATTCTGGGTAACCTATCCAACACCTCTGAACCTTGTCTGTTACCTTGCTGTGAGTTGAGGAAACCCCCACATCATTCATGCGGAATGATGCAGCCTGAAAGACAGTTTATTTATTATTTATTTACAGGAATTGTATACCACCCCTCTCAGCCTTCCGGCGACTCGAGGCGGTTTACAAGGCAAAACTCAGTACTGCCAAAAACACAGTTACAATATAAAAACATCAATAAAATCATAACAGCTGTAATAAAACATAATTCAATAAATACTCATTGAAACAATGTCCAATCCATCTTGTAGTTGATTCCGTTCTTATGTCCGTTACTCAGTATTCGCAAATGCCTGCTCGAATAGCCATGTCTTGAGTTTTTTCCAAAATGCTAAAAGAGAAGAAGCCAATCTAATCTCCATAGGAAGGGCATTCCATAGCCAAGGGGCCATCACTGAGAAGGCCATGGTTGTGATGATGGCGGGACCAAGAGCAGGGCCTCTCCAGATGATCTTAAGTTGCATCTGTCAAGTAGGAAATTTAGGTACCACTTTTAACTAACTTTTAACTAAGGCTAATTTACGAAGCCATAAAAATCTCCAGCAAGCATGCGGGGAATTAAGAAGTACTTCATTGGTGTCTCAGATGAACGATGAAGTGACAGCTCCCCTGGTGGCCAGAAAAAGTTGGAATGTTAAATAGCCTCTGTCTGTCTGTCTATATATGTTGTGTGTCTATGGCATTGAATGTTTACCATGTATATGTACATTGTAATCCACCCTGAGCCCCTGCAGGGAGAGAAGGGTGGAATATAAATACTGGAAAAAAATAAAAAAAACAGAATATTGTGTCAATTCTGGGCACCACAAATTCAAGAGAGATATTGACAAGCTAGAATGTGTCCAGAGGAGGGCGACTAAAATGATCAAGGTCTGGAGAACAAGCCCTATGAGGAGCGGCTTAAGGAGCTGGGCATGTTTAGCCTGAAGAAGAGAAGGCTGAGAGGAGATATGATAGCCATGTATAAATATGTGAGAGGAAGCCACAGGGAGGAGGGAGCAAGCTTGTTTTCTGCTTCCTTGGAGACTAGGACGCGGAACAAAGGCTTCAAACTACAAGAGAGGAGATTCCATCTGAACACGAGGAAGAACTTCCTGACTGTGAGAGCTGTTCAGCAGTGGAACTCTCTGCCCCGGAGTGTGGTGGAGGCTCCTTCTTTGGAAGCCTTTAAACAGAGGCTGGATGGCCATCTGTCAGGGGTGATTTGAATGCAATATTCCTGCTTCTTGGCAGGGGGTTGGACTGGATGGCCCACGAGGTCTCTTCCAACTCTATGATTCTATATTTGAAGTATTAAAAAACAAGTACTTTCTATGTGCTGCATTGAAGGTGTTAACTTTTTTCCTATTTTTTTTTTGGGGAGGGAAAGAACACATCAAGACAAATAATTCATTAAAAATTGGATATGCATATGGATTTGATGCTAGTTATGACACTTACATGGGAAAAGCATCTGGAGTAGTGTGTGTTTGTTTGTGTGTGTGTGTGTAAGAGAAGGAATTGATCTGGAGAACATGTTAGCTCAAATGCATTCCATCCCTTTCCCCGTTATTCCTTGAGTCTACTCCACAGGGAGAGAGTTGGAACTTAGTCTGGGTAGGGACGGCTTTTGAAGACGATTCTATTATGCAAATAAAAAAGTCTGTGCCTTCCAGAAGTCAAACACATCTGCCTCGTGACATGACAAAGTTCAAAGCAGCCCAAGGAAGTTTATGGGAAGCAGCTGTTG
Organism: Anolis sagrei ordinatus; assembly: GCF_025583915.1. Taxonomy (NCBI): domain Eukaryota; kingdom Metazoa; phylum Chordata; class Lepidosauria; order Squamata; family Anolidae; genus Anolis; species Anolis sagrei. Next base: position 209,137,708 of record NW_026844366.1, on the reverse strand, counting down.
GTTGTCGTGGCTAATTAAGAACAGGGTGAACTTGAGAATTTGACACAACAGGTTTACACAGTGTTATTAGGTAAAGAAAATTAATGTCTGTTTTTAATAACAGCAAGTAGCAGAGGTGGCAAAGTGTTTTGAATGACATCATACACCCAGCTGTTTTACACATCTGTAATGTGGAACATCATTTGAGTTGTGTAACACTTCATCCTTACTCTTCCACACGTTTTGGAAGGGGAGAGGGGTAATGTTACCTCTTCCGAAGGCCAACCAAGGGATGGTTGTCTTTACGGGTCAGTATCAGTGCAGTTCATATTAAACATGGACTACGTTTTTAGTAAGTGTGCCACATCAGGGGTGTGTGCGTGAGTGTGTGTACGCTAATTACTTCACTGTGTTTTTGGCACTCCTGCAAGGTTCCTTGTGGTTCCAGCCAAGTTTACATCTACAAATCAAACATTTGCTACAGCTGCAAAAATGTTTTTACTTATTTATAGTATTATAATATTTTATAGCTATGAATAATGACAAGTGGATAAATCACTTGTTAATTTGTATAACATTTCTTTCTCCTTTCTTTTGTTTGTGTAGGATTATTTATATCGTGATGGAGATGGCACAAGAATGACAATAGCACAGGGCTGTGTACCACCGACTGCGGAAAGTCCAATGGCTGCACTAATATAGACATTTATGTTAAAGTGAGTCATATTAAATTCAGCCAGGCTTACTTCTGTACAGTTGTAGCCCATTGGGATTGGAAATGCAGGAAGTGGCAATTGAAAGTGAAGCCAAGGGCAGTAGAAATTGGAGATTATTCTGATACCTTCCTCCTCCCTTACAATGATAGTGTCATAACTTCTTTAACATTTAGCATCTAACTACAATGAAGAATACTGCCAGGTGTTGGTTGAGTAGGTTGCTATGAAGGAAACAATCCTATTCTGAAGGAAATATTTCAGATGTAGCTATGTTTGTTTTTAATGATAACAGTTAGGAAAATGGAATGGTCTTCCCTTGACATTAAGTCCAATCGTGTCCGACTCTGAGGGTTGGTGCTCATCTCCATTCCTAAGCCAAAGAGCCAGCGTTGTCCATAGATGCCTCCAAGGTCATGTGTCAAACATGACTGCATGGAGCGCTGTCACCTTCCCGCTGGAGTGGTATCTATTGATCTACTCACATTTGCATTTTTTTCGAACTGCTAGGTTGGCAGAAACTGGAGCTAACATCAGGAGTTCACCCTACTCCCCGGATTCAGACTACCGACCTTTCAGTCTGCAAGTTCATCAGCATTTTAACTCACTGTGCCACTGAGGGCTCGTAACAAAAACATGCATATCAGTATTAAGCTATTTTGGGGTTGGGAAGGAGACTTGAAAAGCAACATATTTAATTATGTGACTACTTTGGAAAAAATGGGGCTAATGCTGACACCCTTCTGATACTTCAAATACATCTAGAACCAATAATGTCTGCATAATTCCAATAAATAACAGATCAGTATTGCATGAATTCACAGAAGCCTGAACTATAAGCATTTTTGTACAGTAAACTGATAGGCCAACGGGTTGGACTAAGATCCAGAGAAAATGATAATGAGATTGACAGGGTGGGAAAGCAAGTTTATTTCAGGGGTAAGTTTAAAATATATTACTTCTGAGATAGGAGTAGAGAGAATGTTAAAAAATGTGTGTGTCCCCCAACTTCATGGTTGAAAAATATGTTTCTTGCGTGTTAAAAAACACTGACAAAAAACATAGTATGACAAAAAAAATCTGTTGTTTATTATTAACTCTGCATAGAATGTATACATAATTTTTGTGTGCAGAAAAAAGATTTTCTGGACAGAAAGTGCTAAATCCTATGTAAGTCATGTTGCGTTCTGTGGGAAAACGTGTGAATTTTCAGCAGCGTGCATTTCCAACTATAGTATATTTTGCACAGGAAATGTCTTTGCAAAAACAAAAGTCAAATGCAATTTTTATTCAGAATGATTCTCAAACTGGATAGTCTGTGAACGTTGCTGTATTTGAATATTGTAACAGGAAAAACATTGCTTTCTCTTTAGTTTTAAATTGTCTGGCTAGACCAGGTCAGGGATTATCATACATTATAGCTGGTTTAATTACACAGCCCAACAAAAAATCTTAGTGTCTTGGTTTTTAGGCCTGTTACTGGGGTTATTTGTGGCGTTGATTCGGAAAAATGGCATTGAATAGAGCGAATCAGTTCCAGTTTCTTAGATATGGTTATCATGATTTTCTATGAGCAAATAGATGAAGTCGGGTATATGGTACATGTTCAGTATCTCAAAGACTAAGCTGATAGGGAAAAACTTGCACCATTTTTAGAATCAGCAGTCAAATATACCTCAAAACAGATCTTTTATCTTTTAGTCATATCTCTATGTAGCTTTTACCCACAGCCATTTAATTGTGATTTTGTTGTGAGTTGTGTTGCATTCCAGAAAGGTAGTCTATAAAGCATAACTAACTAATTAAGTAGTGGATGGTGGGAAGTTGCGGTACTTTTTGCAGTCTCTGCCAGTTATGACAGCTCACTCAGGGCTGGTCCTGTCTGCAGACATTCCTACTCTTCTCGAGCCAAATGCCAATGGTGAGAGATCTCAATTAGCTGTGATACCTTGCTCACTCCAGACGTGATCTCCCACATGAAGAGATACCAGCAGAGCAGGGTCTTATTAAAACACAGCACTGCGTGATTCCAATGGGGAGCTAGCAGCCAAGCTGTTTTAACAAGCTGGCTATATATCATTTTCCCGTGGAAGAGAAAACTTAAAAAGTTTAAACCACCTGATTTTTACACACAAAAACCAAAAGCAGGCAACTTGTTAGAAGTTAGCAAGAGCACTGAGCTATAATTAAAAACAGGAGAAGTGGAGGAAAGGTCCATGAGAAAAAACAGATTTCCCTGGAATATGCCTGATGTAGCAAAAAACCTAAATGGAAACTGCTAATTTGCCTAATTGATTTAAATTAATGGGTAGATTACTACAGTGTCCCATTCTTAGCATAAGTTATAAAACTGTGTGCTGCTGGCTTATAACCCAGGTACGTGTGGCCTTGGAATGCCATTGTTCATTGGATAACTGTTCCAAGCTGTACTGCTGCTTTCCAACTTTTTGCTGTAAGCCTGTAACAGTGTATGCACCAACACTTTAGTTCCTAGATTGGGTTGCAATATCCCCACCTCCAATGCACAGACACACATACAAATGTACACAGACCGTGACAGAACTCTGGCTAAATGTCCCAAAGAATTACACGTGGTTTGCATCATTCTGCAGTTCATTCAATGTATGCAGCTTACATAAGACAACTTGATGGGAGGTTTATCTCAGAGAATATTTTCTTTTAAGGCTTCGGACTAGAAGATACTGATTTAGTACTTCAATGTACTAAAATTGTATTTGATTGCTTAACAGATATGACTCGCTATATCTCATGGAAGGCAAATAATGTGTTCACACTCGAGTCTGAATCACCATATACTCCTATTTACAAGGAGTATATGGTGATTTATGGTGATTGATATTTATTTATTTATTTATTTAAAACTTTTGTATCTCAATCTTCTCTGCCTCCGAAGAGAGACTCAGACCGGCTAACAGCAAGAATTCAATGCTAACAATAATAACCTTTTAAAACATCATAAATAGACAATATGTTAAAAATACAAATAAAATAGAATACATATAAACCATTTGCCAAGATAAAAACAACATCCAACTCGGTCCGCACATTGTTTTCAATAACTTTAGTCAATTATCGGTCTCAGTCATCACTCTGCAAATGCCTCGTTTCACAGCCAAAACTTCACTTGCTTCCTAAAGGTCAGGAGGGAGGGGGCAGATTTTGTTACAATTCTTTTACTACCTACTGGTCCATTTTTTGGATGGTCACAAATTTGTTAGGGCACCCGATTTTTTAGAGGATGGTCCAGAGGGTGCTGCGACCATCCTGCGGCTCCTTCATGATGACATGATGGCAACAGTTTTGGACAGCAGTGGCTCCCAAAGTGACCCGTTTAAGGTGGAATCAGGCGTCAAACAAGGATGTGTTATTGCCCCAACTTTATTCTCCATCTTCATCGCTATGATACTTCACCTTGTTGATGGGAAGCTTCCCACCGAAGTGGAAATCATCTATCAGACAGATGGATACATTGTCTTTGCATTTTTAGGACCTTATCACACATGCTAAGGAAAATGCCTTTTTAAACCCATGATTGAAGAAGTCTCAATGAAACTGGATACTTATCCTTTCCATTACATGCCGCTTCTTCCCATATCTAATAAAATAATTCACCTTTGACTTATCACATGACAGAAAGATGACTCCTTCAGAGCCAGGACTCCAAATGGGTAACTGTCCCCATACCTCCTCCCTTGAGTGTGTGGCTGCCTCTCTGCCTTATCTTTAAAATTTCTTATGTAAAAAAGGGGTTGTGAGTAAAAAAAAAAACAACCTTAAGAAGCCCTGCCCAACAGCACTGTTTTTTTAAAAAAAAATTGGCAGATCTTGTACAATTACACAAGTTTGTAATTTCCTTTCCAACAAAGAAACATAAAAACATTTTTTGTCCCTATAGAGCTGTGTAATTCTGATTTTTTTTAAAATAAATAATAATAATAATGGGAAAGTGGAAAACATCTATGGTTTTACTTGAGGTCTTTTTCTGACTGCCACAAAAAAAGAGTAATTCCATCTTATTCAACTAAGGAGACCACCCCCAAAACATGTCGGAAACATTGAAAATTAACAGTGTGTTTTTAGTTACAAAAAATGATGTACAGGCACTGAAAGAGTTAAAATGATGCAATGACTAAGCAAAACCAGTAAGGTAATATAAGCAGCGGTGCCTGTGAGTTACTTGCTCCTCCTATGAGAAGATATCCCCCTGTGTGAAGGCTTCCTCCTGTGCAAAGAATGCCTCAGTTAGGGAGTGCTGTGTTTGACTTCTCCAAGGAGAGAGCTGCTTCATATTGAAGTTTGTTGTATGTTCTTTATCTTCATGAGAGAGAAGCCCAACATGAAAGCAAGAAGCTGACTCGAAGATATAACAAGGAAGTATAAAGAATTTTGTTTATGTTATGGAAACCTTGTTTGTTTTTGTAACCATTTTATTTTTCTACAAGAAAGGCCTCCGAAGGAAGATAACAATAGTCTGTATGTGTTTTTATTTTGTCTTACACTGGCTGCTGGTTCTGGGTCATGCTACTGCTGCTAAATAAGCTTCTCTGCTAAATACTTTTGTGGTGAGGGTTTTTTGTTGTTAAGCCCATTTGTCAATCAAAACACGCCCCAAAGGACACACCACTGGCACAGCTGATGAATTGTAGATGAGTGTATGATCACACATCAAAAACCATGCCTCTGACATGTATGGAGAAATAAAGGACACATGAAGTTGATATTTCCAAACTTACAAAAGGCATGTATGGCAGATCCTTTGCCTACGGGTGAAACAGACCATGTGGAATGTGATAGGACCTATAGGAACCAGTGTGCAAAGAGCATCAGAGATGGGGTATATGACTGTGTGATAAGGTCCTTAGTTACTCTTTTGAATTTTTACAAACCACTGTTTAATGTATATGTGTAAAAACAAAAAGCAGACGTGAAGAATTGCAGAATGGCTGCCTGGAATTAATAATCAATTGAATGCAGAAGAGCTTGGTAAAGTTTTTTTTTTGTTTACAGTTCTAAGAATCTTTCAAGGCTATCTATATGAGCTTAATAGCCCATGTTCACTATGCAATGGCTCCTGGGATGATCTGGAACTTCCAGTTCTGATTCCAGGGTACATCAGGTCAATCCAGTTTAGCCCTGCATGAAGAGAAGTCAAGGGATGCTCCAAAGTTTCACCAAACTCCGGAGCAACCTGTGGCTTCAGCACAGTATGGACATTAGACAATAGGACTAGTGAACTCTTCACACGAGCCACCAGAATCTCCAAGTATTACCGCAAATTTCAGTGATTCCAGCGGCATGCGTTCAGGGAATGCGGGGACCTGGGACCTGTCGTCCCATGCCCAGCACTGCCCCGGCTTTTCCCCTAGCTCATCAAATGGGGGAGAAACGCCAGGAAGCCAGCTGTCCCCATGGATTCCTTTGGAAAGATGGGATGCTTCCCGTCTTTTGCTACCAACTATTTTGCGGTGGTGGCAGGGTTATTTTGTCAGTTTCATCATGGAGTCACCATGGAAGTACTTCGTTGGGATGTAATGGGAGCTGTCAGGCTCAATGGCAAAACAGCTACCACAAAAAAAAAACAGCCTGCTTGAAGAGGTCCTTGATTTGATGTATGCTGTTCCACTGCCAACATGGACCTGAACTCTTCAAGAAAAGGGGATGGATCAGGCCCATGTTGCTGCCACTGCCAAAGCCAGACAGTGGCAGAGCTCCATGAGAGCTCCATGCTTTCATGGGCACCCTGTGCTGACATCAACAATGGTGCCTGCATGATCAGGAAGAAGGGTACAATCCCCCTTCCTTCTATCTATTCAAATGGGTATTACTGCTGATATCATCAGGTGTGCCCACAATGACCAGAAGCTGTATGCTCAGACAGTGGCAATGGCAACACAAATGATAAGATCATGGTCCAATGAGGCCAAAGTGGTCTCACCTGGCTGGACCTTCTGGTCTTTGCATTACTGCAATCATAACTTGGGGACAAAGTGTATGGCAGCCTACAGAGTTAGTTTGGAGCTTTTTTTTGCTTTGGAGTGGCCCAGATTAAGCAGCCAGTGTAAATTAGGCCCCAATGGTGTAGCCATTGGGCTAGGCTGGCTCAAGAATTCTAGGAACTATAGAACAAGAAGTAATTTTTCCATCCTTTGCTGTGCAGAGTTCACAGACACTACTTCAGTTCATATAAAATGGTGTTGAGAGTGTGGGGCTCACAATGGCCCAATTTGCCATAGAAATGACTATTTTAGATGGGATCACATTCTTTAACATATTATAACTTGTTGGCACATTGGTCTTTTCATTGCTCCAATCCAAATTAGCAAGTGTACTTCAGAGTGGTTTTCCAGCTTTGGGTGAATATATCTGCAGCATGCACTTGGAACAGATTTGGTGACAACTTGCTTTGATTACTTCCATATGATATTACTGTTGCGCATCCTGTGCAGGAATGTTCTTGTGGACTGGAAACTTCAATTCCATGTTTCCTGTGTTCAGTTAATTAGTAAAAGCAAATTGTTTGAGAAATACATAGTGAGACATGGGCTTATAAGCATATTCATTGGATTTGATTATGGGGTTTCATTTAACTACTGCAATCCGTTTTATTGTTTTTTTATTAAATGACTTTAGGAGAACCCGGGTCTTTAAAAATGAAATATGCAGTTAAACTGGCAAAGCTATGGAGTGTTAACTTGCAAGTTGTTGCAAGAGATGTGCCTCTGGGGTGCAACCATAACCCAACAGAGACAAGTAATTCTGTAGTAACCTGCATCACGTGGCATGAAACTGCTTATCTCCAAATAAGTGTAGTTTTAATGTGATAGTTTATGTATTCTTTTTAATAGTTAATTGATTTGTGTCCTTGTCATTTCTAGAGCTGCTTTATCATAGAATCAAGTATCATTTTGATCCAGGTAACAGATCAGTTTTTGATCAGCTTTCGTGATATCTATTTCCTAGTGTGCTGTGCTGGATGTTGTGGTATATTCTGCACTGGTTGTGGTATGTTACTTTCGAGGTTGGCTGTGCATGTTTGTTAATTCTACATGTATCTTTCCATCTTTCAATAGAAAGTTTGATTGCATATCAATTTTCTTGGTTATGAAGTGTCCCTCTCCACACATCATAATTCACAATTATATTAGTTTCTATTGCACCTCATAATATGTTGAATTTCCTTCTCACTCTGGTTATAACAAGTCTCACATCACATTGGTGTATAATGGTTTTTGGTTTGTAAAATATTATTATCCCAGATTAATGAGTCTCTCATCACATTTTACATTAGCTCTACTGGTTTCATTTATGTATTGTAATTCAATGAATTCCTTTTTAAAATCACTATATGTTTTATTGCCTTTTATTGCATACTGAAACATAATAGTGGGCTTTCATTTTTTTCATGTTTTTCCCCCCAAAAACAGAAATGGCATAACCAGTTCTTCTGCAGCAACAGTGACATTCTCATATAGACTAAAATTATGGTAGTTTGTTTCATACACCTTCAAACCATAATGCAATTCATAAGAGCTTTTGTCTCTTACTCTGGTGTGATTGATAAAATGAGATCAATACGCTTGCTTATGAAACTCACTAGGTATGACTAGGACTTCACTATCTTAGATCTTATTTAGCTTTAGAGATGCTATATGAATTAAATTCAAACCAAGATTTATAAAGATTGGGTATTGTCTTTTTGAAATGTATGAACTACTGTCTTTCTGACACAGAATATGAGAACAGCCAGGAATATTTTTCATTGACTAATCCATTTTTTGCTGTCAGTCGTAAAAAAATAGTGTGAAGTGCTTGTTTTGAGACTACAAACTTATATGTCCTTACCAGGGAGAAAGTCTCATTGAACCCCTTTTAAATTCAGTTCTTTACTGTGTAATCACCCAGCTATGTCCTTCTCCTCCAAAAACATCACCCCCAGTCATGTTGTTTTTTGAAGTTCTCATCAGGCTGATTTTTTTTAAATGTATTGCTCTTATCCGTCCCCTCCAAGAATGGTTTTAGTGCTTTTACAAATCTATTCTACCAATTTTCCATTATATGTGAATAGTGGTGTTCTGGCTGCTTCAGAAGTGACACTCCCTACGTGGACATAAGAAGCAAAGGGAATGATCATTGTTCAGTACTTCTTTGGAACTTCTGAATTTGCAGTGTATATATTATCTTGAGGCAATCCTTATGAAAAGTTAGGCATTATTGCATCTTCTCGGTAAATGTATGTGAGTTCATAGTGGAAATGAAATTCAAGTCTAGGAATGTGTTCTGGGTAATCCAATTTCTTGGCCATTATGCTAAACTAGCTCTCTTTTGAAACTGTTAAAACCATCCACATCTATGACTCTCCCCTGAATTCATTTTAAGACAGAAGAGTTGGTCGTCATTTTAACCCGTATACTCAATAATGGGAGGGTGAAGAGTCTCAAGGAAAGGCATGAGTATGAAGTGCATGAGCCTTTTCTGGGCTGCCTGATGATTAGGATCCTTTGAGGGAGTTGAGGGCTGAGATTGAGTCTTGGAGGGGGCTGAGGACAAATCCTGTTCTTAGCACCTTATCAGATGGGTGTTTTCCCCCATCTTAGCACACTGCCAGCACACTGCCGGGATGGAGTCTGCTGGAGCCGATCAAATGATGCAGGGCTACTTCCGGCAGGACTCTGTGCCAGCAGCGTGCCAGCAGCACACTAAGAGCGAGCCCTGAGGAGTTGAGTGACTATCTGTCTTCTTACTGAAGAAACTGGGGACAGCACTAAAACATGGCAGCCCACAACCTATAATGGCAAGGGGACAAAGTTGGGTGCTGCCCCACAGTTTCCTGCATGGTCCTCCAGCTTCTGGACCTCCATGTGATGATATCCCTAGTGACAAAGTCAGGCTCCTCCTCGTGCAGTTACTTTGCAGAGCTTGCCAAGACCAGTATCCTGGAGACACTGGGATTTGTGCTGCAGTCCTTTTACTTGGCTGGAGACTTGTTGAGTGTAAAACAAATTCCTTTCTCCCTACTTGAGAGGCTCCAGGTATGTCTGAGAGGTCATGCAAGTGAGGGTGTTTCATGAACCTCTTCTCATGGAGCGTACACATCTCATGACATAAGAGGGTTTTTTTTAAGCACCTTATTTTCCTTTGGAGGATGATGCTTCCTGAAACTGCATCAAGCATATGGGCAGTAGTCACAGGACACACTCAAGGGCCAGGGCTTCCCAGTTCTCAGTGTCTATGCCAGAGTTTTTAAGGTTGGCTTTGAGCACGTCTTTAAATCTCTTTTCCTGCCCACCAACATTCTGTTTTCCGTTCTTGAGTTCGGAGTAGAGCAACTGCTTTGGGAGACTGATCAACACACTGATCAACACACAGTCTTCACAGAGTGAGGTTCCACTGTGGCATAGTTAACTCAACGACCATGGCTTCTCAATCTGTTGCAGCCTTCTTTCGCCTTCACAGCTGTTGTAACATGTAACGTTATCCTCTGCCTGCTCCGCCGTTGAGGTCTTTGGGTCTTCGGACTGTGCTTGGTCTGGAACCTCCCCCACGGCCACGCCTGGGAGTGCATGACTCTAGTTGTTGTGCCTGCAGGTTCACTGGAACATGCAAGCCCCCTCACCATGACAAGGTGACAGTCCATAGAGGGGTATAAATAAAAAGGGATAAATCCAAATAATAACAATAATAATCATCATCATTCTCACCATCGCCGGTGTGTGCAGATAGAGTCTGTCGCATCAGTCTCCATGCAAGTGAGATCTTGCTACAAAGTAAGACAAAGTGTAGTAAGATATAGGAGGGCCACTACTCTTGGATCACCAGCCAAAGGGAGCCTCCTGTCCTCATCTTCCCCAACACCATTCCCTTGTCCTGCCATCTCATATCACCTACAGGGGAGAAAGAATGAAACAGCAGAATGTTTGAGCCTACAATGCATGACAACTACAAGCAAAGCTTCCACCAAAGAGTTAATGAGTAAGTTTCTGAAGCAGGTACTCATTCATGATCAAATTCCCCAGATGCTAGGCAGTTATCAAAATACAGTGCACGGCCTTTTGTGATATTTCCAAAGTGATATATCCAAAGGATGACAGCCTCAGTTTATGACTATCTTAGACAACTTGCTAATCAGTGATCATGTAGAAAAAAAAACATTTGTGCATGGTAGTTGGGAAAATAGGGAGGGATCAGGCAGATATATAGGTGAATGTGCCTTGGAAAGAAACGTTTTGTTTTCAGTTGTAGGTAGTCAGAAATAGTCCACCAGGGAAATAATTCCTCTATATATTTATTGGGGAAGAAAATATGTGGGCAAATGTAAGCTGTTTTACTTCAAAAGCTAAAGGAAAAAATGAAAGCCTCCCATTCTACACATATTGCCCACACTAGAAGATGATCGTTGCTTCAACACTGCCCATTGGACCATGGTCTCTGTTGCATCTGGAGGAAGTAGAAGGAGCACAGAGTAGGCTGAATGGCACACAAAGCTTGCTCTATAAGTGCTACTATCTTCCCTTAGGAGACTGAAGCAGCCACTTCATGCTGCCTCATGCTTCGGTTGGTGCCAGATAGCACGCATGAAGTTGCTACAATGCTCCAGATCCACAGAGGAAAAGGGAATATGCAAAGTGTTAGCAAACCAAATGCTGAGAAGCTCAGAAGTCCAGGTGCATTGATATGTACCCTTTAAAGAGACTAATAGCTACATCTCCTGCCCTTCTGCTTCAGTAGAGGATAGAATTTCTTTGTGCTGTTGCCACCTGGAATGCTTTGTTGGCCACTCAGGTTGCTTGTTGGCATTTCTCAGATAGCCTGCTCATCCACTCTCTGTTTCAGCCTCAACCTCACACTCGTTTTGCAAGCCACTGGGGAACATCATCATATGTCTGCAATTTGGCAGGCTACCAAAGCATCTGGATGCCACATTTCTGCTCCATGTGGAGAGAAGATAGAGTGAGATAACAGGCTGTTCAGGGAGGGCATGCATGCCGCTAAAGCAATCTCTACATAGAAATGGGATTAGATGATTCAAAATAATGTAAATCAATGATGTTCTGAAACTAGACTCATTTATTGCATTGCTGTGATTGATAGGGTGGAACAGAGTCATTTGAACCCTGTTTTTTGAACACCCAACTCATCAGTGTACTATGCAAACTGACTTTCCAGGAACATTCCAGTGATAATATCAATCTCTCCTTCCACCTCCAGTTAGTAGAACCCTTAGGAGAAGAGTTGGCAAACAAATGCGTTACCTCAGCTTCCAAGTCATGGTGAAAGCGTACTGCTGACCCACACCATTACTTGGCCTCCTGGGACCATGCCTTGTCTTCCCTTCTTGTTCACCACAGCCAAAAAATATTGTGAATATGGAGCAGAAGGATGAAAAGAGCAATCCCTTTTTCAAAATAAAGAAAATGCATAATGCCATACTGACAGGCAAAAGAAGCACAGGAAATGATATTTCAGGTTTCTTCACAGTAAAACTTTGGAGCTAAACTCAAAGGTGCTTGAATCCTGTTTTGCTTCAAATACGTACAGGACATGGATCCAAAAGACGCTAGGTCACAACTTCATGGAAAAACAGAAATAGCGGTTTTACTATTGTTTTCTAATAACTACCTCATATGTGAAGCTTGCACAGAATAAGTCCCAAACTGTGGCCCCTTCTACACTGCTTTGTAGAATCCAGATTATCTGCTTTGAACATGACAGTGTAGACTTATATAATCCAGTTCAAAGCAGATAATGTAGATTTGCTTTGATAATCTGGATTATATGGTAGTGTAGAAGGGGCCTTAGAATAGTCTAGGGTCCCTTCTACACTGACATATAATCTATATTATCAAAGCAGATAATCCACATTATCTACGTTGAACAGGACTATGTAGACTCTTATAATCACTTTATACTGATGGCACTTAAACTTTTCAAAGCTAAACCAATTGCACTAATGCTATATGGAGCCCAGCTTGGCCCCTTTTCAAATTATGCCCCTCTAAAGCATGTTCAATCAAAATTCCTAAGAGCAGCTCTACAGCAGCGTTTCTCAACCTGGGGGTCGGGACCCCTGGGGAGTTGCAAGGGAGTGTCAGAAGGGTCGCCAAGATTAACAGAAAACACAGTATTTTCTGCTGGTCATGGGGGTTCTGTGTGGGAAGTTTGGCCCAATTCTATCATTGGTAGGGTTCAGAATGCTCTTTTATTGTAGGTGAACTATAAATCTCAGCAACCTCAACTCCCAAATGTCAACGTCTATTTTCCTGAAACTCCACCAGTGTTCACATTTGGGCATATTGAGTATCTGTGCCATGTTTGGTCCAGATCCATCATTGTTTGGATTCACAGTGCTCTCTGGATGTAGGTGAACTACAGCTTCAAAACTCAAGGTCAATGCTCACCAAACCTTTCCGGTATTTTCTGTTAGTCATGGGAGTTCCGTATGTCAAGTTTGGTTCGATTCCATAGTTGGTGGAGTGCCAAACTATAAACTATAAATCCCGGCAACTACAACTCCCAACTGACAAAATCAATCCCCTCCCAACCCCACCAGTATTCAAATTTGGACATATTGGATATTTGTGCTGAATTTGGTCCTGTGAATAAAAATACTTCCTGCATACCAGATATTTACATTACGGTTCATAACAGTAGCAAAATGACAATTATGAAGTAGCAGTGAAAATAATGTTATGTTTGGGGGTCACCACAACACGAGGAACTGTATTAAGGGGTCGAGGCATTAGGAAGGTTGAGAACCACAGCTCTACAGGCTCCCAAATGTGTCACTAATGCCACCCTGCGATTGGAGACAGGCTTTGTGAAAGTAGAGGCGAGAATATGGACAGCTATTCTCAACTACTGGCTACGCTTATTCTTCTCCGCAAGTGGTCTTACCCCTCTAACCATGAGGGAGGCTTCCAGTTCACATGGACTAAAACAGTGACAACAAAGATCACAATATTAGGCTTCTCCCAAGGACAATTGCTTACCATGAGATAGGACCAATACAAGTATCTCATGAAGCAATGGATCCTGGATATAGAGCGCCAATCGGACCTAGGCTGCTCTCCAACCTTTATTGTTAGGGAACTCAATAGATACCTCACTGCCCCAATGGCATACCTAACAGACCTCAAGGTGCCCAAACACCGAAGGGCTTTTACCCTGGAAAGATGCCATGGTCTCCCATCGGCTGTATTGGAGGGGAGGTATCGGAAAACCCCCTTCAAGGAGAGATTTTGCCCTTGTGTTTCCAGACGTGTAGAAACAACTGAGCACGTGCTTCTTCAATGCATGTTCTACAGAGACCTTAGAACTAATCTCATTACAACATGGCTTCTAAAATATCTAGGGCACACTGAAAAAAATACTCCATCCTGCTGCTTTTGGACTCTAGCACTACAATAATATACAGTGTTGCTAAATTTTGTGCTGCAACACTTAAAATTAGATGGATAATGATTGACCTTTCAATGCACCACTCTGTTGGGAATGTAGATAGAGCAACATGCTACAGCTGAAATGCTACTAGACTTGTAATGTGCTCCTCCCATCCCCTCTAATGCCCCCCAGGTGCTTTGATCCCTCCTATCCTATCCCTCCCTCAGTTTCTTACCTGTTATATTAACCTGTGTTTTTAACTGTGTTTTTTAAACTGTTTTCTAATCTGTTTTTTAATAACTTCTTCACTGGGGAGCTGTGTTTTCCCTTCCCAGGGCACTTGTGCCCCACTTTGTGACTGTAATAAAGTTTTGTACTGTATTGTATTAACTCCTATAATCCAGTTCAAAGCAGATAATGTGGATTATCTGTTTTGATAATCTGAATTATATGGCAGTGTAGAAAGGGCCTAAGGAGAGACAATGTTAATGCATGGATTTTTACTGTATAAATATGGCTATTCTTGTACATTTTAGTATTCTTTGCTGAACATTTCACTCCTTCTGCAGATTGAAATTAAAGCCTCTGTCCTTGTTTTCAGTGCTGGTAAATCTTACTTCATCTAGGAACATTGGTCCTTACCTCTTTAAATATCTCAACTTCAAATTAATTTTTTTAAAAAACCCTTAAATCCCACATACCTAGTTTTTACCTTGTGATGAGATGCAAAGTAGAATTTGAATCAGATTGAACCACACTCCTCCACACTATTTATTTAGTAAGAAACAAGATGTTAATTGAAAATTTGAATTGGTTCCATCTAATAAAAAGAACACTTGCTACAGAGATTATGAAAAATGACATGCAATCCAGTTAAAGATAAGCACGTTTAAGTATCACCAATTTCCACTGATAAAGGAATGTTATGTGTCTGCTTAAATTTCTCCTATCAAAGTTGGTGGGACTTAAAAGTGCTTAACTTTAGAGATTTCTCATAGTGTTTAATTTGTTCTTCTTGTTCTGAGAGTGACATGTGTTTGTGATTCTGGCAGCAAATAACAAGCATAAATAATAATGGGGAGGGGATTCTTTAGGCATCAAGGACTTGACATGTGGATGCATTTAGAAGGGATCTGTTTTGTGTGTTTATTTGTAGTCACTCTGTAGAAGTAATTACAGTTACATTGGCATCTTAAATTTCAGATTCTTGTATATTTCAATCATTTTGTTTCAAGATATTTTTCCCTTTCTTGGCAAGCACATTTTCTATATCCCCACTGTGGAAAGATATTTTCATAATGCTCTCAGTTTTCCAGTAACCCAGGCTGATTGGTTTAATCGACATCTTGATAAGAATATGGCATAGTAGAGACTGGTGTGGGAAAGTCACACTGATAGGTGGGACTTGTTGACTTCTATTCCATTAAATGAACTTTCATTTCCATCACAACTGCCCGCCTCTCTCCCTTTGGACTACCTTTGCCTTGTATTCCTTGATCCTCTTTTCTCGCTCTTCTCTCATATTCAAGCTGACCTTTGATGATATGGATTATATTATCTGGCTAATATAATCCAGTTCGAAGCAGATAATCTGAAACCAGATCCTGGGATATAGGGCAGTGTAGATCCAGCCTCTGTTTGTTTGTTGTTCATTAGTATTTTTGAATCAAATCATTTCCTTCCTTGTAGTCTTAGTCTTTGAATACATCTTCTTGGCCATGACAGTTGGCCTAACATCTTCTTGAGTTGATTTTGATGGCTAGTTAGCTACCCTGAATGTTTCAGATTATGTCCTGTTTAGACAACAAAGAAAAAAATGGTACACTGTGGTAGTGTTCCATATATCTGATTACCCGGATATATTTGATATAATTTAACTGAGGAAATATGCAGATTTGCCAGAGTGAAAACAGAAGACAGTTTGTGTACCTTACTGATTGTGTTGAAGGGTAAATTTCAGCAGATGTTTCTTGCCACCTGGTTGCATGACAGCCAACACCTACTGAAATTCCCTTACCACTAAAGGCACAGAAATTGTCTCCAGTGTTCAGTCTGGCAGCCATAAGGTTTGTAATGATGAACAGGAGGCTGGAGCTGAATGATGAGACTGGGGACAAGCACAAGTTTTTTTCCTCAGCCAACATTACTTTGTTTTCTTTTCCTTTGGGGCCTATGTCTTTGTTTTTACCTGCATTGTTCTAAAAGCCCCATATCTCTAGAGTTTGGAATAGTTAGGTTTTGATTCACAACTCAGGGTCCTTCCAGACAGGTCCCAAAAATGTTGGACCTGTCATGCTTTTACCGGAGGCTTGCAAATGACACCTCCGGTAAAAGTGAATTAATTTGGAATAACTGCGGTGATTCTGAATTATTTAAATGCCCCATTGGATACGCCATAATGGGGTATTGGGCCTGTGGAGTCTGATCCACAGGTAGTCCACAAGCCCGGAAAACCAAGAGGGCACCCTGCCTCCCTCTCCTGGCACGTCATTTCTATGCACCAGGAGGATTCACAGATCACCATAATGGCAGTGTGGCTTCGGGGTGGTTACATGCCATCTCGGTAGTTACTGGGATGGTATGCATGGTGGAGGTGGGGTATCCGTGTAAGGACCACAGATACCCCCACCCCATGGGATGGCCTGGGCTTTTGTGAACTCAAATCTGCCCCAAAGCAGGGTTTGTTTTTTTAAAACACAGCACCCTCATTTAAACTATCCTTTATGCCAGGATAGTGTAAATGATCTATAAGGCAGTCTTGCTTCTCAGGAAACTCACACTTATCAAAAAATACTAGCCACTCTCCATTTTACTAACTTCCACCATAATGCTTTTCCTTGGGTGTGTTGCATTGAAAGTTAAGAGTTGACCTATGGATGTAATGAAAACCTTGCTTCTTATTACTACCAGCATCTTTCCTCTAGAGAAAGCAAACAGTATTTCTTGTTTCCTGAATGAGCACATTTAGGGATTTCTTTCAGGTTAAATTCATATTTCTCCTTCTTTTCAGTTTATTGGCCATACTTTTCTTCTTCATCAGATTATGAGAATGTATATTGTGAGATGCACAATGGCATAACTCAGATCTTGGAAATTCTCATGGAGACATTTTATTATTAGAGAGGAGGATCAGCATATGAAACAACTGGTGTTGATGGTTCTTTGGAGTAGGGACCAATGGAAGCGCCTAACAATACTGGAAAGGACACAGGAGAATAATGACATGTAGCTTCAGAAGGCTATGGCCCCTTTTTTACAATAATGTTTTCTTATATGAAAGGACAAGGACATTTGGTTCTGTGTCATGTGATTGTGACAGCATTAGCCAATAAAGAAAACTATGATCTCTTGCATAATTCCATTCCACATAATAAAGGTGTAGTCACAACTAGCTATACCAGCTTGTAATTTTGTCCACCATTGTTACTTTGATAACACATGGGTGGTCTGAAACCCTATGCAAGTTGGCAAATAATAACCACGTTATTTTATTTCAGATGATATTGAACCACAGATGCAGTACACTATATTAAAGAGAAGCAGTGGAAGAACATCTTTGGCCCCAAATGCCAAGCTATGTCAATTTCTATCTTAGTTAACAAAAGGAAGCACTGAATATTTGTCTTCTAGAGCATCTGTTACATCATGGTTTGTAAAAGCGAACCTTGGTTTTATCTGGTTTAAACAAGTAGTAGTATAATTAGAAGTTGGAAGTTAGAAATTTATTTTTCTGGGTTACAACTCTCCAAGTTCCCCATAGAACAAGGCAACCATTCTATTCTGGATGGAAGATTCGGGGAGTTATAGTTTTTTTAAAGCCCAAAAATGAATTTCTCCCAGTTCTGCCAACATTGCAACCTTTATTTGCTAGTTGCCTTTCTTAGGCTTATAGAGAAATATAAGAAAAAAATTGCTATGCAGAAAAAATGATAACTTTTTTCAAACAGCAGGAAGGAATGATTTCTGAATGCTTGTATTATACATTGTTTCAGGTGTGTTTCACTTTTAACTTATATTGTAAGCAGGAATCTTGGGTCTTATATTGGAAGAAAGATAGGATACTCCCAACATGAGATCTGAGGCCCCTTCCACACAGCTCTATAAAATCCACATTGAACTGGATGATATGGCAGTGTGGACTCAGATAACCCAATTCAAAGGACATATTGTGGATTATCTGCCTTGATATTCTGGGTGGTATGATATAATGTGTGGAAGGGCCCTAAGGCAGCATAAATCCTTTTAAAGATGCAATACAATTAAAAAGCTTTCAGTACAAAAGTTAAAACACAAATCAAATCACTATTCAATGAACACTAGTTAAAATGCTGACAAATAAATAAATAAATAAATAAATAAATAAATAAATAAATAAATAAAGAATTGTGTTGCTGGCATTACAAAGCTAAATTTGTACCTCCTGGAATAATATGTGGACCAGCATGCAGTTCCCTACAGAAGTCACATGCAACTCCTGGAATGATTCCATCAGCGCTGCCTCCGGAAAATCCTGCAAATCTCTTGGGAAGACAGGTGGACAAACATCAGCGTGCTGGAAGAAGCAAAGACCACCAGCATTGAAGTGATGGTCCTCGCCATCAACTCCGCTGGACCGGCCACATTGTCCAGATGCCCGACCACCGTCTCCCAAAGCAGTTGCTCTACTCCGAACTCAAGAATGGTAAACGGAATGTTGGTGGACAGGAAAAGAGATTTAAAGATGGGCTCAAAGCCAACCTTAAAAACTCTGGCATAGACACTGAGAACTGGGAAGACCTGGCCCTTGAATGCTCCAACTGGAGGTCAGCTGTGACCAGCAGTGCTGTGGAATTTGAAGAGGTATGAATGGAGGGTGAAAGAGAGAAACACGCCAAGAGGAAGGCGTGTCAAGCCAACCCCGTGCGAGACCGGCTTCCACCTGGAAACCAAGCCCTCACTGCGGAAGAAGATGCAGATCAAGAATAGGGCTCCACAGTCACCTACGAACCCACCGCCAGGACACCGAACTTGGAGGACCATCATCCTCGGACTACGAGGGATCGGCTAAGTAAGTACATCCCTTTTGTACTTCAAATTTTACAAGGTTTTTCTTAGTTTAAAAAATAAAACCAATTGGGTTAATAATATTTATTAAAATGATGAAATGCATTTGGAAATGGGTGGTTTGGTGGGAAATTATATTTACAACGGTGCCTTTTATCGAGGAAGTAGATACAAAAAGATGCATTGAAATGTGGATTTTGAAGCCAATTTTATTTTGTACAGAAAAGTCATCAAATCAATGCAAGAATACAATGGAACATGCTTCTGAGTGGACGCAGGCAAAATTGACTAGGATTATCTCTTTCTAATCTCAATCTTTTGGGGAATCTGAAGATAATGAAGGAAGGTTTGTGCCACAAAAGAAAACAGTTTATCAAGTGACAGCTATCAGAGGGGGTCTGCTTGAGAGATCTGATAGCTTTGTTTTCCAGGAATGGAAGATTGCACCCCATCTGGAACCAAATTGTCTCTTTCACAGAGGGCATAACTTTTATCACCTGTTGACAGAATACATCAGCCTTGGATTAATGAACCCAGCAGCATCCAGGGGTGAGGAGGGGACTTGCATAAATCAACACCCATGTGGCAAAGTTATCTGGCTCCTAAATGAGGAAATGACCCCACACGTTGATGTTACCCTAAAAGCAACACTTTTTTTGGCACATGCTGATTATCCCTTAAGATACCTGGGGGGGGGGGGGGGGGGGGGGCTTTGGATGATATACTCAGAGATATTTATCTAGCACATCTATGAATGGCAGATGATATCTCATTAAGTAGCAAGAGGGACATGTAAATAAAATCCTAATTATTCCTGTTCTTTGAAAAGGAGATCTAATTGACAGCTCAATCTTGTGCCATGATCTCAGATAAGTGTGCTTAGCAGGTGTGTGAATTCTGCTGCTCTGGAAATATTGTTAGACTGCAACTCTCATCATTACATTGGTGATGCTGGCTAGGACTGTTGGGACTTGCAGTCCAACAAACCTGGAGAGCTGCATGATATTTCCTCTAATGTATAGGATTGCAACCAGAACCTTAGACATACAGCCTCATCATAAAAGCCATAAAAGCCTCATCTGAGAAGAAAAAGAGGGCAGTGGAGCAAATCTGTTGCCCCTCACACAGTTCCTTTTCCCTGTCACATGGGGAAAGCATCGCCTGGCATCCAATGGAGCCAGCACAACACAGGAAGCCTTCCATGTTGGGGTTTAAGTGCCCAGTCATATGATGTCATGTGATGGCCGGCGTGGGGCTCTAATCACAAGATAGGGTGAAAGCGCTGTAGGACGCTGAATTCACCCCATCTGATGAGGTCCTATCTTATTTTTGAGATGTTTCCTCCATAACAATGGCTTCAAACTACAAGAAAGGAAATTCCATCTGAACATTAGGAAGAACTTCCTGACTGTGAGAGCCATTCAGCAGTGGAACTCTCTGCCCTGGAGTGTGGTGGAGGCTCCTTCTTTGGAGGCTTTTAAACAGACTGGATGGCCATCTGTCGGGGGTGCTTTGGATGCAATTTTCCTGTTTCTTGGCAGGGGGTTGGACTGGATGGCCCATGAGGTCTCTTCCAACTCTATGAATCTATGATTAATCATTTTCTGTTCCCAAAATTCCTCTTTTCAATTTTTCCCCATTTTTCTCATTTTTTTCTAGAGCTCTAGCAATAGAAAGGAATTCTTCAGTGAATGGGAAAAGGAAGGGGAACATCACTAGAAATTCCCTCTAGATGGCTGAGATATGAGAAGTATATAAACTGTGATCCGTTTCGGCGTCCCGGATTTTGGTGGGGGGCTTGATCAGGAGCCTCCCGAATTTGACAGGAGTTTTTGATCCAGGAAGCCGAAAGATTCGTTTTCTTCCTGGCGGACTTCCCAGGCTCCACTTCCTGTCATTTTAGGCATTGTTTGTCCTTATATCCTTCATTAAGACCTAGATTAAAAGCATCAGAGTTGATACCACTCTTTCTGCAATCCTGTCCCTTCTGTCTGTAGAGGAGACCAGGTTTAATGCTTTGCTAAAGCTGTTTCTACTTTAGAGGAGACAGGCACATGTGCAGTGCTCTCTCCCTGCTGCACACAGCTTTTCAAGGCATTTTAAGGAGGCTTCCCCACTTTCCAGGGAAAAAAGAGCAATCGACCTGGAGCTATCCTACCCTGAGCTTCCTTCAAAAGGCTCTCTCTTTTCTCTCGATTTACAGGACCTGCCTTTTACCCCCTCATGCATTTCTGCTTTGGGTTTAATGTTTAGTAGTTAAAACTGTTTCTACTCTAGAGGAGGCAGGCGCACACATAGCACTATTCCTGCAGCACGCAGCTTTCCAAGGCATTTTTAGAAGGCTTTCTCACTTCCTAGGGAAAGAAGAGTGATCGACCTGGAACTATCCTGCCCTGGGATTCCTTTTAAAAAGCTCTCTCTTTTCTCTTGATTTGCAGGCCCTGGGTTGGTGCTTTCCCCCTCCCTTTGCGCTGTAATAATAATAATAATAATAATAATAATAATAATAATAATAATAACTTTATTTTTCTACCCCGCCTCCATCTCGCCGAAAGAACTCGGGGCGGCTTACATGGGGCCATGCCCAGACAACATACAATTAAAAACAACAAAATATTAAAAAGCATAAAACAACAACATCATCTATATAAATAAAAATGTAATGTTCATTTGTGGGATTAACAGAACTCCAAAACCACTGGACGAATTGACACCAAATTTGGATACAAGACACCTAACAACCCAATGTATGCCCTTCACTAAAAAAAATGGATTTTGTCATTTGGGAGTTGTAGTTGCTGGGATTTATAGTTCACCTACAATCAAAGAGCATTCTGAACTCCACCAATGATGGAATTGAACCAGTCTTGGCACACAGTTTTCCCATGACCAACAGAAAATACTGGAAGGGTTTGGTGGGCAGTGTCCTTTGGTTTTGGAGTTGTAGTTCACCTACATCCAGAGATCACTGTGCACTGAAACAATGATTGATCTGGACCAAACTCTACACAAATACTCCATATGTCCAAATGTGAACACTGGTGGAGTTTGGAGAAAATAGAATCTTGACATTTGGGAGTTGCAGTTGCTGGGATTTATAGTTCACCTACAATCACAGAGCATTCTGAACCCCACCAACGATAGAATTGGGCCAAACCTCCCACACAGAACCCCCATGTGGGTCACAGCAACATGTGGCAGGGGACAGCTAGTAAACAATAAAAGCAAACATCATGAGCAACAACATAGGTACCTCTAATCACATTTTGGGGGGAGGGGATCAATATGCAAAATGAGTTAAAGGATAGGTTGGTCAAAATAGGTGGATAGAACAAATAGTAGAATAGGAATAGAGCAATTATAACAGAATCATTACAGCTTAGCTTAAAATATAGTAATCAAATATAGGAACTAAGTTCAGGTCATGGTTAGGAGCCATCTAACAGGAATCGTCAGTGCGGGGGAGGCTGCCTTCCTCCTGCACTCCACTTCTAACCAAAGGCATCCCATTTTCGACAGTCACTATTCTGTTGTGGCTAGAAAAATACATGGAAGCTGTATGGCCATCTGAACATGCCAAACCTGCCAGATTAGCCGAAGGGAACTGACCAAATCGAATCTGTGCACAAGGTAATACGAAGGGACATTTTGTCAATCTCTGGTATCATTGATTCAGCTCATTATTATTAGTAAAGTTACCACTTCCCTCCAGGGTCATTAATTAATGAACTTGCTCATTTGCTTTTGCTAATACTGTTAGTGATATCAGCTACAGCAGCAACGACTGTGTTAGACATTTGGCCACTATTCTCCATTTTTCATTGAGCCCCAGAACTAGAATTATTCCAGGACCTTCCAAAAGGGAAATGTTTGAAAAATCAATGGTGGAGAATATGTAGAAAATAAGGAAGATTTTTCCCAATAAAATATCACTTTGACAGCATGTGTCTCATTTCTGTACAGGGAATTAACAGCCGTTCTGTGTTCGGCAATTTTCTTCTGCATCTATGGAGAGCTTCCCCTTGCTGTAGTTCTACAGAACTGGTGATCTCTTCCTTTTGTCTACTGCAGCAGTGTAATCTCCGCTCTGAATCTATGAATGGTTTCATTTTGGATGTTCAGTGGTATCACATTACCTATGCAGTTCCTTTCATTGTTTGAATTCAACATAGTAACAACACCGTACTTCCTCAAAGATGTTTTCCCCCTCAGCACTGGAATGAATAAGCCGCCCAGCTACTCAAAGAGATAATTATCTCTAGCCTTTGAGAGCTGAAGCTACCTGATCTATGGAAAACACAGATGCTGCGAAGGTGCTATGAAGATATCTGATCCCAAGGAAAAGTCACCTTTGTACTGTTAAATACTGCTTTGTCCTGCTTTCATTTGGAACGGAGGGAAACTATTACCTCATCACTGCTTTGATTAATGAGGTATATTTTCTGGAAAAGATTTGCCCAGCCTAATTTATAGAGTTATGGGGCAATCCAGTCTATTCTTTATGGGCAACCTGAAACTTTTATCAAAAACATGAGTTACCTGAAACATCAGGTTTCCATGGAGACAGGTTTGAGAAACTTTCAGTATTGGCAAGGATCTGTACCTCTCCTAACAGTATCGCCAGGGTAATTTAACCAGTACTCCTTTCCTTTAAAATGTAATCATTATTTATTCATTTGCTATCATGGTAGTTCTATGTGTTTGTTGCCAAACGGGGTAGATTAGCACTACTGGGATTTTCCTCAATAAGTGTCGTGTGTGGGGGAATTGTGGTGGTGGGTGCCATTTGCTGTTTTTGCTCAGGCAGCTAAATACATCAGGCTGTCATGGAGTAGAAGCAGGTCAGTGCTAAGGAGATCTGGATTGTGGCATCAGCTCTGGAAATTTCTTGTTATCCATGATCCTTGTTTGCCTCCAACCTAGACCCTTGTCAGCAGGAGCTTATGAAAAATGGCATCCTCATGTTGAAAGAAAAATGTGCCGTCATCTACTTTGTGAGGCTTTCCTCCTTCCATATTCCTTTCATTTCCTTTGGATTAGCTGAAGCTAAAGACAGATGTAGTATTTTAAGAGAAAGTTCAGCTCAAACTCCAGGTATTTAGCGTGGTTCCTTTTTCTCTTATGGCCGTAGTGGAACATTTTAATCACATAGAGCAAGGAAATCAGTGTTGCAGATGGTTTAGTGGTGGTTTCTGTCACATAACGTTGCGCCCATCCTAATATTAGTTTGCCTGTTCCATGGTTTACCCATCCCTAGCTATTAATGGGTAAAACTATCAATAACTTCTAATTCCACAAAATTCCCTTGTTGCAAAGAAGAGGGCATGATATTTAAGGTGCTCAACCCAGTATGTATTCACTATCCATCTACACTAATGCAACTGCAGTGCAATATTGCTTACTTAGGCGATACCTTGTAGTTCAAGTAGGATTGTCTTCCAAGATATTGGATTGGTGTGATAAAGTCCGAAGACAAGCCTCTCTGTTATTATGATTAAGCCAGGGATGGGAACTTTTGGTTCTCCCAATGTTTTGAAACTCAACACCCAAAATGCCCTATCATTGGCAATGGTTGCTGTGACTGATGGGTGTTGCAGATAATCTCTTTAAGGCTGAAACTTTCTTGTCCCTGGATTGTCCAGTGACAGTGTTGTATCAATAGTTGTGCATCTATTTGATATATATTGGAACATTTCTTTCCCAATAACACTAAACAACAATTCTTGCAGATTTTGAGAGGCTCTTGGCAAAATGAATAGGGTTTCTTCCAGTTAGAAATAATCATAATGTAACTTGAAGGCAGCCACCTCTCCAGTTTGCATAATTGCTTGGGAAAGGGGACCATGACCAAGATCCCTCCAGCCATTTCCCAAGCCAGATAATTGTCAGCACCATTGCATATATATGTAGATAGATTATCCTCTTTACCAACAAAATAAGCTCAGGATGTTTGTCAATTTAACCAGAGACTGAGAGTTTGCTACCCCCATGGAAGAGGGGGCATAATAGATGTGTGTTCATTAACTTTCTATGCTGGCAACCAAGTCCTTGATTGTCTTTTGAGACATGCACCCTTGTCTCACATGGAACCGGACACTTGAGTTAATCAGATTCATCTGTATATCCACATCATTGCTTTCCTCATGAACTGTGCCCTCCTAAAGGGTGTCTCTGCAATGGATTGGTTCCTTAAACAGACCAATCCCCAGCTGTCATTCTTCCCACCATGGGAATCTCTGCCTGTAGGCTGTGATGTCAGTGGCACCCCCAATCAATCTGGACACAGATCCAAGCCTGACTCTTTTTCATCCCATCAGGGAAGGGAGCGTGAAGTCTGAATAGCTGTCAGAACTATATAAGGGCCCTTCCAGAAAGGTCCTATATATCAGGATCTGATTCCAGGTTTCCTCTTTATCCCAGATTATCTGGCAGTGCGGACTCATATAATTCAGTTTAAAGCAGAAAACCTGGGATCAGATCCTGGGATCCCAGGTTTTCTGCTTTAAACTGGATTATATGAGTCCGCACTGCCAGATAATCTGGGATAAAGAGGAAGCCTGGGATCAGATCCTGATATATAGGATCTGTCTGGAAGGGCCCTTATATAGTTCTGACAGCTATTAAGACTTCACACTCCCTTCACTAGGGCCTGTCTGGAAGATGTCATGTATTTTTCCATAAGTGCATGCTTGTACCTTTTTGGCTGAATTGAAATAAACCTCTGACTGCATTGCCTTCAACCTGGGGAGCTTGTTTCTTTGTCCTGGTTGATCTGGTTTAGCAGGTGTCCACTGGACATGGACCTCTCTAACCGTGGTCCTAGCTAAAATCACTATACACATGCATGTGGTTTCTCACCAGAGCCATCTTGTGCCATCACACAGAAGGAGAGGGAACATGACATAGAGTCTGCTTCTTCCCCTCATTTATCCTGCTGGGAGGTCAAGGGAACAGATCATGGCACCAAGGAGAAAGATAGAACTCTGGATCTTGGCAGAAGACTTCCTACAGCTCAGTGGATCTCAGCAAGTGCTCAATAATGTTGACCCTTAACAGGTTAATGAACTTGAAGCTAAAGCTTGGCGTCTCTAACCCAACCATCTCAAGAAGGCTATCTGTGGCTCCCACACCCTAAGCCAAATATGACTTATAATTGTTTGAATATAGTTTTGTTTTTCTGGAGCTTTATGTGATTCTTCAGGACAAGAATAAATGCAGACCTGAGCACTTTATAATTTACGAAACAGAACAATACTAACCTGACAGACCTAGCTGCCTGACAGGGAAAAAGACAACACCTTAAAAGAGGTTTTTGCTTCATCACACCTGTCCCAAGGAACCTGCTTCTTCAGAGAGTTTTCTCCCTCAGGCCTGAATTTGGAAAAGCTGCCCTCTTTTCCCACCAGATTTGTTACACTTAGTTTTAGGAACTGTGACAACACACACAGGTTGTAGTGATTTTCTAATATACTGAATAATATGTCAGCAAGACTATTGTGGATTTAGACCAATATATACAGTTTCTGGTCTAAGGGGAACCATATGGCTGTAGGAGAAATCGTTTTATTTTACTTGGATGGACAGTAAGTAGAAACACATTCCAGATTTCATGGGGGGCCCTTTTTCTCCTCCCCCTGTGACAGCTGGAGTATTCCTAGTTCTTGGCCTCAGGTTGTTCCAACTATTTGATAAGAGTGTATAGTTTAACACACAACCCACCAAGCTGCAAGTGATATTGTAATGCCTGTTGAGCTAGATGACTAATATGACACCTCCTCAAGCTAGTTCATTAGGTCACTTCTGCTGTTGTTGTAACTCTTCATAGTAAAGAGATTGAAAAGCAGACAAAACATTGCCCCACTGAAAACCACTAGCATTTTCTCAGGAATTGATAATTAAATTGTACATACTTACAAATCTGACCTCATCTAAATTATTTCAGAAAGAGAGGGAGATAAAGGAGAGGAGAAAGAATTAGAAGCATGTGCTATACTTAGACCTTTATGACAACTGCCTTTCTCAACTCTATATACTGAAGTTTACTTATTTTGCATTTTATTGATAAAGGTAAAGGTAAAGGTAGTCCCCAGACATTAAGTCCAGTCATGTCTGACTCTGGGGTGTGGTGCTCATCTCAATTTCTAAGCCGAAGAGCCAGCGTTGTCCGTAGACACCTCCAAGGTCATGTTGCCGGCATGACTGCATGGAGCGCCGTTACCTTCCCGCTGGAGCGGTACCTATTGATCTACTCACATTTGCATGTTTTCGAACTGCTAGGTTGGCAGAAGCTAGGGCTGACAGCAGAAGCTCACGCCGCTCCCCGGAATCAAACCTGCGACCTTTCGATCAACAAGCTCAGCAGCTCAGTGCTTTAACCCACTGCACCACCGGGGGCTCTATTTTTTTTATAGTTACTATTAAATTTACCGCCCAATTTTATTTTGATTGGTTTGTGAAACTATCACTGGTTTAACAAAAGTATAGGCATTTTTTGCATACCATAATTAGCCATGGCATTTATTAACCATGCTTTGTTTTTGAAGGTATAAACTGCATAGAACATAACCAAACCATTCTCTAGCTTCCCCATTCTTGATACACAATTATCATAATGATAACAAAATGGAAACTTATTTGAAGAGTACACATTTTTTGTTTATTGTATCCGCAAAGTGACTGTTAAGATTTATAACAACATCACACGGGCTTCCAAACCAGTAGTAGGATGCTGAGAGCACAGTTCCTGGACAGAGCCCACCGGATCCCTTCACATAATGCACAGCTACTTTTGGTGGTGCTCCATCCCCAAACTGTGCTCTCAGCATCCTACAATGGAGAAAGGAGAACACAGGAGGCTTCCCGTGTTCTCATTGTCAGCAACAGGGACAGCATGGGGGAAGCCAGGCAACAACAATTCCCCCCATGTGATGGGAAAGCCAGTGTTGTGGGCGATGCAGAGCACAGGGCAATGAATTCCCCCACTACCTTATGGATTTGCTGTGATGCCCGGTGATTCCCCCTACTGTCGCAAATGTTAGACAAATAAATGTGATGAGGTCCTTATAATAAATAATAAAACTTTATTTATAGACTGGCCTCTCTCTCCAAGGGAACTCAGGTCAGTTTACACACAAAAGGCAAACATTCAATGCCCAACCCAAATACAAACATTTTAAAATAAAAAGAATAATACATAAATTTGTGACAAAAGAGAAATTAACACGAAAATGAGGATCAAATGTGAATAAACAAATAAACCCAATTATACTAATAACATAAATTAACCATGTAGACATAAAGCCTATAAAGGCAATTAAAATACATTGAAATGACTATCAAAGTTGTTCTTCTCATGTACGACGGTGATGCAACATAAGGAAGTCAGGAATGACAGCAACCTCCTTATTGATTCCCATTAATGCAAGTGGTACCCCACCACCACCACCACCACACATATTTTCTTTCAGAGATGCCTAACTAACCTTTAGGGGGAGGCAAGCTAGTGCTAACATCATCCTTTGTTCCTGCCCCACAGGTTTTGCCCCTGTTTCTTGCTTGTTTGAACTTTTACTTCTATCTCAGTCCTGAATGAACTTGCTTGGTGTTGGCTTTTGTGGTTTAATGCTATTGCAACAAACAGCTGGTGCTGAAAGATTTCTTTTTTTAAGCCTTACTCATTTGTTGCTTACACCAGAGGCAGATAGCAGTCCTGAGATCTCTTGTCACCTTGGTGAGATTCTGAACAATGCTCTGATTTTTCTAGTGTGATCAACCTGCCTACCTTCCATCTAGCATCTAACTGATGATGATGTCAACAAGAAGCAATTTGGCTGGGAAGTAGAGTGTACATTATGAAACCTGAAAAACGAAGGGATGCAAATTAACAATTCAAATTTAAAAGTCTGAGAAACTCAGCAAGATCAATTGAGATGATAGTCAACACTTATTGCATCTCTTTCACAATCTCTTACTAATATGGAATGCAGAGATACAGGGAAGAGGGAATAGATTACATAACTTCATCTTTTCACATAATTTCTCCTTTTAAGCACTGTGATTGCAGGGTACTGGTGAAATCTTTTAGTTTGCACAAAAGAGCTGTGAATGAGGAAAGCTCAGCCATCTCTCCTCTTTCTCTGCACCATACCACCTTGATGTTGTCCCCTTAATGTACTAAATACTGTCTGAACCTAGACACTAAGGATGATCCATTATGGTTACCACTTGAATGGGAAACTAGGGACCTCTTCACAAGGGGCATTTTTGCCCCATTTTGCTGCATTTATTTGCAGCAAGGATGGTACCTGCCATGCACCATCAAATGATGCATGGCAGGCCCCACCCATAATCCTCCCAAAGTGTGTGTGTGTGGGGGGGGGGAGAGCAGGGGCGGCTCAACCCATTACGCAAAGTAAGCATTCGCAGTACAGTTGATTTTGCCCAGGGGCGCTCTTGATGCGCTGTTGGGGAAAAATAGACCTTGACATATGCGAGTTGTAGTTACTGGGATGTATAGTTCACCTAAAATCAAAGAGCATTCTGAACTCCACCAATGATGGAATTGAACCAAATATGGCACACAGAACTCCCATGACGAACAGAAAATATGTATCAATGATTGGTTGGGAGGGGGGGGAGGGCGCCAAAATACTGTTTGCTTACCATTGAAAATTATGTAGGGCCACCTCTGGGGGAGAGGAAGCACCAAAACGTACTTTCTCCACCACTACAAGAAGGAAAGTGTAGGTTGGATAGCTCCAACAGAGCTACCCGCATTTTCCTCCCTTTTTTGCTGTATGATGGTAGAAAGGGCATGTTGTGCCATCTGATGAGGACAGGGTGTCAACACATCCTGTCCCATCCCCACCATGTGATGGAGGAAGGAGGGAGGGTGCGCAGAGTGCCACGAGCAGTTCCACACACCTTCTCTTTTCGTGGCACAAATGCCACTGCCCAATAGGTTTGTGAAGAGGTTGTAACAATGAATACCAGTTGCTGTGGGTTATGTTTCAGATGAAGGAACTAGCAAAACCACCTCTGTCTATTCCTTACCTAAGAAAGCACAAAGAAATTAGCATAAGTTGATAGGTGACTTGAAGGCACATACATGCAAATTGGAAGCATGCTATCAGGCTTTCCTCCCACGTATTTCAAATGTCTACATTGTTCTGAAGCATTGTGGATTATGCCATTCTATACCAGGACTATCTTGGACAATTCTGATTTGCATTTTGAACAAATTTGTCTGAATCAACCCAACTGTTTCTGCTATTTGGGATTTGGCTTAATGGTTTATCCAGCCCTATCAAACAATGAACCTTTGCCTGAGGGTCCAATGGGAAAAAGAATAATTTCTTCCTAGTGACTGAAGGCTATAGTCCATACAAGTTCCTACCACAGAAAGCCGAGTGGCTTGATGTTCTTTCTATAGATATTCAGTGTTTTACATACTTTCTATTTGGCCTCAATTTTGCTCCATCTGTCATGGAAGCTAAACTTGTATTTTCTGTGTAATTTAATGATAAAATAAATGGAGTGCATTTATATAATATTTCAAACCATTACAAATATTAGCAGTAAAACCTTACAGAAACAATGTCTCTATGTATGGCTTATTTTGTAATATTTAAAAGGCATTACTTGTATGCTCTATATATTTGGATAAAATTGAAATAATTTATATGGACAGAGAGAGAAGGGATGAAACATCTAAATGTGTACAAAATGCAACTATCATGTGAATATTTTAATATTTTTTTTAAAAAACCTACTTATTGAACTACACATCTGTTTTTTCGGGAAAAAGATTTGAGTCCTTAAGTCATATCATGTAATGAACTTATACAGGAGAGCAAATACTACACTGATCGGCACAAATAATTAGTTCCAGAAGTGATCTCTTTCTGGTGAAGGTTTCTCAGAGAAACCTACGCTGACATGTATGGAAGAAGAGATTTCTGTTTATTCAAACATGATATTTTGCCTTTTGTTGTGGTGAGGGGGACCTGCCTTTTATTGCATTATTGAAACATCATCAAAGTCTGGAAACCGTAATGGCACTCCAATGAAAACTCAATGCTCCAGTTGAGAAATCTTAAATTCAAAGCAGCCCTGTGGACTTGGCAGCTCACATAATAACAATACAATATGTGCTGAAAGCCTGTTAGAAAGCAAAAATTGAAAAGGCATCCATGCTTCTGGTGACAGTGAGAGATCGGGCCCTGTTGTAATGATTTATTTGGTTCTAAAGACAGAGAAAGAGAGAGACAAAGCTTCTACCCAGAGCCAAATATTACCACAAACTGCCATTTGTTGGATTGTCCTCACAGATGTTTGACACTAAACATTCTCAAACCTTTGCCTCCCCTTCTTCTCTTAATGGGGCATCCCGTGGCATCATCAGACTGCAGACATTGTCTTTCAGACTCAACTCTAGGAAGAAATGGAGGCTTTATTTTTATATTCTTTGTGGTGGCTCTGGGAAAGTTGTCTCTGTCTTCAGGGTCTTGAAATGAAACAGGCTGTAATGTTTAGAAATGGGACTTGGAAAATCTGGGATTGAAACCCTATGTATTGTGAAATTCCATGGGTGCATTTGTGTATTGTGTATAAAATGGGCAAGAAAAGAGCCATGGAGCCATCTCCAGCTGATCAGAGAGAAATAATGCATATATTAAGTAAATAAATAGTTAAGCAACTCCCTTGAAATCAAAGGACCTTCTAGATATATTTCCTTGGGGAGTGTATTATAAACTATGCAGTCAGGAAACAGTCATTTTTAATAATGAGAAAAACCAATAAAAATGTCACTTTGTTTATTTTTTTTGATTGATCGATGACAAGTTGATTGATGGAAAATATTTATAGTCTGATTAATGACCAGAAAAACCTCTTTTGAAACACTTCATTTATTTATTTTCTTTCTTTTGATTGATGATTGATTAATTAATTGAAGATATTTATAGACTGATTACTATGTGAGATCTCGAAAAGGCTTAAAAATAAAACTGTCAAAACAAATTCTAATTAAATAATATTGATTGGCATTTAATATACTATATTCAATATTCAATAAGATGGTGTAGTCTTACTGTAAGACTATGTAAATACCACCACCACCACCATCCCTCCCCGGCCACAACCCTACTTGAACAGCCAGCAGTCAGATCAATCTGTCTTTGTGGCTCACAAGGAGGGGATATCCCTAGTGAACAAAGCTACAATGATCAGAAAGATTAATCTGTGACAAGCCCATGTTACATCTTCACTCACTGGTGGACACAGGTTGGAAACATCATTCTCCTTGTACACTAATCACAAACTAAGCAGATCTGCTTTCCCCAACTCAGTTGCTGCTGCTAGTATGGACTGGGGAAAAGAAGATGTTCTTTAGTAATGCATATGTAACCAAGTAGCTGATGTAGAATATCAGCAATTACAACACAATCTCCATATTCAAGGGGGATTACATTCCAAGAGCTCCCATGGATACCTGATGCTGTAGAGCAGGGGTCCCCAAACTATGGCCCGCGGGCCACTTCCAGCCCGCCAAAGGCACTTATCCGGCCCGCAGAGGAGAAGCAACCCCCCCCCCCCACATACACACACACAGTGTCCCTCCCTTGGCAGGCTCACGCTATCCGTCAGGCCCGATGGGCAGTGTGAGCCAGCCAAGGGCAGCTGCTCCGTGTGGCCTACTTGCACGTAAAGCACCTTGATTACCATTTCATAGCCTGACAGTTTTTAGCGAGAATCCTTTGATGAGAAGGTTATTAGCTAGCCCTGATTGTTTCTTGTCTGGAGTTCCCCTGTGTTTGAGTGTTGTTCTTTATTTACAGTTATAATTTTAGAGTTTTTTTAATACTGGTAGCCAGATTTTGTTCAGACTAGAAATAGGAGGATTTCCCATTTTCTGCTCCTGGAATTACTGCCTAAAGAGGACTAGAAAGAACCCCCTCTAAGGGCCCTTCCAAAATAAGATATGTGCAATGTGCATAGGAATTTTTATTGATTTTTTTAAAAAAATTATAGTCCGGCCCTCCAACGGTCTGAGGGACAGTGAACTGGCCCCCGGTTTAAAAATTTTGAGGACCCCTACTGTAGAGAATAGCAAACCCCATAGTTTGAGAATATCTGCATCTGAAGCCTATGATAAAAAAGCACCGGATGTCCTAGGGCCTTTCCACACAGCCATATAACCCAAAACATCAAGGCAGAAAATCCCACAATGTTTGCTTTGAACTGGGTTATCTGAGTCCACACTGCCATATATTCCAATTCAAAGCAGAAAATGTGGGATTTTATTCAGTTGTGTGGAAGAAGCCCTAGAGACCCACAAATACTTCCAAGGGGGATTTTATTGGAGTGCGGTTAAGAGAAACCATGGATATTTAGTACAGCATATGTACAATAATAATTGTAATAAATAAAACTTTATTTCTATTTCACCCTATTTCCCCTTGGGAAAACAAGTAAAAACTCACATGATAAGGTCCAGTATTTATTGGTTGAGAAATGCCCATGGGGAAAAAAAAGATGGGCTGGCAGTCTATTAATGAATGATGATGGCATAAATCAAACCTATGTTACTGTAACCCACTGTGCTCCAAGTGCACACTGATCAAAGTCAACCCAGTGTGGCAGCCCCCTCCCCTTGCCAACCATTCTTCTGACAGTGAGAAATATTAGTTGAAAGGTATATTCCTTTATCTAGATGGGGGGTCCTCAAACCAAGGCCCAGGGGCTGGATATGGCCCTCCAAGGTCATTTACCCGGCCCTCGCTCAGGGTCAACCTAAGTCTGAAACAACTTGAAAGCACATAATAACAACAACAACAACAACAACAACAACAACAATCCTATCTCATCAGCCAAAAGCAGGCCCACACTTTCTATTGAAATACTAATAAGTTTATATTTGTTAACATTGTTCTTCATTTTAATTATTGTATTAAGTGGGTTTTTTGCTCTACAAATAAGATATGTGCAGTGTGCATAGGAATTCATTCTTTTTTTTTCCAAATTATAATCCGGCCGTCCAACAGTTTGAGGGACTGTGACCTGGCCCTCTGTTTAAAAAGTTTGATGACCCCAGATCTAGATGCATAGGAATAATGTGATTGTAGGGGACCTTCTGAGGATTCCATAGAGATCCCCCCCCCCCAAAATACCTGTCATTGTGTGCAGTAGTTTGTACCTATATCTCCCAAGAATGCCATAAGTAAACACTAATTCTAGAGAGTATCTTTGGGAGCCACTATTAGAAAAGACAAGGGTGGGAGCTTATAATGTTATATTGTTCTGATTGCTCTGGAAATATAGTTGAAAAGAAAGGAAGGAACCACAGGGAAGGCCTTCTTCAAAATTTATGGGTGCAGTTCTTTGCCTGGTTGTTGACATGTGACAATGAAAACCTCTAAACTTTTGGAAACAATGGCACAAAAAGAAGCAGATCAAAAGGAAGCACATAAAAACCAATCCACTGTGTGAAAGTGGTATCAGCATAGCTCAGCAGAGTAGGAAATGATGAAAGAACCTAAAAATCATGGCAACAATAACAAAGCATGAGATGGGGACTACATGGAACAGAGACAGCAGAAGAGAGAAAGCTATAAGTGGTCAGAAATGGATGGGGAAAAGGAAGAAATGGAGAATGTTCTAAGAAAACAAAACCAGTGAAGACAAGCCCAGGATAAGGCCAGCAGACAGTGGGTTAGGGAACTGATTCAAGGAATTTGATTATAAGATGAAAAGACAG
Source organism: Anolis sagrei ordinatus (assembly GCF_025583915.1). Classification (NCBI taxonomy): domain Eukaryota; kingdom Metazoa; phylum Chordata; class Lepidosauria; order Squamata; family Anolidae; genus Anolis; species Anolis sagrei. The sequence goes on along the minus strand of NW_026844366.1, from coordinate 209,102,818 downwards.
GAAAAATGCTGGATGGAAAAAAAACATCAAAGGAAGAGTGTTGGAGACTGTGGTGCTCTACATAGTGAGTTCCCTTCTTGTAGGGTTGTCTGTTTCAGCTAAGGGGCTCTCCTACAAAGAAACAATACCCAAGACACCTAGCTCAGTCCTGAATTTTTCCATCACAGGAGTTGACCTTGAGGTACATGACATCTGGCAGCTTGAAATGCATGAAAATCAGCTATATTGAGTCCCAAAAGGAGACAAGATGTGCTGAAGGGGCAGGGATCAACTTTGCCTTTTCTATTATTATCCTCACCTAGTTGTGGGGCTGTGGACAGAACATCACAGCCGTCAGACAGAACTGGCCCTAGAATAGTGGTTCTCAGCCTGTGGGTCCCCAGATGTTTTGGCCTTCAACTCCACAAAATCCTAAGAGCTAGCAAACTGGCTGGGATTTCTGGGAGGTGTAGACCAAAACACCTGGGGACCTACACGTTGAAAACCACTGCCCTAGAAGAATACACAATGGGACAACTGCTCTGGTGCAGGAATAGTGGTGCTCCAGCCATTCATTCCTCTTTAGGCCCACAGCCATGCTTCACTCTTGGAGTGTGTGTGTGGCAGTCTTTCCCTTAACCCAGTGGCCTTTTAAATGGTGGTTCCCATCTAGTGTTGGCATACAATTGAACATCCAATTTAACATGCTTCCATGGAATCATATGCAGAGGATGGGGCTTGCTGTCTTGTCTTTAGCTTCAGAAAATTAAATGCCCTGGGCTGCCTCTATGAGTGAAATGGCTGTGAAACATGCATCATTCAGTCACATTGACCACATTTACAGAACTCTTTTTGCTTTTCTTGATAGTAATTGCAATTGATCTAGTTTAACCATATAGCCAAGGGTGGCAAATAGTATACAGGTTGAATTTTACCTGAAATGCTTAAGACCAGTGTTTGGTTATTTTTAATTTTAATTTTTCATATTTGGATATACAAAATTAGTATCTTGGGAATGGGACACAAGTCTAAATATGAAATTCCTTTATGTTGCATAGATGCCTTATACACATATCTGAAGGTCATTTTATACACAATATATTTAATTATTTGGTGCATGAAACAAAGTTTATGTACATTGAACCATCAGAAAGCAGAAGTATCATGCATATGGACAATTTTAGATATTGGAGACTTTGAGATTTAAGAATTACAGATAAAGGATGTTCAACGTATGTTTTACTTTAGTCAGATTTGAAGATTATCTCCCAGTGTTTTCATCCTTGAGCAAATATGTTGCACTAGTCTCTTGCTTGTTATCCATTTCAGAAGAACCTGGTTTTCTTTTTATGAAGAGATCATACATGTGTGTCCTAGGCCCGCATAATCCTTGAGATGTGGGCTTCGGATGGTTAAAAAATGTTGCAAAATTTCAATCACAGGCCACAAATAAAGACAAGTGCTTGTCCTCCAAAGCACTTTACATTTTTTTAGGTCTGCTTGTATGCCCTTCCACAAACACCACTATCACCTTCTCGTCCATGTCCCAGCATTACTTCCAATTTTAATTTTACATTTGGCCTTCCCACTGTTTTAATTGTGTGTTGTCTTACTGATAATGTTGTATATTTTATTGTCTGTGTTTTATTTTAATTTGCTTGTACTGTTGTTATTGCTTGTATTGTTGTATTCAGGCTCGGCCTCATGTAAGCCGCACCGAGTCCCTTGGGGAGATGGTAGCGGGGTACAAATAAATTATTATTATTATTATTATTATTATTATTATTATTATTATTAAGCATAATATTGTACAGCTGAGCTGGAAATGAATCCACAGTTGCCATATAACCATCACATAATTGCAAGGAGATATCCAAGGGAAAATTTCACCTGCTGAATTTTCAGCTCAGTTGCTGCAAGAAGGACCATGCAGAAAAGATATCTAAGGACTAGATGTTCCTGAAAAATGCATATGTGCTGTTCAGGAGGCTTCTTTTTAATACAAGCCTTAGTTCTTTTGGAACATACCACTGGCACTCATCTTTGATGCAGTCTGCAGCCCCAAATAGTTTTGTTGTTCATTCGTTCAGTCACTTCTGACTTTTCGTGACCTCATGGACCAGCCCATGCCAGAGCTCCCTGTCAGCGGTCACCACCCCCAGCTCCTTCAGAGTCAAGCCAGTCACTTCAAGGATACCATCCATCCATCTTGCCCTTGGTCGTCCCCTCTTCCCTTTTCCTTCCATTTTCCCCAGCATCATGGTCTTCTCTAAGCTTTCCTGTCTTCTCAGTAGCCCTAGTAAAAAACAGAAACCAATAGCAATATTGACAGGGAGCTGTAATTTACACATTGGATTTTGGGTCCTCCTGGTTATCTTTCGGAATGCAGCAGTGAAGGCAGAAACAGGTACATGGAGGGTGGTTTCAATTTTTCCATTTCTCCACAAAACACTGATGCAGTTTTTTTTTAAATGAGGATAATATCTTGGCTTCAATACAGCTGCTGAGGAGATGTGCTCTCTCTCTACCTGGCTTGCTGCCCATTTGCCCTCATGGAACCAAACATATATATTGGGATGGAAACATAACAAGCCCAGATGCCAAGGAATAAGTCATATGTACTTCAACTTATGGAGGGAAGATTTATAGCCACATGTAGAAAATGTGGAGGAAATAGAACCAGAGGAACTCAACTTCCCATAAATGTGCAGCATTTTGGATAACACCAGGACAAGTTAGGTTGGGGAAAATGTTTTGCATATTGCCCGGAGTTCACAGAAGTTTGGAGCATACTCATGTGATTGGTATGGGTTCAGTGACTCACTGTTTTCACTGAAGGAAGCCAGGATTGTCTACTCTGGATTTAAAAAGGAATTTAGCACAATTTCAGTGAGGATGATTCTGATAGGCTTTCCCTTATTCTGTTGACTGAGTGTGAGGATGGTTTTTAGCCAGACTTGCTGGGTTGGATGGGAGGCATGGATTAGCTCCAGCAGGCCATTTTGTGAGGAAAGGGAAGACTATCTGCAAAGACAGGTGCCTCCCCTTAGCACCATCATTTGCTCAGCTGAAGCCCTCACAGCCTCCAAGGGCATGACAGTTTTGACTTAGGCAGTTATATTAGGGCAGTGGTTCTCAACCTGTGAGTCGCCAGATGTTTTGGTCTTCAACTCCCAGAAATCTTAACAGCTGGTACACTGGCTGGGATTTCTGGGAGATGTAGGCCAAAACACCTGGGGACCCACAGGTTGAGAACCACTGTATTAGGAGCAGAATAAAACATATTCAGGATATTTTCTGGAAGTGCCTTTTCCACCTTTTCCAAAGTTAATTTGTAATAATTACTTTCTATAATTAAATCTGATTTATACTGCTTATTTAGTCCCATCTGGAAGGCAAGTGGTTAGTGAATTCCACAGTAGCGATGTGGTGAACTTGATCTGGGTTTTACCTTGAACCTTAATGGAGCTACCTCAGCTATGAAAAAGAGGAGATGATGCAGTCCATTGGATAGGACAGGTAGCCAATGCCTGCATACAGTCCTCCTAGTTGAGATTAAGCTTAATTATCAAGGAAAACTCTGTATCAGGAAGGAGGCAGATTTCCTCCGGCTTTTATTTTGAATATTAACGGAGCTATACAAGCTGATGAACCTTGGCCCCAAAACATATTCAGTACATTGGATACCACCTTTAAAGTTCAAAGAAAAACCTGCAATGGATTCATCATCATACTAACATTTAAGTAACCAGCTACCACTCCAGAGATCATTCCCAGGATTTTTGTAGCATTTGAAGTGGAATCATAGCAGTGTAACAATAAAATGTGAAAGGACCCTTGGCCTGTTGGGACCTGAGCTAAGGAAGGTCCCCAAATTGCAACTCATTGAAGACTCCAATAATGGTAAACATGGGAGGCCTTTCATTTATCCCACCATTGTGTAATATTAATTTGAGAGCACACGGGCAACTGCAGATTATACTAGCTTCTCTTCTAGTTCCTTCATGTCACCAACCCAAAGATCTGATCATGATATTCAAACGAAAGGGTTTCCTGAAGATCCCACACTCTAAATCAGCCTTCCTGTGGTTCTCTCCAAATTATTTGGTCTATGGTCTCCATCACTTCCAACCTGTAAGATCAGATTCACCAGGGGTAATGGGAGTTGTGGTCTCATATCCGAAACCTACAGGTTAGTATGTATTGTTCCTAATATCCAATAATAGGGATGTTTATTTTTATGATGTGACCAGATCAGCCAGAAGGATAGAGCCCGTTTTCATGAATCTGAGACTGAGGTCTAACAAGGATGGATGAGATATATGATGAATATGGAGAGATATAGCAATCACATATAGGAATGGCTTATACCTGCCAATGCTCTACACATATTTCATCTTATTTCTGATAGAAGTTGTGGAAAAACAGCCGTTTGAACCCACTGCTCCTCATAAAAGTGGGTCTTGTGGGTTGACTAATTACAGACATGAACCCTTGGTTAGATCTTTCTTTGAAAAATCCTTTAGCTTGAGTTTTTTCTTCTAAAACAACCGCTGAGGTTCAGATATTAAAAAAAACAAAACCCTGAACCTGAAAACAGTGGGAAATACAACTCAATCATTCTCACACTAACTCTGGCATTTCCTGTAGTCTTTTCACTCCTCTTAACACTTCATTTCTAAACAGATGCACTTAAACCATTGTTTTTCCTTAGGATAAAACAAGAGGAAAGGACACATTTGGTGGGGGGGGGGGGGAGGATTTTCCCAGATTCCTTTTTTTTCCACTGTGGACCCTTTCTTCCACTGTGGATAATCTGAAGAATCATCCCCGTTTTTATTTTCTGTTGTATTGTTTTTAGCTTATTCTTTTCTGAACCACCTTGGGTTCTAATTCAAGAGAAAGGCAGCATATAAACAAATAAACAAGCATATCTACTTGGTAGAGTTCATGATGTCCACACAGGTAATTCCAGGTTAGACTTCTTTTTATCTCTAATTGAAGGGTCCCATGTGAAAGGGCTGAAACATTTCCCTCTTTAGAAGACCTTGAAGAGATCCTGATAGTCTAGGTTTGAGGGAACTTCTCAAATCAATTCAGTTATCAAATAGGTTAGACCAGAGCTGCCCAAATTGGTGATCCCTTGTCTGGTGTTGGCACCTGCATCATTAGCTGTGTCACTAGAAATTCAATGTGCAGATTTGAGAAATGTGAATTTAAAATGATGTGTGGGTATGAATGGAAGAATGTGTGGCTGGAGTTAATAATTTTGGAAGCACCAGTGTAATATTAAGGCCTGCAATGACTAACTACCTGCTTGCTGAACTGTGGTTTGAAGTTGCTAATAAGATCTGAAAAGTAAACTCTGCTAAGAATGGGACAGTGATAACAGAAATGTTTACAATGTTAAGAAGGAAGTCAACATAAGATCAACACCAATCAAGAAGATCAACATCTGGCCAGGAAACTGAGATTGAGCCAGGATGGAAGACATCTATAATTCATTTATAACTTTGAGACTACATTAACAGAATATTTCTATAAAAGACTCAGTCTAATAATGCTCAAAGTGTGACCAACCTGAGGAGTCTGGTTCACCCGCTATGCTTTGCTCCATGGGAAGGAGAGATATAGTGTACTATGGAGAGTGGCAGATTTGCATGGGAGCAGTCTGGTCACTTTGGGGCTTCTTTCTCAAGGGAATAGGAAGAAGTGCACTTTTGGAGTCTTAGGTTTTGTGCAGGGAGTCAACTTCTGCTGTATGGAAAACAGAGATCTGGTCCTTGGCATTGTTCTTAGGGAAAGAAGTTTTGGCATTTCGGCGTTTTGAAGTTATGGTATTATGGAAGTTATGGTATTATGTTGGCAGGCTGCAGGAAAGCAGGGGCTGGCCTCTAAGGAGGGAGAAAAGGATAGGATAATATTTTGGATCCATGTGGATGAATGTGTGTACATGTGGTGTGAATGTTGAATAAAAATGTAATTCTCCTTTGTTTGTTTGTTAGCCATGTAATTGTACATCCAATGTAGTTGCATAGAATCTGTATGTCCAATGTCATTCCATGGCTAAATGTTTTTCTGTAATCTGATATACCCTCTCACACTGGAAATTGCAATAAAAAGAACCTATGCTTTAAAGTTATTGAAAAGTCATTCATGACAGCTGCTGAATTCTAACAAGAAAGAAACAACTATACTCATTGAAAAAAACAAATATACTGGTGGTCCCTGGCAGAGTGGAAAAAATAATTGCTAACCTCCCATAACAGATAGTTGAAAAATCACTTAGGATTTAATCCCATGCAACTTTTTTCTCCATCTTTTCTCCGTTTCACTGAGCTACCAAAATGGAATCCCATGGAGGCCATCACATGATGTAAGGCCAATTCTTGTGGTTGCCCATGGGACTCCATTAAAGCAGGGAAACAGAGGAAATACTCCTTTTTCAAGAATCCATCACTACCCAACTCCAACTGACAGAAGCTGGAGAGGAGTCAGATGGAAGCGGGGAAAGACAGGGAAAGGATGTGTTATGGCTGCCATCCCTGAAGATGGAAAGGCATGGTAGGGAATGAAAGGATACAGTTCCCTCCACTTTTCCATGCTTTCCCCCACTTTCCCATGCTTTCCCCCACTTTCCCCCACTTCCATGTGATAAGGTCCTAAGTCGGATAATGGAATAGCATCATGATGGATGTTGTTGGGAGTTGGGTGGTGGGGGTGGGGTGTAATCACATAGTGAAGACTGATCTTCAGAACAATTTACAAAGTCTACAGGGTCTTGCAATTCTAAAGGAGAGTTAGATATATAATTTTCATTTTGTTAGCCCCAATACTTGAAAAAAAAGAGAACAGTTCCAAAGGCTACAATCTAAAATTGAAGGCTGGCATGGAGGAAAAAAAATCATAATCCAGATTTATTACCTCTTCAGCAAGCCAAGCACTTAATGCTTATATGAAGTTCTTGAGGCTGCCACACATATATGCTTGATTGATGTTTATAACCTAATAAATCTCTGGGAAATAAACAAATGATGAGGTGGAGATCCCAAATCTAGACATTCCTTGTCTCTGAAAGATGGGGCTAGATTCAAATTTATACATACATAGAAGAAATCTATTGAAATCAGGGGACCATTCAGGGCTAACTCAAAGTTTTATTGATTCCCAAATAATATTCTAGATATTCTTAAATGTATTTATTTCAATTCATTTATAAGCCATATTTCTCCTGATACAGAATCCATGGCAACTTGCAATAAATTAAAACAAAGTACCATTAAAGTATATACAATGCATTTTTAATGAAACAATTATTGTAAAAATACAGGCAGTCTCCGACTTGCAAACATCCGACTTACAAATGACACAGAGTTAAGAATGGGGTGGGACATCAGAAAGTGAGAGAAAACTACCCCTCGGAAGAGAAAATTATTCCTAATACTTTTCACAGGGGAAACATGTCTCAACTGAAGCTTTATTACCAATCCTTGTTTCCACACAAAGCCAAATTTTTCAAATTTTTCAAATTTTTCAAATTTGGCTTGGTGTGGAATTTTCACAGGGACAGAAAGTAACGTAAAATCTTCTTAACAAGGGAACAGACAGCAAAACAAACTCCACAGGGGGTATTAACCTTTCCCTCTGTGATCTAAAACTGGAATTACACATTAAAATGTATCTGGCCTGACTTACATACAAATTCAACTTAAGAACAAACCTACAGAACCTATCTTGTTTGTAATTTGGGGACTGCATGTACTGGATTAAAACAGTTTAGAAACCCATTAAAATATAGTGAAAAGGATAATAGTTTAATGCACAACATTTTTTTTTTAAAAAAAAACCTCTTATGCCACAGAAATTTAAGAGACAAAGTCCTGCCTAAAGAAAAAGGTCTTTGCACACTATTGGAAAGAGAACAGAGGGAGAGAGTAACTGAGATCCTGTAGGAGAGAGTTTTCACAATTGGGGAGCAGCTGCTGAAAAGGCCATGTCCCACTTTCTCACCAAATGCAGATGTGATGATTGTGAGATGGAGAGAGAGTCCCTTCTGGTGCTTTTAATAATTGGGCATATTCAGAGTGTAAAACTGAACATATCCTCTGAGTTACTGTAACAGGGAATGACTGCAATATTCAAAGAGACATGTATCACTCTTAAAAGATATCCCAGAAAAGATGCCAATAAAAGGATTGTGTTCACTGCAGCACTTTGTTTTTTTAACATGTTGAGATGCTCTGTCAAAAAAACCCTGTAAATCAAGAGTTACATATGCATGACATTTTGTAGCAATGATCACCATGTTGTTTTGAGTTTATGGGATACCCAGACACTGTAGAAGTCCCTCAATCCCCATTTATCAGGCAGCAGCAACTGCAGTCTCTGGTGGTCTGCTCCCCTTTTGTTCAGGAAGCATCTACTGATGGTTCCATACATCACCTCCCTTGTGTGAGTGATCTACAACATGAATGGTGACAAGGTCCTGTTTCTGTTTATTGTACTAAAGATTTTTATAGGTAAGTAAAAAGGTAAAGGTTTTCCTTTGACATTAAGTCCATTAGTGTCCAACTCTGGGGTGTGGTACTCATTTCCATTTCTAAGCCGAAGAGCCAGCATTGACCGTAGACACCTCCAAGGTCATGAGGCCAGCATGCCTGCATGGAGTGCCGTTAGAGGAGCCCCCGGTGGCACTGAGCTGCTAAATTTGTTGACCAAAAGGTCACAGGTTCGAATCCAGGGAGCGACATAAGCTTCTGCTGTCAGCCCCAGCTTCTGCCAACCTAGCAGATTGAAAACATGCAAATGTGAGTAGATCAATAGGTACTGCTCCAGCGGGAAGGTAATGCCACTCCATTTTTATAGGACCAGATGGAAATGTCAATCCTTTGCTGCCAGTCAGAGGAAACAAACCTTTATTGAGCACAGCAGCTGCTGCCTGGTAATTGGGGATTGGGTGGATTGGCATGGGAGTCACTACACATTCATAGCTTTCCAATAGGATTCCAGGCATGATATTTTATGAATAATGCCTTTGTATTGAAGCCCCCTTCAACAATTTATCATTTCTACCAAAGGGATCAATGTTTTTTGTGCTATTTACGTTTTCACGAATACACCCAAAATGCTGGAAAATGTGCTCACACTCATAGCATTTTGCCAGTGGAGGAAAACATTTGACCTTTTGATTCTTGGTTTTTGTTTATCTTCATATTTCCAGTTTTTGTTTGCTTCTGCTGTCATGGAACCCTACACAGGATTAGACTGGCAATAAACAGTTGGGTGTTGACAGATTAGATTTTTCAAATCAGTCCCAGAGACTGCACTACTACAAGCGGAATAGAATACGTCCCTCTTCTCTCAAGCATTTTCTTTTCCTCTGAAAATTGTTTTTCTTTCCTATATCTTTGCCCCCTGGAGTTTTTTTTTTAAATGGGAAATTTAGTGAAGGCAGAGGAAACTGCCAGAAGGAAAATGCTAAAAAAGTATTTTTCCCCTCTCACCATGGTCCATCATTGCTTTTTGTTAGATTTAGTAACAGAAAAGGTAATGGCAAAATGAGACCTCACAACATCTGAAGATGCTTGCCATAGAGGCAGGTGAAACATCAGGCGAGAATGCTTCTGGAACATGGCTATACAGTCCAAAAAACCTACAACAACCCAGTGATTCTGGCCATGAAAGCCTTCGACAATACAAGGAATATGTACCTTGTATTCTTTCACTTTATCTTTTTTGCTGATGTAGATTTTTTTAAAAGCTCATTTCTTCTTTGCACATGCATATAAAGCAAGTTTGCAATAAAATGGTCCAATATGTCTGGCGTAGGGCTCTCCCTTTGAATGTCATTTGCAGATGATGATTGGAGTCCGAATGAATCATAACAAGACCATGGATTCTTGGCATGGCCCTTGGACAAATTGGGAATCGCTTCATGTGCCACCTGTGGAGAAAAGCAAGGAAAGGAGTGATTTGTGATTCCCAATGCTGCTGATGTTGGGACAGATGTGGCACATAAATAGCTCCAACTCTTCCAGCCATAGTTTCCAACACAAATTGTGAGAAAGAAACAATGGCATACATTCAAGCTCTGGAATGTTTGTAGCGCCTTTCAGAAAATGCCCAGATGTCTAACATGTTGGGACATTTGGAAAAGGAGCACCCCACAATAGGGGGTCTAAACTGACTACAGAAAGCTGTAGCTGCTCCTTGAATGATGTTGTTTGGCCCACTTGCCATCTGGACACCTTGCTCCATATATTTCTATGAATAAACTGATGAGATTGCACAAAAAGAGCCTCACTTGGAAGGCCCTCAAGTCAAGGAAGCAACTCTGAAGACAGAAATATTTGCTTCTTGAGGTTAACAAAGTCTTCTTACTAGAAAATAAGGAGTGGTCAGTCCTAAACTCTATTCAGTTAAAATTATGAGCTTATTGGGGGTGGTGGGTGGTTATGCGAATTGATGAAAAGCAATAGCCCACACCAACAAAATTGGAAGAAAAATGGTATCACCCTGATCAGATACTCCTATCTTTATAGAAGGCCTGCAGCTCAGAGTGGGAATGAATGTTTTGCATGCAAAGGCCCAGGTTCAATTTTTTATCACAGAAGAGATTGGAATGACCCCTATCTAATGCTCTATAATAACAACAACAACAACAACAACAACAACAACAATAACAAAAACAACAAACTACAAACCAGAGCTGACAGCTGGCACAAAAAAAAAGTATTGCATGGACACTTCCTTGACAAAATTGAAGGAAAAGTTGACAAGGAGAAGAACTGGTTATGGCTCACTAATGGAACCCTGAAGAAGAAGACAGAAGGCCTGATTCTTGCAGCCCAGGAGCAAGCCATCAGAACCAATGCAGTTAAGGCCAAGATCGAAACATCAGTTGATGACCCAAAATGCAGACTATGTAAGGAAGCAGATTAAACCATTGACCATATCCTCAGCTGCTTCAAGAAAATTGCACAGACAGACTACAAACAGAGGCACAACTCTGTGGCCCAAATGATTAATTGGAACTTATGTCACAAGTACCACCGGCCAGTAGCAAAGAACTGGTGGGATCATAAACCTGCAAAGGTAGTAGAAAATAAACACGCAAAAATACTGTGGGACTTTCGAATCCAGACTGACAAAGTTTTGGAACACAATATGCCAGACATCACGATTGTGGAAAAGAAAAAAGTTTGGATTATTGATGTCACCATACCAGGTGATAGTCAAATTGACAAAAAACAACAGGAAAAACTCAGCTGCTATCAAGACCTCAAAATCTAACTGCAAAGGCTCTGGCATAAACCAGTACAGGTGGTCTCCGTGGTAATCGGCACACTGGGTGCCATGCCAAAAGTTCTCAGCCAGCATTTGGAAACAATAAACATTGACAAAATCACAATCTGTCAACTGCAAAAGGCCACCTTGCTTGGATCATCATTCGAAAATACATCACACAGTCCTAAACGCTTGGGAAGTCTTCGACATGTGATTTTGTGATATGATATCCACCATATATATCTTGTTTGCTGTGTCATACTGTGTTTTTGTGTCAGAATAATAATAATAATAATAATAATAATAATAATAATAATAATTATTATTATTATTATTATTATTATAACCTCCCCTATCTCCCCGAAGGGACTCAGGGCGGTTTACAGACAAAAACTGCAAGCATTCAGTGCCGTAGTAACAAATAAACCAAATACATAATCAAATATTACATGAAATAGAACATTAATGCAAAGTTATAATTACAAAGAAACAAGCCAATAAATACAATGGCTGCTAGGAAGTACACAGCATATAGTCATAGAGTCAATACTATATGGTATATATTATCTATAGCTGTGGTTTCTGATCTTTGTCTTCCAGGTGTTTTGGACTTCAGCTCCCAGAATTCCTGACAGTTGTCCAAGCGCTCTGGGGCCCCTTCCACACAGCTGTACAAAATCCACATTGAACTGGATTATATGGCAGTGTGGTCTCAGATAACCCAGTTCAAAGCAGATATTATGGATTATCTGCCTTGATATTCTGGGTTATATGGCTGTGTGGAAGGGCCCTAGGACTGCTGGTAATTCCAAACACCTGAAGAATCAAAGGTTGATTCTGGATTACTGATTTTGAATATAGAAAAAAAATAGCTAAATGGGGGAGTGTTTTGAGTGATGGCTAATGGCATCCATATTAGTGCAATGGTGAATTCTCCCAGTGTTTTAGCATCCCACTGATATGGAAGTCACCCCCCCACCCCCCCTGCCCAGCAGCTTGAGAAAGCAGCATTTTAGGAGAGATAGATAAATAGATATAATCTCACCATGGCCCTGGTGGCGCAGTGGGTTAAGCCCCTGTGCTGGCAGGACTGAAGACTGACAGGTCACAGGTTCGAATCCGGGGAGAGGTGGATGAGCTCCCTCTATCAGCTCCAGCTCCTCATGCGGGGACATGAGAGAAGCCTCCCACAAGGATGATAAAACATCAAATCATCTGGGCGTCCCCTGGGCAACGTCCTTGCAGACGGCCAATTCTCTCACACCAGAAGCGACTTGGTTTCTCAAGTTGCTCTTGACACGACAAAAAAAACAACAACAACATGTTGAACACGGTTGAGATGCCAACAACAAATGCAAGTATCTTTATGTTCCAAATATTCCCTAAGTATAAGCTGTACTTGGAAAGGGGATGGCATAACAGGAATGAATGAGAGGGCAGTAATTATGAAGGCCACAGCATCCAACAACAAAAGAATCTTGTCAACATTGCTTCCAATGTTCAGCCAGTGAGCATTCTTTATATGTTGACATCCATGTGCAAAAGGAAAATATCAACAGTCTTAAAGAAATCCTAAACTTAACAAGAAACATTAGAAGGAAAACACTCACAGAGAACAAAGCTCACAGAAGCAGACCAGAAAGAAGTACGTGTATTCTGTGATCACAGAATTCCACCTTACAGAGGAAGAAAAATGAAAACTGGGAAGGAGGATGTATACAGTGGAGAATAATGTTGGAGGGCATGGATGATAGATTGAAGCCTGGAGCCCTCCATCCACCAATATCATTATAAGTTTCACTCTCCCATCTCGCAGTGCCTACATGTTGTTATTCCTCATAGATGCCATTGGTGATAATACCCATTGGCTCCAAGCTTTTTGAGTGAGTCAGAGGAAGGTGACTGAATGTTGTCCTTGTTTGTGGCATGTTTTTGGAAAGAAATATTGGAAGAACTGAAATATTTCCCCAAGCTTCCAACATTTGTGTACTTATAACATATTCAGTTATTTTTCCAGCCAGGTCTTCTTTTTACTCCATCCATCTCCTCATCTCCAAAGGCAACTCAACACAGTGTGATTTACTCTTTCTGCCTACTGTCACCTGGCGTGCATCCAGCCCTTTTAGCTCAGCCCTGTCTCCCCCAAACCCTGCCCCTCCTTCCCTACGTTTTCCTCAGCTTCTAGGTAGGCTACTCTCAGCCTGGAGCTGGGCCTAAGTACAATTATAGTAAAGAAATGGCAGCATTACTTCCAGAAAATAAGCCTTTCTCCAGGGAGCAACCTGTCATTATAGCCATGGCAAGGATAAAATAGTGTTAGAGTAACTTCATTTGGCAGCAGAGCAATGTAGCCATCTTATTTCCCTCTAGCATCTGGCATTTTTTAAGTGCACACATTTTCTTGGTTGATATTACTCACATGCTAAGCACCCTCAAGGCCATTGTAAACAATATCTTAGGTCCTAAAACCTAGGCATGGGTCCTTTTAATGCTCAGATGGGATGCAGTATGCCTTAAAGTGACGGAGAATGTAGGACCTCAGGGAGAGGCAACCAAGTGCCCTGTTCATGTTGTGGACTGTGACTCCCCAAATTCCTAATTTTCAGTTGTCTTCATAGAATCCTAGAGTTGGAAGAGACCTCATGGGCCATTCAGTCCAACCCCCTGCCAAGAAGCAGGAAAGTTGCATTCAAAGCACCTCCGACAGATAGCCATCCAGCCTCTGTTTAAAAGCTTCCAAAGAAGTAGCTTCCACCACACTCCAGGGCAAAGAGTTCCACTGCTGAACGGCTTTCACAGTCAATAAGTTCTTCCTAACGTTCAAATGGAATCTCCTTTCTTGTAGTTTGAAGCCATTGTTCCACGTCCTATTCTCCAGGGCAGCAGAAAAAAAGCTTGCTCCCTCCTCCCTATGAGTTCCTCTCACATATTATACATGGCTATCATATCTCCTCTCAGCCTTCTCCAGGTTGAACATGCCTAGCTCTTTAAGCCGCTCCTCATAGGGCTTGTTCTCCAGACCCTTGATCATTTTAGTCGCCCTCCTCTGGATACATTCCAGCTTGTCAATATCTCTCTTGAATTGTGGTGCCCAGAATTGGACACAATATTCCAGGTGTGGTCTAAACAAGGCAGAATAGAGGGGTAGCATAACTTCCCTGGATCTAGACACTATACTCCTGTTGATGCAGGCCAAAATCCCATTGGCTTTTTTTGCTGTCGCATCATATTGTTGGCTCGTGTTTAACTTGTTGTCCACGAGGACCCCAAGATCTATTTCACATGTACTGCTCTCGAGCCATGTGGCTGATGGGAAAGTGAATCTACACTACTATATAATCCAGCTCCTCAATCCAGATTATATGGCCATTTAGACTCATTATTCAGTTCATAGCAGATAATCTGGATTCAGACATTGGATTTTATGGCAGTGTAGATCCATCTGGAGTTGGATACAAGGTCAAAATCCTATTGTTGACTGGCAACATCAGCAAGAGGTAAAATGCTGCAGGCACTGTCTCTGTGAAGAGAATAAAGCACAAGCAATGGAGAAATCAGCTGCTTCAAGGCCACAGATTTGCTTGCCCTTCATCAACATTACTGACACACACACACACAAATAAACATTACTGCATGATCTTGGAAAAAGAAGAGCACAAGCAGGATTTCAAGCCCTAAATGTTTGGAGGACAGACAGTTGCTTATCTCCTGTTGCTATTATTTGCTGTTGAATGAAGATACGATGACCCTCAGAGTGGGAGACTTTCAAGAGCCCTGGTCTTCAAGTGCCCCCCTCAGGGCATACTCAGGGATATGCCCCTCTTGACTGAATCAATCCATTTTACCAAACATTATTATATATTTTAATGAGTCACATTATTTCATGGTATGTATGGGCTCATCCACACAACTTAAGTGGTCACTGTACATGAGCCCATACATATCATGAAACAATGTGATTCATTGGAAAATATTATAAATTGATTGATTCATACAAGGTGGGCATAACCCTGAGTTATGCCCTCCTTGATACAGGGCTGATCCAGCTTAACATGGGGCAGGGCCACTTTAATGCAGCTTTGCCCCAGGTTAAGCAAAGTCAGGGGAAAGCCCAAATCCCTGTCTTCTAGTATGAACCTTCATTTCTAAGGAGAACTTGTCCCTAGAGTATCTGACATTTTGTCTTTCTAGTATATGTGCCACACAACTGCTCCAACTGCAAGCAGACCTTATGCTCTGTAGGAGGGGGCTAGATGACATCCTGTGTCCTGCCATGGATGCAGCTGTTGTGGAGAATCACTTAGGAAGCATGAAAACCTGTAGGACTTTTAGAGGAAATAACTTGTGCCTCAGGACAGCAAAACTGGCAAACATCTCAGACCAACATGCAATTGGATAGTCACAGTATGGTGCAGGAAAAAGTGGCAGAGAATGGTCTTCGTGGTAAACAACCCATTGGTTGCTCTTCTTCTCAGTGGTTTAGGGTTACAGAGCCATCTTCATCCGAATGAAGGAAGGAATGTCCAAGAAATCCACTCTGGTTGACTTATTTTGTGGATTTTTCCTGGTCTGTGCTTCTCAAACATCTGTGCACCTGTATGTTAACAGACAGCTGGGAATCCTTCAGAGGCAAAATGCATACATTTGAAAATCACACAACTGCACATTTGAATTGTGCCAAGCATATTGCTGATGTACATACTGGAGGCAATATGCACCACTGAAAATGTAGGCAACCTCTTACAAACAGAAACAAGGAGAGATTCTTGTCTCCTTTTAAAAAATTTAAGTGAGCATAAAGCAATTATCTAGGTGAGAAATAAAGGTGTGTTCTGTATAAAACTCTGAGAACCTTTCTTTAAAAATAAATTTCATGCATTTTGTTTACATTGCACTCATTCAAGAAAATCCCATCTAATACTATACTTTTATAGAAAGAAAGAAACAAAAGTCAGAATTGTTCTGTATGTTGGAAGAGAGAACAGCAATTGTATTCATCTCCTTCTGTCTTTTCCAAATCTAAATTACTGTACTTACCTCTGTGAGTGATAGTCCCACCTGAAAACATTTTGCTACCTAAAGTGGAATCAACATTCTGACCCTTCCTGGTCAGCCCTATGCTTTAAACAGTACCACTGTACATTTGAAATACTGATTGGTGGCTGAAGGAAGTAACTTCAGTTGGGCAGCCACATGCCTTACTTTCCATAGGACAGTCATTTGCTTGAAGATGTTCTCTAGAGCTGCCCAGTCCAAGGCTGACTTAAAGAGAAAATCCAGGATCCAGTTCAGCATTGGTAAGCCTGGGCCACTTCTACACTGCCAAATAAAATCCAAATTACCTGCTTTGAACTGGATTATATGGCCGTATAGATCCATATAATCCAGTTCAAAGCAGATAATGTGTAGATATGGAAGTGTAGAAGAGGCCCTGGAGACCCAGAGCACATGGAGCAAATTCATCTTCTGAGTTTCACTGCCAATCAGCAACAGTGTAGTCATTTAGTGAGGCCATTTTTGTAAGTCCTGTCAGCATATTTATCATAAATACCTGGGAACTTTCTCTTTTTTATTATGAAGGAGCATTAATGCCATGGCACCACTCTATTAAAATTGATTACTTAAAGCAATAAAACATGGTCAAAGATTATGAATGGTAGGAGTTTTAGTCCAATAACATCTGGAGGTCCACATTTTTCCCACCCAAGGACAAAAGAACTCCATGTCTTGTAGGGCATGGCTAGTCATATATATGTATGTATACACATATGTGTGTGTGTGACAAAAATATTTTCCTGGGTTTTGGAGGCAGGGGGGACAACTGTGAAGGCCATGAGTCTGTGAGCTCATGCATCTCACAATTTCCAACTTTTGATAAGCACATTAATGCCCATTGACTATTGTGTGTAGCTTTGAATTACAATTTCTGTTTCTAGTTAGCTGAAAGGAGATGCAGATGCAGTCCTGAAACAGTGAATAGATCTTCACTCTCTTGGCCACTTCTTCATTCCTCCCCCACCATGTCCCCTCTCTGATTACACATTCTGGCTTCTTGCTGGATTGGCATAGTTGTGACTAAAACTGAGCCAAAAGAGCTCAAGCAACACATTTTGGCTTAACATTGAGTGTGCACAAGCAAAATACAGGTTTGTTAAAACGAGAAATCAAAATGGGGGTATGAAGCTCTTTAAGTCTGTGGGTCTTAAATGGAGTGCTTGCAGAAGCATTGTGATCCTTCCTTTGTTTGTTCCTTTAAAAATGAAAGATAGCTGCCATATATCCCTACCCCGGTGCTCCAAATATTGGATGGGATCTTGCTTTTGGAAACATTCATGTTCCATGTAGCTACATCTCCATTGCTATGATTCCCGATTCAAGTTTTTCAAACCTGCCCTTGGAAGCAGCTCAGCCCCCACTCCCTCTCAACACAAGAATTGCCATGTTGTAAAAAAAAGTGTCTGATAGAGAATTCTGGTCAATATTTTTGCAGAACATACAACTACAGGAGAGTTGCTGGATGTGTCCTTGCTGGATGCGAAAGCCTTTGACAATACATGTGTCCTTGCTCTTTGACACCATTGAAATAGTCATATCAGGGATACTGCTTTGCTTACAAGACAAGTTGTAGAGGTGGGAGATTTTGTTGTTGCATGAAACACCATTCTGATCCCCACAATGATCAAATACATTAGTTGTGATGGTGTACCAATAGTTCCTGCCATTTGCATTGGCAAATCTGGAAGGTGATTTCAGAGATTTGGGAGGATTTGGGGATTGAAAAAATCTTGAAAATTATTGCAAAAAGTTCTTTCATTTGGTGGCAAAATAGCACAGTGGTCTATTTGAAGGTGTATTTTTGTGTCACGAGTGGCCACTTTTTCTGCACTAAATGATCTGGATAAGTTCACCAACAGGATAAGTCAGTGGCACTCCAAGCCATTTGGTGGAGAAATGGTGGCTACCAGCTCCTGGTGACTTGAAAATACAATTTCAAAGAAAATATCACGTGACTGTTGTCATCAATTGGGAGCTCCACAGATGATTTTCCAAGAATTTTTAATCCTCATCCTCCATAAATTCTGTACTTGTCTTCTAAATTTGACACTGCAAATAGTCTCATTAATATATATTTTTTGAGGATGTGTGTGAGGAGGGGAAACTTCTCCTCCTTTGTTATTTCAGCAGCTCATTTTACCCAACATGCTATCTCAATGGTGTGAAGATCTCCACAAAGATTTAGAGTGGCAGCTAAAGCATTTCTTTTTATAGGACCCATTTCGAGTTGAGCAAAGAAATCCTGAGGCCATGGGATGTTTTGCACCTCCCAATACAATCCAAATGGCATACATTTAGTAGGAGGGTGCACCATCTTGGAAGAACAGTGGCCAAATAATGCATCTGTAAAAACCAGAGGAGAGCAGCACCCCAAGGAGAAACTGAGCAATTAATCATACTACTCATGGGGGTATGTCCAAAGTATGGCTAAAGAAAAGCATTCTGATGTATCGCTTTCTTTTATTTTTAAAAAGCATTTCTGGGAAAATCAAATGTTTTTGTTATTCAGTGGACTTTCTCTCCCTTGAGCCTGAGCAGCTACCTCTCTGTTACTCACAAGAGAATGGTGCCTGCCAGAAACAGAGGCAAAAATAGCCAAGAAGATTCTGGCTGCGGCACAACACACACGACATTATACTTGTTCTGCATGCTCTGCAGTGGGTTTCTTTAAAAGCATTTGGATTTAGGAGGAGATGGGAAAGATGTTTATAGCAGCTAAGAAAGATTATGAATGGTTTCCAGAACTGGTATTGAAACGAGAGTTTCAACCCAAAATTCATGATATTGATCCAATAATTTGAAGGGGAATGGTTTCAAAAAGGCTCCTACTCTGCACACCCACAACTTATATCACTGATTCATTTTGCATTTTCATTAATACATTGAGTTCAATGTAAGAACTAATCCAGATAGGTGGCATTTTTTTACTATGAGCATGAGATAGTGTGGTTAACTTTGAAGTGAAGTTGAATGTGCAAACAATGGAGAGGGTGACAGTACCTGATTGGGCCTGGTTTGTACTTAAGTAGTTGTCTATCTACTTCTCAGCATTAATCTGAACCAATTAGGATGCATTAGTTGGGAGAGGGCACACATGTGGTTTCTGTATCCAGTTATGATGTACAAAATCTAGATTGAAAATTCAGAATGTGAATGTC
This sequence comes from Anolis sagrei ordinatus, assembly GCF_025583915.1. Classification (NCBI taxonomy): domain Eukaryota; kingdom Metazoa; phylum Chordata; class Lepidosauria; order Squamata; family Anolidae; genus Anolis; species Anolis sagrei. The sequence continues at coordinate 209,083,340 of NW_026844366.1, read as the reverse complement.
ATGTATTATGAACACTGATGCCACCCACAACACATAACTTTTCCAGAGTTATGAGATCATAATGATTTCCCCTTCACAGACTAATGCAATAGCCAAAATTCTGCACTACCCAACATAGGCTCAGAATTCTTCAGGCACAACTCCCTTATGGCTCCTTACCCACCACCACAAAGACTAATGGTTGTGCTGCCATTGCCTCCCAGAATAGCTATTCCATGGATGGTGGAAAGTTGGTGGAGTACCAGAGAAGTGTTGGGAAATGCCTATTTCAGTGTTATCCCATGGGCAGGAGGGAAGCGGGGAAGTGGAGGAAAGTGGGAGAAAGTGTCCTTAATAGTGGGGACATGACCTACCACAACAAGATCTGTTTTCGGGGATAGCCAGCCATCCCATGAAATTCCCCTCCTTTGTCCTGCTTCCTGACACTATCTTCTATCAGGAGTCGTGGAAAACAGGGGAATTTTAGGGTGGAATAAGGTCATTAGCCAAAGACAGCAGTATCTGCTCAAATACTGGGCATGGTCAGATGCTTTTCTAATTTCTCTCCACTTCCTCCATCTATACTAGTCATGGAATGACAGTTGTGGACTCAACAAAACTGTGAGTGTGGGGGGGGGGGGCAGGGACTTTGGTCATTGCAGAGGGTAGAAGATGATACAAATCTCAGCAACAACTACAAAAAGACAAATGTTGATCTTCTCTTGTATGTCACTAACAGAAGGCTGGCTAATTATTGGTAGCCTTATTAAAATGTGTGTGTGTGTGTTTGCATGCATATGTGTGGTTTCATGGTCAACTTTATTCATTACTTCCAAAATGTTGACTTACTGAATTGTTTATTAACTTTTCTACTTATAGGGACTTAAAAATATATAAAACCAATTTAAAGTTAATGTATAATGAGTAATGTAATGATTTTTTAAAAAACAAAACAAAACTCTGGTTTAAAAAAAATAAAACCATCTTACATACTTTAAGTGTATTTCCCCAGCATCAAATATCGATATATATATATTCTCAAAGTATTTATTTCTGGAAGATGGTTTTACTTTAATTTAATATACAGTTCTCTGTGTTAACCCAGATCATCTGTTTGGGTGAAAACAATATCGTTGTTGGAAAGACAAAATCATTGCTCTTAAAATGTGTACAGAGAATTATAATTGGCTAACACCTCATTCTGTTCATCTTAATACTTCCAGGTAGACAGGACACTGCAAAAATCCTAAGGAAATCCCTTGTTGATCCCTTTCTCCCTCTTCCTGATCCTTACCTGGGATTAAGTCTAATTTTAAAATACTTATTCTTCTGCAGGGAGAGAAGTTGTTCTGAATAGAACAATAATCTGTCAGATGTCTGTTTAAGGCTGGTATGCCAGATACTTTTGCCTAGCTTCTTTGGTTAAAAGAACAAAATCTCATCCCCAAAAGGTTATTGTTTAAGGGCACTTCCAGACAGTACATTTGATTCTGGGAGAAAATGGGTCAAAAAGGGGGTGGCCAGATGATGTTTGTACTAAATGTGCAGTCAATCGCAGCAACGGAGGGAAAACCTGATTCAAAAAGGTCCTCTTTTATCCTGGTTCCCAGTGAAAAAAGTGAATTTACCCATGACTGTGTGGCCCTGCAGTCATGAAAAGTTCAAGGTTTCCCGCTTTACCCCCTGTGGAGACAGCTTCCCACCTATGCCGGTTTAAAAAACCTGAAACAACTTATCAGCTCTTAGGGCTCTCACAGAGACACAGCTGATTTCCGGCTTGTTTCAAGAGAGGAGAAGTGGAGAGCCATTAGAGGTCTCTGGAAGTGTTTATTTTAAGCTCTATATTATTAAATAGATCATGAATAAGCAATTGGGGATAGAGGGAAATCAAACAGCATTAAAACAATCTTGCTGTTATGCGCTAATGCGTATATGCACACATAGGAATCTCTCCATAGTTGTATTAGGATATTTGCATTTGCACATGTTGGATGTCTCTCATCTACCTCCATTTTATCCCAAGACACAGAAGGGCTCTGAGGATGGCGGGGAAGAAAGTCCAGGACCGGCAGGTCTGTGTGAGGACCTGCTGTGAGGTCCAGAGTTTGTTTATCTCACATATTAATCCTGCATTTTGGTGCTGTCTGGAAGTGCCCTAAATGTACACAAATAGAGACTAAATGTTTCCCTGAACTGAATTGTTCTTCTTGAGCTACTGGAGCTCTATATCTCACATATATTTTGGTTACAGCTACACTTTTTGATCCTTTTCCTGCCCCACATAAATATTTTCCGAGAGCAAAACTCTGTTTCAGTTTTCTTATTGCATCCTGGTTCATTGAGAAGTTCTAAATTACTGCTTGCAAGCATCTCAAACTATTGATTTTATATGTATCTTGTCTACAAATGCATACATGAAGTTCCTGATTGCTTCCAGAATCATATGTCAACATGAAACCTTTCAGAGTTAAATTATTGTACTTCATTATGTCAGTTGTGTTCTGTTCTATTGCTATGCACTGAGAGTTATTTGTAGTTGACAATTTATATAAGAAGTATAATTCTTTTGCTCCTCTTTCTAGATCAAGTAGCTTTATACTTGAAAAACCATGGCTTTGAAGTGCCCATTAAAGCTAGAACTGTTTGCAAAACAGACACACACATTTTTTATTTGTTATAGATATTTGTCCTCTCCAGTGACTCACAAAATTGCTATTATATAATCTGACTCTGGCACTTAGGAAACTGGTTTTGACATTGAATGTAACAGTACATCCAAATCCAATGAAGGACTTTTGCTTCTTTCTTCTTCATTGTTCCCTGTAGTATTGTGTAAAGCTCTGTCATTGCCGTTTTCATTTTTGGAGGACAGCATGCGCAGAAAATTGGCAGAAAATTGGCAGCCTGTCCTTGGAACAGTCACTTCACTTCTTGCTGTGCTCTGATTCCCTCCCAAACAGTCGTGCTTTTAAGGTAGGAGTTAGTGGCAGACACCCAAGGTCCCATTCAGAAGAATGAACAGAACAGAAGGTGCCTCGAAGCACAGCAGGCTTGACTTGACACATTTTGAAGTGAGTGAAGTAAAGCCCAGTGAATGTGAAGGCCATTAAACAGAGTTTAAGATTAATGTAGAACAAGGATCTGTGACATTGGCTAAATGTTTTTCTCGGCCCAGTTTCAAAAGCCATGTTCAAGTGATGAAGCCACTGACAAAAAAAGTCTCTTGCCCAGCAGCTCACTGGGAAGGGTAGGAGGGAGGAAATGTATGAGTGGGCATACCTGAGAGAAGGAGATGCAGAGAGAAAAGAGGATGGTCCTACCCATCTTGGTTTAGGCCTTCACCACCTCTGATTTCAACCATGTGGCCCTTGACAGAACCTACCTAGGTACAGAATGAATGGTTCAATTTTTTTGGAGTGGTGACAGTTGAGTTTTAGTATAAATTGAAAGGGATAATTCTAGGTGCTGAACTTATTTTTGGTGACTTTGGTTCAACACCTGGAATATCTCCATTGAAGTTTGAATTAGCACCCAGAAAGTATTCACTGCCCCATCAGCTAGGAAAGCCATCAGCTTCCACTGTTCTTGTTGGCTCAAGTCATCTTCAATTTACAGCCATGCTTCAAATGAGAGATCTCAAAGAGGTCCTGCTATTCACTGCCTGTCCCAAGTCTTGAAAATGTAGGATGAGGAGAGAATCCATCTGCACTACCTTCAACTTTTCCCAGCATTATCATTTTTTCCCAATGACTCAAGTCTTCTCACAACACGTCTAAAGTATGATAATCTCTGTTTAGTTATTTTGGCTTCTAATGAGAGTTCAGACTCAATTTGCTCTCGGGCACATTTATTTGTTTTTATGGCAGTCCAGAGAATTCATGGTACTCTCCAACACCACAGTTTGCATTTGTTTGTCAGATGTCTTCCTCATTCAACTTTCATATCTGTACACATACTGTGATTACTAGGATTTCAATCTTTACTTGTTAAGTGCTTCCCTCTCTCCCAATTGACAAACAATATATTCTTGGAGGGAAGAAGCCTCAATTTCATTCGACTCCACTTCACTGTGCTTTTCAGAGCCATCCAAAGTAGCAATGTATGAGAAATTCATTTAATTGTGGTTTCAGTTTAGGGATTTACCGAATTCTGGACACCTCTCAGTGCCAGAAAACTGTACATTTATGATCCTCTCTGTTGAAAAAAAATGTGTTTGACAGCATGCATACATTTGAAAAATGTGAAAAACATTTCCATAAGTTTCTAACATGAACCATAAATACACTTTAGCCAAGAAGGGACCATCCATCAAGGCATCCATTTGAAAAATGTGCCCAGAAATACACAGGGATTTTTTCTTTCTCTCGGTAAAAGAAATCCACACAGATCTGTGTGAAGTAAGAAATATGGTTGCTATTTCTTGCACTTGACACTTTCGGGAAACTGGTTGCTAGTTATGTTTGTTAACATCTGGCTGCCTTGGAAAGGTTTAGCATATTTGGTTCTGCCTTATACATTACTGATAAATAGCATTAACTCAAGAGTGGCTGATCGTTCCTGTCTTGTTATTAATATAAAATGTTACCATGTTGCTGAAATTGATTTTATAGGTCTTGTAATTATGCATAATTTCAAGATTGCATTGGTGTGTAATTTTTTGTATGGCTTTTCTTGAGCTCTGGGCACATGCTATGGAACAGTGGTATCCACATTTAAAGTGAAGATGATGGTAGTGTTAATAGTGATGTTGGGACAGAACAAACTTGGACATGTAAAAAACAGGGTATCTGTGAAAATGGGTTTGATAGATTGCTGTTCTAAAGTCAGAAGAGAGGACATCTTCTCACGCACCAGTACATTTGAGTAGGGTTTTCCCTCCTGCCAGTATTGATGACCAACCATGGAATAACAAGACCAAACATAGAAAGTTGTGTTAAATAATGGCCACTTTATTTGACCTAGAACTTCTTTAATTTAATTGAACCTGAAAGGAGCAAGAGGGAGAAGCAGTCTGATGTGGGTTCACCTGAAGCTGAGTGTCAGTCCAAGACTATCTCCTCAGCTTTCCCTTAGGCGAAAAACCTGAGCTTGGATGGCAATCCAGTCATTGATTTGCTCCCTGGTCAGTGACTTACTGGAAGGTAAACCCAAGGCACATCCACCCAAGTCACAGGTCAGCAAACCCCCAGGTCAACTTCAAGGGTAGACTCCTTTCCCATCCTTGAGCCTCAGAACCTGTAGAGGTCACTCCAGAGCCCTATCCTTCACTAAGGATGGACACCAAAGTCTTAAATAATTCAAATTATCTGCCAAGTGACAAGACATCATCTTTAGCAAATCATCAAACTCCCTCAGATACAATAAGGGTCAGGCAAAACAAAAATCAGGTAAAGGGGGATCTTATTTGACCCCAAAGCAACCACTGACCAAATTCACACTGTATGCTCATCAAAAGAAGTTCATGAGAGAGGCAACCAGACCTTAAATAGTCTAGCATGCCACCTCCATTGCATGATGCACCCTAGCACTACACACAACTATATTCGTCTGGGTATATCTCATCCTAAATTACTACTAACCTCTCAAAATTCTACTGTAGAGATTCCTACAATTTTCCAGTAGACTTTGAGAGAGGCCTCAAGACTGGAGCAGGAAGAAGAACCTTCTTTGCTAACAAATGCCATTCCATTAACAAAGAGGCACATTTAGCTTCTACATTAGAAAGCAAATTCTGCAATTTCCAGATAGTAGTAATCAGGAGTGTTTTTTTCAGCATTCTGTGACAATGGCTAGCAAGAGGACAGGGTTTATTGCTAAAACAACTTGCTCTCTCCCTGTATGATCTTGCAAAATGCAGAGATACTGGGGGTGGGGGGATCCATTCCTGGAAATTACCTTGGCATAGAAAATGTACTAAGCATGATGAGAAATGCAGATCATTTGCTGCAAAACCTAGAATTCTGAGAAAGTGGGGGCAGGGAGGACAGTGAGTTTTTGATGAGCATACCAATAGCGGGGACAGAGGAAGCAAGTAATTTGTTCGGATTGCATGCTGAAATATTCCAATCAGATTCAAAACACACATTTCCTTCTCTTTCTCGCATTTTTCCCCTTTCATTGCCAACAGTGGGAGAACAAGTAGTTATACCTGCACCCAGATTCTCCCTTTGTTGAGATAGGTACAGTAGAGTCTCGCTTATCCAACCTTCGCTCATCCAACATTCTGTATTATCCAACGTAGTCTGCCTCCCGCCCAGATCCACAGTTTCAATACATTGTGATGTTTTGGTGCTAAATTCATACATAGAGCAATTACTACATAATGTTACAATGTGTTGAACTCCTTTTTCTGTCAATTTATTGTAAAACATGATGTTTGGGTCCTTAATTTGTAAAATTATGTTGTAATTTGATGTTTAATGGGCTTTTCCTTTATCCCTCCTTATTATCCAACATTTTCACTTATCCAACATTCTGCTGGCCCATTTATGCTGGATAAGTGAGACTCTACTGTATTCTGGAACAAGGGGCACTTTGAATCTTATGGATCCAAGACTGTGATTTCCTACATCTCCCATGCATTTCCCTTTAACTGTCCTCTTTTCACCACAACTGGGTATGGTAATTTCGAAAATTAATTGGTTAATGCTAAATCTGGACATAAATTTGTTGTTATTAACACTGATAAGTAGGCAAATTTCTTAATATGTTGTTAATTAAATTGTACTTGGAATGCTTGCACTTGTACTTGGAATTGTACTTAAAACAGACCATGGGATTTATAAAGAATGACATGAAAACCATCTCTGTGTATCCTGGGGGTACATTGGGTTCTTCAAAAGTGCTCTTTTTGTCATTTCAAATCAGCTTTTTTCTACTGGGACATTTTCCCCAGATGGACTGCAAAGTTAATAATAATTAATTTTGCCTGGGATGGTGAGACAGCCCAATGGTCTGGAAATTCTTCTTTCAAAAGTGTGAGATCTAATCTTACAATCTGTTCCATTACATTTTCCTTTTTTGTTTCATTTTCTTTCTTCCCCTCAATATGTGTGTTGTTTATCCAACTTACAATCATATGTTTCCTAAAAGTTAACAAGGAATTATGGTAAAGGCTAGTAAATAATTGTGTGTGCCCCCCCCCCACCCTCACCCCAGATTGCACTAATATACAGCAAGTGCACCAATATGTGGCTATGAACAAAGATAAGTCAGTGAATTGCAAGTAAAAAAAATCTAAAACAAAAATATTTTGAGTGCCTTTGGAAGTATGAAGAATTTCTTTCTGCATAACTGAATGTAGAAGTCAGGAGTCCACTGTATTTCCAGATTAAAAGATCAAACATCCAAGAAGTTAACTATTATTTGTATCCATCTTATCTCAACATTTAATTGTTTAATTCTATTATTGTTGTATAGTAATCATAATTACTATACTGTAATTAAGATGGGGAAAATGGAAGGAAAAAGAGGGGCAGGCCAAGGGCAAGATGGATGGATAGTATCCTTGAAGTGACTGGCTTGACCTTGAAGGAGCTGGGGGTGGCCACGGCCAACAGGGAGCTCTGGTGTGGGCTGGTCCATGAGCTCATGAAGAGTTGGAAGTAAATGAATAAATAAACAACACAGTAATGTTAATTAAATAAAGTAACATTTATATTTATTCACATGGCACAATTGCAATGTTTATAGCAAAGATTTAGGTATGTTTGTGTGTGTGTTTGTGTGCGTGTGTGTAAATGAACGAATGAATGGGGGAAGTGTGATACAACTTTTGGAAACAATAATTCAGTACATTCAGAAAATTGCATTGGATAAATGACATCAGCTCTAATTTCTTAGATATGATTTTTTTATAGGTGAGGAGATGATGACTGATATATTGTATATGTTCTGTATCTCAAAAACTTGAGCTGATATGGGAAAACTGGTACCATTTTAGGAATCAGCAGATCAAATCCAGAAACAGGTTTAACATTTGAGTCACCAAAATTTGTATTGGTCAGTGTAACAGAAAACCTTAAAGATTTGTGGAAATAGACCAACCTCCCTTCTGAAAACAGCAAATCTTGTCAGTGAGTAATAGGCCTACATCAAAATAATGTTCACTTTTGTCAAAAAGGGACTGCCAATCCTGTATACTGGAAGCTCTTTTAAATCCATTGGGTGGGCTCTTACAGTTATTTACCTAAAAGCAAGTCTACTGAATTTGATGGGTCTTCTTTCTGATTAGACACAGTTAGCCATGTACTCTTTATATCTTCATTACTGTACTGCAGAAAAATAGAAAAAGCAACATGCACTGGTAGGAAAAGATCACATGAAAACAGCTCTGAGATTTTTTTAATAATTACTGTGTGTGTGTTTAGTGTAAAAAAAAAGGAGATAGGGTTGTTAACACAAAGCCAATCTAACTTCACACCCACCCACCCACCCCAGATTAATTTTCCTCTGTTCCTTCAAGAATTGCTTCTCTTGCTGATATTTCATTTGTTACCAAGTTGAGTAGAAGGAAAAAAATGAACTCTTCCAAGCAGATTTTCAGCAAAATGCATGTGGCGACTTAGGAGCCCTGACCTTACCAAGATACACAACATTTCATCATGATCACATGGGATTCAAGAACAGAAAGCCATCACATGGTAAGAAAGGTATCAAATGCAAGATCACAGATTCCTGCCATTTGTTGTGTACGTAGAGTCCTGGGGGTTATTATGCAAATGCTATTCATACAGGAAATACAAGAAACATCATAAACCCATTGAAGGGTATAACATGAGGGATGCAAAAGATCAGTTAAGAGATGGGAACAAAGGAATAAAAAAAATCTATATTTTATTTTACTGTTCTTTCATCCACAGATGAAAACTATTCTCAGCAGTCACTGGTAGAAGACAATTCTGAAGAAACAAATGCACCTCTTAGGGTCTGTCTACACTGGTCACATACCTCACGTTTGATCAGAAGTTTCTGCTGGGCGTCCAAATGATATCTAGGGACTATCAGTCCATATTGTCAGGTAAAACCAGTTATCCTAATTTTACCCTAAGTAAGGAAAATTGTGGAACAACTCCACATTTCAGGGTACATAGGAACAGCTGGGTTGATTCTGTTATTGAAGCAGTTATAGTGTTCACATGGACTCTGTGATATAGTGAATAAGCCCTTTGTTATTTTTTGTTGCCATAGCAGTGGCCACAGAAATCCAGAGAGCTCCTGACCATTGCTGGGCACCTTTGCCCATGTCAGCAAAAGCACCCACAAGACTTGAGGCATATCTATGCTGACTTCTTAGGGCAGTTTGGAACTGGTTGGGGAAAAATTGTTTTGCTTTGTTGATGATTAGATTGACATGTTTGGAACAGACCACATTAACCTGGGAAGGTAGTCTCAATCTGGTTCCAGAATCTACGGTATTTACAGTATTTTTCCTATTTCTGGGAGAGATGTGCATCAGCATACCAGAGGCGTAAGAGGCGGGGGGGGGGGRGGAAAAGTGACATTTAAGAGCGGCAACAATCAATTACCCATCCCAGAGAATTAGTTAACCCCCTGGTGCCCAGCTATGCCCTTGGGGAGTGTTTATTCGGAAGCCCTTCCCCCTGCTCTAAATTTTACGAAGCGCTTCAGCGCACATGAGTATCTATAAAGCTTTTCAGTAGTTAATACTTATGTGTTATGATTCAGTGTGGTGCAGTGGTTTGAGAATTGCACCTCAACACTTGAGATTAGGATCCAAATCCCTGCTTCACCATGGAAACCCACTGGGTTACCTTTGGTGAATCACACACTCCCAACCTCAGAAGACCTGAACTTATTTCTCTATGGATATTGCTGGACTTCAGCTCTCAAAACTGCTGTCTAGGGAAGTAGAGAATATTAGCAAATCTCATCCTCAGCAGAAAGGTTATTGTGCTATATTTCATTTAAAAAGTCAATTGGTACAAGATTATTCGCACCAGCACATCAGACAGTCATGCTAACTGGCCAGAAAAGAGGACAACTCTATTCCAGATCAAGAGATCAACCAAGGAGGCCATTGCTGCTCAGATCTTCAAAACCTCAACACAACAGTACTAGTGATAACAGGATGACGTATATGGCTCTCATTCACAGGATTGCCATAAGTTAATGCCAACTTTATCATAGTTAACAACAACAATGAACAAAAGCAAACTAAGTTGGGGTTTTTTGTGAGAAACATTGCATTGCGTACAAACTCAGAAATGTTGCGTTTTGTGCAAAAAAGATGTTTTTCACCACTTCACCCAAAATAGACTAAAATGTAAAACCAAAAATCATTAAAATGTGCAAAAATCTCCTATCTCATGTCTCAGTAGGGTGATGTTTTTGCAAATTGTATCTGCTTGAGTACTGACTTTATTGACTGCACTGTCTAGGAGTGATGGGAGTTGAAGTAGAGCACTTAAGGTTCATGGTTTTCCCATTGTTGAGTCCTCTCAGTGAATTGAGACATCAAATCACTGAGCCCAAGTACCCCTAAATATTTGCCTAATACAGAGCTTCTCAAGATACCTAATATGGGGGACCAACAATTACTATTTGCAAACATCCCAAGACAGAGCACCATTTATGGCAGTTTACTGCAGTTGTTTCTTCCTTTCATGGAAACGTGTAAGAGGCCAGCAACCAATGACTGACAGAACATCATTCTGAGTTGCACCAATCTAATGGATGCCAGCCTGCCTAAACATGCTCATTTCTTGACTTTTCCAACTCTTTCAAGTTATTGGCAGTATTGACAGTAATTTAATATTTCCGTGAAAGAGCTGTTACATTTCACAACTTAAATTACATTGTCTAGTTTCAAACCATGAACAGAGTCTAAGGGGAGAAAAGAAACACAGGGGACTCTAACAGTGTATGCAAAGTGAGGAAATTGGCAGAATAACATTACATTGCCATGTGGATTGAAGTGAAAAAGACACAAAAGAGAGGTAGTCATATATTTTATAGGCCTAATGTGGACGGACGTTCCTTAGGAAGCAACAGAGGTGGCTTGGGTTTACATCTGAGCACATATAAAACCCAAGTCAGGAAAATTAGCATTGTGATTAGTATAGTCAGGTGAGAATAATGTGCCTCTTCCACATGAAACTAGATGAGGTGTGTATTAAAGCCTTGCTTTCTCCCACCAGCCAAGGCGGATTCAATAAAACCTATTACATTCCCTAAGTCCCCATATTGAGTTACTCAATAAGAAAAATATATATAATTTACCACATTATCTAGCTAAGACATTTTTTTTCCTTTTTACAAAGCAAAACTTTGATTTCTTTGGTAGAACTATATATGGATGAGTTGGGAACAAAAATGGTGAAATGATCAATAAGGAAATGACTAGATGTAGCTGAGATATACCACAAAATCTACCAGCACGTTTCTGTATTTCATTATACTCGGATCCCACTTACTCAGATATGTAATTGTTCTTAAATACTTGTGGCTTGATATTTGAAGAAGTAGACTGAGATCTACAAAAGCTCATACTAAAATAAGTCAAGTCATGAAGCAACTGTCTGACCTTGTAGCACTTTACTACCCACCCTGCGCTTACAGCTGTATTGCACTAGCCTTTGCCCTGCTCTCCTAGATCTGAGCACCCCCTCTGTTCTTGGCTACTGGTTTATGGTTATTGTTGTTCTTGTGTTTTTATGACATCTGTTGTTTGGTTTTATTGTTTTAATTGTTGAAATGCAATGCATTTTAATTGTGCTATATTTTATTCTGGGTTTTTTGGGGGCTTGGTCCCCATGTAAGCCACCCCGAGTCCCTTCGAGGAGATGGTGGCGGGATATAAGAATAAAGTTTATTTATTTATTTATTTATTTACAGTTCTTATATTCCACCCTTCTCACCCCGCAGGGGACTCAGGGCGGATTACAGTAAACACATATATGGCAAACATTCAATGCCAGTTTGACAAACAACATTTAACAGACAAATACACAGGCTATTTAACTTTTTTCTGGCCGCCAGGGGAGCTGCTGCTTTTCATCGTCCATCAATGACACCGATGAAGTTCTTCCGCATTCCACATTCCCCGGAGTCTTCTTTCTTTATGGCCTCATAAATTAGTTAAATTTAGCCTCCCACACAAGTGGTACCTTATTTTCCTACTTGACAGATGCAACTGTCTTTCGGGTTGCAAAGGTCGACAACGGGCTACACAATGGCTGGACACCCACTCCAGCCCGGGCTGGCTTCGAACTCATGACCTTTTGGTCAGAGTGATCTTAATTTTATTATTATCTTTAAGTTATTATTATTATTATTATTATTATTATTATTATTATTATTATTGTCAGATTATTCCCTTCAAAACCTCATTACTATTTCTTAGAAAATAGCAGACATGTTGTAAGTGCAGATATAAATGATTTTCTCTATGTCACAGTAATTTGGGTTGAAAGATAATCCAATGATCAGGAGAAAAATGATATATTTTCTTGATCAATAACTAACACCAAGGTTAGTTAACACAAATGTGTGTTTCTCTGTGAGTGTGTCTGTTTATGCATTATGTATTTCTTACCCAATTTTATAAGATAAGAGACTCATTCAGTTTAAGAGATATAGAGATGGGCACTCCAAACTACAAGCCTTGTGTGATAACATCCTAAGCCTTATTTGAGTTATTATATATATAATAACATAAACATCCCTCAATATACCCCTGACCTGTGGTTCGATACACAGTCCAATCCACTTCATCCCCAGGCCATCAACCATAAAGGAACACAAGCTACAGCCAGGACATCTACCCTGTGAGATATCTCTTCCAATACTGAGTAGTGCCACACCTCCAGAACTATAAAAGTAACTATAAAGTTATACTTACACTAACTATACCACCGGTGGCACAATGGGTTAAACCCATGTGCTGGCAGGACTAAAGACCGACAGGTCAGAGGTATTAATCTGGGGCAAGTGTGGATGAGCTCCCTCTGTCAGCTCCAGTTCCCTATGTGGGGACATGAGGAAAGACTCCACAAGGATGATAAAACATCAAAACATCCAGGCATCCCCTGGGCAACGTCCTTGCAGAAAGGCCAATTCTCTCACACCAGAAGCAACAAGTTGTTCCTGACATGGAAAAGAAAAAGAAAAAAAGATCCTAAAACTGAGGTATTGTGATTTATGAGAGCCAGCATGAGGCTCAGGTTAGAATCTCTAAATGGGATTGAGAATTATTGATAGGTTTTACTCACCAATAGCTAGAGACAGGAGAATCACAAGGGAGGAGGAAGACCAGTAATGGGATGCACATCGTGTCATGAGATAGGGAGCATTGTGAAACGTAATCAAAGCTAGCGGTTTAGTTTGCCTGCCTCATGAGACAGTCCTCCCCTCAAAACTCTTTTAAAAAATCCAGTTTTTGCAAAAATTAATCAAATTTAAAAATCTGACAGCAAGATTTTAAAACTTTGAAATTAGTTGACTGCCAAATTGCCTAAAAGGCTTGTGGCACTTCTAGATGCTCAAAAGTTTCATTTTTACAGATGTGGATAGCAAATGGATTCCTGGGATTCTTTCTTTCCTGGTGATGACCTAGTCAAGTAGAAACAGCAGGTATAGTCTGAAACAACAAATAGCTCCAAGAGCCCCCTACATAAGATGTCCTACACAAGGTGTCCAGAAGGGTCTTGAGACCATCAGTCCTATGGCTCGAAAATGAATGCAACCAGACATGACTGATGTATTCCACTTCTGATGATGTTGCCCTTATTACAAATGCTGAACATTCAGCCACTTTTTCCTGGCAGTGAAACATTGACACTAGTTCAGGAAACCTACTGTACTTGTGAGAAAAAATGAAGTAAAAATTTCCAATTACTCTTTGAAAGAAAACACAAACAAATGAACTGCTACTGAATGTACTTTTTATATATTAAAATAAATTATTAGAAGCCATCCCAATTTATGTTGGATTAACCGTTCTTTCAAATTATGATGATGGAGCGGGGGGGGGGGGAGAGAAGAGGAGCGGGACGAATGTCTGCCACTTTAGCGCCAGTTGGAAAACAGGAAAATATTGTGGTGTCGATTGTTCTTTATAATGATGTTATAGTCCAGGATCATGTCAAAAACATCGTGTAAATTAATCAAGAAATAATGAAATATATAGGTTAAAAAATGTTAAGTGCCAACTTAATTTTTTCTGATTTAATGCAAAAAGAGGTTTTGTCCTAGATTGTTTCTACCAACAGAATTATAGCAGCGCGATAACTTTGTTATGGGTATACCTGAAAATATGTATTTGCAGCTAAGTGAAATACTTAGAATTCTCTCTGCTGGAGAGCTTGAAGAAGGCCCTTCCATACAGCCATATAACCCAAAATATCAAGGCAGAAAATCCCACAATATCTGCTTTGACCTGTGTTATCTGAGTCCACACTGCCATATATCCCAGTTCAAAATGTGGGATTTTATTCAGCTATTCAGAAGGGATCTGGGTGCCCACTCTCTTAAACTATAGCACTAGGTCTCCCTAGAAGAGAATTCTAAGTACCTCTCAAAACAACACATTCATCTCTAGATGGAGCCATAAAAATTCAAGTGGTTTCAAACTATTACAACTGAGCAGTGGAGACAATGCTCCAAGAGGAATTGTCTTAGTCCATAATCTGGGCTTGCTGATAGTGACATATGCACTTTATATCCAGTTACCCCCCTGAAAACCCTCATTCCTGCACAAGGCATGGTGGAATGCAAGTTGAAAACCAAACTGTTTCCTTCTTCCTAAACTAATATTTGGGAATGAGAGAGGTTTAGATTTGTATTAGGAAGGCAACAGCAATACTGCAAAGTGTGTCAAGAAACTATTAGAAGAAGATATGAAATACTCTTTGTTTGGGTGATATGTAGTTCTTAGGGCCAAGTGAGAAACTGAGCAAAATTAATGCTGACAGGGGATAGGGAAAAGGCAGAACTACTTAATGCTTTCTTTGCCTCGGTCTTCTCACAAAAAAAGAGAGTCTTCAACCTCAGCAAGATGGAGTGGATGAGGGATTAGAGGACATCCAACCCCAAATTGGGAAACAAGTCGTCCAGGAATACCTGGCCGCCCTAAATGAGTTCAAGTCCCCAGGGCCAGATCAACTACACCCAAGAGTATTGAAGGAACTAGCGGAAGTCATTTTGGAACCATTGGCAATCATCTTTGAGAGTTCTTGGAGAACGGGAGAAGTTCCAGCAGATTGGAGGAGGGCCAATGTGGTCCCAATCTTCAAGAAGGGAAAAAAGGATGACCCAAACAACTACCGTCCGGTCAGCCTCACGTCGATACCGGGCAAGATTCTGGAAAAGATTGTTAAGGAAGCGGTCTGCAAACACTTAGAAACAAATGCAGTAATCGCTAATAGTCAACATGGATTTATCAAAAACAAGTCATGCCAGACTAATCTGATCTCTTTCTTCGATAGAGCTACAAGCTGGGTAGATGCGGGGAATGCCGTGGATGTAGCGTACCTGGATTTCAGTAAGGCCTTCGACAAGGTCCCCCATGACCTTCTGGCAAGGAAACTAGTCCAATGTGGGCTAGGCAAAACTACGGTGAGGTGTATCTGTAATTGGTTAAATGGATGAACCCAGCGGGTGCTCACCAACGCTTCCTCTTCATCCTGGAAAGAAGTGACAAGTGGAGTGCCGCAGGGTTCCTCCTGGGCTCCGTCCTGTTCAGGATCTTTATTAATGACTTAGATGAAGGGTTAGAAGGCACGATCATCAAGTTTGCAGACGACACCAAATTGGGAGGGATAGCCAATACTCCAGAGGACAGGAGCAGGAATCAAAACGATCTTGACAGATTAGAGAGCTTGCATTCTCTGATGAATACAGTGACAAATGCAAGATACTCCACTTAGGCAGAAAAAACGAAATGCAAAGATACAGAATGGGGGACGAGGCCAGGCTCGAGAGCAGTACGTGTGAAAAAGATCTTGGAGTCCTCGTGGACAACAAGTTAAACATGAGCCAACAATGTGATGTGGCGGCAAAAAAAGCCAATGGGATTTTGGCCTGCATCAATAGGAGCATAGTGTCTAGATCTAAGGAAGTAATGCTACCCCTCTATTCTGCTTTGGTTAGACCACATCTGGAATATTGTGTCGAATTCTGGGCACCACAATTCAAGAGAGATATTGACAAGCTGGAATGTGTCCAGAGGAGGGCGACTAAAATGATCAAGGGTCTGGAGAACAAGCCCTATGAGGAGCGGCTTAGGGAACTGGGCATGTTTAGCCTGAAGAAGAGAAGGCTGAGAGGAGATATGATAGCCATGTATAAATATGTGAGAGGAAGCCACAGGGAGGAGGGAGCAAGCTTGTTTTCTGCTTCCTTGGAGACTAGGACGCGGAACAATGGCTTCAAACTACAAGAGAGGAGATTCCATCTGAACATTAAGGAAGAACTTCCTGACTGTGAGAGCCGTTCAGCAGTGGAACTCTCTGCCCCGGAGTGTGGTGGAGGCTCCTTCTTTGGAAGCTTTTAAACAGAGGCTGGATGGCCATCTGTCAGGGGTGATTTGAATGCGATATTCCTGCTTCTTGGCAGGGGGTTGGACTGGATGGCCCATGAGGTCTCTTCCAACTCTTTGATTCTATGATTCTATGATTGTTTGAACTCTTAATGATATGGTACATTCACCAACAGTGTAATTGGCATTATGGCCCATTCACTTTCAGAGGGATCAAAGAAAATGAGGGGTTAGAAATTGATTTGTAACCCTTTTGGTTCTAATGTTGGAGAGTGGTCCCTGGTCAAAGTAGTCCCTGGTCAACAAAAAGGTTGGGAACCACTGTTCTAGACATAGTAGAATCAGATACAGTTTTTATACATTAGAGATACTCCAGATAGCTACTCAGAAATGTAAGTTTCCCTCTTCATCTTTCTTCTGTGGGGGAAAATATGTTGACTACATATTACTAAAGTTCTTGGTTACCCCCTCCCCCCCAAAACAACAACAACGCTGTTTGTGCTTTACAGTATTCCGCTGGCCCATCAATGCCAAAGTACTGTAACCACCAACAAATGTTCATTAAATAAATTTAAATCTCTCTGCAATAAATCACTTGTGACAACTTGTGTTCACCTTCTGGTTGATTTGCATTCTCCCAGTGTACCTTAGTCACCATCAATGTTTTGGCTATGACTCCAGTGTGATCATGGAATAAGCTCAATGGGACACCCCAAAGTACGTGTGGGAGGTGTTTGAAAGAGAGAGAGACTGCATGGAGCCACGAAGAACATGCTGATGCCAAGGACTGACTGCATGCCTTTGGATCATTCGGATGAGGGGGATGAAGGATGGAATGTGGGTGGTTATTGCAGTTTTCACAATACCCAAGACAGAACTTGGACAACTACACTTTTGTAAAAAGGTAATTCATTGTGTTACTTAATGCAACCTACCCCAAATAAAACATTATCCTTAACATCTGCAATGAGGTAGTAACTTGTTTAGTTACATGGAATTTTTGAAAGTTGCTTTCCATTTCTTTTCTTTTTTTCAAATTACGATAATAGCCTATTTTTCAAACAAAAATCTAGAATGCCCCCACAGTCCACAATAGCCAGAAAATATGTTATTTCATGGAAAAGCAACACAGTTACTGGCAATTGTATTACTTTACAACATACTACAACAAGAACTTTGCTGTGCTCTTATTACTACACAAAAGTAAAGTGTTACAAATCATGTGTTTCATAATGTTTTACAAAATAATATTATAAATATTAGAATAAGTTAATTCTTGTTGAAGTGCCAAAAGGGATGTGAAGATTTGGTGGGACTAAGGGATTTCAACGGGATTGGTTCTGTCCTGGAGCAGAGCAACAGCTTGTGGACATTGTCTTTTCCCAATCAGTTTTCATCAGCTACTTCAGCTCTGAGAAATTTCGCATATGAGGAAGATTGGTTAATGGCTATTAAATGAGGCATTTTAACCTATTTGTATTGGCTGAGAACCACTAACTGACAGAGAAATGGTTTGGACAAATCTTTTGCTTCATATGCAAAGATCCATATGTATCCCCACTCCAAGTATTTATGTCTCAACAATTCAAGGGTAAGATGTGAAATGGTGTTGTGGTAGTTATTTAACACCTCATGAAATTGCATGCATTGTAAGTGTGACAATCAGTCTTATTAGAGTATACAGGACCCAGCTGTTGCTCTGGATCAATTGCTCTTGTGGATATTCAGCAGCCCAAGGAGGTGCAAACAAGGGATAACGGCCACCACTCTGCCTCATGTGAATAACTACAATTTTATGTGAATAACTTTATTTGTATGTAACTAGAATTTTCCACACTAAGGGAAGGCCACTGGAGATGTCTTCTTTCTTGAGATCCACATATTGGGTTGTTGTAGGTTTTTTGGGTTATATGGCCATGTTCTAGAAGCATTATCTCCTGATGTTTCACCTGCATATATGGCAGGCATCCTCAAAGGTTGTGAGGTCACAACCTCTGCGGATGCCTGCCATAGATGTAGGTGAAACATCAGGAGATAATGCTTCTAGAACACAGCAATACAGCCCAAAAAACCTACAACAACCCAGTGATTCTGGCCATGAAAGCTTCGACAATATTGTCCAACTGTCTCATGACTGCATCAGATGGGCAGGGGGAAAGGGGGAAAGAAGGCATCTGATGGTGTGGGACAGTGGAGGGAACTAAGGCCCATCTTCTGCCTCCCATCAAGGTCCATCTTCTGCCATCCCACATCCTTTCCCCCTTCAGGTCCATCTTTCCCCCACTTTGTGCCATTAGGAGTCAGGTAACACCCAACTCCTTTGAAGGCACTCTGGACTCCATTTCTCTACGCTGCCTAAACGAAGCCTCACGGAGTTCTGCCAGAAGTTGCTCTGCATCATGTGATGGGCTCCATTTTGCAGAGAAACGGGGACAAGATGCAGAGAAGACTGTGTGTGATAAGGTTGTCAGTTTGGCAAAACCAGTCCTGATTGATCATCTGTCACCTCACTTTTTCAGTTCTCTCTCATTCCCCCCTCCTCTCACTGCCACCTTTTGTCTTCAGCTTACTTCCATAGGTATAAACTGAGTCGAAAGTGCAAAAGTAGTTTGAACTCAATTAACTCCAGTTGTGGGTGGAAAGGAGAACAAAGTGCAATAATGTCCTTCCTGGGAGATTCAAGCAAGTGCAACCTGATGCAGCCTTTCCTAGCTCATGTGTTCTTCCTCATTAATAGTTTTTGCCATCTTGGGTACCATATCATGTTGCTTGGTCACTCGGCTGGTTTTCTTCTGTGAAATTTTGGAGGGTGTGGAGCCACAAATGAACAAGACCCTGTGAAACAGGGAAAGGTTACTTACTTTCTTTAGTCTTATTTCATTTGGATGTAGTAAAATGATCTGAGCTCAGCCAAAGGGTGGGACATAAATTTAGCTGACTAACTAAATATACTTTGGATCACGTTAAGTATGGAACACCTATTCTTGTCCTTTCTGGTAGTCGAATTCCTCCAAACTCAAAGGAGCATTCAATCACAGGGAGAAAAATGTGGCACAGTCCGATGGAGAACGACAGGCATGGAGGTCAATTTACACCCCTGAAATTTCCTTTGCTTAACTCAATGCTGAAGCTAAGAGAAGAAATCCCATTTCCCCCTCCACTCCCCCCTCCCCATCATTTTACTGTGCATTATTAAAATGGGCCATCTGGATTTGTATTTCTCTCCTTAAAAGCTATGTGTGAGTTGTGGTTGCCAGAGAAGCACATCTGGGAGTATAATGGAGGTAAGATAAGTGTCTTTCCATATGGCCAACTGATAAACTGTTCATTCTACAATGTTCAACGTTTGGGATAAATCGAGTGCTATTAAGATGTTAAGAGCAAGCAGTCCAAGACCAAAATAGGCCAACAGTAATTTCATCCTGTTTTTAGTTAGCCTTTCATACATATTATGAGGCAAACATATATTGATGATGATGTATATATTTATATATATACCAATGGAGATCTGGGAGAAATTATGAAATGAAGATCATAATTTCTCATTAAGCCTGACAATCAGAGAAACATTGTTGTAAGATTATGACAAGGTGGGATATGTCCCAACTCTGAAAAATAAGAACCATCCTTCTACAGGTTGGATAAATCAATAAATGGGGGGAGACTTCTGTTTTTTTGTGTCCAGGACCCAGTTGGTAGAACTGCTTCCATTTGCAGAACAGGCCCATTGCAGTCAAATGCATCCCACAGACTATCTTTGGGGAACCTACTACTCTCTGAGGCTGTATTTTTTTTTTTTGAGAAGAGGAGGAATATGATGTAGGGGGCTGTAGCAGAAAGAGAGGGGAGGAAACAATTCTGTTAACTAGTGGGTGTTTGCTACCATAGGCGCAGGCCTTGATGGAAGAACTGATTGGTCAAAAAAACCCCTAAGAAAATAGAAACAAATACAATTTTCACAAAAAAAATGGCATTGGAGCTCATTCAATTCCATTACCATTCTCTTTCTTGAATAGTAGAGATATTATTGAGTCTATTGAAATTACACTGAGTAAGAAATTATTATTGCAACTAGGAGTCTCTGCTTGCTAGATATTGGAGATAAGAGATTATAGCCTCTCTTATGAAATGTGGGATTTCACATTGGTTGCCACATTAATAGAATGTATGTGTGTGTGTGTGTGTGTGTGTGTATGACAAGAAAGAGGAGGATCGGGGAGAGAAAGACAAAAATGGAGCGAATGGGAACTTGCTTTTCTTTTTCTTTTTTGTAAGAATAATACTTTGCATCCAAAGTATTATTTGGAACTACATAAAATTTCTCAAATGGAGAGAAACTCCATAATTTTTTTAAAGATGCCATCAATCAAGATCATCCTTTTGCTATGTTATTTTTCCGAGATCTCAGAGTTTGACATATAATGTCCTAGAATAATTAATTCATCCATTTTTTGGGGACTCAGAGAATAAAACAGTGAAGAAAGAGAGCCTACATTGGTTTCTCAAGAAACAGTCATATCAGATTAAATTCCTTTCATTTTCTGATTAGATTGCTACCAGCTTTAAATGTTGTCAATATAGTATATAAGCATCCGCTTTGAAAACCACACCTTTCATTTTTGTTGGCAAGGTGATAAAATACTATTCTCACAACATTCAGAGATTACCAAGATGGTATCTAACAGTGTTAGCTACATTTGAATCAAGTTAATGGACTGTCCCCAAACAATGTTAACTGAGATGTCTCCAAAAGATTGTTTAAACCATCATGGACTTTAGCGAGCTAATCTACCATTTTTGGTTGCTTTCCAACTTCAGGTGTTAATTTGGCTTCACTTTCTCTTTCTCAACTAACACACACCAGTGAATGCATATGTGACCACTGAGCATACTCTGATAACATTTAGCTATTATTGTTTTTCAGGGGAAATTATTTTTGCTTTACTTTTGCAAACATCAAGATTTTCCTGAGAGTGATGATCCATTTTGCTTTCTGTTTCTGCATTTTTGCTCCATTCCTGAGTTGACTACTAGGGGAAATGATACTTAATGCAATGCTATCTGTAGAGGTTGGATGATTCTGGAAAGCCCCATTTTTCCATGTAGCCTTTGACTTAACCTCTGGGACTTTATATGCTACATTGAAATGAAATGAATGCAAGTCCTTCCACATGTCTGGGGTTATCTCTGCACTGAACATAAGCAGTCTTCTCCAGATATTTGTTTGGTTAATGCATTATTGTTGCTTTTTCACCGCTAGAATAAAAGATAGAAGTGCTACTGGGATTTTCTGCCTCAAATGTCAAATCAAAATGGCTGGTCTTGGGTACAATGCGCACAGGCTTGGCTGTGTTGACATTATAATGTGACTATTTGGGACATTCAGCAGCAGGATTTCTTACACTCGTGGTGCTCCATAATTTTTTGTCCTCTGTGGGAATATACCTATACAGACACAGTATTGAAACCATGAATAAAATTCCTTCCAAGAGGCTGTCTAGCAAGCTAGAAAATACTGGTTTGAGAAATACAACCATGGACAGACCAGCCACCTTTGGAGACAGACAGTTGAGAAATACGATCAGGCTCCAGTTCCGTTTTCAATTCCAGGTGCAATCTATTGAAGTTGCAAAGCAGGATTTTTGTTTCTTTCCCTCTTTCTGTCTTTCTTTTAATTCTTTTTCAATATGAGAGAAATCCCAGATGAGTTAGAGAGATTGTATATGACACAGTAATAATAACAATAAAAAAAAATCTTGCAGTGGGTTCCAAATAGCTGTCTTACTCCTTATTTTGATCCTGTGAAATTTATTGTTGCTGAAAGTCCCAAGTATTTTAAAGTCTGCCAAAATGTAAGGCAAGTTGCTCACAGGTGAGCATTACCAGTACCAGGACAAGCAAGTGCTCATGAGAAAATTAAAGAAGGAAATGCTGTAAAGGACAAGCCATTTGTTTAACCAGTTACAGTGACACAAGGAATGTGCAATTTGAACCAATGATAGTAAAAACAGGCAGGTGAAGTCCTGTTGTTATATTGACTGGATCAACACAGAAATGCCAGGTAATTTCCTATTGTTTTTAGGCTGCCATTTTATAGGATCTTTTGGGGTTTTTTAAAATGTTCAGCACTATACAAGGTCAGTAATAAAGACAAAATCTGACCTCCAGTTCTCAAAGGTCTGCACCAGCACAAGAATTCTGCTGGACTAAAACCAAGAGGCTATTTAGCTCAGGGTCTCATCTACACATACTAAAAAATCTGAGGTCAATGTGGAGCAGACATGGTTCGGACGTTCGGCCCCCAATCTGTAGCAATAATAGCAGTGGAGTCCAGATGTTCTAGCCTGGCCCAAACCAGTTTGGCCAACTGGACTGTTACTTTTACTTGTCCTGTTGCCACTGTTGCTGGGCACCTTTGCTGACATTAGCAAAGATGACCGTGTAATCTGTGTGTGTTTTGAGGGAGGGGGGACACAATAAAAAAAAACAGACTTTGATTTTGCCTTTTGATATAAAGGACACAATTTTATTATGCCATTGTATATAACGGGATTTGAGTATTCATGGATTTCAGTATCCATGAGGAGTCGTGGAAGCAAACCCCAGTGGATATCGAAGCCCCACTGAAACTCCAATTTGTACTCTTGAAATGTTGAATGGAGTTTTCTAATTTAAGAATTGAGAAAGAAAGAAAAACACCAACTTTATGAACCTCATCCAATTTGGGGCAGAAAGCAGAGGGAATTGTCTTCTTTCTGTAGTGTTTTGTTCCTCTTGGTTTTCAAGTAAAACAGATAATATATTCACTCCCAGCACACGCCATGTACTTTGTCCATTTCTACAGAAATCCTCCACATTCTGAGCTATCACACAAGCAAGTTTAGTTCCCATGCATACCACTTTTGTTTAATATATAAAAATGAGAACTTTGCAATTGCAGAAATTATTATATTATCACTATCATTACATTTGGAGCCCTGGTGGCACAGTGGGTTAAACCACTGAACTGATGAACTTGCTGACTGAAAAGTCATAGGTTTGAATCCAGGGAATGATGTGAGTTACCAGTGTTAGCCCCAGCTTCTGCCAACCTAGCAGTTCGAAAACATGCATATGTGAGTAGATCAATAGGTACCGCTCCGGGGAGAAGGTAACGGCGCTCCATGCAGTCATGTCAGCAACTGAAATTTTCATAGCAGATTATTTCACATTCAAACTTTTCTTAAATTATTTATTATTAATATCTACAAAGAAGATTCTGCAATTTTGCTTTTATCCTAAAAAGATTGTAAAAGTTGACTAGAGAGCGAAAACTTTGTCCTGGCAAGAGAAACTTTGTTCTCCACATGTTTAATGAAGTTTGTGACACACAAACAAAGTTTGTGGAGTGGGATCACTACTTTCAAAGTCAGGATGACACAATTAAACAGGAACTGGCACTTTCAATCCAGGAACAGAGCTTCATTATTATTATTATCATTCAGAGGCTGTATAGCCATCTATCCAGACAGGTTTGGTCGTGTATACTATTAAGCAGGAACTGACACTTTCAAGCAGGAACAGAACTTCATTATTATTATTATCATTCAGAGGCTGCATGGTCATCTATCCAGACAGGTTTGGTCATGTACTTGTACCTGGGAACAACAGGGTGATGTTCCTGGGTTATATATATCTCTTCCTCATTGCTTTTATCATAAAAACATGGATAAAGTTGATTACGTGGAAAAATCTTTGTTTGTGTGTCAGAAACGTCATTAAACGTGTAGAGGATGACATTTCTCTTGGTAGGATAAAGTTTTTGTCCTCTAGTCAACTACTGATATGTTTGTAGGCTACAACCAATCAGGAACTGATATGTATAACCTGGAAACAAACCAACATAAAAATCCCATATTTTCCGAGTATAGGGACATAGATACATTTGAATATCCACATTTTCTGACTGAAACTGGGAAATTCCTGCAAATGAAAATCTCACGTTTTTAGGGCTTTGTAGCAATTCTTCCCATGTCTTCAGAGGATGTTGTTTGGCCACTGGGAGCTCCTGAGAAAAAGGTACTATGTGGATGGGCCCTCAAATCAATCACATACAAAAGGCAAATATGGGCTTAACTTTTGCAGGTTTGGTTATTTGTGGGTTTGATTAATTTGCTCTTTCTAGAAATCTTCAGGTCCTCCAACATTACTCTACAGGCAACCTCTGCTAGAGATTGACCATAAAGTCACATTGGAGGAATTTTTGTAATTTTAGGTTAAAAATTGGGAGTTTTTTTTTAAAAAAAATGATGTTTTCCCACTTTCACAAAGGTTATTTCAGGTTTGTCCACTTTCACAGGGGTCCTGCACTCTTAACTCCTATGAAAATGGATGGCCTACTGTACACCAAGACAACATGGAACACATGGAGCCCTAACATCCTCCACCTCCTACTCTCTGCTGAGTGCTCTTTACCACTTATTTTCCCTAATGATAGGGCAGGCTTTGTATTTTCTGTAATTATTTTTAGCTCTATGTATTATTTTGGGACTGGGTAACTAGTGTGCATTTCAGCCCAGTCAGACGTTTCAGATTGTTCCATTTTAAATGTGCCACACCTGCTCTAGAAAACATGGTGAAATGGCAATGCACCATTTTACACCACCAGTACATTTCTACTTTGCGCATTAGTTTCCTTTTTCACACTGGAAATATAATAATAGCTTTTACATCATCCTGTTCACTTTGCCCCATGCTCTCTGATTGGTGTTTGCTTTTTCAAAAATGGAAACTATAATTGAACAATTGCATAATTGGGCAATTACATAATGATGCTTTTATGAAGCCACCCCCACTCATCACTAAGACCAAGAAAATTAACACTCACCACTCTATTTCCATCTTTTCCATGATTTTTCCTGTGAACTATCATTTGTCCTGTACTGATTTTGATATTACCCTTGAAACATTTGGAAATGCACTGTTTATTTGTTCTTTAAAGTTTTCCTGAATCTCATGGTTTCCCTGGGCATTTAATCTTTAATAAAATTAGTTTGGAATTACACTATTACAGTGCTCCTTATTTTTTAAAAAAAGATATTTGTGACTGTTATGCATTCAAAGACTTTCTGTATATATTTCAGATTCCAGTATTAATGTCAAAATATGTAGTATGATTTTACATAGGCTTTGTGCTACATTAGAACAGTAAAGACAAACATCACTTAAGCAAAATAAACATTAAATATTAAATAACCAGAAAAATAAAATAAGGTGTAAAAACTAAACTAATCTGGGAATCTGCTATTGCAACACATCCAGTGAAGTGGTTTAAAACCAGTATTAAAAAGATTAGGATTAAGTATGTTCCAGTCTACTTGGATACACGAAACTCATTCCAGATGCATGTTTAAGAACTGGGCCAAGAGTCCAGAAGAGCCTTGACTCCCAATGTGACCATCACCCCACTTTCTTTGCTAGTTAACTTGTACACAGTAGTTGTTTATTATGCTAATTGTTTGCCTTAGATAGTTGAGCAAATAGTTTTCAAGATCCCAGTTTGGGGGCTACATGGGGAGAGTGAAAAATCCCTCAATCCCTAAGTAGCAGTGGCTAAGTAGGAGCCGTGGTGGCACAATGGGTTACACCCTTGTGCCCTCTGAACTGCTCACTTGAAGACCTGAAGGTCAATGGTTCAAATCTGTGAGATGGGGTAAGCTCCCACCTGTCAGTACCAGCTTCTCATGCGGGGACTTGAGAGAAGCCTCCTACAGGATAATAACACATCCAGGTGTCCCCTGGGCAATATTTATTATTTTACTCTATTATTACATTTATTATTCTACTCTATTATTACTGTTATTATTGCATTTCCATTATTTTACTTTATTATTATTATATTTATTATTTTACTCTATTATTGTTGGAAGGATACGTAAGTACATTTACACTGAAGATATGTAATGATTTAATCAGAGTTGGGCAGTCTCATCTCAAATTACAGTTTTATGTAAATATTTAAAAACATTTCACCTTCTGATGCCTCAATTAATGTAATTTTATTGATATATATATATTTATTTTGAAATTTACCTGTAGTAGCTGCATTTCCCACCCTCGGCTTATGTTGTTGTTGTTCATTCGTTCAGTTGTCTCCGACTCTTCGTGACCTCATGGACCAGCCCACGCCAGAGCTCCCTGTCGGCCATCACCACCCCCAGCTCCTTCAAGGTCAGTCCAGTCACTTCAAGGATGCCATCCATCCATCTTGCCCTTGGTCGGCCCCTCTTCCTTTTACCTTCCACCTTCCCCAGCATAATTGTCTTCTCCAGGCTTTGCTGTCTCCTCATGATGTGGCCAAAGTACTTCAACTTTGTCTCTAGTATCCTTCCCTCCAATGAGCAGTCGGGCTTTACTTCCTGGAGGATACTCGAGTCAATATGTTTTCCCAGTTTTTTTGTGGTAAAATTAGGTGCCTCGGCTTATATTCGGGTCGGCTTATACTCGAGTATATACGGTAGTTATAAACATTATATAAAATGTTTGCTTAGATGCTTAGATGATCTGTTCCTCAGCTTTCGCGCAGATCACATCTTCTCTATTCACCTCCCTTCTTATCTATTTTGAGCATGAGTTGACCAGCGTACCATTGTACGACCATATTCGTCTCTCACATTATATGCCATATGTAATGAATCGGACCATTGAGTGGGAGGATGACCAAGAGGTCTCATCCATCCCCGCGGGTACCATGTTGCCATGGCATTGCTCCAGCTCCCATCTGTTCTGCACATCACATGGCCTGGAAAGTGATGTTTGAATTGAGCAATGTGGCATCGAGGATGTTTCACTTTTGACAGTTTTCAAACATCCTCATTGTACAGTCCATGTTATCTCTGTGTTCAGAGAGATATCCCAACAAGCCATCTTTCAAAGGAGGCATGCACAACCCTTTGTTGTTCCGAGAGAGCCTTCGTCATTGTCCAAGTCTCTGCATCATAACATAGGGCAGGTGGCATAGTCGAGTCGAACAACTGATCTCGTAGAGATGTGCTTCCGGGTGATTCCACAACAGCTTTAATAGAATTATAAAAATACATATATTAAGATGTATTTCTTTGAAATACATGTATTCAATACACACAGATTAAAACATAGTAAATGAATGACATGGGTTTAAAATTCATCGTTTAAAATATGATGGGATTACATTCAAGTGCAGTGTTGACTCTTAAAGAAAGAGAAAGTGTAACATAGGAAGGATAAGTTCTTGTGGGTCTTTTCGGGCTATATGGCCATGTTCTAGAGGCATTTCTCCTGACGTTTCGCCTGCATCTATAGGAAGGATAGCAATTCACACCGTAGAAAATGTAAAACAGTCTCTAGTGATTAGGGCGGTGCTTTAAGAATCCATTTGTAATTAAAATATAAATACTAAGGGGAATGGTTGTAATCTAGCCATTTCACAGGTATACTAATTTTTTATGTGCACGTTATGCTTTGGTTTGCTTTATGTATTTCCTCTTACATTGTAAACAAGGTGATTTCCTTCAGCAAAAGCTAGACCATGGGCAGAATTTTGTGGGATGAGTACTTTTTCTGGAAAAATACCCACTTAAAAACACTTGGCCTTGGCAGTTCTTCGTAGTTCTGATCCAACTGCTATTTACATGAAAAAGAACAATGACACACACTCATTTTGTTCATACAATTAGCATAACGTTTAGTTTGGCGCTTAGAAATGTTAGCTTAATGGTTTGGTTTCTGCTCATTTCTGTTTGATGTTGTCTGAATCCGACAGTTTCATTTCTTCTCCGCTCTTTTGTTTAGATACGCACACTCTCCATCCACTTTATAGCAATAATTCATTGCAGGCGCCATCATTTGAAAATGGTTATTTGCTTGTTTTGATCTTCTGATAATTTCTGACTTACACACTAATATCGTCACTTTGAATTATATCTACAGAAAACGTCTAACCACATAAAAGGCAGGATTAAAAAGAAATAATAACTTCAGCACAGCAACTTACGTCGTCTTGGCTGAATTCTCTTGAAAAACATATTCAGTGAGGTAAGATGTATGCAAAGCAAATGCTTTTCTTGGTGGTTTTTGAGCTTTGATAAACATTAATGTTCCCTTGCTTGTCCCGTTACCTTGGTTATGAGCTCTGGTGAAATTATGGATAGGCCAAAAGGACACAGGCAGTAAAGATTGTGATGTGAAGATGCATGGGATGAAGACTAAGGAGCAGGGATTATAAGATTTGTTGGGGGTTTTTTTCAAACACTTTAGGGTTGCCACTTTAGATCACTACTATTTCATTTCCAACTAATAGATTGAAGGTTTGGTGAGCAAAAGTTCCAGCAAAGCCAGCAGAACCAGTACATTTATTGCGGAGACTGTGCTGTTGTCTTTTCTGTTGATCTCTTTTTGTCTGCATGGAATTGAAAAGCTGAGGTTCATCCTGGCCACATAAGCGACTTTGTCACATGGCTGCCAGAGTTGCTCCACTTCATTGGCAGGCATGGGGAACCCAGTGGCCCACACCCTGTATTGCCCAGCTTCAGCTGAGGGTGATCACATGGGAGAAGGGTGGAGTATATGCACATGAAGCCTCCCATGTTACCGTGGTGGTGGCATGTTCCAACTCTGCCCTCCTTCACCTATGGAGCTGCACCAGCATCATTTGATGGAAGCCAGTGGGCTCCTTGGGTCACCTGGGCTAAACCGGCACATGTCACCAATTTTAGCCCCGTGTGAAGAGGTAACTGCACTGACACTATAATGCCGCTTAGAATCAGTTTAGGAACAATCAGTTCTCTGTGCAGGGGATTAGACTGACAGGCTTGAGGCCAGGAAGATGATTACATTGAACATGGAACCTGGCCTCATATTGCTATGCAAGGGTTCCCCTGCCATTTCCAAGATATCTGTGCATCAGCACACCAGAGGTCTAGGAGGTAAATAAATGGGAAAGTGGTGGTTAGGAGTGAAGGTAATCAATTACATCTCTCAGAGGTTGAATGAACTTCCTGTTAGCCATCCATGCCATTGGGCATTTTTTGGCAGTCCCCTCACCCCTTTGTCCTGAATTCTGCAAAGCTCTTTAGCGCCACAATGCACTTCACATTCTGTGGAGTCAACATCACCCTGGCATTTGGGATACACTGGGATCTTCTGCACATATTTAAGGAATTAACTCAGACTTTACTGCAACTTTCTTTAATATGCTGTATATGCGTTTTGTGGCAATCAGGGTCACTTTGAAGCCAAATGATAGTGGCAGTATAGATGTGCCCCTGGTCTCCACAGCTCATTAGGTTTTTTTACTTATATTCTACTTTTTGGGCTCAAAATGGCACCCAAGATGGCTGACAATGGTAAAATTTCAATATAAGCAAAATATGATCAAAACATTAAAACGTGTGTGAAAAAAGCATTAGAAAAAATCTTTCACGTTATCTTTCAGTTACTCTTCGTCATGATAACAAAGGTGAAACTTCCTCCAAAAAAGAAGAGGCATTTTCAGATAATTTCTCAAGAATGGGTGTTAGGGTTTCTCATGAGGTGGCTGTATGCTATGTACTATTGCATTATCTTTCCACTTTATAATATTTTATTCAGTAACTGTTAGTCACCCCAGTTCCAGTTCCCTTCACTTTAACTAAAGCCCTATAGAAAGTGTCTTGAGATAACTTACTGGGATTTTCTGATTAAGAAGCATGGGTAGCTAAGAAACTGATAAAAAATGAATAAGAGAGGGAAAAAGAAAAAACACAGAATATCACTCTAATACAATTCACATTTACAAATTCCTTACAGGATAGCCACCTCAGAAGCAGTCCGGGGTATGCCCTTCTACACCATTCCTCCTACCTTGCTTTCAAGGATCAGCAAAGGTGATGACAGTAAATCTACCATTAGCTCTGCAACTTGATTGGATGGGCCCAGAGATTGATGTACATAATTATGAGTCACCCCATCAGTATTGGTTATTGCCTTGAGTAGATTTTTTTGGAGCCTTGAAGGATGGGTTATATGTGAATGTGAGTAAGGTAAGCGATTCCTCCCGCTTTCCACAATGTCAGCAAACCATTTTGGGAACCATAAAATTAAATCATTGATCTTGCAATTTACTCAACACTCTTTGACTCTGTCTCTTACTTGGGATTTGAGTCTTTCAGTTCCTTGTTGCTATGACCCAGGAGGAGGTAGATTGATTTAACAAGCATGGCGCATCTCTACCTGAATGATTTTCTCTTTGCAGTGTGCAGTGATGCCATTTTCTCAGATGTGAAGTGACGCCATTTTCTCAGGTTGATAACTGAATGGTTGAAGGACTGATAATTTATTTGTATGGGGAGGAAATAGAAGACCCCCCCCTCCCACATCAGTCTTGACCTTACTGACCGACTCTGTGAAATAGCGCAGTTGGATTCTACCAGGGAAGCCTGGTAATATGCAGGCAATGGGTAGATATGATCTCTCAATGGCTAAATATGATAAGGAGACACATAAGTGGGATCTGGTGGGACACTTTAGCTTTGAATGCCTGGTCTAATCCTTTGTGATGTTGTGAAGGATTGCTTTGATCAACATCTTGAGTACAATGAGATAATTTAGGGGTGTGTAAGGTATCTGGGAAGAATTGTTAGGCCATTTCAACATGGTGTCATTTTGGAGACAAGAATTACTCAGCGAGTTCCAGGTGCATTTTGATATTTCCCAGGCTTTATGCTTCAGATTCATATCTAGGGATAGACTACCCAGAGAAAAATTAGATATAGAAAACATATATCTACTTCCTCCTTACCAGAAAGTACACATACTCAATTGCTTTTCCCTAACATTAACTAACATGCAGCTGTTAGTTAATTTTCAAAAGAAGCTAATTACACTATTGGATTAAAGGCCCCACACTGAGTAGTTGATTTGGCTACATTTACTCTTTATTCAACAGAGTAAAAAGTAAGCTCACTACAATAACTACCTGTTGCAACTACTTTTAATCATTTTCAAAGATCTGAAGGCCAGACGTTACTGGCAGATTTTCTTCCCATCTACTTCATTGTCACTTCAACACCCACAGCAGAACATGAGACACAGCAGCACAAGCCAGCATTTTCACCACATGTTATTAATCCTTCATGATTTGGTGAGACCACATTCCTCAGAAATATATATTAAAAAACCCTCAGTTTTACAGTTGCACTCAGTGGTGTGAAGTTATTCTTCATTAAGCTGCCATTACAGAACATAGATATACAATCCTTATTAGCAAAAAGAACATATTACAAATAGAGTTGGCCGTTCACATTTGTAGGCTTAACTTTTGTGAGTTGGATTATTCACAGATTTGATAAATACGTATTCTCTGGGGATATGTTCTCTCTGGACGTTGAGCACAGAATCACACTGAAGGACCTAGAGCAGTGGTTCTCAACCTTAGGTCCCCAGATGTTTTTGGCCTTCAACTCCAAGAAATCCTAACAGCTGGTAAACTGGCTAGGATTTCTGGGAGTTGTAGGCCAAAAACATCAGGGGACCCCAGGTTGAGAACCACTGACCTAGAGACTCCCACAGAGAACACAATCTGTAGGCATTTTCAGAACTTCCAATGTGATTCTATGACCAACTTCTGGTGGACATTGACCACAGATCCATGCAGGAGAACCTAGAGATTCCTAAAAAGATTTTAAAAATAGATTTTTTAAATTCAGTTTTCCATTTTTATGGGGTTTCTGTACCATAACTTCCACAATAGTGGAGGACTTGTTTGCAAATTCCCGAAAGATGATTTTCTCCAGTATGAGCCTGCCTGAAGGATAATATCATCAGAGGAGGTCTTGTTGTGTGTCCTCCAACACCATAAAACTACACATGAAAGAGTCCCCTCTGCAGCAGCACCTCAGTTGTGGAATACTACCAGTGTAGTATCAGACTACCTCTATTTCTTCTTGTGTTTCCAACAGACACCAAATTATGAGTAACTTCACTTAGTCTGTGGTTCTTAAAATTAAGAGTGTCTGTTCTGTCTGTTTTTATACTGTTTGAGTTGAAACTAATTTATTAAAGAGAGTATGGACTGATTTTAATTAGATTTTTTATTATTCATTTTAATGATTAAAAATGTTTTATACATTATTTAAACTTCTAGGGCTCTATTAAGTCAAGTAGTAATATATAGGTAGGCTGAAAAATATCTTTCAAACCTCTGTCCAGGAATGTTTTTCTTTATCTCAGCACAGTATTTAGAGAAATGAGGGTGCTCTAAGCAAAGAGTAACATATTCACAAGATATCTTGCAGCCTCACCTATATCCTCTTATATTTGAACACACCACAATCCAGATGATCTAGCAATTCAGATTTCTAGTGAATGGGAAGAAATTGCACAGTCTACATAGTAAACCATATATAAGTCAACCAATTCTTGAATGTGGAAAGGAGCATATGGGAACCGCATAGCCCATTTGGATAAAAGGAAATTGAGCCTGCCCTTAAAGGAAATAGGACTTAGCCTCCTCCGGACACTCTATAACTCAAGCATGCCTTCAAACATTGAATAAGATTTTGAGATTCACTAAGATAATAAAACTTAGGAAGCAAGTTCTTTCAATAATCCTGCCTCCTGAAGCATATAATCAAGTTTGAAGTACTGGAAGGGGATGTGGGTAGTGAAGAACAGATGAAGCAAACTGTTGCTCCATGCTTATGTAGAATTCAAACCAGAGACAGAAGGTGAGTGACAACTGTCTATTTTCCTATATGACACCAATAGCAGTAGAACACCTCTTTACTTTTGTATCTACTTTCCTTGCTTCTTTCTGTACTACTCATTGACTTGTTTTCCTAGGCCTGCATTTCTCTTGCCTTTGGCTTAAATTCTTGACCCTACATTTTGCAAGGCACTTATGTCAAAGGACCACATGTAAAATGGCAGAGCTAGCCCAAGACAGTTGTCACAAAATAGCAAATTGTGCTCTACTCCCAAACATAACCCGAGTGCATGCAGTGGTTAGAGATACTGATTTAAGGAGTAAGCATGTCAATGTCTGGGAGAAATAAACTAAGTTTGATTATAGGAGCACAATTTTATAATAGGAAAGTTACTCTGGGTTTTGATCCATCCTAGCTACATCTTGGAAGATCAAGAGAAGACTCATGGGAAGAAGAGGCAGAGAAACACCCCTTAGAGTGTCAGTTTATATCACAGAAAGGTCAGGATAAACATAAAGGGAGGATGCTTCAGGTCACTCAAACTATCTAACCCTATTACTACTGCCCATTGTGAGACAGTCTTCATTCTTCAATGCTAAGCATTACAGCATTTCCAACAACTTCACCTAAGTTCATATTACCCAAGACCTCACAGCTTCTGAAGATGCCTGCCATAGATGTGGACAAAACGTCAGGAGAGAATGCTTCTGGAACATGGCCATACAGCCCGGAAACTGAAGCTGAAAAAAACCTCACCAATACTTCTGTATTTTGCATTCAAAATACTATTAGGGGCCAAGAAGGAGGGGAGCATGCCTTCTCACTATTTGAGGTTGAGCTGTCCTCTTACTACCAACATTTCAACAAGAAAGAATAATCAATTTTCTTCCTGCTGCCATGCAGTTTCAAAGTGCTCACTGAGGTAGAGAATGTCCCCATTTATATAATGTTATGTAGAAGCTATGAAAAATAGCGGTATTTGTAAGAGTAATACAGACAATCCCCAAGTGACAAACATCTGACTTACAAACAACTCATAGTTAACAATGGGGTGAGACAACAGAAAATGAGAGAAATCTACTACCCATGGTAAGGGAAATTCACTCCTGAAAGAGTTATCATGGGGAAAGGGGTCTCCACTGAAGCTTTATCACCATTCCTTGTTTCCATAACAAGCCATTTTTTTTCAAAATCCATTTATCACAGGGACAGAAAGTGAGGTGAAATCCTCTGAACAGGGGCATAGACAGCAAAACAAACCCCACAGGGCAGGTCCGTAGCCAGGATTTTGATTCGGGGGGGGGGGGGGCTGAGTTTGATGGGGGGGGGGCTGAGTCTGAGTGAA
This sequence comes from Anolis sagrei ordinatus, assembly GCF_025583915.1. Taxonomy (NCBI): domain Eukaryota; kingdom Metazoa; phylum Chordata; class Lepidosauria; order Squamata; family Anolidae; genus Anolis; species Anolis sagrei. Next base: position 209,048,818 of record NW_026844366.1, on the reverse strand, counting down.
AGAGGGTCTACCCTAGCAAACCTTTTGTATTGTTACCCCAATACCCCCATGCATATGGGATATATTGAGTATGGTGATCAGATCATGATATGAATAAACATAACAGTTTAAATAATGCACCAGTAAGGCCTTCTTGCGGACCACCATGAGAATTTCGGGGGGGGGGGGGGCTGAAGCCCCCCCCCCCCCCCCCCCCCGGCTACATGCCTGCCACAAGGATGTTAACCCTTCCTGTATAGACTTTCTGTATATATTTTATATTTCAATATTAATGTCAAAAATACATAGTATGATTTTACATAGGATTTGTGCTACATTAGAACAGTAAAGACAAATATCACTTAAGTAAAATAAACATTAAATATTAAATAACCAGAAAAATAAAATAAGGTGTAAACACTAAACTAATCTGGGAATCTGCTATTGCAACACATCTAATGAAGTGGTTTAAAACCAGTTTAAAAAAAGATTAGGACTAAGTACGTCCCAGTCTACTTGGAATACACGAAGCTTATTCCAGAAGCTTAGATTTTAGAGTTTAAGAGTTAAACTTAAGAATGTACCTGTTCTGACTTACAAACAAATCCAATTAAAGAACAAACCTACAGAACCTAGAGTATATTGTCCATAAATTGGGGACTGTCTGTAGTTGTTTATTATGGGTAGAGTAGTTGTAGTTATATACTTCCTTTAATCCCATAAAGGCTTCAAGGCAGTTGATAAAAGGATTCTAATTACTATGCTTTTGCCTCTCAGGTATTTACACTACAATTTGGGGTGTTTCTGCCTGTGGCAATTTTAGCATAAATTTCGTAGCAGGGCATATTGCAAGTCTGGGGGATGTCTGACCCACAGGTCATATAAGGTTCACAAAATCATTTAGTCTAACCTGGTGAAGGGAAGGGCATCTGCCTCTATCTGTCCACTTAACCCAGCTCCTCTTCTATGGGCCAGGAGCTGCTTACTATTCAGACGCGAACTGCTTGAGGGTTCCTCTCCTCGTGCAGGTGTATTCTGCATCTTCTGCTTTTTCTGCTCTTGTTTTTGCCAGCTGAGCCAAAGCTGGTAAGCATGCACACATGCAGCAAGCATTGAATCCCACCCATGGGAGAAAAGCAGGATATAAATAAACAATAATAAAGCTGCATGTGCTACACAGCCTATGGAGCTTTCGTTTGATTTTTTTTATTTAAGTAGACATACATTTGCAAGTGTTTGTTGCACTCAGTGCAATACTTTCTATCTATTAATGTTCCATAATCATTTATCTGAAAATATATTTCCTTTAAGGGGTCACAGTCTACGATCTAAATAAAAATATCATAGACTCTTACTTTACACCTGCTTCCTCCTTGTCTACAATCTTATAGTATCCTCTATATACATTTCGTTTGATTTTTAATATATAATTTTATAATTTAGAATAATATAACAATACATAATGTTGTAATTGTTCATTATAAATACATACATACATACATACATACATACATACATACATACATACATACAGGTATGGCCCTTGAATGGCATTAAATGGCCCCTGACATAAAAAAGGTTTCCCACCTCTGGTATAATTCTTTGTTATGAACCATGTTTGATAAATGATGCTAACAAAGTACTTATTGAGTGGCGAAGATGGAATGAGGATATGCTACTTATTAGGCAAGCCCCCACCCTAGAAACTTTCAAGAAGAACCTCAAAATGTGGCTATTCTGTTGCGCCTTTGGAGAATGATCTTACATCTCCTTCTGTCATTCCCCCCATAATGTTTGTCCTTATATTACACTGCCTCTAGCCTGTATGAAGGCCTGTCTCCACTACTCCATTGTCCATGAGATTCTCCCTTACAAATATTTCCATCTCATCCTGAATTTTATCATTACCTTGTGCATGTGGCCCACTCACTGTGATTGTGTCTGATTTTTCACTGTATTATTTTGCATTTTTATTGTATTTTTAATGCTCTATTTTATTGTGGTTTGTTTTATGTTTTTATTTTATTGTAATTGCACTACTAGGCTTGGCCTCATGTAAACCACCCTGAGTCTCCTTTGGGGTGATGGTGGTGGGGCATACATAAAGTTTATTATTATTATACTAGTTTATTTGAGCAAAACTAGTGGTTGAATCCTTACTAGATCTCCCAGCATGATAATTGCAACTTGCTGCAGTGGGCGTTATGACTCCAGAATTCTTATTGACATAGGCTTCTTATTTAGGTCAAAGGCCAGTGTGAACAGATTTCTGTTTTGGTTCTTTAGTCTCCTACTGTTGCCTTGTTTGTTGCTTCATTTTGGATCTGCTCCCTTCATTGGTCTATCACGGAAGGATGCCGTTGATGTTATTCCGTATATTTTTGATGTATTTGACATGCCTGGGGAAAAATCTGACCAAGACAAATGACCTCCGAGGTTGCATAAAAATATTTTAGTAAATATGTTCTAAAGTGTGTATGTGTACGCGTACATATTTAAATATGCAAAATCACACCACACACTTGAAGGACACTTTAGAAAATTATATGCCAAACAAACCCTTCTGACTTTTGTTAGTGCTGATGGAAAGTGGCAACATATAAAATCAAAGTTTACAGCTGACCAGGTTTTTTTTGTAGTGAGTAGAACAGATGGCAAATACATCCCCACCAAACTTGGCACTCTTAACAAAGGGAACAATATGCACTGTGCTCCCCTAATTTTTCCCTTAGGTATCCTTGCAGGTGACTGGAAAGTCTGATGACAGGAATGACATGGCTGGAGTCCCTGAGGTCTAGAACTGGTCTTTGGTATGGTATTACCATTGTTTTACCCCATTACCTTCTCCCGAGCAGCACCTGCAATTATTATCATGGTTTTGAAGACACTCCGCCCTTCCCCCAATGGGTATTGACTGCATACAAAAGTGTGTGTCTGTAAGAACAATCCCTTCAATTAAAAAAGGGGGAAAGACAGAACCAAACTATTTGTGCATAATACTATTGAAAGCATTCATTTATTTCTTAGCCTTTCTTGGCAGAATTAGAAACAAATTCTCCCTGTGTGGATTTGTATGTTTATAATAAAACCAAAGCTGCCAGAAAGACTACTTCATCTCTCCCTCTTGCACTCTTTCTCAAACATGGATATCCTTCTCTGTAAAGCATGAATGCAGTGGAAATGTCTTGCATAGAAGACACACTCCGTGTTGGGATAAATAGGAGTGCATGCCAAAACGGTGCTGATTTTATATGGTGAACAAAGTTGCTTCAGCTTTGCTGACATGTTTCTTTCCCCCAGTAAGTTGGAAAAGGAGTGAAACAAAGGTCCCAGACAAACACGTAATATAACACTATATATTTGTGGGAATTGTGTGGTCCTCCAGATGTTGTTGAACTGCAGCTCTCAGCAACACAGCATAGCCAAGAGTGACAAATTCAAGGAGCTGCTGTTCAGCAATATCTGGAGGGCCATATGATTCCCAGGTTGGCACAATTGTTGTTAACTGCCACCAACTTTGACTTATTGCAACCTCATGAATGATACAGCTCCAAGCAGGCCCATAGCCAGGATTTTGATTGTGGGGGTGGGGTGGGGATCTACCCTAGCAAAACTTTTGTATCGTTATCCCAATACCCCCATGCATATGGGATATATTGAGCATGGTGATCAGATCATGATATGAATAAACATAACAGTTTCGGGGGGTGGGGTCTGAAACCCCTCAAGCCCCCCCCCCCCCGACAACGGGCCTTCCTCTGACATCAACCCCCTTGCTCAGGACTTGCAGACTCAGGGAGGTGTCTTTCTTGATTGAGTTTATCCATCTGGAATTCAGTTTTCCCCATTTTCTATGGCCTTCCATCTCATCAATCTATCATTGTCTTTTCTAATGAGTCATATCTTCTGATGACTATCCACTGTATCTGTAGAACTCTTCTTCAGTACCACATTTCAAATGAGTTGGTTTTCTTCCTGTCAGGTATCTTCACTGCCCAGGTTTCACAACAAACATAGGAGATTATCACATTAGGGTTAAGAAGTGTGTTAGGAACTTCTTAACCATGAGTGTAAATGCACCTTATCACATGATATCATCTCAATCTCATGTCAAATCAGCTCCTCTTCCCAAGCTGTGGACCATTCAACTTTTGATGAGCAGATGGAGAGGACCTCTGGCTCCATAGACACAACTTCCCATTTTCATTCCATTCATTTCCTATTTTTATTATTCCAGGTAACTGCATAGTTTTACAGGTCATTTCTGGCATACTTATGGATTGCCTTTGTTGCATAAGTATTTCCTTATTGTTCGCAAGACTTCCAATATATAGTTTATCAAATGGATACATCTTTAAAATTATTTTCATAGTGTACAGGAACTTTCAATAAAATTTACTAAAAAGTAAGTCCAGTTGAGCTAAGGTGCCCCGGTTTAAAGCTGGGTGTATTAAGAAACTGAGTGTATTCATATTTAATTGAAAAATAGGATTTCATGAATATCTTCACCTATTGTATATATGTGCTTATGTTATCAAAAACTTGGTCAAAGGAACCCAAATCAGGATTTGGATATGTGATCTGGAGATGCACCCTAGCCACAACTCGGAAATTCCAAAAATAGGAACATTCTCATGGTAAACTACACTTTGAACAGGTGTCTCTATGTCATTCTCTGCATCAATATCACTGACCAAACCACTGCCATCTTGAACCTCATTTACATCATCCCCCCCATCCAAAGCACCCTGATCCTGAAACACAATCACAGGCTGAACTCCAGCACTTGCCATCTGGGTAGCCCACTGTATGTGCATATGCACATATCTGTGGTTATCAATACAGACAATAACTGGAATCCATTCCTACCTATGTGGATGGGAAAACTGAGACATTCATCACTGTATCATCACAAGAACAGGCTTCTCTTGTGCAGATGACTTGTAAAACCAAGCAGATTTTTCTTGCCCCATCATAGGTACAAACTCAGACATTATTAGTTGCTGTTTTAGTAACACGTGATTTGCTTTCTGTGGGCAGATCAATTGACAATGTCCTGCATATTACTGAGAAACCATTACTTTCAAAATACAAGGAAACCATACAATGAATTATACTGGGGGAAGAAGAAGAGGGGAGGGAATCCTTGCTAAATGAGTCATATGCAATCTTATTCACAGGAGGTAGTAATATATGCTGACATAGCACTATCTGTCCCAAGCTGTGCAAGGGTATACGTCTCAGATCATACTCCACTTCTTATGTAATCATGTCATTAGGCCTCAGTGGCTGCAGACCTGCATTTTTCCATAATGCACAGAGCATAATTTTGCAGGAGGAAATGACTCACATAACTGCCCCTGGACTAAATCATAATTGGCATGAGAGATGATACATATCATAGGATTCATATCATTACACACAGAGAGAGACACAGAGACACACAAGGAGAGCGAGAGAAAATGCTTGTGTGCGAGAGAGAGATCAGATCTGTACTTTTTGAGGGGAAATACTAAGATATCCCTTTGACAAACTGGATAGGTGTCCTTGGTTGCTGGTACATCATTTATTGCATTGTCATCTTGAATGCAGTCCCATGGAGAAAGTGCTTGTTGGGTAGTCTTTTGCACTACACAGACAAAATGGTACTTATTATTATAAGACATCATTTGTTGATTTAGCTGCCAGAAATTTACATGCTGTGACTACAGTCCTATATCCCTTCATCAAAGTATAAATATCTGCTTGCAGAAGTATGCAACAGTAGCATTACACTACGCTCAGCAGCGTGAATGGGCCCCTGACGTGCACTCGTATCATGACATGTAGTCTTTGTACATCTCCATATGCAACTCAGTTTCTGCCATTGACAGCTAACTGTGACTGTTGAGCAATATCAACTAATTCAATACAATATATATATTCATATGTCAGTAACAGAATGTCAGCCTGCATTTTGTTTGAGATTTGCAAATGTCTTAATCTTTAGTTTGAAAAATCTGTCACGTACCTGTATATAACAGCTACGTTAGGGCAATGGGTGATAGGGAGGGAAATGGCCTTTGGACACACTAAGATTGTCTACCTTTGATTTACAATACTGTTTTACTCAGATGTTTGTATATGGATGCCTTCATGCCAGTAGTCATTTCATGCCATATGTTTTATAATAATAATAATAATAATAATAATAATAATAATAATAAATCTTTATTTATATCCTGCCTCCATCTCCCCAAGGGGACTTGGGGCAGCTTACATGAGGCTAAGCCCAGCAATACAATACATCAGTATGAACAAAACACAGCAATAAAATGTAATAAAATACAATACAATACAAAAACTAATATAAATAACACATCAGCAATATAAAATCATAGCATTTAGACACTGAGATCAGACACTATGGGCAGGACCGGTTCTATTGGGTTAAAATCAAAATTAAAAATTAAAACACTGGGTGGGACAGCAGTGCAATGTATCTGGACAGGGGATCCAGAGGGTAGAGTTTACAATTTAGCACTCTGATTCCAGTTCAATTGCCATGGCTACATGCTACCCAGTGTTTATAATATGGACAGTTCTAAGTCTTCCTCCCTAAACTGCAGGTAAAGAATTCCGTAAGATGCAACAATGATAATGGTTCACAGTGGAAACATAGCTATAACCGTGTAGTGTGAAAGTGTCTCACTGATGGGATACCTGTGGAAAAGTTGTTGGATAATAACTTTAATCATTCCTGGATGATGGGATTTGAAGTATAACAACATCAGGAAGGCCTCAAATTCCCCATTGCTTATTTTGTGTTATGCCTGGCACACTATGAGGCAAAACAGATGCTCAATCAAACACTGGAATTCTATAAAAACAAACAGCTCTTTCATTATAATGTGATGTATTAATGTAGTGATTTGGGATTGAAAATGAAGCCTGGATTGTCCTTGAATGTGTGAACTATAAGCGAAAGAACCACAGAAAGAGTTTATGTCACTTGGAAAAGTCAAAGCAATGTGCAGCTCTTTAAATATCTTCATTAGCAACATTTAAATCACTTATATAAACTGGAATGGGATCAAATAGAAGATCAGGCTGCAGCTGTGCTCAACATCTGCTTTGGAAATGGGAAAAGATGTTTGCATCGGGAGGAAAGTAGACATAATGGAATTATGGTAATAGTACTGTGTGCATTCTAGAGCTCAAATAAGTGTTAAGTTTGTCAAAAGCCATCCCAGAGAATTCTGGGAACCATCCCATCCACACTACCAAAGACCAAAAGCCCATCTCTCTGGATGATTCTTGATTGCTTGACAAAGATCTCATTTTTGATTGGATGGCAGAATTCTTGTTCATGTCACTGAAACTTCTGATTGGACAGACAGAAGCTGGAAATGCTAAAAAAATGAGTTCTTGAAAGATGGAAGATTTTATCTATTTCGTGTCAAAGCATTGCATAAATAAATTAGCACAAAAACTGATAAAATAGAGGGAACACAAGTGGCTAAATAATTCTAGACCAAAACCGGGCAACAGCGACCTCACTTTCTGTAGCTTGAAACAGTTCCTGCTCTGTGCATGAGGCAGGGCATTGTGGGCAAGCATGCACATGCTGAGTTGCTTGCTCTGCTCCACAGTCACACAAGGTGGAGGATTCTTCTAGGTAGTGCTATCTAGCCAGATCGCCTTTTGATCTAAAAACAACAATTCTGAGTCTGTTCAGGGACTTCCAAGTTGCCCATTCTTGGTTTGTCCCTGGAGAAAGACCCTCATGGGGGGACCATCCAGTTGGAATTGACTGGTTTAGCTGATTTTTCTGTCCAGAGAGATATTCTTGCTGTTGCTGGAGGAACATTTAGAGGAGTGGTGGTTCTCATGAAACTCTTCCATCATTTGAGTCTACTGGGAGGAGGCTGGTTCAACCTTATTTCTCTCACAGTTGGCAGCAACTTTCCGTTGCACATTGGGAGAGGGGGGGAATCCAGCTATCTTATAGAGCCGTGTTTCTCAACCTTCCTAACGCCGCGACCCCTTAATACAGTTCCTCATGTTGTGGTGAGCCACAACCATAAAATTATTTTCATTGTTACTTCATAACTGTAATTTTGCTATTGTTATGATTTATCATGTAAATATCCGATATGCAGGTTGTATTTTGATTCACTCACAATGATGGATCTGGAGAAAACTTGGAATGAACACTCAATATGCCCAAATGTGAATACTGGTGGAGATTGGGGAAAATAGACTTTGACATTTGGGAGTTGTAGTTGCTGGGATTTATAGTTCATCTACAGTCAAAGAGCATTCTGAACCCCACCAACAATAGAATTGGACCTAACTTTCCACACAGAACCCAGATGACCAAGAGAAAATACTGTGTTTTCAGATGGTCTTTGGACACCTTCTCATGACCCCCCAGGGGTCCCGACCCCCAGGTTGAGAAACACTGTTATAGAGTCTATCAACATGTGTAGGTTTGAGACATCCTGTGATTATCCTATATGTTTCGTTCAATGCCACCTGTTTTGCGTGGGGCCAAACAGGGCAAGCATACTAACCAGTTGAATAAGACAAGGCCAAGGCCAATGTTCTTATTAATTTTGGGTCTGCACCCCATTTACTGCCAGTAAGTTTCTGCAGGATGTTATTGTGTGCAGCTACTTTGTGCTTGGTGTTTATATAATGTTTCCCTAAATGTTAGAGTTTGATCTAAGGTGACACTGAGATATTTAGGATGGATGAAAAGATGGAAGTCAAACTGTTTATAAAGCCTCCAACAAACCTATACTATTCTTGGATGAAAAATATCCATAAAATACTGGTAACAGAGGAAAAGAGAAACTCTCATCAAATAGGTTTCATTTCTTATCTTATAAGTGCTTGAACTATCCCACAAGTTATGAATTGGGAGCTCAGGCAACCAGAAGATAACCTCCAAACAATTACATATTCTCTGAAAAATTGCAAAGAACCCTTAGTAAACGAAAATCTAAAGAGATGGGATGGAAACTCATGCTTCTTTCAGCCTCTTCACTCCCTTGGCCAGTAATGATCAGGCTGTATTGCATTGCCAGAGAACATGGAAGTCCAGTGTAGCAACTGATGATGAAGCTTTATGTTCTGTCAGAGTTCTTGTTGGACCTCAGCCAACATTTTGCTTTATCCCAATGAGGTGGTGATCTTATTGAATTTTAGACAAGCTTAAGTAGCTACAAAATGAGTTTTCCCTCTGTTGTAGAGGTAATGACTTATAGATCAACTGTGAAATATCTGAGAAGATAATGTAAAACATGTGAATGGTCCTCAAATAACTATGAGAGTACAGGTCAAAATATTCAAATATTGTGGGGTGATATTGTACCATTCTATCTCCAAAAAGCTTCAGTGAATAAGCCAGCTTTAATACATTTCTCCCACAGAAAGGTTATTGATGCATCCAAGCAGCCATTTATGTATTTCAGTAAATCATCCCTTTTTAGCTTCTCACCTGAGTCACGAATTAGATCAAAGTAAAATTATCTGATATTATCTGAATTCAAACCCGATTCATACAGCCTCATACAGTGTCTGTCCATGAGTAGTGAGGACTTTTCTGCCTTCTAATTTATATATTTAAGATGGACTCTTGTGATACGTTTCAGATGAGAGTTATCAAAACTCTTTGGCAAAATATGTTTTCAAGCGCTTACTCAATTGGACTCACTCCTACCCATTTATATGTGCTAATGTACTTGAACTGGCCATCACCACAACAAAGGAAAGACTCCGGACTGGTATGGAAAAAACAAGAGAAAAAAGCTGTTTTAGTGAATCATAGAATAATAGAAAAAGTATGAAAACTGTCATGTGTATAAATCAATCAGGACAAAATATTGTACTAACTAAGAAAAGGAAAGCGAGGAACAAAAAACAACCTTTAGAAACCCAGCTTTGAGACTGCTTGTAAAATTAAATATTTGGGAATAAATATCACTTACAAAAATTCCCAATTATTGAATTATAATTATGTTTAAAAATGGAAGGAGATAAAAAAATAAACCTGCAAAGGTGGAATGGGATGAACTTGTCACTTATGTGTGGGGTCTTAGTAACAAAGATAAATGTTTTGCCAAAGATGTTTTTGTTTCAATCTTTACAAATCCTGTTAATTGAAATTCCATTAAAACAATGCAAAAACACCAGTTAATTTTCATTTGGCAAGGGAAGAGACCCAAGGTCACATTCAAGACATTCTGAAATGAAAAGAGAGAAAAAAAGAGGTGTGGTCTTTTCAATCTGAAAATGATTTCTGTTTGTTGTTTGAATTGACTAAAAGACTGATTTTTTTGTTTTTTGTTTGTTTGTTTGTTTGTTTGTTTGTTTGTTTGTTTGGATAAATTAAAATCTTTGGAAAGGCATGACCTTGTTAGAAATCATAACCTTTTTGGAAAATGATGCTATAACCTTTTGGAAAATGGAAATTTCCATAACCTTTTAGAAAATGGCATTCATCAACATTTTGGGAAAATCAGGAATATCCCTGAGAAAAGTTTAAAACTCACTTGAGTCAACCTTCTCCTTAGTGGTAAATATATCCATTAATATTCATGTAAGGCAATTTGGTTTCTCAGCTATTAAGCCAATATACAGAGATATCTCTGTGAACTGTTAGGGACAAAGATATGCCAGTGCACAAAACACACACACATTTATAGCAGAGTTTCAGAAATGTTCTTTCAGTTGCCCAAAAAAAACATCTACTCTCCCTTTAAACATCTTGGTTTAAATCATGCTCTCAAAAGACAAAATACTGTATATTCTGAAGTATAAGCCTAGTTTTCAGCCCCCTTTTTAGGCTAAAAAAGTTCCCTCGGCTTATACTTGAGTAAAGGTTATTTATTATTTTACTTTGTTATTAGTATTATTTTTATTACATGTATTATTTTACTCTATGTGTTGTTATTATTATTATTATTATTATTATTATTATTATTATTACATTTATTATTTTACTCTATTTATTATTATTACCTTTACATTATTTTACTGTACTATTATTTTTATTACATTTATTATTTCATTATGTATTATTATTACATTTATTATTTTACTCAATTACTGTTATTAAATTTCCATTATTTTCTCTATTATTCTTCTTCTTACGTTTATTATTTTACTCTCTTTATTATTATTGGAAGGATATTTAAGCACATTTACAGTAAAGAAGGTCAGAATAATGGTTTCATCAGAGTTGGATAGTCTTATCTTAAATGACAGTTTTATGTAAATACACAAAATCATTTGACCTACTGGTGATTATCAGTAGCATCTGCATTTCTCACCCTCGGCTTATACTCGAGTCAATACATTTTCCCAGTTTCTTATGGTAAAATTAGGTGCCTCAGCTTATATTCGGGTCAGCTTATACTCGAGTATATATGGCAAGTAGACTTTTTTAAAAGTAACATAGTTGGTTTACTCACAATCTCTGTTCTGAGAGTGTAGTGGAGTCTCTGTTTCTAAAGACTTCTAAGCTGTACCGCTTCTCCTGGTACCTGAAAGCATATTGTTTCTACATTGAAAGTATAATGACTTCTGCCTTTCTAAAATAGAGTCTGAGTCCTGAATAGTCCCAGATCTGATCACATGGTCTGCAGTCCTTCCCACAACATAGAGTTAAGGAAAATTGCATGCCAGTACACAATACAGTAAGCAATCTGAATTATATACATAGCAAATAACTAGTGGAGGCTTGAAGAAGGTTGCTATTTCCAACATGGTTGATATCAAAGAAGAGAGGACTACTGCAACTACAGGGCTCTGATTTGAAATTTGGAGCACATGCCTTTCACTGGTATGATAAAAGAAAAACGACATTTGGAATATTTTCGAGAATAAATGTCGAAGTTGCCTTTATGGTGCTCTCTGCGTGAAGCATTGCTCAGAAGAGAAATTTATTTAAAAGGTAATTGGGTCAGCCTATAAGGATTTGTTCATCTCTTTCTATAAATATCTAAGTATGTCCATCTGTTTAGCTATACCACAAAGGCTGTTACTAAGTGACAATCCAGTAGCCTTTTGTGATGTCACTGGACTGGCTATTGCCAGGTGACATGGTCCTCTGTGATGTCACTGAGAAAGAAAGGTGACATATGTATTAGGCGAAGTGAGCAAGGAAAGAAACGACCACAAAGGGAGCCATGCTGCCATAAAGACATTTTGAGATAGGGCCTCTCACAGCTGGAGAAGGGAGAAGGTGCAAGAAAAGAAAGAAAGAAAGAAAGAAAGAAAGAAAGAAAGAAAGAAAGAAAGAAAGAAAGAAAGAAATTAGAAGGAATGGAGTGGGGAAGAAAGAAAAAGGAGAGCTGGAAGGAAGAGAAAGGAGTGGGGAAAGGGTATGAATGGAGAGAAATTTTCCAGACCCAATTCAAGGTGCAGGTTCTCACCTACACATTTTCCAGACCCAGTTCAAGATGCAGGTTCTCACCTACAAAGCCCTGAACGGTTTGGGACCCGCCTATCTTCGTGACCGCATCTCTGTATACGAACCCACACGATCTCTTCGATCATCTGGAGAGGCCCTGTTCACGCTCCCACCTGCATCGCAAGCGCGATTGGTGGGGATGAGGGAGAGGACCTTCTCGGTGGTGGCCCCTAGACTCTGGAACTCACTTCCTAAGGACATTAGGCATGCCCCAACTTTGGCAGTCTTTAAGAGGAGCTTGAAGATGTGGTTGTCCCAGAATAATGATCCCATAGTACTTTGTCCTCCAAAGCACTTTATATTGTTTTAGGTCTGCTTGTACGTTTCCACAAACCGCCCCATCACTTTTTCTCTCATGTCCAGCATTATTTTTAATTTTTATTACATTTGGCCTACTCACAGATTTTAAAGTGTGGTGTCCTATTTGATAATGTTTATGTTATTGCTTTATTGTTTTGTTGTTTTAAATTGCCTGTATTGCTGTTGTTATTGCTTGTATTGTTGTATTTTGGGCTCGGTCTCATATAAGCTGCACCGAGTCCCTTGGGGAGATGGTAGCGGGGTATAAATAAAGTATTATTATTATTATTATTATTATTATTATTATTATTATTATTATGTGAGCAGGAGGGCAGTAGCCCATTTGACACCTGGACATTTCTAGGTAGATTTGCTAGTACTAACTAAGGATCACTATAGTTTCAAGTTGAGATAAGAGTTCATGTTAGAAAGTTATTCAGTGCAATGGTTTACCTAGCTATATAAATAAAAATGTAATGTTTGTTTGTGGGATTAACATAACTCAAAATCACTGGACAAATTGACACCAAATTTGGACACAATACACCTAACAACCCAATGTATGTCCTTCACTCAAAAAATTGATTTTGTCATTTGGGAGTTGTAGTTGCTGGGATTTATAGTACACCCACAATCAAAGACCATTCTGAACTCCATCAATGATGGAATTGAACCAATCTTGGGACACAGAACTCAACAGAAAACACTAGAAGGTTTTCGTGGGCATTTACCTTGAGTTTGGGAGTTGTGGTTCACCTACATCCAGAGAGTACTTTGGACTCAAACAATGATGGATCTGGACCAAACTTGGCACAAATATTCCATATGCCCAAATATGCACACACATGGAGTTTGGGGAAAATAGACCTTGACATTTGGGAGTTGTAGTTGCTGGGATTTATAGTTCACTTACAATCCAAGAGCATTCTGAGCCCCACCAACGACAGAACTGGGGCAAACTTCCCACACAGAACCCCCCATGAACAACAGAAAATACTTAAGGCCATCCAGTCCAACTCCCTTCACCAGGGCAAGAAAACGTAATCAAAGCCCTCCTGACAAAGAGCCATCCAGCCATAGATATGGATAGATATATATGATTCACACACACAGAGAGATATAGTATCATAGATTTGAAAGGGACCCCTAAAGAAGGACAATTATATGTTGCATGTTCCAGAGTAGGCAAACCAGACAATCTCTACATCAACACTGACAAAGAAACAGCAAGAAATACTGTTTACCCACAAGCAGAAAGAAATTACATATATTAGAAACCAACACTTTCACATTACTTTATTTTCCAGATCACCAGACTGGGCCACAGCAATGTGTGGCAGGGGATGGCTAGTAAATAAATAAGTGAATGATTCACAATGGATAACTAGATTTGAAATAGTTAAATCAGAGTTAGGTTTCGAGGGAGGGGGCTCAATCAGACAGCTCCTCCAATGCCGCTGTCTAAATTACAACTTCCAATATTCCATAACAGGCAACCATGACAGTTCTAATGGAATCACAACACTATAGCTGTGCAGTGTGAATTGGCCACTAGGAAATGAATCAGTCCTATAACAAGGAATAATGAAATATGTGTGAATCACTGCCATTAATAAAAAAAATCATTATTTTTAAAGTAACTTTCTGTGCTTTGGTAATATCTTAGCAATACAAATTGGAATACACAGAGTCATTTCATTGTGGCTTCAAGAAAGTTTCCACTTTTTCCATCCAAGTGACACGCATAGATGGTCCAAGATATCTCCTTATAGTAGCTTTGGGATCTCCAGGTAGTTCATTTGTCTCACATCTAACAGTGTTCCTTCTTGACTTATGAAACATGATAAATTATTGCTTGGAACTGAAGGAACCGATGATGAGATTACAGTATCAAATCACTGTGCTGTTTTTTCCCCTTTGGTTGAAGACCCAAGAAAACTTCTTAGCAAATTCAAGCAGAGGAAGGAGAGTGGAGAGAACATTTGCTTGTTAATATCTAATTGACTTTAATTTCTGCATTACAAAGAAAAGTGTTTAAACAGTTTAAAAGTTATACTTTTTAAAAAACATGCAATAAAAACTGCATTTTTGTGAGTCTTATTAAAAAAAACACACACAGTTCAAAGCAGGAATTCTGGGAAATCCCTAGGGAACGCCACGTGTTTTGGTTTGCTGAGAAAGGAATGGGGCAGAGGTAAAGAACGAGCTTTCACTTTGCTAAAGCAGCATGGCTGCCATCCAGAATTGTGGAGGTATTTAACTCCCAGAAAATATTGCTCCTTCCTCTTCTTCTTCCTCCTCCACTGAAGCCATAGATTTTTCATTCTTGGGCATTTCTCCAGAAGAGCCCTGTAGCACTGCTGAGCATTGCCCACTAATCCCGCAGCTGGGATCAACAAAAAGTCATAAAATGGGCTCAACTTGTAAGAAGGAAACATTTAATTTAAAGGCACAGGCGGCCCCCCAAAGCCTTAATAATAGCTCTTTGACTGTCCACACTGTGTTCTATTACAACAACCAAAACGACCACAAATGAGGCCACCCACTCTTCAGAATAATACATTCTTCACCATCTCCCTAAAGCTGCTATGTAACACGACTCATTATTTTTTTAAAAGCTAATTCTGTACATATTTGAAAAGTAACTACCTGACACATGCCCCTTTTTTGGGGGGGGGGGGTGAATAAAAAATTCAGAAAGCTAACTGAAATAAAACTTCTTTGGCAACATCAGTATATTTTAATATTGAGACAAATGTTTATGTATGCATATAATGAATTCATATCCCAGCATTGAATGTTTGCCGTATATATGCTGTGCTTCGCCCTGAGTCCCCTTCGGGGCGAGAAGGGCGGAATAGTTTTAAGTGTGTCATGGTGTTACTGTTTTTAATGTTTATTGTTATTGCTTTAAAAAATTTTGTTTGCTTTATGAGTTTTATTGTTGTATTTGTTATGCTGTTGTTTTATTGAGGGCCTTGGCCTTTGTAAGCCGCACCGAGTCCTTCGGGAGATGTTAGCGGGATATAAATAAAGATAATAATAATAATAATAATAATAATAATAATAATATAAATGTTTTAAAGAAAGAAAGAAATAAATCATGACTAAAGATGTATCAAACTACACTACCCAGTTTAAAACAGTTTGCTATGGAATTTGTAACTTCACCTTAACCACACTGCATAATTATAGCAGTTTGACCCCACATTAATTACCATGGCTCAACGCCATGGGATTCTGAGATTTGTATTTTGATGAGATGTTTATCCTTCTCTGTCAGAAAGCTCTGACAATCTATGAATCTCAGTATTCCATAGGATGGAACTATGGCAATTCAAGTGCTGTCAGACTGCTATAATTCTGTAGTATTGGGAGATAATGATAACAACAACAACTACTACTACTACTACATTTTATTTATATTCTGTCCTTCTCCCCATGAGTGGATTACAGTGTAAACAGATACCAGCAAACATTTAATGCCTCGTTACAATACAGTTTTCTTCACTGTCCAGTTTTTCATGCTCAACATCAGGGGTCCTCAAACTATGGCCCGAGGGCCGGGTGTGGCCCCCCAAGGTCATTTACCTGGCCCTCGCTCAGGGTCAACCTAAGTCTGAAATGACTTCAAAGCACACAAGAAAAACAACAACAATCCTATCTCATCAGCCAAAAGCAGGCCCACACTTCCCATTGAAATTCTAATAAGTTTATATTTGTTAAAATTGTTCTTCATTTTAATTATTGTATTGTTTTAAAGTGTTTTTTCACTACAAATAAGATATGTGCAGTGTGCATAGGAATTCATTCATTTTTTCTTCAAATTATAACTGGCCCTCCAACAATTTGAAGGACTGTGACCTGGCCCTCTGTTTAAAAAGTTTGAGGACCTCTGCTCTACATAATCAAAGGATTTGCTATAATCTATACAACACGGGTTGATTTTTCTTATGAAATTCTTTGGTGTTCTCCATTATTCAATTTATGTTTGAAGTATGACCTTTATGCTTCTTTCTTTTCTGAACCCAGCTTGGACATCTGGAATTTCTCAGACCATATATGGTGGAAGTCTTTGTGCAGAATTCTGAGAAAACATTGCTTAAAATATTGTATATTGAGTGTTTCTAATCTATGGCATTGTTTTGTTTTTCATATTTGTTGATAGGTTTTACTTAGTACTAGAGTAGATTCTGTTTTTATAACTTGAAGCAGCTTTGTTGGTATACCATCTGTTTTTGGTAATTTGTTTTTCCCAGGTGCTCAAATTGCATTTCCATTACAATGTCTAAAACTGCAGGTTCATCTTTAAACAATCTTTCCTTGAATATCTTTTATTTAGTTCTTCAGTATACTGTTTCCATCAGCTTTTTATTTGTACTTGATTATAGAATGTGTTCCCCTTCTTGCTTTGCATTTCCCTTTGATTTCTTGGATCTTGTGAAAGCAGTTACTTGTTCTTGCCTTTTGCTGTCATCTTCTACATACATCTGCATTGGTTGTTATTATAGTTCCCCTTGTCTC
Organism: Anolis sagrei ordinatus; assembly: GCF_025583915.1. Classification (NCBI taxonomy): domain Eukaryota; kingdom Metazoa; phylum Chordata; class Lepidosauria; order Squamata; family Anolidae; genus Anolis; species Anolis sagrei. The sequence continues at coordinate 209,031,555 of NW_026844366.1, read as the reverse complement.
TGTATCCAAGTAATTGAACAGACGCATTCAGGGTTCTGACATTGTTTCTGTTACCTTTTACTTTTGGTTCTCATCTCTCCTTGAAGAGTTTCATCTGTCATTTCCAGAGGCTTTTCTTTCTTTTTGGCTTCAGGTAGTGTATTTTTGCTTTCTTCCCTGACAATACCCCCGGCTTCAGTTCAAAGTTCTTTTGCTTCCCAGTCAGTTAGGCTTACTAGTGCAAGTGTGGGTTTTTTTCATCTTTAAAATTTACACAGATGTTCTTCAGGTTGTATTTCATATACAATTGTTAGTTTAGTTATCTTCTTTAGTTTTGCTCTATTTCTTGTTATTAGCAGTTCATGATCTGTGTCACAATCTTCTCCTTGTTTTGTTTATGTAAAAAAACAGGAGCTTCTTCATCTTCTGCTGCCAAATTTGCAGTGCATTTGATTTTCCATTGGTCACCAAGTTATTTTCTTGTACAAAGTCATATCTTAATGCTCACAGAATGAGTGTGCACAATAAACAAACTACTGGCCCTGCAAAATTCAGTTAGTCACACACACACACTCTATTACTCCTTAGATGTTCATTTTTAAGTAAAACAATGTGTTTCAAAATGTACTCTTCTTGTCCACTTTAGGTCACTCACCCCATGTGTTGCATTGTTTATGTATTCCATTCTATTTCTCTATTTTTTTTTAAAAAAAATAATACTATGTCTAGGTTCCTTAAACATTTATTTTACCTTTGGCAATGCTAACAGCTTGACATTTTTTCAACTTGTGTCCAGTTGTGTCATCAGTCACAGCACTACTTTTAATTGTATCTCAGTAGTTCATAGAGTGCCATCCGATAAAGTAGTTACATCTAAGGATTCTTTTAGGTTGGATAAATGTATCCGGAAGTTAAGGTATTTATTGCTGTAAGCTCTTTAATATTTTTTTTAAATCCAAATTTTGTTTCTATATGTCTTGGACTATTTTCTGGCAATTTTCAACACCAGCTGCAAAATTGTATTCCTGTCTTCACTGTGTTTCTTCATAATTTGGAGACATATTGGGACACTATATTCCCTCCTCTCCCATTCCACACACCTTTTGTGGGGATGGAAATTATAGTTCTATGATCCATCAGCAAAATAATACTTTTGGATAGTAGCTCTTTGAGGGGAAAAAATCAGAAAGGAAAAAAATGCCCTTCAAACTATGAGGCCACCTGGAAAAGACTTAGTAGAGATCCAAGCAATTGCCATGACAGGGCCCAAAGGATAATAGAATGAGTGGAGTTGAAGTTGATAACAACCACCAAAACCCAGGGCCTTTCTACACAGCCATATAACCCAGAATATCAATGCAGAAAATCCCACAATATCTGCTTTGAACTGGGTTATCTGAGTCCACACTGCCATATATCCCAGTTCAAAGCAGATAATGTGGGGTTTTATTCAGCTGTGTAGTAAAACCTAAGGAGCAGCATTGTAAGAACTCACATATCTTCAATCCTCAAGTTTAGTATATGTGGGCTTAGAAGAGTTTGGTGCATGGTAGATAACAAGTCTGACTCCCCTTGTGGTTCACTTCCACTTCTACTTCAGTCCGAAGAAAGGATAGTTTTAAATAACCCAGAATCCTTCTCCTTCTTCCCTGAGGCTCTCATTTTTGTTCTCTTCTGTCTTCTCTGAGCTTCTGGAAACGTGTAGGTCTGATACAGTTTGGCAGCTGCCTGGCTTATGAACTAAAGGTTTGACAGGAATATCATCCCACGAGGCATATCCAGGTTTCCTGGTGGGAGAGAAAGTATCCCTGTCTCCATAGTAACATTTTTCCATGTTACTTTCCTCTTTGCAAACTTTATCCATAGGTGGACTGTTTTGACAAATGTAACATAGTTAGGTGCAAGATAGATATATAGGGGCTGCTATGGATCTATATTACTACATTCCAGTCAGAATTCATGAGCTGGTTGTTCTTGTAACACTTCTGCGGAAGTTTCATTATGCCGTATACAATTGGTTTCCCTATATCCACAGATTCTGCATCCACGAATTCAACCATCCATGGCTTGAAAATATTCAAAATATTCAAAAATAAATTCCTAAAAGTAAACCTTGATTTTGCTATTCTGTAAAAGGGATGCTTTTACTATGCCATTGAATATAATGGAACTGGAGCATCCATGGATTTGGTATTCATGGCTGGGGTGATGTCCTAGAGTCAAACCTTACAGATATCAAGGGTCTACTGTAAGTGCAGAGGATCTCAGTGTATATATAGTGAAAGGTGCTGCATGCAGAACTTTTATGTGGTGAATTTGTTGTCCTCCAGATATTTTGACCCTAAATTCAACTATTAGTTCTACCTAGATTTATCTAATTGAACTTTCTAGTTACTACAATCTGCTTTGAACTGGGTTATCTGAGTCCACACTCAAATAATGTGGGATTTTCTGCCTTGATATTCTTGGATATAGGGCTATGTGGAAGGCCCCTAGGAAAAATGTCACTTAAGGTTTTTTTAAAAAAAATCTAGCTGTAAATGTTTTGGGGATTTCCAGAATGAATAAAGAAGATAATTAATGGAAATTAATGGCTGTGGCTTCTAAGGGCCCTTCCACACAGCCATATAACCCAGAATATCAAGGCAGATAATCCACAATATCTGCTTTGAACTGGGCTATCTAAGTCCACACTGCCATATATCCCAGTTCAAAGCAGATAATGTGCAGTTTTATTCAGCTGTGTGGAAGGGGCCTCAGATCTAACATAAGAAGAACTCTGAAAAGCATTGAAATGTGAATGCACTACCAAACATTTTTAGTTACTTACTTATTATTTACTATATTTATATACCATCCCTCTCAGCCTGCAGGCGATTTGGGGCGGTTTACAGTTGGTGCCAAGACCATAAAATACAATAAAAACAATCGAGTAATAAAACCATGGCAAAATCAGTAAAAAAAAAAACATAAACATTAGGGTTTCCTGTTAAAAACATTGTCCAATCACATCGTCCAACCATTCCATTTTCCTATGTCTGTTACACTGTATTTGGAAATGCCTGCTCAAAGAGCCAAGTCTTGACTCTCTTTCGAAATGTTAAAAGGGAGGGGGCTGATCTGATATCCTTAGGGCATTCCATAGCCGAGGGGCCGTCACTGAGAAGGCCCTGTCTCTCATTCCTGCCAGCCGTACTTGTGACGAAGGCAGGACTGAGAGCAGGGCCTCCCCAGACAATCTTAAAGTCCTGGAGGGTTCCTAAGGGGAGATGCATTCAGATAGGTAAGTTGGGCTTTGAAGCCTGAAAATTATTCCAAAATGAGGCAGGGGTCAGACCAGAGCAATTTGACAGGCCTTCAGCTCCAACAAGCACCTTTCCCTCTCTTTTCCACAGTGAAATCAGAAATTTTAGTCTATATCCAAGGATGGGACATATCTTACCTTCTATACATTGCTGGTCTGCAACTCTCATAATTATGACCATTAACCACTTTGGCTGAGGTTGATTGAAATTGCATTTGAAGACCTGGAGAGCCCCTTCTTTTACTGAGTGGTGTGTTTAATTTGGAGACCTACTAATGAGGTCCAATTGCATTAGTTGGTGTCCTGCGTTCCTGTTGACTTTTTGTGATCCTTGCAATTGATCCCTGTATTCAGGGGTCATCTACTACCCACAGTCTTTGGATACTCTCAGTAGCAGCCCCCGCAGAGTCATGAAGGAAACATTTTAAATCAGGTTTTATGGACGTTCTAAACATCAGCTGTCAACTTCACTTTGAAGGATAATAGTTTCGGCCTGGGAAATTAAATTATGAAAAATTTATTTTAATATCGGTATCAAGCTACTCCAGCCGTGTTGACATAAATGCCCATTGCGCCTGACATATCCTTGCCTTGTTCATTGTTTTAAGAGATATCGGGGGTGGGGGGAAGAGAGAAGATTGGATGGTGGAGCTTTATACATGCTAAGCAAACCTTGTCATTTTAATCTGAAAGTCTGCCTGATTTTTGCCCTTCAGCTGACATTTATTGTTTTAAAAACTTTTAAGAAAGTCTACTGATGAATTGCCTGTTCCCATCGTTTTAAGTATGAAATGTTTAAAAGTATATAATATTTCATCTGGTGCCAGCACTAGGATCACAGCCAACACTAGTTTGACAACCAGATGACTAACACAAAGGGGTTCCCCTTATGAAAACTTTTGGATTATGTGAATTGGCACATGTAAGTAACTCACAACATCCCCTGAGGAACACTGATTGCAGTCATATGTGGGGCATATGGACAGCCACATGGCGAAGAACTGGAGTGCCACACAGACCTGTGGAAAGATTGGGCTAAATAATCAGATGGGCTAATTTGTGAGGTATTTTGTAGTTCAGTGCTGCACAGATCTGGAGTTAAATGAAAATAATGGATAGAGAACAGCCATCTCCCTTTTTAACTTTCTCCTTGTTTACAATTTCGTTCATCAAAATATTGATCCAAGGGATGCTCCCACTGTATCTCATCCCAGCTAAAGTGGGATAATGGTAAAGTGGGCAGTGGAGGCTTTTCCACACAGCTGAATAAAATCCCACATTATCTGCTTGGAACTGGAATATATGGCAGGTTGTTTTTTTGTCGTGTCAGGAGTGACTTGAGAAACTGCAAATCGCTTCTGGTGTGAGAGAATTGGCCGTCTGCAAGGATGTTGCCCAAGGGGCGCCCGGATGATTTGATGTTTTTATCATCCTTGTGGGAGGCTCCTCTCATGTCCCCGCATGAGGAGCTGGAGCTGATAGAGGGAGCTCATCCGCCTCTCCCTGTTGGTCTTCAGTCCTGCCGGCACAGGGGTTTAACCCACTGCGCCACCGGGGACTCCATATATATGCCAGTGTGGACTCAGATAACCCAACTCAAAGCAGATATTGTGGGAATTTCCTGCCTTGACATTCTGGGTTATATGGCTGTGTGGAAGGACACAGAGTTTATAGTTTTTACCTTAGTCGGGTGGTGAAACAACTCCGGGTTTTAATCTGCACTTTAAAGAATATACCCAACATTTTGACGTTATTTTGGGGAGTAAGGATAAACACTATTCATTTCTTCTTTAAATGTTCAGACTAAGACCCCATCTACACTGCCATATAATCCACTTTCTGAATTGAGATTATCTTCTTTGAACTGGATTATATGGCAGTGTAGACTCATATAATCCTGTTCAAAGCAGATAATCCGGATTCATAAACTAGATTATATAGCAATGTAGATCCAGCCTAAAACCCAAATATGATTTATTACCCTACTAATAAGGAAGCCATCAGCTGGCATTCTCCATACTCCTTAGAATGAGATAACTACCTCAATCTGGTAGTAAATGATATAGAATTTAATGGGGCTTAATTCTAATTAGATGTGTAGACGAAGGGGGAAGTACACTGGAAATCCCCTGGGAAATGAGAAACTGTCTAGCTTTGGTAGGAGTTCACCTCTTACAATTTCCATTCTACATAGCCAGTGATGATGACTCATGGGAGTAGCTGTCTGAGGACATCTCTATTATACATGGCTGGTGACCATAGCCAAGGATGGAAGGTGAAAGTAATATGATGATTAACAAGTCTGTGTGCCTGTTTGTGCACCATGGGGAATGAGGAGAGCCTACACAGCAGTTTAGTTGGACTCCCCTTATGCTAGATCTACAGTGCCCTATATTTCAGGCTATGATTCCAGATTATCTGTTTATCCCAGATTATCTGGCAGTGTAGACTCATATAACCCAGTTCAAAGTAAATAATCTGGGATAAGATCCTGGGACATGAGGCAGAGTAGATCTGGGATCAGATCCTGTGTAGATCTCGCCTTAGTTCCCCTTGTAAAGTAATGTCTTGACAATGAAGTGAAAATGATGTTACTTCATATTCATTGACCTTATCTGGGACCTGATGGTGTTGTAGGCATTGCTCCTTCTCCAGTGATTGATCTTAGAGTGAAAGTTTGTTTTGGAGCTGGAGGCTCCATTCCTTTATGAAATCTCAACTATATGTTGATATGGTATGCCCTTATGTATGTTTCTCCCTCACCTCATGTCATGTAATGTACTGCCCCTCAGGTGCTTCATCAGTGTGTCTGAAAGTCTTGCTTCATTCACCAGCTCATGTATTCACTGGGGAGAAACCTATATTGGCCAACCAGGGCCCAAACATCATTGTAGAGGTTTTCAGTCCTTGGGTGGTGAGGGCTACCTCCACGTAATCCTCAGAGTTTTTGTTACAAAGGTCTACTGAAACAATGATTCCCAACTTTTTGATTCTCCAGATGTTTTGGATGCCAGCTCAAAGAGATATCAAATTGCTATGACTGTGAAGTTTAGAAACCTTGAAGATCTGGGAAGAGTTGAACCTTGATTCTCACCTTCCAAGGAGTATTTTTTAGGGTTGAGGCCATGTGTTTGGTATATCTCTGAGTAGAAGGACAGGGGGCTGATGTTCACTATCTCACCTCATGTTGGAAAGACTCTGTCCCTCAGATAATGGTAATTAATTCACAGGTTAATTATTAGAAGGGAAAATCTTTTTAAAGCAGGAACTGAATCATTGTAGTAGAAAATTAATTAGGACAATAAGAAAATTAAATGAAGAACTTATTTGGTTGAATTGAACTGGGACACACACTGATTGAATAGTTGATTGGGGTCATTTAGAAAGGGAATTAATTGGTTTTTCTGATCTAAAATTTAAATGCAAATAAGTGTGTATAAATGTGCATGCATTTAGGATGTGCACATTTTATGTAAATAGATATCACATGGGCCTGGACTTTTTCTGCAATATTCCAGACATTTAATGAAGAAGCTCTTCAGGTGGTTTGACTGTAATGGTCTATGTTTGTACTTTTCCCACCTCTTCCCAAAGTAAATATCTGCCAAGAAGAAATAATGCGCAGAGTCTACATGCTGTTTCCAGTTGTTTACAAACTACTTTTGTAAGAATTGTTAAGAACAATTTTTAACATTAAAATTAAAATATTTATGTTTCTCTGGGGAAATTATTCAATTGAGATTTGAGTACGTCTCTGACTCCAAAAGGTGTCATTCATAAGTTTCAGAGGATCCACTTAGTGGTTTGGACAAATTGATCAAAAATCAGTGGAAATCCTTACACATTAACCTTTGTAACTACCACTCCAGATGTATTAATAAGTTCTTAGCATTTAATCTGCTGCTGCTGCTGTTGTTGTTGTTTTGTTTCAAGAGTGACTGAGAAACTGCAAAAGTAGCTAAATGTTAGTCATGCCAAAAAGGGATCCCACCTTTGGTGACAATTGAATAATTACTGTTGTTCATGGAAAAAAGGAAATACTGTATATACTTGAGTTTAAGCCGACCCAAATATAAGCCAAGGCACCTAATGTTACCACAAAAAACTGGGAAAATGTATTGACTCGAGTATAAGCCGAGAGTGGAAAATGCAGCAGCTACTGGTACATTTCAAAATAAACATAGATACTCTTAAAATTACACTAATTAAGGCACAGTAGGTTAAATGTTTTTGAATATTTACATAAAAGTGTAGTTTAAGATAAGACTGTCCAACTTTGATTAAACCATTATTCTAACTTTCTTCAATGTAAATGTGCTCACGTATCCTAAGTTTCATATTAATGGCTTTAGAGTGATATCTCATTGAAGAAACTGTAATGGCTCATTTTCAGCATTTTTATTTTAGGGCTGGAAAGATTGTTGATAAAATGGTTGAAAAAATTGTTTCTTGAATGAGAAGGTTCCTAGATTGTCCAGAATCATCACAGCTGGGTACTTATTTTCTTGATTTTTTTTGTTTTTGTTTTGCAGAAAACAGTGTTTTGCTGCAGAAAAATATCATGTGTGCAAAAAGCTCTTTTTTTTTGCTCTACTTATTTTGTGTCAAAAGCATTACATAAAATAGTATATCTAAAACTGATAAAATAGTTTATCTAAAACTGATAAAATAATGGGATCACAAGCTGCTAGATAGTTTTAGACCAAAAATGTGCAACAGTGACTGCACTGTCTGTAGCTTTAAATAATTCTTCCTCTGTGCATGAGGCAGGATATTGTGGGCAAACATACAGATGCTAAGTTGTTTGTTCTGCTCCGCAGTCACACAAGGTGGAGGATTCTTCTAGGTATTGCCATTTAGCCAGGTTGTCTTTTGATCTGCCAACTCCGCTTCTGAGTCTGTTCAGGGACTTCCAAGTCACCCATTCTTGGTTTGCCCCTGGAGGAAGACCCTTGTGGGGGGCCATCCAGTTGGGATTTCCCAGTTTAGCTGTCCACGGGGATATTCTTGCTGTTGCTGGATGAACATTTAGAGAAGTGGTGGTTCTCATGAAACTTTTCCTTGATTTGAGTCTACTGGGAGGAGGCCGATAGCCATGCAGTGGGTGGCTTTCACTGTGTTCAACCTTGCAATTGGCATAAACTTCCCATTGCACATCGGGGGGAGGGGGGGGGAGATGCCAGATAGCTCATAGAGTCTATCAACAGGTGTAGGTTATAGACTGATTCTGTATTCTAAAAATCACATTTATTTGTTGACAGCAAAGAATATTGTGTTGAAGCAGCAGCATTTTCTTCACAGATTTTTCTGTGCCGAAAATGCTGTTCTGTGAACAGAAACAATGATTTTCTATGCCAAAAAAGGTTTTTTTTTTACATAAAATAAGGTCTGAACTGAGAATAGTCTTCAAAAGTTACACATCTTACAAAGACTTTTTCTTATTAGGAAGAAAACTCCAAAATCACGTGTTGCTTCCTTTGAGAATGACATTAGCAAGAGTTTGCTTGTTACTTTCCTCCCATGATTTCAAAGTGTTTTACGTGGCTTTTCCTCACAATGAATCACTTAGCCTTATTACAAGATAAGAGAGATTAGCCCTGCTGTCTGTATGAGGGGTGCAAGGAGAAATGGTGACATAAAGCAAAGCAAGGAAGAGACAGCAGCGTGAAGGGAGCGAGGTCAGGATCAGACCATGGTTTGAATTGTGCTGCTCAACATTCATTGAATTATTTGTTCAATGGGGAGTCAAAGCTTCAATTGAACTTCCCAAGTTGGAAGTAGCAACCAGATTCAGATCCATTTCTGTGGGTCCTCCTTTCAGTCTTGAAAGCATGGGCATATTTTGCTCAGGTATTCATTTTTTTAAATATTCATTCTGTCCTATTTCCCAAAAAGTATTTTTTTAAAAAAAGAAAAAAAAGCTCTCCACAAAAAATAAATACACTGGGTTGTTTGAACACACACACAAGAACGCACTTTTGGTAATATAGTTGGTCTTCTCTGTCCATGGATCCTGCATCTATGGATGCACATCCACAGCTTGAAAGTATTTTTTAAAGTCCACAAAGATTTAGTCATTTTTATAACGGCCATCATTTTATTATGTAGGGGACACGGAAAGAGCCCCCTCGAAGACAATACAATGGTTTTGGGGATGCCCGACTCAAATATTTACTCAAATATAGTCGGGCGTCCCCAAAACCATTGTATTGTCAAAGGTTTTCATGGTCGGAATCACTGGGTTGTTGTAGATTTTTCAGGCTGTATGGCCATGTTCTAGAAGCATTCTCTCCTGATGTTTTGCCTGCATCTGTGGCAACCTCTGAGGATGCTTGCTACAGATGCAGGTGAAACGTCAGGAGAGAATGCTTCTAGAACATGGCCATACAGCCCGAAAAACCTACAACAACCCAAGAGCATTACTTTATATGAAATGCTTTTGACACAAAATAATAATATAATTTTATTGTGTATAATGGAACTGTCACATCTAAGGATTTTGGTATCCTAGAATCAAATTCCCGTAGATACCAAGAGCCCACCATCTACAAATTTTTACAAGCCAGTGTTTTAAACATAGTTCATAGCATATATCCCACCCATTCCTACAAAAATTACAAAAAAGTCATGTTCACCCCTGCTGCCTGATCTGCTTGTTTTTCCTCTGCTTTCTTCACTGAGATGAACAGGAGGAAGGGAGAATTTTCATTTGAAAGGGTCTCTATGGCACAGACAAGTGCAAGGCAATTTGGGACCTTCAATCAAACAATGTGGATCTTTCCGCTTGGCTGAATATATGACTCATTTGTGCATTCTATCATAACAGGATCCTACAGCTTGCCTCTAAATCTCCCTTTCGTCTCCTTCTTTTGTCTTTTCTTGATCATATTTCTGGTCGGTAAACGTAACCCACCTGCCTGGGTTGTTTCAAACCCTGATTAAAACATCCCAGACATAATTACTTTACCAGCATGGCCTTTGTGTAAGTAGCAGTCAGCAGCAGTTACGACACCCAGAGACCAGGTTTTAATCAGTCTTGACTGAAGGCTGAAAATGATTCACTCCTGTCAGCACTGGGCAACACAACAAACAGCTTTCCAGAAAACCACTTAAGCAGAAATATGTTTGGATGTTTCTATAGTAACATGGGGGAAAATATTTCACACGAGAGCCCATCTGCTGTAACATATAGCTGAATAACCTGGCAAAGGATCAAATTACAAATTAATCTTAATTTGCAAACTTCATTTTACAATCCTTTGCTCACAGGCATGCAGACAAAATGCAAGCAAGCCAAAGAAGGGAAGCTCAAGTACCCTTGAATATGTGTTGTGTGGTACATTTAAAGGCAGTGATCACTAGAAAGCAAATTAAGATAAGAACATGGGAAGAGCCCTATTAGGTCACATCAAAGTTCATTTTATGCAGCTTCCTGTTTTCACCATTGATTCATGTGAAGCCTTGCAAGGTGGACAAGCAGCAGAGTTTATGAAAGGTCAACAATGTAAAGACTCCACTAAGCAGCATGGCCACTTGTGATTCTAGTCCAAAAATGTAACTTTTCCAAGTTCTAGCCAAAACTTACTCTTCCAGAAGTGTTGCTTTCCAGGTGTTATGGCCTCAGTCTCACGCTCAGAAGAGGAAAATGGAGAAGGCGACAGTTTTGTTTCATTTTCTTTTTATCGTAATTGACTAACTTACTCACACATCATATCTAGGATGGAAAGAACTTGAAAGACATATTTTCATGGGAAAGCAAGAGATTTCTCTATCCATATTCCTAGATTTTGGGCATTTAACTCTTCCAAAAAAACAACAACTGGGTTTATAATACCAACCATTCTTTTATGGCATATGTATGCATAAGTCAATCTTACACCTACATATGTGTTTCAGGGGGTCACTAGAGATATTAGGGGACATGAGAGAAGCCACCTCGCAGTATTGCAAGACATCCGGGCATCCCCTGGGCAACGTCTTCGTAGATGGCTGATTCTCTCGCCACAGAAGCGACCAGCATGCAAGCAAGCAAGCAAAACAACCAACGGACCTTTTCAGGACCAACCATGACAATAATCACTCCAGGTGGCCAGATACTGGTCAAAGGACATTTAATCAACTACCAAACTCACAAATTTTGTATTTTCTCTGTTTGTTTGCTTTGTTCTGTTAGAAATGTAATATAATTGACTGTTTGCCCTGACACGACAAATAAATAAATACTAGAGATATTGGTATTCCTTTCCTTCCACCACATCATAGTGTCTATTTCCAAGTAGCCAGATGCAAAATGGCAACATCATCTATTATGACTGCTGAAGGACCCTAGTTGCCACTTTTTCCCTAGGAAAGCACTAAAATATAGTGCCTGTGCAACAGGAAGGTACAACATGAATGCAATCAATCTGGAAATAGTTATGTCTGTTGAACTGACATAACATGCAGATAAGAGAGAATTTCCTTTATGTCCATATTTGAAGGAAATTACAAAAACAGAAATTCAGTCAGGATAGGAAACAAAAACAAGAGAATGGGATAGTGCAAACTGTAGCTAAGGAACAAGGGCATGGGATAAAAGTGCAGTGGTGTGCCATTAAATTTCTGACCATTGGAGATAAATAATCTCAAAGACTTGTTTAAATATTTGTAATGTCAAACATCCTAATGTGAAACTGACATATTTTTTTCCCCACAGGCAGGATGGACTTATGCGGGAATGAGACAGCTATATCTCTAACTAAAGTACTCTTGATCCAGTCCAACCTGGGTCTACCTATCAGAGCCAAGACTATTACTGGCATTAGCCATAGACTGAAGGACCAAATGTCACAATGTTAAGAAAAGAGGTCAAGGAGTACTCTAAGCTGGAGGCCATTAAACATAGGAGAGCTACCTATTTTCTTGTTAAGCATTTGTGCTCTGAAAAAGTCTAAATCCTTCAAACATGTCAGACAAGCCTTGGGAAGGGTTGATTAGAAAAAAACCCAAAAACATCAAGCCCTCCTGAGCTCACCTCTGATGTTTGTTGGATCAAGCTGCACACTTGGCACTATCCGTGGTACTGACCAAACAGGATTCCCATCTGTAAAGAACATTCTGTATGTCTGTAGATTAAGACATTTCACATTGGGTTGTTGTAGGTTTTTCTGGGCTATATGGCCATGTTCTGGAGGCAATTTTTCTCCTTCTCCTTGCCTCCAGAACATGGCTATATAGCCCAGAAAAACCTACAACAACCCAGTAATTCCGGCCATGAAAGCTTTCGACAATACATTTCACATTGTTCTCCAGATTCACAGATTGACTGGGGAAAGCTTGGAAGTTGAACTGAAGTTTGCACAGACATTGTATGTAAAACATGCATTCTCCCACCCTACCTGTGCCCTGACAGGTTCACCCAGGGTTCAGCATAATAAGGCTGATGTTGCAAACTGCATTACCTTATTATTTCGGGGCAGGCAAGCTGGGGTCCAGAGGCCTCCTGCAAGATCCTATAATGTTTCTAACTCTTCAAGGTCATCATAGACCCCCTAAATCCCCTCTGAAGTCATTTTACCCCTGCAAAAAATGGTAAGAAAAGATGACGAATAACACCATCCATCCCTTAAAAACTTCAAGAAAATAATAAAAATGAAATACAGAAGTTTAAATCCAAAACAATTCCCCATTTTTCAAATCCCCACACTTCCCAATCTTTACATGATATAAGCTCAAGTTGTCTGCCTTGTGAGTAAAAGTGCAGTATATTCAGGATAATGTATACATATTAGGGCTGTGCAAAAATTTGTTTGTGCCTCGTTAGCCGTATCTATTTCATAAGATTCATACACATGACTCAATATTCAGAAACACAAGGGGCGCCCACACAAAAAAACTTAAGATTCAAAACACTGACTTTTGGGTGAGTTATGTAAGTTTCATTAGTGGCCCCAGGTCTCTATCGTGGACGCCTCTTCTCCCCAAAAGGGCTGGGTTTGGTTCCCACAAAAAGTCCTGAGGAGGATGGTGAGGCTGGAGTGGAGGGAGAAGAAATGTAGGGAAATGTAGTTTTGAACGTCCTTTTGAATTCTCTGCCACAGGGCCCTGAGCTACATTTCTCAGAATTCAGCTTACTGCCTTGTGCCTCCTCCTCCTCCTCCTTGAAAGTTTTGGTGGGGAAAAACCCGTATTCATTCTCTAATGGGATTTCCAGATAAGGGGGGAATGAGGTAGGTAAAGTTGAGAGGCATTAACTCCAAAGTTTACCTAGTAGGTTTCCTATTATTATTATTATTATTATTATTATTATTATTATTATTATTATTTTACTGACACAAAAACGCAGTATGACACAGTAAATGAGATATATATGTTGGATTTCATTATGACAAAATAACAAGTCGAACACTTCCCAAGCATTTAGGACTATGTGATATATTTTTGAATGATGCGTGCAAATCCAAGTAAGGTGGCCTTTTGCAGTTTGACAGATTGTGATTTTGTTGATGTTTATTGTTTTCAATTGCCAGCTGAGATCTTTTGGCACAGCACCCAGTGTGCCGATTACCACAGGGACCACCTGTACTGGTTTATGCCAGAGCCCTTGCTGTTCAATTTTGAGGCCATCATTATTATTATTATTATTATTATTATTATTATTATTATTATTATTATTTCTTCAAAGGCTGGATTGGCATCTGCTGAGGGTGCTTGGCTGTGCTTTTCCTGCCTGGCAGAAAGAGGTTGGATTGGATGGCCCCTGAGGTCTTCCAGTGAAATAGTACTGTTTATGTTGGTTAAAATTCCCTAAAACTCAGTGGGTGTGTACATCTTTCTGAAACTTGGGGGGAATTATGCCCTGGTTATGCTGTACCATTGAAAAAATATAAATCCAAGGAGATAACATTTTTTAAAATGTTGTTCATAAAAACTTGTAAAATTTCCTCAAAATTAGAAAGGAGCCCCGGAAGCTTCCCTGGCCTTGTACAATTACATAATGAAAAGATTTAAAAATTGGATATATTATTATAGTTATATTTAGAAACACTTTAGAAATTATTCAACCCCCCCTCCCCCAATTTAGTAATGAGTATTGAAACATGTTTTTCATTGATTGCATGGACCTAATACATATATGAGAGACAGAGTGGTTGTGGTGGTTTAAACATTGGGCAACAACTTTAGAGAGTTAGAGTTTGAATCCTTGCTCAGCCATGAAACCCTTTGAGTGAACTTGGGCATTGTTCTCTCTCTCCCATTTTGCATTTCATAAAACAGCCCACTGCAGTTTGAACATTTCAGAGACTGTCCGATTGAAGTCCATTCCAAATCAATATCTCCCATGAGGAAATCCCAAACATAATTTCCTGTTGACTATAATGGGGAAATTGACAGTACATTTTTAAAAAATAAAATCTGATACCATTGGATACAAATTTGAGACATGATAGCCCTTTGTGTAGAGATGATCAATTCCAAATTTCAGATAAATCAACACAAAATAACAGACTTTGAGGATGGCTGTAGCTTTTTAATGTGTTGCCAAAATTAGATGCATTGAGTTCAGTTTTTGAGGGTGTACAACAATCAAATTTAATGTGATTAGGAACATGGGAGAAGGGGAATGCAACAGGGAGTGTAATACATCATTAACCTCTCCCTGTTTTTTTCAGCAAAAAATTGTTTGGACATAATGTACATTGATGGAGTAGTGTACCAGGTTCCAGGTTCCTGGGTTCTGATGAATTTATCAATCAGTTTGCTTTTGCACATGAGTTTATATAAAGTTTATGGGGCATTTTGGATATCTATATAAATAAAAAATGTAATGTTCATTTGTGGGATTAACATAACTCAAAAACCACTGGAGGAATTGACACCAAATTTGGACACAATAACACTATCAGGGCAACGAGTGACTATCACTCATAAAAACACTGAAAAACACAACAGAAGGGATTTAAAAAGCCAAAAAAATAAAAAAATACATTACAAAGCATGCACAAAACCATACACACACACACACACACATATAAACATATACACAAATATATACACACACATATACACATATATAAACACACAAACCTTGGGAAGTCTGACTTGGCCACTGTGGTACATGTTCTGGTTACATCCCGTATAGACTACTGCAACACTCTTTACGTGGGGTTGTCTCTGAAGACTGCCCGGAAGCTACAACTAGTACAACGAGTGGCAGCCAGATTACTAACGGGAGCGGGGTACAGAAAGCATACTACTCCTCTGTTGCGCCAGCTCCACTGGCTGCCAATCAGCTTCCGAGCACAATTCAAAGTGCTGGTGTTGACCTATAAATCCCTAAACGGCTCTGGGCCTATTTACCTGTCTGAACGGATTCTCCCCTATGAACCATCAAGGTTGTTAAGATCTTCTGGAGGGGCCCTGCTCTTGGTCCCACCGCCTTCGCAATTGCGTTTGGTGGGGACGAGGGACAGGGTCTTTTCAGTGGTGGCCCCTCGACTTTGGAATTCCCTCCCGATGGAGATTAGATCTGCCTCTTCCCACCTGACATTTAGAAAGCTGGTAAAAACATGGCTTTGGGATACTGCATTTGCAGAATGATGACTGAGTCAATAACTGCTGGCCTTTCTGGCGGATGGCGATGAATTTGTGATTCCTTTTGACGAACTGATTTTTGCTGTAACTTGTATGAATTGTATGAATTGTATTTTAATGTATTTTATATTGATGATTTATAATGCTTTTCTTATTGTATTGAATCTTATGTTGTTAGCCAGCCTGAGTCCCTCCTTGGAGGTTGAGAAGACCGGGGTATAAAAACTCTAAATAAATAAATAAAACAAACACATATGCACAGACTGGGCCACATCAAAGCATGGCAGGGGATGGCTAGTATGTATATATGTGTATATACTCATACTTTTAAATATCTGGGCAGCAGTGGCCTTTACTACAACAGAACTCCAACCACTACAAAGCACTAGCTCAACTGTAAAAATGAACAGGGATCAATCTCTTCCCGTTGTGAGGTTAAGGGAAGTAGAAAAGGAAAGAAGGTGGGTTAGAAAGTTTTCCCAAAGTGTGTGTCATAAGAGGAGGAGACATGGGGGCACAAACAGTTCATGTCTTGGTTGATTAAGCATATATAATAATAATTATATATCAGAACTGGAGTTTCCTCATCTCACTTTTCTGTGGTTATCCCCACCCTTTTTTTACGTTTTAACTTGACAAAGGTTGTTTGCTTTGTCCCCAGACTTTCCCTTTTTCCAAAGGTAATTCTTTACTGACATGTGTTCCCAGCAACATCCAGCCACAAGTATTCATTGGCTTGGAAAAATTAGTTGAACATGCTTTGAAATGAGGCAGATAGAAGTCATTCGTTTTCCCCACTCTCCACATGTTCTCTCCTTTTTCCCTCACTTTCCCTCTTGTTTTGTCTTTCTTTCTTTCTTTCTTTCTTTCTTTCTTTCTTTCTTTCTTTCTTTCTTTCTTTCTTTCTTTCTTTCCACAGGGTTAAGTCAAGTCTAGTAAGTAAATGAAGTCAGAGTGAGGTTTTGTTTAACAGAGATAAAAGCATGGGCCAAGCCCAACTAAACCCGAGAAGTTTCAGGGAGTGTCTGACACACATCCCTGTAATTTGTAAGGCAGTACACAGTATGTAAGTTCACCCACGAGACACCTGCAAGTCTTTTCTTTTCTGTCCAACAAATCCCAAGCAAGGCATATTCTCAGATAGCTGGGTTTCATCTGTTCCCTCTCTCCCTCCCTCCCTTTCTCTGCCTCTCCGTTTTCTAGTATAAGGGATAAGGGATTGACTCACATTTTAATTTAAACCATTCACCCATTACTAATTTTGTGCAGAAGAATTTCAGACTTCATGAAACGTTGCTCATCTTGGTTACTGAAAGAGCTGGTATACTTAAAGAGTTTGTTGAAATGTATGGTAATGTAATTTTTAAATGTATTGTAATGCGATTTTTTTTTGCTTTTAATCAATGTATGTATTTTTATATGGCATCTAATTGTGCTGATTTGTATGCCGCCCTGAGTCGCCTTCAAGCTGATATGGGCAGGATAAAAGTGACGTAAATAAATAAATAAATAATAACAACTCTCTTTGTCTGACACCACATACACATATTCCATATTCTTCATTTTTTTCCCACAGCAGAGGATGGAATTGGCAAAACCACCTTTGAGGACTCCTTGACTAAGAAAACCTTTGGATGTTGAATCGGACTGGAATTGGCTATATGGATTGATGACTGTGTTTTGAATGTGTTTTTAACTTAATGTTCTATTTACTGTTTTAAACTGTTGTATATTTGTATTATCTTGTGCCATCAGATTGTTAATTGTGGGATTAATATAACTCAAAAACCACAGGACGAATTGACATGAAATTTGGACACAATACACCTACCAGGCCAACAAGTGACCGACACTCATAAAAACATTGAAAAACACAGATACTACAGAGTATGTGCAAAAAAAAGATACTACAGAGTATGTGCAAAAACAACTCACCCTGACAAATAAAACACAGAATAGCATATCCACACTCTCTTTTGGACTACATCTCCCAGCATCCCCTAGACCAGGCCCTTTAGGAGAGGAGGATGATCCAAATGCACCACTTCCAAGCTGCAAGCTTTCTTCTCCTTGGATCTCTTTGAGAACATCCCAATTCCTGCATATTTCCCATTTCCTATTCCTGGACTGCAACTCTCAGCAATCCTCTAGATAGATACATTAGATAGAGGTAGATAAGT
Organism: Anolis sagrei ordinatus; assembly: GCF_025583915.1. Taxonomy (NCBI): domain Eukaryota; kingdom Metazoa; phylum Chordata; class Lepidosauria; order Squamata; family Anolidae; genus Anolis; species Anolis sagrei. Next base: position 209,013,519 of record NW_026844366.1, on the reverse strand, counting down.
AAGTAGATTGATTAGGAGGACTGCTGGGAGTTGCAGTCCAAGAATAGGTAGAGAAGGAAGAAAGGGGAGGAAGAGGAAGGGAAAGAAAAGGGGGGGGGAGAGAAGGAAGGAAGGAGAGAATGAAAGAAAAAAAAGGAAGGAAGGAAAGGGGGAGGGAAGGAAGAGAGAAAGAAAGAAAGAAAGAAAGAAAGAAAGAAAGAAAGAAAGAAAGAAAGAAAGAAAGAAAGAAAGAAAGAGAAAACGGGAGGAAAGGTTGGCCACAGCAAAGCATGGCAGGTACAGCTAGTTATATTATATTATTAGAATAGCACAGGAGACAAGGTGGAACTGTCTTCTGCCCCCTCTCTCTTCACTCTGGCCCAGAGCAGCAGTTGGTGCTGGGGGAAGGGGTCCCCAACTGATGACATATGCAGGAGACAAGATGGAACTGTCCCCTGGTCCCCTCTCTCTACACTCTGACCCAGTAGATCAATAGGGAATAGATCAATACGTACCGCTCTGGCAGGAAGGTAACGGCGCTCCATGCAGTCAGGCTGGCCACATGACCTTGGAGGTGCCTACAGACAACGCCGGCTCTTTGGCTTAGAAATGGAGATGAGCACCAACTCCCAGAGTCCAACACAACTGGACTGAATGTCAGGGGAAAACCTTTACCTTTCCTGCATGATGGTTAACTTCTGTCTTCTTCTTCCAGTGAGCTAAAGGCTCCTCCTTCTTACTTTAGGTTCACAATGGCCCTGTATAGGTTGCCCAGGCTAAAAGACAGAACAAGCAACCCAAGATCACATGGACAGTTTCATGGCTTATTGAAGGTCTCTAACACCCGAAGTCTCAGTCCAACACCCTAAGTGCTACACCACCCTGGATCTTTCCGCACGTATGTTTGTGTGTTAAGCTGTTTTGAATGCATTGGCAGAAATCCAGGGGCACACTGGAAAGACAGGTAGAAATAATGAGACTGGACAGATGGAGGAACGTCAGCGGTAGATTTTGAAGTCTTTCACAAAGAGGCAATAGCTGAACTCATAACACTGAAATAGGATAAGCTCATGGTGGAGCAGCTATAGTTATTTAATCACTAACACCTATCTAGCTGCAGCTGAAGTTCAGCTTGAGCTGACTCTCCAATAAATCATGTGAATTTCTCAGAGAGTTATATTTTATATGGTGGCTCTTTCCTCCTAGTTAACATACATTTGTTCACCCATTCTGATTTTTCACATTCCATTCGAGCTACATCATTCAGGTCGTGAATCTTCTGGAATTATTTAATAGTTTCTTGGAGCCAGGCAGAGAAAGAAAGAAAGAAAGAAAGAAAGAAAGAAAGAAAGAAAGAAAGAAAGAAAGAAAGAAAGAAAATGTCGGAGTCCACTTGGGTAGTTATGGAAGAGTACACTAGAGGTATAACTTCATGATGCTCCCACACTTTTTATGAGTAGTTTCTGCTATGACCTTCCCTATCACAAAATCAAAAACATGAAGAGAAAAGCAATGTTGAGAAGTGCATACATTATCCACTCATTTACATATTTAAGGAGCAGAGAAATCGTAATCTACTTCTTATATCACTTCTAAAACATTCTATGACCCAGACATCCTCCAAAGAGCCAAAATTCCACTTCTACAGAGCAGTTGGTAACACTTGCATGTGCTTACTCTTTCCTGAGATTTGGGGTCTTATCACACAAGACAAAAATCACAATTACAGCAAGGCAATAGTATCTTTGACTGGTACTTATGTGATTATTGTAATGTTATTTCATTACTGTATTCATATATTTTTAATGTAATTTTGATGATGTTGCTTGTTGTTTATGTTTTGGTTTTATTTTGCTGTAAAATGTTGTCTGGGCTTGGCCTCTGTAAGCCACTCCGAGTCCCCATTGGGGAGATGGTGGCGGGGTATAAATAAAGATTATTATTATTATTATTATTATTATTATTATTATTATTACACCACATCTGTCTTTTAGCTGCTTTATATTTCAGTTGTTGGTGGAGCACATTTTTTTATCTATGGGAAAACCCATATATGGCTCCCAATATTACTGTAGTTCCATTGCTGCCCCAGATATAATCAATCCATTCCGCTGCAGTTGTGATATTCCAGCAGTTGCATGGCACGAATAGGCATGATTTTTCTCCTCTTTCCTTTCCACCGCTAAGTGGGTGCTTTTCCTGCATGGCAGAAGGGAGTTGAACTGGGTGGCCCCCGGGGTTTCTATTATTATTATTTGTATTATTATTATTATTATTATTATTATTATTATTATTATTGGGTTGTTGTAGGTTTTTTCAGGCTATATGGCCATGTTCTCTCCTGACGTTTCGCCTGCATCTATGGCAAGCATCCTCAGAGGTAGTGAGGTCTGAGGATGCTTGCCATAGATGCAGGCAAGCATCCTCTGAGGATGTTTGCCATATATGCAGGTGAAACGTCAGGAGAGAATGCCTCTAGAACATGGCCATATAGCCCGAAAAACCCTACAACAAGCCAGTGATTCCAGCCATGAAAGCCTTCAACAATTATTATTATTATTATTATTATTATTATTATTATTATTATTATTATTACAATGGCTGTATGGTCATCTGTTGGGGTGCCCTGATTGTGTGTTTCCTGCCTGGCAGAATGGGGTTGGACTGGATGGCCCCTGGATCCTTCCACTGCAATACTGTTAAGTTTATATTGGTTAAAATTGTTCTTCATTTAAAATATTGTATTGTTCTTTCTGTCTGTCTGTCTTCTTTTCTACTACAAATGAGATATGTTCAGTATGCATAGGAATTTGTTCATTTTTTCCAATTAGTTTACACAAACCTTCTCCACCCATCTGCCACTGGCCCGGCCCATCTGTCAAATTTTATATAATATATAATATAATATATAAACGTTTGTTGGGGCTCCACAATAAACGTTTGCTTCAAAAAGGGTTCCACATCTGAAAATTTTGAGAACCCCTGCTATAGGCATTTGAATGCAAACTTTAAACAATGTCGGATTCCTCCAACAAACATGATCAGTAACTTTTCTAAGCATACCAATGATATGTGCCCTGAAGATCCAATGGGTAGTGAGCATCAAAGCTGATCCACACACCCAAAATTTAGCTGTGCATTTCAAGTGTATTTAAACAGCTGTTCAATCCTTAGATTGCCGTGGTTGGTGCAATGGGTTAAACCTATGTGCTGCTGAATGTGCTGACCTGAATATTGGCAGTTCAAAGCCACAGCTCCTGCCAACCTAGCAGTTCAAAAACATACAAATGTGAGTAGATCAATAGGTACTGCTTTGGTGGAAAGGTAATCAAGGCGCCCATGCAACCATCCTGGCAACTCAATCAGAGAGGTGTCTATGGACAATAGGCTCCTCGGCTTGGAAATGGAGAAAGAGCACTTCCCCATGGCCAGAGTTGGCACCACATCCAGAAGCCAGAAATAAAAGGGGAAGCCTTTACCTTTGTTCTGTGTATTTGTGTCATTGTTATTCCATTGTATTAAAGGCATTGAATGTTTGCATATCTGTGTATGTTGTAATCCACTCTGAGTCTCCTTGGGGAGATAGAGTGGAAAATAAAGTGTTATTATAATATTATTATTGTAGACTGGTTTTACATAAGAGGAGTTAGAAAAGATGCAAAATATATTGGGATGCAAGGCTTGGAACAAGGTCTGTCAAACCCTGTGATTTACTAACATTTTATAGCAACAAAAGTATTTCTATATTGCTATAGCTAGTAAACAACCAGGCCTGCAGGAAAAAGAAATCAGTCATTGGATGGGAGGCAAGAACCAATGTTTCCCTCCGCAGGTAGTATTACTCACTTAAAAGTAAGTTGAATTTGGCTTGAGTACAGAGCTCTGTCGCTATAACCTTTTAATCTCCAAGCTGTCAAACCTTTTTAGAGCCAAAGAACTCAGAATGTTAGCAAGCCTATGGGGAGGAGGAACCCCTGTAGTGAAAAATGTTCTTCTTCCATAGGAAAATATGCTCCGAGAATCTAGTTTGCAGTGAAAAATTGGTGGTGTCAATTTCGGTAACAGTAGTAATAGATTCATGCTAGTTTTCCTGGAGAATGCCTCATTTCAAGAAACTCACAGCTTGGAGTTAACTACTTACTGAGACCTTGGAAATTCACTTAGAATTCAGAATTACTCACCAATAACCAGTTAGCTGCAATTATCTTCCTTTCCCCCCAATAACAAAGATATAACTGGTTTACGTTATGATTATAATATAGGGATATTTCAATTAAATAAGTTGATATGCTCTTTACTAAAGGGAGAAATAACATGGAAAGCATAGAAATAGTTTTCTACATGAGAAAATAAAAAAAACAGTTTAACATGTTTTCATTCAAACGAACAACATGCACAGATGAAATGAAACGAGGTTGGGTAATTCTTGCAAAAGTAATCTAAAGCATTTTGAACCTTCTAGGGACCACTTAAAAGCTACTTCCAAATGTATCTAAGCATGCTTTTTACAATTTCACCAGCCTCCACTTTTCCTTTGTTTTACCACTTATGCAGCCACATTTACAGATCTTTGCTTCTTTATTGGCCTGGGAGGTAGCTGGTGAGGCAGATAATCTACTTTATCCTTTCCTCTCTGTTTTGCCTGCTCACTAAGGGATTTTGGAGGCATCTGCTGTTTGCTTTGCCTGTTGTAGTCAGGCACACACAGCGACAGTAGGATCAGCTAGGACAGAATCCTATTCTTCTTTGCTCATGTATTGCTTTAATTTTTACTACAGACACATGCATTGATAATTAAAATTTTGGTAGGCATTATTTATTTATGTATCATGTCAGAAGCAAAATGAAGTTAGTTATAATGTATTTAAAAAAGAACACAAACAAAGTTAAAAACTTGGCATTATACTAGATTTCCTTGGACCATCAGCTGGCCACTTGGAGTGCCTTTGGTGTCGCTGTAAGAAGGTCCTCCATCATGCCTGTGCCAGGGCTCAGATCACATTGTAGTATGTGGTCTGTGGTTTGTTTTTTTCCACACACATGTCATGGGCTCTGCTTTGTAGCCCCATTTCTTAAGTTTGGCTCTGCATCCCATGGTGCCAGAGCACAGTCTGTTCAGCATCTTCCAAGTCACCCAGTCTTCTGTGTACTCAGGAGGAAGTTTCTCATCCGATCTCAGCCACTGATTGAGGTTCCAGGTTTTAGCCTGCCACTTTTGGACTCTTGCTTGTGGAGATATTCCTGCAAGGAAGCTGTTTCTTGATTTAAGACATTGGCGTGTTGGCTAATATCCAAACAGAGGGTGGGCCGGAGATGTCACTGACTTGGTCCTTTCATTATTGGCTGCTACTTCCCGGTGGACGTCAGGTGGTAGATATTTATACAAATAATAGCTCAGATTTCAAATTCTGGTAAATTATATGAAGGATCTCCAGTAAAATCAAAATGTCATTTCCTTGCTTGTTACATCTCCAGCGTTCATACTTTTTTTAAAAAAAAAATGTCCTTTGACACTTTAATGACAAGACACTTATTATAACTAACTTTTAAGTCCATTGTGCCATAGAATTCTTGGTATTTTTTAAACCATCAGTCTATTGATGGTTTAGAGCGATTTAACATATAGGTGAATCCCATTGATTTTATAGATCTGTTATAATTTTAATTATTATTCGCAATTGGATTCAAACCTAACTGGACTACCAATTTGGAAAGTTGTTGGGAAGCAAATGCTTTTGTTTGTGGTTTGTGACTGTTGCTTTGAATTTTTCATAATTAGAAAAAAGAAATCGGGAAATCATTTTCTTTCTTTTTTTACCCAGAGGAATTTTATTGGACTGTGAAATCTGCTCCCACAGTTTGATAATTAAATTTTGGAATCAAACTAGTTGATTCATTCACATTCATAAGCCATCTGTTATGACTGGCTAAATTGAATTAGTGCATGTAGTTAATATAAAATTTTTCTATGATGGATTTGAAATGAGCTGCCAGTGCTGATTGATGTAATAAATAGGTTACCACAAACTTCATATTATATTTGAGAAAAAAATGTGTTGAGTTTTGTTTTTTACAATGCAGGAGAAAAAGTAAAAGTGATAGATTTTTTCAATCCATAAAGTAAAATCTTAAACAAGTGTTTCTCAACCTGGGGGTCGGGACCCCTGGGAGGGGTGTTGCAAAAGGGTTTCAGAGGGGTCACCAAAGACCATCAGAAAGCACATATTTCTGATGGTCTTAGGAACCCCTTTGGCAGAGAAGCCTGTGGTCTCTCCACCTGTCCTTCTCTTCCTTTTTGGAAGCAGACGGCAAATCCTCCCACCAAAAGCCCTCCTCTTGCTGTGATTGGCCAGCCTCTCAGTTGGCCTCTCAGCCAAAGGGGGCTGTTTCTGAGACTCCAAGTGGGGAGTGGAGAGCAAGCGTGCTCGGCACATGGCAGTGTGGTACACATGTGCAGGTGAGAGGAATAATGCGAGGCTATAAATCCCAGCAACTACAACTCCCAAATGACACAATCAATCCCCCAAACCCAACCAGTATTCAAATTTGGGCATATCAGGTATTTGTACCAAATTTGGTCCAGTGATTGAAAATATATCCTACATATCAGATATTTATATTATAATTCATAACAGTAGCAAAATAACAGTTATGAAGTAACAACGAAAATAATTTTATGGTTGGGGGTCACCACAACATGAGAAACTGTATTAAGGGGTCACGGCATTGGGAAGGTTGAGAAACACTGTCTTAAATAATACTAGCAAGATGGCCAAATAATATTGGGCCAGCTAAAGCTGTGCTGAATCCATATCACATTTTTCTTCGTGGTCTCTGCGAATGCACACTTGTGGAGAGACTGCGCCTGCGCGGGCTCCAACGGAAA
>NW_026844366.1:208934385-209000310 GCF_025583915.1 Anolis sagrei ordinatus | reverse complement strand
CTCCACAAGTGTGAATTCGCAGAGCACCACTCGAAGAAAGATGGTCACAGGTATGTAACCTACCATTCTTTAGAGAGGTTTCGGAAAACACTTAGCACTCTGAGGCCCATTCACACTATGCAATTACAGCACGGTGATTCCATTTTGACTGCTGTGGTTCCATCCTATGGAATCTTAGTATTGACAGTTTATGATTCTGTATATCAATGTTTGTGAATTTAAGATGTTTGTTGACCCATGAATTTGATAGAGTTTATTTAGGCAAGGAATACTGACACAGTTTTTCCAGTTTTCTCTTCTGAAATATAGCCTACAGCACCTGGTATTTGCTAGAGTTTCCCATTCAAGTACAAACCAGGGCAGACCCTGCTTAGCTTCTAGGATTATTGGGGATATGGTGCCGATAATAATAATAATAATAATAATAATAATAATAATAATAATAATAATAATAATAATCTTTATTTATACCCCACCACCATCTCCCCAATGGGGACTAGGGGCAGCTTACATGAGGCCAAGCCCAAACAACAAATTACAGCAGAATAAAACTGAAAATGCAAACAATAAACAACAGCATAATTACATAAAACGTATGAATGCATAACAATATAATATTACAATAACAATCACAGTGATAATGGGCAGGCTACATGTAATGATTAAAAGAGGCATTTAGGTTCTTTTTGACAAATAATGATGATGGTAGAAATACTTTATTGCATGCCATCTTTCTTTCTGATGTGATCCACAGTGGTTTCCAAAACAGTTAATTACAAATATTCACAATAAAAATGCAAAAACAATTATTTTTATTCCATTTACTTTTATCTCATGTTTCTCCCAATATCAAGACTCATAAAACTGTGTAAATGTTATTTTTTTAAAAAAAACATACACACACGTTTGAAAAAAATATATTCCCATAAAAAGCTCCCCTGCGTATGTGTAAAATGCCTGCATCTTTCCTGCCAGCGAAACATAAATTTAAGGAGGGATATTTAGTATCCTTAAGCCCCAGCTACACTGATTATTTAATGCAGTACAACACTAGTTTTAGATTGCAGTGGCCAGACAACAAATTCCCACTAAAGAGCGTGAAAGAAAATCCTTAAGGTGCATCGGGGCTCTGTGGTTTGTATGCTCACTATCCAGGCTTTAACTGATTCTAGGATTTCCTCTGTAATCTTCTACTTAGTGAAACCCCTTTCTTCAATATCAATGTGAAACTGCATTAAATGGTCAGTGTAGATGTGGCCTTAGCCTCCAAGCTCCTCAGGTACCTCTAAACAAACTACAACACTAGAACTCCAAAGGATGTAACCAAAAAGAGTTAAAGTAGAATCATAGTGATATAATTATACAGTGTGAAAGAGCTGCTGGACTAACTTTGTGCCAATGTCATGACTGTGTCCCTGGACTAGAAGTTTGGATCTAGCATAACTCAACCTCTTCCTTTCTTTACCCCATATCCTGTCCATCCTTTGAGGGGTTTTTCTGTCCATTCATAGAGCTTAGCCATCAGATCACATTTGCCAGCAGAGTGCAATGCTGGGAAATCTCTAGGTTTAGAGGAAGTTTGTGCTTAACCATAATCTGTCACAGCCCTGTCTTTGAGTGTGGATTGCATTGCCCAGCAGTTGTTTGTTTGCTGCTGGTTTATGATGTCATCATAAACCTGTAGGTGGCAGCAGATGACAGCACAATGGCCTCCTTAGGTTACCTCTATTTCTTCACCAGCCTCAGGGATCTAGGGTTCAAATTAGATCTGACTCCAGACATGTGGTTCAAAAATGTGCCTAGACTGGCCCGCCTTTCTCTTTATTCCCAAATAACAGACACAAGGGTGCTTTCTTCCAGATCAAGATCAGGTCAGTTGGCTTCACCCTCCTTGTCCCAACATTTCTTGCTGCAGAAACTAACCCCACGGAAGCTGCTGTTTGCTCCAGGTTTGTTGTTCTTTAGATTGAGTGGCAGGGAAAATAGTAGCTTGGGAAGGAATATCATTTTTTTAGTAATCGGATACAAAGGGTAAGTCTTCCAGCCCTTTCCTCCCCAACTCTGAGATTTCCGACCGCACTGGGATGTCACATGGTTTTTTTGTTAAGAAAAAACATATGGACAATCCAGGAATATTATTGAACTACAGCACTATCGCTATTACACCTTGAACATACATACATGGTTTTTTCTGGTTTTTGAAGTTGAGCAGAGTTAGGCCTGCTCTTCTAATTCTTCTGGGGAGAGACGCCAACCAAGGAAAGGAGGTAATAGTACTCAGAGAGCAGCTATCTAAGTTTTACAAAGTAGGTGGAGATACAGAAATGGGAGGTGGTGGCACTATCCTAGCAGTAAAGTACTAGCATGTTAGTCACCCCACAAACTGTGCATTCCAAATAATCTGGATAGTCATGACAGTAGTCTGGATTAAAAATACTGCTGCTCTCTGCCAGTGGTGAATGGTGAAACAGCTGGATCTTAGATTAATGTGCTCATTTGGTATGTATTACGGAGACTTGGGACCTCATCACATGAAAGCAGGGAAAGTGGTGGGAAGTGAAGGAAACTGTCTTCTTTCATTCCCTACCATCAAGTTCCATGCCTTTCCATGTTCAGGGATAGCAGCCATTCCACATCTTTTCCACTCTTCTACCCACCTTTTCTCCAGCTTCTCCCATTGGGAGTCAGGTAACACCTGACTCCTGAAAGTCCAGTCTTCCCTTCATTTCTCTGCACTGCCATAACAGAGTCCTACAGATAACTACCGGAAGTGGCCTTGCGTCATGTGATGGCCTCTGTGGCATCATGGGCAGCATGGAGAACACATGGAGAACACTGCAACTGATGAGGTCCCTGGTTGAGTGAAGGAGGTGGGTAACCTTTCCCATCGTTTCCTACCAATACTCTCTGTACTGCCACAGGCAAGACCTGGGAGATAAGGAGGTAGAATTGCAGTGATTTATTAGGATACCCCCCAATCAGAAGTCCACTATTCTTCTCCATAGTATCTCTTCCTGAGCTAGCTAAGGTGGTCTTGGGATGGTGTTGGAATCCCTATGGCTCGTAATGCTGGGGGACTTCAGCATCCATGCTGGAAGTGACTCAGGACTTCATGTCCATCATGACAAACATCGCTGTGTCCCAAGGGTTATCTGACCATAGTGCTGGACACATTTTAGACCCTGATTTCTGTACAGGATGGGATGATGGTGATATAGATATAAGACAGACCACTTCTTAGTCAAGTTTAAACCTGCTGACACAGAACGTTTGCAGGGTTGGGAGCCCATTAAAATGATCTGCCCTAGGTTTATGGATCTGGATGGATTCTAGGCAAGTTTCTTGCTGCCTTGGCAGGTAATCCTGATGAAGAACTTGAATGAAGAAATAACCAGAGTAATGGAAACAATCAGTCCTAGGTGTCCCCTCCCATGTAGTGAAGTTAAGGTAGACCAGCTCTCTAGTTTTCTAAGGAACTGGCAGAGAACTCAAAGACTACATGAAGGCCTATTGTAGGACAATAAGAGTAGGGAAAAGCACACCACAAAAACCTTTTTCTGGTAGGTAACACTATATTATCACAAAACAATCCACCAGAGCTGTTTTGAGCAATTAGAAACTTTTACAATCTGACTCAAAGGAGAATTAACAGCCTGCTATGAAACTTTTGCCTCCATACGGATGCTACCCTGGTTTGTTCAGAAAGGAGACTGTTGTACAGTATCATGGGCCATACACAAATGTACTTGCTATATCCCTCACATGTTGACCTTCAAATAGACAAGTTCAAAATCAGGAGACACCAAGATAGGAAGTGAAATCATGAATAATAGTAGGCCACTGTAACTCCATCTCCCCATCCACAAGGTTTATCTCCTCTTACCCAGAAGACATAGAGATATTGATTCCTGTGGTACCTTCCTGGCAGCTTCATCTCCCTAGATTTCTGTGATAACAGACCAGCACATGTATCCAACATCCTTTCAGTTTCTACACTTTCAGTTTCTAGTTAAGATGTATAAAGAAGGACACTGGTAAGTTGCAGATGGGAAAGCATGTTGAGATGAAGCCACAACCCCACAAAGTGGCTCCTGTATAGGTGTTTTACAAAATAAGGAGAGCTTGCAATATAATTAAAATATGAAAATGCTTCCAAGAGCAGCAATTCACTCTCTTTTGTTGAACACAAAAAAAAGTTAGTCTGGAGATTCTGTAGATGTCAATGGCCACACAAGCCCCAACATCACACTTTGCCCACCACTAATTTACATGGTCTAGCCCAGGAGGGAGATAGATTAGTCTTCTTATGGGTCCAAATTATTTCTTATGGAGGGAAAGTACTGCAACCTGAGTAGGGGATTCTGCTGAAGCTCTGGTTGCCACCTGGAATAGGAAAAAAAAAGCCTGCGTAGTGGAAATGGTTAGGCTGGAGCATTACTTTCCATGAAGCATAGAATAGGGAAATGTCAATGAGGAGATAGGAGATGCTATTGCCCTGTAAATTAAATAGTCCGAGCATTTTGTCACTGTAAGCACTGGCTCATCTAATGCTTCAACTGTCATGTGGGACTTCAAATGTAATCTGGTAGCTTCAGTTGGACTGGTAAGCAGCAGACCCACTTTTCGCTGGTGCCCACAGGTCAAATAATCCAATCTTAAGTGAATATCATTGGCTTCCTAGATACTTCTGGGTTCCATTCAAAGTAGGGTCCCAGCTTTTCATCCCTCCTTCTCTGTGGGCTGGGCTCTATATGCAGAATTTAAACCATATTGGTGCATTTTCCCAGTGAAAGTGAGAGCTTTCTCCTTTGAGCATGTGACTGGTCGTTTGAAGAACAAACATCAAATATTTGACCATTTATGAGCCATCCAATGCAAGCCAGGATCTACTGCCTTTGCCTGGTGTCAATTAACAGCACTCAGCAAACACCTGGGAAGACTGAAGATGACTGAGCATGGAGAACTGCTTTTCTCTTTCTACAAAATATTACACTAGGCAAAGAGGTTTTTGGACCTGAATGAAAGTAATGGATCTAATTTTAGACAGTACGTATGAATGAAACTTGAAACAAGCTGTGCAGGAAATTCCTTCCACTAGGTCACTGCCAGGGAGTATGTGATTTAATGCTAAATTAGGCACTGCCTGAGAAAAAGTTGCCATAAGAAGTTATTTAAAAGTGAAATTTATTTTTAAAATCATTTCGCCCCCTAAGCATACATTCACACCATTTTGAATAGAGGAGGAAAAATGGAACAGGCCTGAAAAGTAAATAGTTCTCCAAATGGCACATCTTCCCTCCTAATAGCATTGTTTCATGTGGCCCTAACTGATGACATGATATTGGGCATCCTGAAAAGATAGTTGAGAATCCTCCATCACAGCAAGCCAAGATATGATAAGGTGGAAATGCCAAGATGGTCTGAATGTAAACAACAGGGTTGGCAAGTCTGGCCATCCAGGTATTCTTTGGCCTGCAGCTTCCACCAGCCCAAGCGGCCATAGTCAATTTCAGTCACATCTGGACAGCCCAAATCATTACTCTAGACAAGAACTACTCATTCTGGTTGTCCATTCTCCATGGTCTCTGGCAGAAACATCTTTCTTCTAGTAATTTTGTATTTTGGTGGGATTTTTTTCTTCCAGTTGTCAAGGATGAGATGGGAGAGCATTGGACTTCCAAAGTACATGGCTTGCCACCAAGTGATGACTACACAAAGTCTATGAAATAGGATATCACATTGTAATTTGACTATGAAGCTCCAGCATACTTGGGTTTTTGCAGCATAAGACATTTGAGGGCTTGATGCTGAATTGGTGTGGGGCAACCCATGCTCTGTATTTTCTGCAATTGTACTGTTCACATGAGATATATTTGGTATTGGCCTCAAATAACACGAGCAATTCATGTTTCTGACCCTTATATATACACACACATTGTAGGTTTATCTTTAGAAGACAGGGTAAGTGTGACTTATGAGGATTTCAAATGTCTGAGGTTGGGGGTTCAGCACTCTGGATAGCTCTTTGTCCCTTGTCATAATTAGTAAGAGAATCATGGGAAACTAATGCATGTTTCATGTGCATTCATTATATAATTCACAGAATTTAAGTGCTCTGTATGTAGAATTTGGGATATCACTGTGATAATTTGTTCAGAGAGCTATGCCAACATACATCCTCCTTTGCATGATTAGAATATTTTCTGGACACTTTTGCAGAGTTTGATTGGTTCGTGGATATGCAAATTTCCAAAAGACAACAAGAGTGACTTGAAATTAAGTTTAATAACATTCATAAAATCATAGAACTGGAAGAGACCGCAAGAGACCACAAGAGCTACCAAATTAGGCACTGCCTGAGAAAAAGTTGCCATAAGAAGTTATTTAAAAGTGAAATTTATTTTTAAAATCATTTTGCCCCCTAAACATACATTCACACCATTTTGAACAGATGAGGAAAAATGGAACAGGCCTGAAAAGTAAATAGTTCTCCAAATGGCACATCTTCTCTCCTAATAGCATTGTTTCATGTGGCCAAACTCTTTGCCATACACTTGCAAGAGATAGCCAACCAGCTTTTGCTTAAAAACCTCCAGAGAAAAGGACTCCACCACACTCCCAGGCAGCATATTCCACTGTCCAACAGCTCCTACCATCAGGAAGGTCTTCCTGTTTAGGTGGAATATATTTCTCTAATTTGAATCCATTGCTCCATGTCCTAGTCTCCAGAGAAGCAGAAAACAAACTTGACCCTTTGTCAATGTGACATCCTTTCAAATATTTCAACATGGCTATGATGCCCTTTCTCAGATTTCTTTTCTCTAAGCCAAACATGCCCAGATCCCTCAGCTGTTCCTCATAGGGCTTGGTTTCCAAACCTTTGGTTATTTTGGTCGCCAATCTCTAGACATGTCCTACCTTGTCAGTATCCTTCTTGAATTGTAGTGCCCAGAATAGGATATAGTATTCTAGTTGCATTTATCGAATTCTATCTATAGTCATATATTTTATAGCTTATTTCTGCAAACCTCTTATGTCTGCTTCATAGTCTGCTTCTTATATCCTTCCTCATTTTTTTCTTTAAAAAGGGATGTAAACATCTCGATTTTATGCTAAAACTCAAGCCAACTCTTACTCTCTGTGTGTCCTGTCTTAGGGAATGTCTATATATGAGCACTTCAGGGTGTCTAGTAATGTCCAAAGGAACTGTGCAAAAAAAATTGGCCAAATCCAAAACCAAGTAGGCCTATTCAGAATGATTTGGTTTAATTCAGACCAGCCTGAACTGACTCTCATTTGGTCCAGGCCATTGTGAACTCATTTAGAAACCAGAGGGTAACATAAAGACAAGAAGTGTGACCAAAGGGTTACAAAACAATTCTTTTGGAAGTAAAACACAGTGGACTCCCATCATTTGCATCCCAAGCTTCCAATGTGGGGCAGAAATCTCATTAACCACTATGCTTTGATAGGAACATCTCCTCCTCATTTCTAATTATGTTCCAGCAGGAATAAAGTTTTGGAAAGAGCTTTGTTAGACTCTGCTACCAGTTTTTGTTGGAGTTTAGAAGCAGTCTGAACTAGATCAGGATTGAATCTTAATCATTCCAACACTGGAGTGTTTCTTTCACAGCCCTAATCTCACAAATTGAACTACAGTACTAATCATAGAATGGACAGTGACCAAGAGAATTGGAACCCAAAGCATCTAGACATCTGGATGTCCCTAAGCATATGCCAGATGTTCCCATCTAGCCCATTCAGAGAGTCTTGTTGTAGCTCCCAACCAGTCCTGTAGTCGGTTTAGGGGTTCAACCCCCCTCCCCTGAAAATTTTCAGGTAAAAAAAAAACCTGGTTCACTCATGAATTTTAACTGGTTAACCAAATCCCCATGCAAAGTCTATGAGACACAAAAAAGTCTCTCCAGAACTGCAAGCACTATCTCAAGCAAATATTGACAATTTATTCACACTGTCATTACTTGCAGCAATAGCCGATGTAGCGAAGCAACCAAGTTTGGGGGGGGGGTGTTGAATGCTCTCATTAAGGAGGCCAGACTTGGTGGAGGTGGTTGACAGGGGCGGAGCTGCAGGCTATTGAAGGCTGCTCTGCCCCCTGCTGTGCTCTTTGCTTCAGCGTGACCCTACCCCCCCCCCCCGAAATTTTCAACCCTCCCCGCATTTTTTTTCTGGCTACGGTCCTGCTCCCAACTCCTACTCCCTATGACAGAAAGATTTTCTTGCTCAACAGCCACCTTCTCAATTGGGAAAGCAGCAGTGTGCCCGGAAACTCAATATTACTCCCAGTCACTGCCTGGAGATAAGACCAGGATTCCAGTATATTTTGTGTTGCACCAATTGCCATCTTAACTGGGATTGCAGGAGGAATGCTATCAGGAATCCTGCTTTAATTGCTGACCAATGCTAGAAGATGGCAGGGATTTCTTCTTCCCAACTGAGTCACAGACACAGCTGACTATTTGAGGAACTCTGCTCAAAACCAGCCAAATCCTTGGCATAGAGAATAGAAAAGGGGGTGGGATGACAGCCAGAAAGCGGATGGGATGAGAGCAAATAACTATCCCTGACTTCCATCTGATCCTGGTAGACAATCCTGTTTGAGGGAGTCTAAAACAATTCTTTACTCCCTGATGTATGTAATTGGTTGCATCACCCCATAACCTGCTGCCAAAAAAAATTAATTTGAATCACCTAATCCACATAGATACTTCCATCATTGGGGTGCTCCATGAAAAACCAGCTCCCAGCATGGCGAGAGCATACAGGACAAAGACCACCATCTCCTTAGTGCTTCCCATAAAGCTTGGCTTTCTTTTGAGCCCAGTTTTTTTTTAAAAGTCTTCATATTGCAGGCATCTTTAAGCAAAAATATTATGCTTGAATTGTTTCCTTTAACTTCCAAGATTGCTGCAAAGGGCTGGAGCTCTCTTTCTCTCTCTCTTGTGTATGTGCACGCAAAATGCTAACCTCACATTCTACCACTCCGTCCCCTGCCATTTGGATGGCTATCACACAACTGGGGTGCCAAACTGTGGAAGATATATTTTTTCCACCAGCAGCAGCTGGCTTCTTGGCAGACATCTCTGTCAGTTGCGCTGGCAGCTTCAGGAGCTGCCTGGATCTGTCAAGTGTTTAGGCTGCTGCAGAACTGTCTGAAGGCCTTGTTCCCTCTGAAAGCATGTTTGCTTAACCTCCACTTCATTTTTGACAAATCCATAGCTGCTTGTATTCTGTTAATGAGGTTCTATGGAACCCGTTGCAGCTAAATACTTGGGGCTTAAATTCCATTGCGAGCTCCCGCGACAGTGTCAAATAAATTGTCAAATGCTCATTCAACCCTTAGGTAAATCCCACTGATTTAATGGGTCTACTCCAGTTGGGACTAGTAACTGGATTTAAGCCTACATAAATATTATATCATGCAGAGTTATGACCTTACACATCTTAATGGCCAGTGTCTGTGGATCAGATGCATTCTGGGAAACTCTACTTTGCTCTCATATGTTGGACCTAACATTGCATTGGAAACAACAGGAACTCTGATCCCACTTTAGCCTTGAGGGAGAAAACACATTTCTGTGGTTTGCAAGTATAAGTCTTAAGATTCATCCTTTCACACATTTGGTTACAAGAATCTGAGGTTACAGATCTAGGAAAGATTTCTGTCAAAGTCCTGGGAGAGCTACTCATTGCAAATGATCTTCATTCTATTCATGGGCAGAGAAACTATGTGTAGGAGGAAACTTTTTGCTGGCTTCTTCGGGAGCTGGAAGAAAACACCAAAAGTTGCTTTCAAGGTTGTCACCATTAGCAGTGATATTGAATACCACCACTACCCCAGTTTCATTTATCTGTTGGCAACCAGGCCACTCTCTGGATTTTGCATTATTTTGGGACAGGAGTGATGGGGGAAATGGAGGACACCACCAAAATGATGGATACAACAGACCAGGTCAGACCTGGGGTTTTCTTCTATTCGGACTACAACCATTGATACTAGATAAATGATGAAGGATATTTAGATTTCTTTTTCAAGAGAGGAATATAGAAAAAAGGGGGAACAAATCTTAGAACATTTCTCAGAAAAATGTCTTGGGATAAACTTTGGCTGAAGTATCTCTGTTACTGTTCAAGCAGATGGTATTGTCCAAGCAGATGTCCTGACTCAGTCTAAAATAGATATAGATTATACAATGCAGGAATTTCCATTTATACATGCAGTTAAACAGCTAACTTGCAATGTTTTATGGTTTTGTATGAGGAAAATAATTATGCGCATCACATTCATGTTTTCCAAATGCTCATAATTTAGCACCCTGGTTTGGTAAAGAACTGTACACTAGCCACAGCTAGATAGATTTCCTCACAGAGAACTCAAAGCCTTACATTCCACCATCTAGATCAGGCATGGGCAAACTTTGGCCCTGCAGGTGTTTTGGAATGCAACTCCCATAATTCCTAACAGCCAATTAGCTGTTAGGAATTGTGGGAGTTGTAGTCCAAAATACCCAGGGGGTGAAATTTGCCCACGACTGATCTAGAACCAGACCACATATCAGAACTGTAGCTAACATCTGTAGTGCTTAACGCATCATCCACGGCAAGAGCAACGAGCCTCTGGCCCTTCCAGTGTTATTGTAATAACTTGTTTGCGTTTTTATTGATGAAAGAGCACCCATTAAACCCAAATCTGGATTACTTTACTGATCTGGATCAAGGCTTATTCCCAATTTTCAGATGAAAAGTGCTGGCTTTAAAAATATTGTTCATGAAAAATGTTTGGTGAATTCCACATTTGCAATTTCCTCTTAGACTGTTTGGAGCATTATGGCTCCCCTCTCTCTATTGTTTAATTTACCCATAATTCAAGAAATATTCCCACCCTACCCCGAAATGTTTGTAGGCTGGGTTGTTGTAGGTTTTTTCAGGCTATATGGCCATGGTCTAGAGGCATTCTCTCCTGACGTTTCGCCTGCATCTATGGCAAGCACCCTCAGAGGTAGTGAGGTCTGTTGGAACTAGGAAAAAGGGTTTATATATCTGTGGAATGACCAGGGTGGGACAAAGGACTCTTGTCTGCTGGAGCTTGGTGTGAATGTTTCAACTGACCACCTTGATTAGCATATAATGGCCTGACAGTGCCTGGAGCTGTCCTTGTTTGTTTCCTCTCTGTTGTTGTGCTGTTGTAATTTTAGAGTTTTTAATACTGGTAGCCAGATTTTGTTCATTTTCATGGTTTCCTCCTTTCTGTTGAAATTGTCCACATGCTTGTGTATTTCAGTGGCTTCTCTGTGTAGTCTGACATGGTGGTTGTGAGAGTGGTCCAGCATTTCTGTGTTCTCAAATAACACAGAAGGCTGTTTGTAGGCTGCTCTATGTACTCTAGCGCTAACCAATAGTATGCTTCCAGTCCAAAGCATCATTGTTTCTGTTTTGCACAAATACCAAAGTTCCAGCAGGCCACTTCAAGAGTCTCCAAGACATGCCAACACCTCACACTTCCCTAGCATATTGTAAAGATATACCACTGTCTTGAGAAAGAAGCATGTTGTACATCGATCTATTCTGAACCAATTAAGAACTCACCAAAGGAAACAATTGCTGGTTGCACACAATGCTTGAATAGGGAATCTGGGTTACACTATTAATTGTGAGGGAAGAGGTTACATGTTTGTGTGGGGATGTATTCCATACCTAGAGCTGGCAGATTGGATCCATGATAAGTCTCCTGTAACTTTAAACCTTAACAGATCTTGGAGCAGAGCAAGGCACCATAAAGTCCCAACAGAGGTGCATGTTCTTCCTCCCATCCCATACCCCACCTTTCAGCTGCAGGCACCCCCTCCCTATATGGCTACAGCCTTCCAGGTGCAGGGGGTGGGCATCGAGGAGCACCCAGCTGAGCATTTCTTTAATATTGCTTTCTCCTTTGTCAAACTTAATTAATTTAGAATTAAAAACAAGCAACCCAAAGCTTCCCAAATTTAGCTGCTCCTGGCTTCATTCCCAGGGCCTGTAGTGCCTCATTGCTCTTGGGGAGCTCTCTCCGGGTCTCTCACCTCTCCAACTAAGAATGAACAAGTCATCTGGAACTGGCCCTGGGACCAAAAGTAGTAGTATTTGCAAAAGTAGCTACATTAATAAGATTAATGTAGAAGTGAATTTATTGTCTTCAATAGCATGAGGATTTTGTTTTCCCCAGGAAGAAAGCTGCTTCATTTTGCAAGAAATTTACTTATTACTTATTGGATTGATACCCTGCCTTTCTCCCAGGATGGGAATCAGTAGCATATAGTGATGTGCTGTGCAATCCTGTGAATGTTTACTCAAAAGAAAGTCACACTATGCTCAGGGTGATTTAATGTGAATAGACAGAAGAGCAAATATGATTTGTGAAAAAGAAACAATGAAAAGAAAAAGGGACTTAAACCAAACACTAAACAACAACAGCAAATTTAATCCAGTATACAGTAACAGGGACATACATCATAGAAAATTGACAAGGGCTGGAAAGTCTCATCCTCATGTTGTCCTTTATGAATATCTCAAAATGGAACAAATATCTCCTGAAAAATCATTTTATAGGCTTTGGCCTATAAAGCACTAAATGGTTCTGGCCAAACTTACCTGTCCGAACGCATCTCCCCTTATGAACCATTGAGGAGGGGAGGCCCTGCTCTCGGTCCCGCCTTCGCCACAAGTACGTCTGGCAGGGACGAGAGACAAGGCTTTCTCGGTGGTGTCCCCTCAGCTATGGAACACCCTCCCTAAGGAGATCAGATCAGCTTCTTCCCTGTTGACATTTCAGAAAAAGCTCAAGACATGGTTTTTCAAGCAAGCTTTTACAAACACAGAGTAGCGGATATGGGACAATGGAACAACCATATGATGGGACTGGACAATGTTTTTAATACGGACTTTGTTTCATTGCTATTGTTATGATTTTATGTATGTTATTGCTTTTAAATTGTATATGTGCTCTGTGGCACTGAATTTTGCCTTGTAAACCACCTCGAGCCGCCCGAGGGCTGAGAGGGGTGGTATACAAATATGGTAAATAAATAATAAATAAATGTTCTCTTCCTACTTACGACTAAGGGCCCTTCCACACAGCCCTGTATCCCAGAATATCAAGGCAGGAAATCCCACATTATCTGAGTGTGAACTCAGATAACCCAGTTCAAAGCAGATATTGTGGGATTTTCTGCCTTGATATTCTAGGATATAGAGCTGTGTGGAAGGACCTTTAGATCACAACCCATATTACTCACCAAGGATTTTTATTTCATACACACATAGACAGTTCCTTCTCCCCAACCCAGGCTAAAAATTTGGAAATCTAATATTCCATATGGCAACATTAGAATGCATATTTGCTCATCTAAAAGCCTTTTATATTTTTTAATACATGAAAAGGGGCACTTTAATTCCTCTGTGAATGCATCTGCTCTGGAGAGTACAGTGGACCTTCCAGAGTCATAGGATCTGGAGCCATGATTTTGCTCGACCATGGATCATCACACCCCATATTAGTAAATAGCAATGATGGGAATGTGGGTAAAGGGTACACATTACGATCAGTAGCATTTAATAATATGGGACTTGATCATCCACATTTTTCATATCTTCAGTGGTTCTTGAAACCAGTCCCCACAGATGTGACAGGCCCACATTATTACTGTTTTCAGAAAAATGCTTGTATATTAAACAGCGTCTCTGTTTCAGTTAAAAAGTAAATCTGCCCCCCATTTGTCATGCAATAACCAATTTTGGCTAGCTACCAAGACTACAAAACTGAAATCAGCACGTTCGATTTTAATGAAAGGTCAGATTCCTCAACTTTCACTCCAATGATTTTTCTAAAATTTACTTTCTCAGATGTCTCAAGCTTCTTAAGTTGAAGATTTCCCCAAACACATTCCTTCTCTAATTTTTTTCATGCTAAGATCCTGAGTCATCTGCAAGGTGCTCGTGGAATGCTCATAATACAAACACCTGCACTCTGTTCTGTTTTACAATATTCAAATCCCCTTATAAAATAAACAGCCCATGCTCTGGCACACTATGGCAATTCAGGTTGTGAATGTTAAATCCGTTCTGCTACAATGAGGGATAGGGGAGATATATTTTCAGTTCATATGTTAATGTGAACTTACCTAATTTGCACTTCCCAAGACACAGTTATTCACACTTTGCATTTTATGTCGTAGTTCTCCATCAAAAGTGTCTGAATAGCTATGTTTGGGGAAAAGTGCACATGGAATGTATATTCATGAAAAGAAGAATATACCAAACTGCAGTGGCTTAATCTAATGACCCGCTTGAGACCTATTGACTCAATAGACCATAGGCATGTGTTTAGTTATAAGTTTACATGGATTGAATAAGTCTATTCTAGTTGAGGCAAACCATAAGATGTAGTACTTACTTACTTACTTAGGCGATCCCTCGTTGGCCAGTAGGATAGTCTTCCAGGATCGGTATTCTTGTGGGTCCAAAGGTGACTGTGGGGCCCTATTCTTGATCTGCATCTTCTCACGCAGTGAAGACATTGGCTTCCAGGTGGAAGGCGGTCTCGGTCAGGGTTGGCTTGATGCACCTTCCTCTTGGCACATTTCTCTCTTTCATCCTCCATTCGTGCCTCTTCAAATTCTGCAGCACTGCTGGTCACAGCTGACCTCCAGCTGGAGAGCTCAAGGGCCAGGGCTTCCCAGTTCTCAGTGTCTATGCCAGAGTTTTTAAGGTTGGCTGTGAGCCCATCTTTAAATCTCTTTTCCTGTCCACCAACATTCCATTTTTCGTTCTTGAGTTCAGAGTAGAGCAACTGCTTTGGGAGATGGTGGTCGGGCATCCAGACAACGTGGCCGGTCCAGCGGAGCTGATGGTGGAGGACCATCACTTCAATGCTGGTGGTCTTTGCTTCTTCAGCACACTGACATTTGTCCGCCTGTCTTCCCAAGAGATTTGCAGGATTTTCTGGAGGCAGCGCTGATGGAATCGTTCCAGGAGTTGCATGTGATGTCTGTAGATAGTCCACATTTCGCAGGCATATAGCAGGGTTGGGAGGACAATAGCTTTATAAACAAGCACCCTGGTCTCCCTACGGATGTCCATAAGATGTAGAGAGCAACCATAACTCACAAAGAATGAGGATCAGCTGAGTTGACATTAAGTCAGCTGAAGGTCTTTTGAAGCCAAACTCCTTCCAGCCCAGGAATAATGGAAATTACTTAGAATTGCCCTGTTTTAATCTAATTTGGTGTCTAGACTGTGGGGATAATAAATCTGGCATAACTGAGCTTATCATTTCCTCCACCCTTTTCAACCTCCTTTTTAACCCTTCTGTCTAAGGCAGAAGATGGTCATGCATCACTCAAAACAATCCTCTATCTCAGTGGTTCTTTACTTGTAGATCCCCAGATGTTTTGGCCTTCAACTCCCAGAAATCCTAACAGCTGGTACACTAACTGAAATTTTTGGAAGTTGTAGGCCAAAACACCTGGGAACCCACAAGTTGAGAACCACTGCTCTATCTGACAGGTAGTTAAGGGAATGTCCTCATCTTGAAGGAATCTTGTTAGAAGGACAACTCAGTTGGTGTTCATTTTAAAGCTAAAGAACCAGAGGAAAGGGGTAGAGGTAAGAAAAATGGAAAGTAATGCAAAAAAGTTAAGCAAAGCTTAGCAGATAGAATCATAGAATCAAAGAGTTGGAAGAGACCTCATGGGCCATCCAGTCCAACCCCCTGCCAAGAAGCAGGAAAATTGCATTCAGATAGAGGTTACCTAGTCACAATCTTTCCTGCTAGGGTGAAATGCCTCTTCTTCCTATTTAATGGAGAGTTGGAGAGGGGGGGAAGAAGAGAAGGGGTC
Organism: Anolis sagrei ordinatus; assembly: GCF_025583915.1. Classification (NCBI taxonomy): domain Eukaryota; kingdom Metazoa; phylum Chordata; class Lepidosauria; order Squamata; family Anolidae; genus Anolis; species Anolis sagrei. The sequence continues at coordinate 208,984,417 of NW_026844366.1, read as the reverse complement.
TACATTGTTAATTGCAGCAATAATATGTTTCATGATTATATCTATGTTTGATGTTTTTATAGTTTTGATGGTTTTTACCTACAGTTATATGTTATTGATTTAGATATGTGATATTTTTATATATATGTGAGGCATAGAATTAACCATTTATTATGTTGTAAACCACTTTGAATCTCCCCAGGGGTGAGAAAAGCGGTATAGAAATGCAGTTAATAATAATAATAATAATAATAATAATAATAATTGAAAACGTTTTGGAACACAATACACCAGACATCACGATTGTGGAAAAGAAAAAAGTCTGGATTATTGATGTTGCTATACCTGGTGACAGTCACATTGAGGAAAAACAACAGGAAAAAACTCAGCCGCTATCAAGACTTCAAAATCGAACTGCAAAGGCTCTGGCATAAACCAGTACAGGTGGTCCCAGTGGTCATCGGCACACTGGGTGCCGTGCCAAAAGATCTCAGCCGACATTTGAAAACAATAAACATTGACAAAATCACAATCTGTCAGCAGCAAAAGGCCACCTTACTTGAATCTGTGTGCATGTTTCGAAAATACATCACACAGTCTTGGACACTTGGGAAGTGTTCGATTTGTGATTTTGTGATACGAAATCCAGCATATAGATCTTGTTTGCTGTGACATGCTGTGCTTTTGTGTCAATAATAATAATAATAATGTAAAGTAATTATGCCTAAATGTTCATGAATGCATATATAGATTAGCACACATAAATTTTGTACACATTTTTCCCCTTTTGTACTCGTTTTTTTTCTCCATTGGTAATTATCCCACTAAGATGTTCTTATATGTATACACATTCTTGAGCACACATGAAAATCCTAAAATAGCAGCGTCTGGAACAGTTTTATTGAACCTCGGCACTAAACACAGTGTCTCGGTCTATTAGAAGCTGTAGCCATCAAATTATCATTCATCCATATCATAATCAGACATTTTTAAGCCTCTTCAGCATTTCAAATGCATTACCCATCGTGCCGAAGAGGCCCTTGGCTGAGCTCAATTATGTTTGGCCAGATCCACTTGGGTGTGTGTGAGACACTGCTATTCAAATTCATCTCCCATTGCTACTGAGACAGCCAAGCACTGTTGGCCCTTGGTGGATGTTGCTCAGCAGATTTTTATCAGACTTGTTAAAACAAAATTTGCTACCATTGACCTCCGAGCTATGAGTTCGTGCCTCTCCTTTAAAGATCCCAAGCTATGGATACTTTGAGGAAGGAATGGGATATCAGCTTGCTCGCATTTATTTTGAAAAGAATTGTCCCTTATGAGATTGACTCATAATTTCCTAAGGGATATTTTATTCATTTTAAGAATACATTGGGTATATTTCTGAACTTGGGAACCCTGTTACCAATAAAAAGAAATCAATCTTAAAAAGTAGAACTGTGATGGTATTCCTTAAATGAAACTAGAAGAGAATTGGATTTTGGTTTTTAGACCTACTTAATTAAGGGTTGCAAAGCACATAGAATTAGACTGTGGTTTCAAATGATGCCAACTCACCTGTTTTTGGAAATATGAGTAAAACCACCAAATGTCTCCCTTGGTGAAAGTGTAACCACATTACACATCATTAGTAGTAGCTCTCCAAAGTTACAAATTCAACTTCCAGATCCCAGTGTCATCATCAGATTTCACTATCCCATCAGAGGAAATTTGATTTTTGGATCTCACAGTATAGGGAGGTGGGAAGTCCAGGGTTCATTTCGTAGAGCAGCTGAAAAAGAGAGAACCTGGCTTAAATAAGTCCAAAGGCCTATGTGGGCTCAATCCATCCCCACCCCGATTTTTTTAGATTAAAAAAAACTGATTTATTCATGAATTTTAACTGGTTAACCAATCCCCATGCTAAGTCTATGAGGAGCAAAAATTAGAGTTCCTCCAGAACTGCAAGCACTATCCCAACCTGTTTGATAATTTATTCACTATCATTACCTACCTTTCCACCAATTTACATTGCAATAGCAGCAATAGCCGACATAGTAGAAGCTACCAAGTTTTGATGTAGTGAATGTTTAATCAACATTTCTGATGTGAAGATGATGTAATCCACTGCAACTGACAGCAGAATTGGACTCCCCAGATTAAACTCCATTTTAAAAAAACCCTTACGTTTAAATACTATGATCATTTGTGCTTGCTTTACAAGTTTATACAATAATTTCTTTGAAACTATCAAATATTTTTGGATAACTAGGTACCAGATTAAAGGTAGTTTCTAAAAATCTAATAATATGTGTGGGTTATCTATCTTGAATTTGGAATATCTAAAATTGAATATCTTGAAATTGGAATATCTAAAATCTTGAATTTTAGATATTCCATTTCAAGTGAAAATATATGTGTAAGAGATCTTTCAAAATGCTGTATCTCTTATTCTAATCAACATTTTTCATGAAAATTGATCACAATTATACATTTTATTGTGTAGTTTCATTCGTTTTTACCCCATATAATTATCTTTAATTGTTTTTGAAATACTGTTTTGAAAACATCTGAAAGTAGTCACATCACAGCTCACTTGTTCTTCCTCCCAAGAACTCTCTCTTACATACACCTTCTTTAGAGCTCTCTCTTACATACACCTTCTTGCTCCTCCCATTGGGGTATAAAAGGAAGCCATGAAAAAGCCATGGGTCATTCCAAACACAGCTGTTTTACTCTGCAAGTGTTTGCTAACCTGAGTTGTTGTTCTAAGACTTAAAGCCCTGTTAGTTGCTGTTAGTGTTTCCTTTCATCCACCTGACTCCAGAAAATAGCTAAACATCTATCAAAGCAACTGAATGTTTTTGAGTTCATGGCAAAAAGGAAAAAGCCAAATATTGAAGAAGACCAAGAAGGCAGTAGCTTGAGAACCACTGCAGCAGCTGGTTCTGATGAAGATCCCAGGACATGCACACCTGGATTGCAGGTGAAAATTGAGGAACTGTGGATACTTAAGTGTCTGCCACTGGTTCATCTAATCCAGAGATTCTCAACCTGAGGGTCACGACCCTCAGGGGGGTTGCTGGGCCATTTTCTGGGGGTCACAAAGGCGACTCGGTTGGCCCTGCCCCCTCTGCCTCCTCAAAACGGCTGCCAGCCCCTGTGCCAGGGAAATAGCCAGGCTTTCCAGGTCAGCTCCTTCACCTTGTGCAAGGCCTCCATCGCGCTCCCGCCGGGTGGCAGGGGCACGGGGCAAGTGAGGGGCCCTTCGCGCAAGGCCTTACCTTGCGTGATGCCTCCATTACGCTCCCACCGGGTGGCAGGGGCTCGGGGCAGGGTCAGCTCCTCCACCTTGTGCGAGGCCTCCCTCGCCTCCATTGCACTCCCACCGGCCCCTTCGCACCATCTGGCAGGGAAGTGAACGAGGCAAGAGGCTCCATGTAAGGCCAGGCCATGTGGGGGATCCTCCCATGCCTGGCTCTCACCATCTGCCAGGCTTGACGGAGGCACGAGCCTCCCTGCCAGATCTGAGCCCAGACTCCAGAATTCACCAAGCAACAGCAACTCCCAAATGTCAAGGTATGTATATTTTCCCCAAACTTATGTTGGTCATGGGAGTTCTGTATGCCAGGTTTGGGTCAATTCCATGATTGTCAGAGTTCAGAATGCTCTTTAATGACAGGGGAACTATATTTCCAAGCAACAGCAACTCACAATTGTCAGGGTCTATTTTTCCCAAATGTCTCCAGTATTTTCTGTTGGTCATGGGAGTCCTGTATGCCAAGTTTAGTTCAATTCAATTGTTGGTGAAGTTCTGAATGCTCTTTGATAGCAGGTGAACTATACATCCAAGCAACTGCAACTCCCAAATATCAGGATCTATTTCCCCCAAACTCCACCAGTGTTCAAATTTGGGCATATGAGTATTTGTGCCACATTTGGTCCAGATCCATAGTTGTTTGGGCTCACAATGCTCTCCAGATGTAGGTGAACTACATCTCCCCCAAATCACTGTCAATTCCTCCCAATCCCCTCCAGTATTTTTTGTTTGACATGGGAGCTCTGTGTGGAGGTCTCAGTGGTCTGTGGAAGTCAGAGCTGAATCAGTTGAAGGTACTGCAAATCCCATCATCTGTTTACCATACTCCCCCAAACATATTTTTTCTGATTAATCACAATGCTTTAATTATGTTGAATTTGTAACAATGAAAACGTATCCTGCATATCATATATTTACATTACAATTCATAACAGTAGCAAAAGTACAGTTATAAAGGAGCAACGAAAATTATTTTATGGTTGGGGGTCACCACAACATGAGGAAGCATATTTAGGGGTCACGGTGTTAGAATGGTTGAGAACCACTGATCTAATCCAAGCCCTGCCAAAGAAACCATGGAACAGAAGCAAAGACAAGAAGGGGTGGGGGAGGGATATAAAATTGATAGACACAAGTGGGAGATAAAGGTAGAATAAGAATACTTTTTTTCCCAAATGTGTCAACAGCCACAAATGAAAGGTCATTTTCAATTCAAACATTTGAAAAAATACATAAGAAGAACGATGGGGCAAGAAAGACTAACTGGACTTGCACTCTTCAGTGTCCACCGAGCCTGATTTCTGTTGAAGTGTATTGACACCATTTCAGGAGTTTCTAATAGGTGTTGTGATATTCCTTTTTGTAACCACTAAATTACCAATTAATACTTGTTTTCAGGGGGTTTTTTAAGCTTGAAAGTTTGTAGTTAAATAGAAATTTGATTTAATTAAATTTATATAACATATAGAATGGGTCATATAATTTAAATTATTTTTCATTTACATGCTGCTTTTTTGTATTGATAACACTGACCAACACACTTTTAGTCTCTCATATGTTAGACCTGTTTCTGGGTATATTTCACTTGCTGATTTCAAATATACCCAGCAGCTTCCCCCCTGATAGTTTTTGAGGTATCAGTCTTCATCTGTTTACCCAATTAAAGGTGCAGGTCCTTACCTACAATGCCCTAAATGGTTTAGGACCCGCCTAGCTGCATGACCGCATTTCTGTGTACAGACCCACACAATCTCTCTGATCATCTGGAGAGGCCCTGCTTGCGCTCCCACCTCTGTCGCAGGTGCAACTGGTGGGGACGAGGGAGAGAGCCTTCTTGCTGGTGGCACCTCGTCTCTGGAATTCACTCCCTAAGAACACTAGGCATGCCCCAACTTTGGCAGTCTTTAGGAGGAGTCTGAAAACGTGGTTATTCCAATGTGCCTTCCCAGAATAAGAAACTCCCTGCAATCTGTCCTTAAATGCACTTTATTAATGACCTAGGATTGCTTGCACACCCATCACTTTCTGAAAACCCTGCCCTAATCATATTTTACCTGCCATGTCCAGCATATTTTAAAATTTTGATTATTACATTTGGCCCAGCCATAAGTTTTTAAATGTCGTCATGCTATTGTTAATGTTTATTGCTTATTTTCTTTTATGAGTTTTATTTACTGCTTGTACTACTGTTGTTTTTTGCTTTTGTGATTGCTGTGTTGTGGGCTCGGCCTCATGTAAGCCGCACCGAGTCCCTTGGGGAGATGGTAGCGGGGTACGAATAAAGTATTATTATTATTATTATTATTACTCATAAAGAATATGATAACCATGTCTACTGTAAGAAACTAGAGCTGATACAGTCTATATCTATCTAATGCAAGTTTCTGAATTGGCACTCCCAAAAAACTTGAGAAACAAACCTAAAAAACATAGACACCAAGATTATTTTGTTGGCTTGTGAAATTGGAATGTTTCTTGTTATTTAAATATGTATTATTTTTAAAAGTATCTTGAGGTTCTTTTATGCAGCTTCCTTTCTCAAGAGAACCTCCCACAGACTTTGCAATATCAAGTGATATGAAAATGTTATGAATATATAAATAAGCAAATACATGCTTGCAAAGCACCACATGGCTACATGAAGCTGTTTTTCCTTTGGATGGAAAGGCCCTGACTGCTCTGTAAAGGCACAGCAAGGGGCAGAGCTTGCTGTACTCTTGAAGAGAAGGAAAAATACTGATGTAGAAACAGGTGTTCAGGATATATCTTTCCCACCTCACATCCCCATCCAAACTAATCTCCATTTGAAGGCATCAAGTGCTGTGAGCGTTCCTTCTCCTCTTCATACAACTGCCTTCATTCTCCCAGGCCGCAGCTTTCAGCACCAGGCGTCTTCCCTCCACAGAGAACATAACTGGCATTCCTCACTCAACCACAAACACACATCCTACTCACAGTCACCAATGTTTATGGGCACAGCCTTGGTTAGAGGGTATTATCCCTCACTTAGATTTTTGGCCAGCCTTCAAGAGCATCTGCCCATCCAAAGGGGAGACCCTCTTTGTGCCCATCTGCCACAGGTTTCAAAGGTTAAGGCATTTCCACCACTGAACCCACATATTTGTGTTACTTTTTACTGCTGTTAAGGCCAAAAAAGAGAATGTTTCTGTGAAAAAGATAGTATTACAGTACAGATGGAATAAAAGAAGCTGCTGCTTAAAATTTATGCCCAAATTGGCACTGGACTGCTTTTGTAGGGTTATGTGAAAACTGCAAACACAAAGCTGGCTGTGTGTACAGCATATGATCCAAACTGCTCAGATAGTCAAGGAACAACATGTCCTTTTACATCTGCAAGGATTTTTTTTTCAGTACAGCATGTGAACAGACCTGGCAGTGGTTGAAATAGGGCCATAGCTGTGGGGAATCCTGCGGGAGGGAGACAGAGTGCTTGGAGGACACAAGCCTGGAGTATTTCTGTCAAGTCTTGCCCACCTTGGCTGATAATACCGAGCTGACACCAGGAGACTGTGTGTTTGAAGGAGATGGCCCGTGTGAAGCGATGATTTTGTGTTTCTTTCCAAGAAGTCAATGGTTTATGTTTTTCTTATTACCCATATGCAAAGAGATTTTGTAGCACCTTCGAGACTAACCGAGAGAACGAGCCTGGTCGCATAAGATTTCAAAGCCTTGGGATTTAGGCAGTCAAACCAGCATTGCCGCTGGAACATCACCATGCCTGTCACACAACATTGCGTGCATCCTACTATCAGTTTGCCTCCTTTCTCATGATTTCCCCATAAAACTCATCAATAGCTCCCAGTCTCACAATGTTCCCATCACCTGTCTTGGTATGATGACTTTCCAGATTTTCCTCCTCTCTACTCTCTCACTATTTTATTTCATTCATGTCTTTGGACCTATTTTATTTTGATGCTAAAAATTAAGTAATAATAATATTTAAGAACTGCATTAGTTCAGAAAGGTAGGCTTGTGCAGGGAGTGTTATCACAGGTCCATGGAATGGTGAATTGGCACAATTGGGCTACTGAAGAGAGGTGCAATATCAAAGGTTTTCAACATGGTATGAACTAATGTAGCAGTATAATGGGCTGATTTGATTGAAGGCCTAAGCCTACTTCCACCGCTGCATGGAGTGAAGTATCTAAAAACAGACCTTTATAGGTAGACTATCTGTGAGAATAGCCGTAGAAATGTAAAACCTGTGGGTATAAGTGCGAAGGTGATAGAATGACCATCAGGGGTCAAAGAGTAGAGGGAAGATATTGCCTGAAGGAAAGATATTAATGATGGAGTTATTAGCCATAGTAATTAAGAGGGTCCTTTCATTCACTTTATTCAGGGATTTTGATGTTTGAGGGGGTTCAGGAGGCTGCCGGAAAAAAGAACGTCTTCCTATAGACCAACCTTCCCAATGTCACGACCCCTTAACACAGGGGTCCTCAAACTGTGGCCCGAGGGCCGGATACAGCCCTCCTAGGTCATTTAGCCGGCCCTTGCTCAGGGTCAACCCATGTCTGAAATGACTTGAAAGCACACAACAACAAAAACAACAGCAACCCTATCTCATCAGCCAAAAGCCGGCCCACACTTCTCCCTGAAATATTAATAAGCTTATATTTGTTAAAATTGTTCTTCATTTTAATAATTGTATTGTTTTAAAGTGTTTTTGCACTACAAATAAGATATGTGCAGTATGCATAGGAATTCATGTTTTTGTTTTTGTTTTTTTCAAATTATAATCCAGGCCTCTAACAGTTTGTGGGATTGTGACCTGGCCCTCTGTTTAAAAAGTTTGAGGACCCCTGCCTTAACAGTTCCTCATGTTGTGGTGACCTCCAACCATAAAATTATTTTTGTTGCTACTTCATAACTGAAATGTTGCTACTGTTATGAATCATATTGTAAATATCTAATATGCAGGATGTATTTTCATTCACTGAACCATATTTGGCACAAATACCTGATATGCCCAAATTTGAATACTGGTTGCATTATTGGGGGGGGGGGGGGCATTGATTTTGTCATTTGGAAGTTTGTAGTTGCTGGGATTTATACTTCACCAATTAAGTGTTTACTAATTCTGTTTCCACCCAGATGTTTTTGGAGCTGTAGGGCTGAAGAGCAGTCATAGTGCTCTGACCTCAGGCATTCTGAAATAGTTGGAGCTCCTGTTTATTTTGGGAGCTCCTCTTGGCTCCCCATACCTGTGGCCAATATTTTCCATGTATGTTGAGAGATACCCACCACAGCCTCCCCTGAGAAATCAATGCACACTTTTGAGGCATGTGCCAGTGTCAGGTATGCACCTGAGGGAAGGATTTAGCCAAGTGAGCATTTGGAGTATGTTGGTTTCTCATATTTGTTGTCATAATTCTGGACCTTTCCTGTGTAAACATCTCATATCTGGGTTGTTATTTCAAGGCTATTGCTGTCTCACACAAGGTTATGAATGCTTAAAGAAATGAAAACAAAAATCACAGGAAAACTGGGCAGATATTCATATTCAAAAGGGGGCAAATTTCTGAGTATTCCTTGCCTATGAAAACCCTATGAAATTCATGGGGTCACCATAAGTTGACAGCTGACTTGATGGTATATATACACACCATACAAAAAGAATGTACACAAATGTTATTTTATTAGTTAAATTAATACTTGTATGCAGGTCAGCAACAGGCAGGTTCCTATAAGCAGGGTTCGTCTTTGAAAAACAGGAAAAGAGAATGTGAAATTATAATGTTTTTGTCTTAGTGTTTGTGAGTGGTAGGGGATTGATCATAAAAACATGGCTCTATACTGAGTCGGATCACTAGACTATCTAGCATTCTAGTTCTCAACCTGTAGGTCCCCAAGTGTTTTGCCCTACAACTTCCAGAAATCCTAGCCAGTTTACCAGCTGTTGGGATTTCTGGGAGGTGAAGGCCAAAACAACTGGGGACCCACAGGTTGAGAACCACTGATCTATAGGGTTCTATAAAGACTTCATACTTTTTATAGACTATGAAGGAGGAGGCAAAGCCCTAGATGAGTGGTTCTCAATCTATGAGTCCCCAGGTGTTTTGGCCTGCAACTCCCAGAAATCCCAGCCAGTTTACCAGCTGTTAGGATTTCTGGGAGTTGAAGGCCAAAACATCTGGGGGGCCACAGGTTGAGAACCACTGATCTAGCAGGTAGATTCTAACACAGTATTATCTTCTCTGGCTGTCAGTGGTTCTCCAGGATTTCAGACAGAACTTAGCTTTTGCCATGGTCTATGAATAAATCAAAGGTGTCTACATAGAAGATATACATTTCATAATTGAGATAGATATAGATCTTCAAGAGGGATATTCTTTTACAGTTGTCCCTGTTGCTCCAATATCAACCCATTCCCTCTCACTAGAAACTTGAAGTTATTTTGGTAAATCACTGGAGACTGGAATGTTATCATTGGAGACAAGAATATTTTGTCTGTGGCCACTGGACTGCCGTTTGGAAACTGTAACTAGCTACGTATATCTTATCACTGTTGAAGACCTACTGAAACAACTTCAAAATCCTAGGAGCAGTCGTCTCAGTCCACTTTAATGTATCCAACCTGACTAATAACAGCAATTTTGTCTATACATCCCATCCTTTATAGAATGGATTTTGATATCTGTGTGGTTTTTATCCTGCTTGAGGATTTTATTGGATAAAAACTACTTTTCCATGACTTGAAGCTTCTCTTACAATATTGCTTTTGCTCATTAGAATTGTTCGAATGTCTCTCTATCAGTTGTGATGTTTAGCATTGCTGGATTGTTTATGCCTTTGTTTTTTTGCATTAATAATTGGTTATATGTATTGTGCAACACATATTAGTTACAGTCTTAAGAGCTGGCATTTATTTTGTTTAATATATGACTTGTTTTTTCTTTCTCTGTCCTTTGAAAGGGGCTTATTTGTTTTGTTTTTTTAGCTCAGGGATTGAAGCAATCTGAAAGTTGATATAGAGAGGGAGTTCCTTTGGTGGCACAATGGTTAAACCCTTGTGCCAACAAAACTGCTGACTGAAAGGTCAGCAGTTCAACTCCGGATAGCAGGGTGAGCTCCCATATGTCAGCTCCAGCTTTCCATGTGGGGACATGAGTGAAGCCTCCCACAGGATGGTAAAACATCCAGGCATCCCCTGGGCAATGTCCTTGCAGACAGCCAATTCTCTCACACCAGAAGCCACTTGCAGTTTCTCATGTCCCTCCTGACACACACACAAAAAAAGGCTAGACAATGTTTGACCTTAAAATGATTCTAGACTACAAACCTCCCCATTCCATTCCCATTGGTTATTCCGAGTTGGGCTGGAGTGAGTTGTATGACAATTTATTTGGATGATCAAAACTTCCCAATTTCTCCTATATTAATAGAGAATTTTTAATGTAATAGACCCAACAAATCTGTCAAACAGTGAAATATTAGACACACAGGGAAATAATGTTTGGTACACAGAAGCAGTGCCATTTTAAAAAAACATTTGTGAACTTTCTGATGTAAAAACATGAAAAAGATGCCTCTGTGTAAAGAAAGATTACTGATTCTCAAAAACCAATGCAAATCTCTCAAGAACTCCTCATTGTAATTACAAACCCCAAATGGAAACAGAAAGAAGCATAATCTCAATTAAGTGTATAAAGCATATTTATAATCACTATTATTTATTTATTTATTTAGCATATTTATATCCAACCAATTTCAACCCCGAAGGGTACTCAGGGTGGTCTTACAAAGAGAACAATTCAATGCCATATATTAATACATCAGTAAATAAACAAAAATGTTAAAACTAAACCCATTAAAAATAACATTAAAACATCAATTAAGATCACATGATCCATGTTTATAATCATAAATGAAATTGTCAAAGGGACATGGGGTGACAAAGGGGAAAGAGGGTGACAGTGCCACATTGGACCCGGTTCTTCTGCCCACACTGGACAGAAAAATAAATAAATATGTTGACCTTAATCTATATGAAGTGCTCAGAAATCACATATACATTTTCTGTTATAATTTGCCACGCTGGTATCATCACATATGCCTGTAGTTAGCTGCAGTGCAAAAACCAAACTCCACTAGCTCACCAGCTGAAGTCATTTCACAATGCAAAGGGCTAATACGAATTCAAACAGCTCACAAGTAGCAACATGTACCCTGCACCTTGTGTCCTTCTCCAGTTCATAAATCCTTGCCTTTAAGAAGATTAAAAAAGCTCCTCATTTGGTTTTTCCATGCCAGTCTTTTTCTGGCACAGCAGGGGAAAAAATTCTTTATGAAACCAAGCCCATATGAGGCTAGGGTGTCTCTTTAAATTCAAGCAGTAGTTTGAAAGCCATCCAGGTTTTGTTTTCTCACAACACTGAAATGAAAATTGAATGCTTTCAGCAGAGCAGAGAAGGCTATGTTTGCCTTTAGAAATGTTACCACAGCAGCAGTAAAGCTTTGGAAAAATCCAAATAGTTTATTAAACTTCTTAAATCTCCATTGTTTAGGAATTAGGCAGAGAGATGAAATCACATTTTTGCAGAGTTAGCAAGATGTTCTTTACCTAACTTTGGAATAACAAATTAAAACGAGGCCATACACCCAGCAGTGTGTATGATCATAAGAAACTGACTAATAGCAGAGTTCATTGAGCACAGCATTCCCTCCTTTGGGGTCTTCACTAGAATGGATCTCATTCTCAACCCGGAGGCGACTTTGATTATATGAGTTTTATCTGGAAAGTAAGGTTACAAGGCACCTAGCTCTTGTGGGGGATTTCACAGAGGAAGTTGGTATCACTGTTATGTTGCGGGAAGCCAGAGGAAACAAACAAGCAGTGCCAGTCATCAGTAGTTCATTGACATTGTGGTGAAGGTTAGAGATGAGCACCCTCCATCCGGTTCCCTCCAAGTGTGAAGTTCCTGCTACCTAAATGCTAAGGGCATGAATGCAGCTGCGCTTCATCGCAAAATCATTTCAGTTTATGGAGAGGACATAATGTCAAGACAGCATGTGGCAAAATGGGTATGCAATATATTGTGAGACCATGAAGAAACTTTGCAGAGCCATCCAAAAGAAACATTGTGGGATGCTGACAGCAGGAGTTTGTCTCTTCATGATAAAGCATGTCCACACACCGCTCATGCAACACAAGAGTTGTTGACTTCATTTGGTTGGGATGTTTTAAGCCACCCCGCTCACAGCCCCGATCTTGCATCCAGTGACTATCGCCTGTTCACTAAATTGAAGGAACACCTGGGTGGAAAACACTTTTCTGATGACGACGAGGTGAAAGTCGAAGTGATGAACTGATTGAAAAAGGCAGAAGGAAGCTTCTATGACACAGGCATCAAAAACTCGTTCTATGGATGACAAAATGTATTGAACTGAATGGTGATTATGTGGAAAAATAATGTAAGACCTATGCTACAATCCATGTAAGTTTTATTAAAATATTTTAATTCCTTGTATTTTAAAAATATCTTGTAACCTTACTTTCCGGATAACTCTCGTATACTCCTGTATGGCAAGGGATTGGATTGGATTGGATTGGATGGCCCTTGTGGGTTTTTTTTCCAACTCTTTCATCCTATAATTCTTTTTGTCACATTTAATACCCTTTCTCCCAACCATTTTATTTTTGCATGAGCCCCTAAATCCAATCCTGTTTGGGCAGTTTGAATTTTGCCCCTGGATAGTTTTCAATCCAGCCCAACCGAACCCAACCTGAGTCTGAGTTTGAGAATACAAATCCCTGATCTTTCCATTCACTTTTATTTTAAAAAATAAATAAAAACAGCTTCCAGGCTCAACTTCTTAATGAACATGAGTACAAATAGAGCAACAAATTATTGATGCTGTGTGTGTGTGTTCTGCTTTTCTAAACAAACAAGACTTTTTCTGTGTCCTTGTTTTGATGGGTATGTTAATCCAGAATGATTGCCAAACTATTTAGCAACTACATATCTGAACTAACAAACTAAGCCCAGTTGAAGGCTGGAGAAAGGGTACATAAAATGATTGTAAAGACTAGAAGGGCCTGACTAAACCTCAAATAAATAAGCACAGCACTCATAATTGAAAAAACTGAAGAAAATATGGCTTCTGACACATACATCTCATTTCCCTAAACAGCAGTTGCTTCCACTCAAAAACAGGTGATTATTCAACCAATATAATGAAATATAGTTCAGCCTCACAACTGTAAGACAGGAATCCTGGAACAGATAGAGAAATTAAAGCATAAGAAAAATTAGAAATTTGTTTTTTTTATGATTTCTCACTAAATGTGCACACACATGAAGTTTTTTTAGAGTTGAATGATTAGATAAACCTAAGAAAAGCAAGAAAAATATCACCTTGTCCTCCTGTTTGGGTGGTCGGGGCAAATCTGCCTCACTCATGGTAGTTCTACACTGACTACTATAGTGGGCTTGAACTGGCATTTCAGATCTTGGTTCAAACTTGTTTGGTGGCCCAATAGGAACTCCCTAAACCACCTTGGCAGCAATGGAAATTCCCCATTACCCTGCTACAATACCCCTTCCCCACCCTGTCTCTTTCTTCCCAACATCCTTTGCGAGTTATGCAGCTTGGTAAAAGGAAAGAGGAACACTGAGGTTAAGCTAGGTGGTTATCTTTGTCATACTGTTCTTAAGTTTCCAAAAGAACTGCAGGTTTGGGGCCTGGTGTACCTAGCTCCAAATATCAAATGAGAAATGAATGGGTTGAAGGCAAAAGGTTCAGAGGCTTTATTCACTTGACCGAAATGAATGCCAGTGGAGCCTGCGCTCCAAAAATAGACATAACTCAATGCCGACATATTGATATTATTTATTTATTTGTTTRTTTATTTATTTGGAGTGCTTCTACCCCACCCTTCTCAACCCCCTARGGGGAACTCAGGGCAGCTTACAAAAGGCACAATTCGATGCCCAACAGTTCACTTAATACAATATACAAAATACAATATAACRACAACAGTTAGAACTAGTTAAAACAATCAAATTAATACAATATCAGCAATAAAATCATCTTGTGGTCAACGTTCGCCAATTCATAAATCCATAATCCATCCAGCATTGTCATTGTCCTTTCCTACTCTGGTCGTCATTGTCTTTTATCCATCTGTCAGCTTACCCAAAGGCCTGGTCCCATATCCAGGTTTTTAACTTCCTTCTGAAAGAGAGGAGGGATGTTGATGACCTCATTTCCCCGGGGAGTGCATTCCACAGGTGAGGGGTCACCACCGAGAAGCCCCTGTCCCTCGTCCCCACCRGTCTCACTTGTGACAAAGGTGGGGCCAAGAGCAGGGCCTCCCCAGAAGATCTTAAACTCCGAGGTGCGATATAGAAGGAGATACGTTCGGACAGCTACGCTGGGCCAGAGCCGTATAGGGTTTTGTAGGTCAAAACCAGCACTTTGAATTGTGCTTGGAACTGGATCGGCAGCCAGTGGAGTTGGCACCTTGGATTCTGATTGGCTCGGGTGTGTCATCTCGAGCTGCAGTTGCTTGGCTTCTTGATCTAGCAACAACTTTAATAAACGGTCATTGCTCAATTTGAAGTTTTCTGACTGTTTTCTTGGTTTGCCCATGTTGGGTGCAGAAGGAAAGGAATACAGGCAGGGTCTGAATTAATGGAGGCTAATAGCTTTGATATTCCAGTATCAATTCTGCCAGACACATTACGTCTTTTTCAGGTTTTTTTTTTCATGTCAGGAGTGACTTGAGAAACTGCAAGTTGTTTCTGGTGTGAGAGAATTGGCCGTCTGCAAGAACGTTGTCCAGGAGATGCCCGGATGTTTGATGTTTTACTATCCTTGGGAGAGGATAAAACCAATCCATACTGGAGTTCAGGTTTCAGATCCATTCCCTGCCCTACTCCCCATTCCTTCTCTCTCTTTCTGAGAACTTCTCCTCTTTATCTTTCTTCCTTGCCCCATAGTTGATAAAGGGAAGAAATTGAGCTCTTATGCCAGAGATTTGAGTTAATTCTTTGCAGGGCCTTTGAAAATTAGACCAAGCACTACATCTGGCCTTAAAAACAACTCATTTTTTTTCTTTGTGGTTTAGAGATAAACAAAAAGTCACTGGCCTTGTACTTTTGTTGTCCTACAATGGTTTTGTGTGCTGAAGGATTATATGGAAATAGTGTCCTTGTTAGCTACTGTTTTCCAAGTGAACCATCATCCTGAATTTCAGTAAATGGAATGAGAAACATATGTGGGACCATGGCTTCCAAAGGCTGTTTTCCTATCACAGCAACAGAAAGAAGTACTATTCATACACAGCTAAGTGACCAGCTGTAGACAAACAGCTATGCAAACATGGAGATACTTGTACACACCAACACACAGATGCACACAAACAAAACCACAGATTATTTTGCATTAAGCATTAAGGCAAATTTGCATATGGCATGCACATGCAAAGAACTGTGCATGGAAAACAGACATGGGAAACTATTTACATGCCAGGCTTTTAACTTCCCACAGCAATGCCTGGGAATGAATTAGCGCTAATTTAGTCAATACTGTTCTTGTCACAAATCTGATGACTTTGCTGTTTCAAAAGTGAAGGCTCACACTTTGACTATTACTCATTATTTGCTTACAGTGCACAGAAAACACCACAATGGTTTAAAATGTTTCAGAGTCAATTTGGTTTTAATTGATCTTCGTGTTTCTTTTTGTTTTCACCAATGCAGATCCAATTTTTGCAATTAGAATAATAAAATAGTGAAAAAGCATCTTTTTGCAAAGCAAGTGAAGTGTGACCACATATTAAAAGGCTAAACATTAATTTCACAGGATGAGGTTTTGTAAGTGTGTTGGTGCCAATGTTTTTGTTTGTTTTGTATTCTTAAATCATAAGTGGTTTCCTGCTGTTGCCATAACAAGACATTTCACAGCCCCTGAGTCAACGATACCCAAAAGATCTAACCAAAGGTAATCCTTCTCAAACTACCTGATGTGGCAGATTGGCATTTTTCCCAATGTGCCAGGGTCAGGTATCATATTCGTGCCACATTATTACTGCTTTCAAGTAGTTTCCAGAAAACTTGCTATGGATTGTATTGTCAAAGGCTTTCACGGCCAGTTAGTAGGCTCCTTCATCTGGTACATCAGTGCAAATAAACACACAACACAAGAAAGGTAGCATTAAGATACTCCAGTCTGGGGGATGCTGTTCTGATCCTTGTGTGAGGCATGTGTCTTATCTGCAGTTCCAAATCTAGCCTCCTACCCTTGGAAGTGGCAGAAAATAACATCGTGCTGCCCATTTTTGTTTCATTTTTGCCTTTTGAAGTGCAGAAAGCTTCTAAGAACTTACCTTTTTATGTCTGTACATCAAATGCCAGGTAATGCCAGCCGATCCTTTGCTTCAAGCAATCAGGCTAAGCCTCATTATTTTAAAGGCAATCAGCTGTATGGTAAACAATGAGCCAATCCCTTCCCCTATAATATATAGGGAAATCCAAAGAGAAATGAACACCCCTTATCCTATTTAATATGGCATAAGGTTGAAGGGTGAGCTATCCCAGTCCATTCCTCAATTCAGAGAATCCATAGTAAGAGCTTCCCCAGTAGACGGTTGTCTATATTTGATTCAGTTGTTAACCTGATGTTGATTTGAAAACTCCACTCCTGTAAAGACCAAGGCTGGCTCTACACTATAGAATGAATACAGTTTTATAACACGTTATATAACAGTGCTATAGTACAAACTAAGGCCCGGGGGCCGGATATGGCCCTCCAAGGTCATTTACCTGGCCCTCTCTCAGGGTCAACTTAAAGTCTGAAATGACTTGAAAGCACACAACAGCAACAACAATCCTATCTTATCAGCCAAAAGCAGGTGCACAATTCCCATTGGAATACTAATAAGTTTATATTTGTTAAAAACAATACAATAATTAAAATGAAGAACAATTTCAAGTGTTTTTTTTGCACTACAAATAAGATATGTGCAGTGTGCATAGGAATTCATTCATGGTTTTTTCAAATTATAATCCGGGCCTCCAACAGTTTGAGGGACTGTGACCTGGACCTCTGTTTAAAAAGTTTGAGGACCCCTGCTAAATAATCCTGGATGTTGTAGTTTGGTGAGGCACCAGTCCTCTTTGATACAAAAGACTAAAGACCTTGTAAAACTACAACACATGATACCATGGCATTAAGATATGTGAGTTAAAGTGATGCCAAGCTGCATTCGTGATACACTATAAATGCAGCCCATGTTAGTGGTAATATTTCAGAAGCCCACAATGACAAACTTCTGGAAGAAAGATGGATTTTACCCAGTGTATTTCCAATCCCTTTGTTCTCTTCATGATTGTGAAGTTTATCTGTTTGCATTTTGGTCCTTGGGGAGTCCCACACTCTTCAATATGATATCTCTGTTTTGTTTCCTTGAAAGGAGCCATTGAAAAAGCATTTACTGTTCGTTGGCAAAAGAAACTGTAGCTCAAAGACCTACAATAGGAAGTGTATTCTTTTAAAAAGAAAAGAAAGAGAAAGAATAGTCTTTTAACTGGAGGGAATTGAAGGGCTATCAAAGTGACAGTTCTTTGGCTTTGTTGTTATTATAGATTTCAACTTGTCCAAATAGAATTCTGATTCCAGGGCCAAATATAACATCAAATAATGGGGGGAGGGAAAGAAGCCTCAGTCACAAACATTAACACAAACAGACATCAAGCATATTAAACTATTCTCAGAATGCAGCAGGCCAAATCTGCAAATTGGGAACAGGTCCTTTAATTGGCAGGCTATTAAAGGCAGCTTTCATTTGCCATGCCCAGATTCTGTATATGAAGTACACACAGCACATATCTTCATTAAGTGTTTACATTAAACTCTGTATGTGTCATGCTGGAGTCAGGTGTTTGTTTTGGCTATGGGGATCTAGTTTTCAGTGATGGGTGCCTTAAAGCAATGCTCAAATTTGGATGCTGAAATTAGTAACCAGGATTTTCATCTTGCATGCCCAACTATTGACAGCATCCTCCAGGAAAATCTGTGTTTCTTCAAAAAATTATTAAGTTGAATTTATTTGTAAGTCAGAACAAATACATTTTTAATGTGTAATTCCATACAAACACACACACACACACAGAGAGAGAGAGAGAGAGTAGAGTCTTGCTTAGCCAACCATTGGTCATCCAACGTTCTGTATTATCCAACGCAGTCTTCCTCCCACCCAGATCCACAGCTGTTTCAACACATTGCAATGTTTTTGTGCTAAATTTGTAAATACAGTAATTACTACATAATGTTACTGTGTATTGAACTGCTTTTTCTGTCAATTTGTTGTAAAACATGATGTTTTAGTGCTTAATTTGTAAAATCATGACGTAATTTGACGTTTAATAGACCTTTCCTTAATCCCTCCTTTTAATTTTTTTAAAATTGAAAACAAAATAACATTAGAACAGATAATTAATGTCTATTGTAGGTTTACATTATGATAACATATTTCTATATTATCCATTCACATTCTTTACAAATTTGTTTGTATTACATTTTTTATTTTTTTCTCTCCCCCTCCTCCAACCATCCTTAATCCCTCCTTATTATACAACATTTTGCTTATTCTGTTTATGTTGGGTAAGCAAGACTCTACTCTGTGTGTGTGTGTGTGTGCGTGTATTCCTAGGGGTAGATTTCTCTCACTTCCTGTGGTCTCATCTCTGTTCTTAACTATGAGGTTTTTGTAAGTTGGATGTTTGCAAATCGAGGACTACCTGTATTATTCCTTTCTCCTGTTATCGGTATGAAAAGAGAGAGAGCAGGACAGGAATTACTTGTGCAATATTCTGGTATTGGTGCACATACAGATCAACTGGAAGGGTAAGATATTCAGCTGGTGCTTCACCTTCAGAGCTTCCCCACTTCTGGAACACAGAAGAGTGAGAAGAGCTTTTTAAGGAATATAGGAAACAGATCTGAGACAGACCATTGGCCAGACAGAACAATTTTAAGTGTTTTTTGCACTACAAATAAGATATGTGCAGTGTGCATAGGAATTCATTCATGGTTTTTTCAAATTCGAATCTGACCCTCCAACAGTTTGAGGGACTGTGACCTGACCCTCTGTTTAAAAAGTTTGAGGACCCCTGCTAAAGAATCACAATTTGGCAAAAGACTGCCAAGAGTTGTAGCCAGCCATTGAAAGGCTACCTCTATGGTCAACATTTTCTGCCACTCGTGATATAACCATGATACTGAAAACTAGTCATGTTGCAAAATAACATGCAGTAGGCCTTCCACTTTTGTGGGAGTTAGAAATGGAGGACCCAATTAAAAGAAGAAATCCATTAATTAAAAAATGATTTTTTTAAAAAACCTGAGAAACTTCCCCTACAATCTAGTTCCTCCTGGGCAACTTTATGGTCAACTTCCATACCAACTATCTTCCTTTTCCTCCTTCAGGACTTTTGTCTTGTAATCAGAAAACATTGGACCAATATTATAACGGTATGTGGATAACAAAGGAGTTTGGCTGGTTCCACAAAGTCCTGTAACCTGGGAGAAACCACATTTATTAAACACTATTGTTCCTGGGTTCTAGTCCACACCTCTCCCAGAAAGCCCATGCTTTTCTGGGGGGGGGGGGGTGTCCAGTTGCTCTCCTGGAACCTTCTGGGAGGGCAGGGAGACAGCCCCATATCCTCCAAAAACCCGTTAAAAGTGTTTAAAAATAAAATAACTTACCTGTCTGCCATTAAAATTCTTCCTGAGCTCTCCTGGCACATAGAAATGATGTTCCAGGAGAAAGTAGGACAAGGAAATTCACTCCTGGCCCCCTTCTCTTGGCACGTCATTCCTACATGCCAGGAGAGCTCTGGCAATATTTTAATGGTGGTCAGGTAAGTTATTTTATTTTAAACCCTTTTCTGGAGGGTTTGGGGAGGGCATTAGAGCCCTCTCAGATATTCCGGCCTCGTGGAGGCTGGAAAACATGAGAGGATTGTGCGGACAGCCCTCTCAGAAGTCCTGGAACTTCTAAGGGGGAATTCCAGACTCCACTCACAGTGGGAAAGATGCGGATCATTCAAGAAGATCCACATCTTTCCTGCTGACAAATTACCTCAAAATAAAKCAGAGTTTTCCTGTTTTGTGCCAAATGCAGTCACATTTACATGGGGCATTGTTTGGGTGGGACATGGAAAAATGCGGGGTGTGGGGGGGGGGGCTCACATTTTAGATGCTATCTAGATATGCCCTTTGTCTCATGAGGCAGAAAAACCAACATTGCATCTGGCTGCGTGCATCCTGCTACCAGTCTACCTCACTGCCATGATTCTTCCATMTCAGGTGAAAAATGGCAATAGGTCCCAGTTCTGCAATTTTCCTGTCACCTGTCTTGGTGCGATGGGTGTCTTCTTCTTCTTCTTAGCCTGCATGGTGGCTATTTTCCTTTTATTTTATATTTATATTTGGCTTTGGGGGATGCTGGAATTGCACAATTGCACTAAAATAAAAAGTAAAAAATAAGGAACAGTATTTATGTGAGAAGATAGGATTTTGAGGCTGTGTGCAAGTATGATTGAAGGACCACAATTTGGCAAAACAGTGCAATTATGCGAATGGAGAGTGTGTGTGGGATCAAAGGTGCTCAAGGCATCTTGTATTTGCACTGAATGATTATACAACTATAATGGAAAAGGATATTCATCCAATAAAGTACAAAGAGTCTTGTGTAGCATCTTAAAGATTCCAATTTCTTGATTTTAACTATGAGACACTAATGAGATGTTTTATTGATTTATATTGACTGTTTATTATGCTACTGTCTTTGTTTTTAACTGTTTTATGATGTTTTTGAGCATTGAATTTTGCTATTGTTAACCGTTCTGAGTCGCCCCAGGGCTGAGAAGAGCGGTATACAAATATAGTAAATAAATAAATAAATTTCTGTCTCCAAGTACAGGACACAGAGACACCCTTCCCATCCCACCTCAGAAAGCTTCAGTAGGTAGAGCTACTAAGAGAAATAGGAACATATAATTGAGAAGAAGCATACAGTCTGCATCATAAAAGCAATATGATCCCATTTGTCACTTCAATATACCGCACAGACAGTGAGCGGGAGGGAACAGCAACCAACCTTTTGCTTACAGCCTTTGCCAGTGAATTATGTTTTAATGCAATTTAGCTGTAATCTCTGAGTATTTTTGTTAGCTATAATTGGTAAAATATGTCTGTTTTCTCTGTGCCTCAAAGATGTCTGAACATCTGCCAGCTCTCTATGCTTTTTCTGACATGCAGTGTAACAAGTAGACCACCAAACTCTATTTACCAATATCTGTTTATTTACATTCCATGAAATCTAATAAGGTCCGCCCCACCATTCTAGTGAAATGCTGGCCATTGTGAAGAACATCAGAAAACAAACATTGGCTGGATTTCTAGTCCTGAAAAGTTTTTGGTTTTTGTCCAGTCTGCCCAGCTTGTTAGGCTTTTGGCATTCCCCTGTTTTGAAGCACTTCCAAGAAAATAACAAAGGAAGGGGGAAAGTTGCAAGGTATCTTCTTTTGTTAGTACAAGGTATAGAAGAATTCACAACCATTTTACTTTGAAAGGGATGGACTCATTTCCTTCTATTTGGATCCACTGGAAGTAGAAGCTTGTAAAATCGTATATGAATTTTACATATGGAAATGTATATGATCCCCAAAATTCTTACGTAACTGAAGTTGCCCCAAGCTGGTTCCCTTCATTTTTTTTGTCATCACATTTTTCATTATTTGTGGCCACTGGCTATGGAAGAGAGCCAATGGAGGCTGGTGCATTCATACACATAGTTAATACATGTGTCTTTAAAAGAGGGGCTCTCTTAAGTAATAAAAATGTCTATTAGTCATCACACAAGTTTTTTCTCACTATTAGATCCTACAAATAGCTTCTCTCTCTCCCTGATTAGGCATGAATATGGACTTAAACTGACAGGTACCTAGAAAGGAATTCTATTGTAGAAAAATAATTGGAGATCATATGTAACTGGATGTTAACTGTAGATGAATGCCTAGTTTGAGCTTCTGTAATGTGACAATGAGGCTATGCTATACTCTATGTTTTGTAGATAGGAAAATTGATTTTATCATCAGTACATGCACGCAAGCATTCCTAGAACATGATGGAAAATGAATATAATTATTTGGATCAGGTTTTCTGCCAATCTGGCAAGATGGCAAAGCAGAAGCTGAAAATATTTAGTCAATTTTATCCCTTTAAGATAGGCATGTTTCATATAAGCTCATAAAAAATTAGATCATCCTTAATAACAGCCTGGATATTCAAATAAATACATTATTATTATTTTTTATTATTAAACTTTATTTGTACCCCGCTAGCATCTCCCGAAGGATTCGATGCGGCTTACAACAGGCCGAAGCCCAACACAATACAACAATACAATACCTAGCAAATAAAAACAGTTAAGCAGAAAAACAATAACAATAGCAACACAACAAGACATTATTAAAAACTGAGTCAGCCGGAGTAGGGGTACAGGATTAAAAGTGCTGATGTATCGGAGGGGTGTGGGATTATGATATAAGTGCGGTGTGCAGTGTGCAGTGATCATGGTAACTAAAGTGCTTCTGGGATTTGGAACTGGGTATTATCAGGGTATCTGTGACCTATTTCTGTCCTTCCTTCATTTGACTGGACTTTGATTTCTCCTTTCCAAATAATGCATCCCACTTAGCTCAGGGCAGAGATAGTTTGCAGTCATTTCATGAGATTGCCTATTTCATATATTTCCTTGATTAGCTCTCTGTACCAGGCATGTAGCCGGGGGGGGGGGGGGTTGGGGGGCTTCAGCTCCCCCCCGAAATTCTCATGGTGGTTCGCGAAAAGGCCTTACTGGTGCATTATTTAAACTGTTATGATTATTCATATCATGATCTGATCACCATACTCAATATATCCCATATGCATGGGGGTATTGGGGTAATGATACAAAAGGTTTGCTAGGCTAGACCCTCTTTCACTCAGACTCAGCCCCCCCCAAAACTCAGTCCCCCCGAAACCCCCCCTGAAAAAATCTCACCCCCCCCCGAATCAAAATCCTGGCTACGGGCCTGCTCTGTACCTAAGCTGCCTTAGTTTTCCCAATATTACAGTGCACCTTGATGGACCTCTTTACAGTCATATTTTTGAAATGAAATTCCAAAAAAAAACCCAAACACCACTTGGGATAGGGAATTGTTTCTAAGTTCTGGGAAGTGAGCCAGTTTATCTTGCTTCCACAAAGTGTCTGTACCAGCTTATCACCAACTTCCCATTCTAGTTTACTGTTTGCCGCTTTAGAGCTACCCACGCCTGTGATTTTTAAGCCAGGAATAAGTTTGCCAGTGTCTGTTTGCGGATTCCAAGTTGATGGCGCAATAAATCCGTTCCAGGTTTCAGTTTGAAAGGATCTATCCAAGGTGCTGAAATCTTGAAGCTAAAGTTTGGACTCTTGTACAGCTCCTTTAAAATGCAGACTAAACAGTATATCAGATTCATTGTCCCACTGACACCAGTCACAAGTGACCCCTGAGATTTGCCTTAGTTTTGGCTAACATCCAAAGATGCCATTAGTTTAAAACAGTAGCTAGTGATTTCCCTGAGGCTGCAGTGGAAGCTAGCAGTTTATGGGCATGGTGAGCAATAGAGACGGAGATATTTCCATCATGTTAAACTTTGAGGATTTTTTATTACGTCAAAAGATAGGCATTGATCTACACAGGTTTTCTGCACTCAAAATGGGCCTCTTTCCACCAGCACCGAGCAAGTTCTGGCCAGTACCATGGTTGGCATAAAACATGGAGGAAAGATTCAGCTGTATGCTGATCTATTTTAGTAAACCTAATAAACTCCATCTTGACAATAACTGACATTTTCCCATGGCTTCTATTGTCATTTGTGCAGTAATTCTGTAACTATAAAATCATGTGCTAAAGCCCAATAATCAGAAGTTATGGCCACATAGTTAAAGCAATGGTATTCCCCATAGTACCCTATGGATGTGAAAGCTGGACCATAAAGAATACTGAGTGAAGGAAGAGAGATGCTTTTGAACTGTGGCACCAGAGGAAAATTCTGAGAGTGCCTTGGACCGCAAGAAGATCAAACCAGTCCATACTCCAGGACAGCTCACTGGAGGGAAGGATATTAGAGACAAAGATGAGATAATGAGAAGTCAGGAAAACTTGGAGATGATGATGATGCTGGGGAAAATGGAAGGAAAAAGAAAGAGTGGCCGACCAAGGACAAGATGGATGGATGTTATCCAACCATCTTGTGACTGGCTTGACCTTGAAGTTTGAGCTGGTCATTGACTGTAATAAAGTGAACTTGACTTGACTTGACCTCGAAGGAGCTGAGGGTAGTGATTGCCGACAGGGAGCTCTAGCATGGGCTGGTCCATGAGGTCATGAAGAGTCAGAAGTGACTGAATGAATAAATAACAACAGCAGACCCTGAGAATATCCACTAAAACAACAAACAAATGCTGGATACATTCTGGATACAGACCTCTGGTAAGGATTACTATATATGGTTTAGATATTGCTCATGTGTACTTTGTCACTGTCTGCATAATTTTGAAGAGCTGTAAAGTATTTGTGCTTGATATAAACATTTAACTATCTTTACCTTTGGGTAGATTAGACTGAAACCAGTGATGGAAACTTGGTAGATCCTTTGGTAAAAGTTATTGTTTGTTGTCCACTTGCCTTTCTGCTCAGTTTCAGATCTCAACCCAGCTTCTTGTCTCATGTGGAAGATAAGGCTAATATTTCAGATACTACCCCACACCATCAAATAATAATGACAATATATGGTTGCACAAATAGGATTTTTAGAAGTAATTTGTAGAAACTCAAGTATCCCCATTTCATGATTTGCCTGTACTCTAATGTCAGCATTTTGCAAGTCTTAACTGTGAAGAAATTAGAAAGTGTGCCAACTCAGACACCCTTCAGTCTGGTCTGTTTAGGCCAGGCATTGGTGTCATGAGCTGGGTATTCTAACATTTGGGTTGCACCTGCTAGCAATACAGCTGGCCAGCAAACTGAGTAAAGTTTAACTTGTGTTTCTTTCACTGAGCCATTTGCCCTTCATGAGTTCTGGAAAATATCACTTACAATTAAAAAATAATGAAAAAAATGTGAGATCATTCCAGTTAATAACCCCAAGGTTTAGCATGTTTCAAATGTTTTTACTAACATTGAGTTGACATTCTCCCCCTCCAACCAATTTTCTGAATCCTTAAGAGATCTCAAGGTAATAAACAAAGAAGGAACATTCAAATGAACTTCAAAAAGCATGAATCCCTTTTTATGAAGTGCCCAGTTCACAGATTTTCTCTCTCAACGCCCCTCCCCAGCCAAGCTACAAAACTGCTATGAGCAAAAGTAGGCTATGAAGAACAGACGTATGAGCGTCATGGGCCTGATCTAATCATGACTTTGAAAGCAAAATGCCAAAATATACTGGGAAGACTTGGTGTCATCCTCAATGAGCAGCCTCAAGAACAGCCTTTCTTAAATTGTTGTCTTTAACTACATTTCTCAGAATCTCTAAAGCAAAATTGACCCTTCACATCTATGGATTCTGCATCCATGAATTCAACCATCAAGAGCTTTAAAATGTTCCAAAAAAGAAAAACTTCCAAAAAGCAAACCTGCCATTTGTATAATGGACACCATTTTACTATGCCATTGTATTTAATAGGATTTGAGCATCCATAAATTTTAGTATCTATGGGGAACCATCTTGCAATGGATATCAAGCTCTCACTGTATGGGCAAAAATCACATATGCTATCATTCAAACTGGACAAGACATGGTATGGTAAGAAGTAGGGCTGGGCGGTTTTGTTTCGTTAATTCATAATTCGTTAATAATTCGTTAATTTTTTCAATTACAAAACGATAACGAACCATTCTGGAGCAATTTTTTAAAAAAACGAATTTTTAAATAGTTTTGTAAATGCTTCGTATTTCATTATTGTATTCGTTTCGTTATTGTTTTGAGGTCGTTTCGTTATTATTTCCGCATGTCTGGGGCAAGTTTTATGGTTGTTTTTTGTTTAATTAGTGAAAAAAATTATAATATCACACCAACAGTCAACAACAGAGGGAGAGGGAAGCTTCAGAAGTTTTTGGAGGTTTTTTAGCGTATTTCGCGGTCGCGTCCGCCATTAACGAATCGATTCGTTATTGTTTCGGAAATCGATTCGTTAATGTTTTGTAATTTTTTTCACATTTACGAAATTTCGTAAATATCGAACTTTTTAAAAGGAAAATTTTGTAATTATTTTAAATAACGAAACGCAAAAAACCCCAAAAAACAAATCGATTTTAGAAACAAATTTTTCCGTTGTTACCCAGGCCTAGTAAGAAGGTATTGTGTACCTTCTTAGAATCTCATCACATTTGGAAAATTCCTCGTCGCAGAACACTTCACCGATGCAACCAGCACAGAGCCCACCAGATCTCATTACATGATGCACAGCTACATCTGGTAGGGCTTCATGCTAGCTGTGTTAGCAAACTGTTCTACGATATGGAATTCCAAACCCGAAAGACTACTCAAATTCAGATTAAAAATTATAGGGACAGCATGGGAACATGCCAGAAAAGTACACTTTCTGGCATGGGATGGGCAAGTGGGTGATGTGGGAAATGTGGGACACTAGGCAACGGATACACCCTGTTGCCCCATGATTTGCCCCACTGCCCTAGGATTTGCCCTGCTGCGCTATGGATCCCTCCACTGTTCCCCGCATCAAGAACCTCTATGTGATGAGGTCCTGGGATTCTAGTCTTTTGTTTTTAGGTAGTAAAGTTCTTTAGTATTCCCTGTCCAACAGTGCTAGTAACTCACCAAATTTTCATTACCAGGATTTCATACCACCAAGCCATTGCAGTTAAAGTGGTATCAAATTGCATTAATTCCACAGTGATTCTGCTTTTCCTGCCATGGCAACATCTTGTGGGATCCTGGGGTTTATTGTCAGGTGAGACAATAGAGCTCTCTGGATGAGGATTCTAAATGTTCCTCCCTCAACTGCCAATCGCAAAATGAAATTTAAGCAAAATCATAGCATTATAATAGTGTGATGTAAAAGAAACATGCAGAAGAATACTTGATGTAATTGCCAAGACATGTAATAGAGGACCTAATAGAGTTTGGCTTGATCTTTACAAGGTAGGAGCAAGTGTTATTCCTATCTTCTTCTATAGCAGGGTTTCTCAATGAGGGAACCCTGGAACCTTAGGGTTCCACAAGAGAACATATATAAATACGGTATGACTTCCATATCTATAGTTTCAATATAAATGTTTTCACTTGTCCATTATTTCACTTATTCACTTACTACTACTGTATGCCCCATATAGTACCAGATAATACATTTATTTTTGATAAACTGGTCAACTACTGAACATTGGATGAGAGTAATGTATTCCTCAGAGCCAGCTGTGAGATGCAACGTTCCCCATTCAGTTTCACCACTACTACAAGATAGGATCTCTCAGACTCAGTTTCTGTTCTCACCATTTCTGGTCTCCTCTGGCAATACTGCTAACCTACTTCTTGGGCCATTGTAGGTAGAAATTGGAAATGTTACTTTAGTGATAATAATCTCCGAAATTCTCCAGCTGGAATTCAGCTACTAGAGAGGCCTATATATACATGAAACAGCGTGTGATACCTCAAAGGTGATAATTAACATAAGATTATGGGTGGAGTGTGTGGCTGTGTGTGTATCCATGGTTGCATCCACCCTACATGATTATAGCAGTTTGATGCTACTTCAGTGCCATAACCCATCCTGTTGAAATCTACATTTCTAGTTTAGTGAGTTAAGCCTGGGTCAATTTTTAATATATGCATTTGGGAGTTCATTTTTAACTGTCTTCTTGTATCCTTCAATGATGGTAAGATTGCTCCTGCCACTGCAATCCATCTTGAGTCAGGCTGCAACCTAGTAATGGTTCTTGACCCACAAGCTGAAGATCAATATGTGGGAAGATATCTTCATGCCTACACACGTGGACAGCTATACGAGAAGCCTGTTACTATTTGCTAAGCAGAGCTAGACCTCATCCTTAGTACTTTCCTACCCTGACCAAAGTTATCTGGAGCGATCTCATGCATTGAGGAATGCAGACAAAATAAGGCATTTGCTTTTAAAGAAAGCAAACAAACCACCAAAACCCTGTATCTCAAGTCCCTGCTGATGTAATTATTACCACATAGCAGTGTGGGCACCCTGTGGTTATTTTGTATATCTGTGCTCAAGGAGTTGTGGTCATTCTGTATGCAAATGTGTCTGGGTGAGCTGCTGCTGGTGGAGAGGCGGTGCCGTCCCCCAAATCATGTGGGCGCTTTTGGGCTCCCAATCTCATCCCCTTTTCCAAGATGAGGGCTGCTCCTCTTTCATCTCTTGGATCCAAATGCACCATAATAAATAAAATTCTTCCTGTCTGAAAGATACATTAATTTTGGTGGTCTCAAAAGTAATGAAAATAAATACTTGACTTGGCATCCCGAGTCCCTGGCTTGACTGAAGACCAGAATGTGTGTACTTGGAGCTGTTTTTACAAGAATATAAGCTGTAGGAAAAACCTTGGCTTCGGAGCCCAGCGACCTTGTTTGTGAGGAAAAGCAAGAAAAGGCAAAATGTGGGCAGGGAAGTCTAACCTGAAGAGGTCAGAAGTAGAATTTTCACTGGAAAGAAGAATAGTGTGAAGTGTTTCAAGGAAGGGCTATTCTGGACACAGTCCCTGGCCACCCGTGACGTGAATCAGATTTTGCCAGCCAAACACACACTGAGTATTACCACCACCACCACCACCATCACTACAAATGGTGATCTTGGCCAACAGCTTTGGATGTGTACTTGTCCTCTATTCATTTGGCCCACAGCCTCAACTTTGCTTGGAAGTCAATTTCAATGGACCTTGATTTCCAAATTATCAGCAGAATGTGCCAACAAAAGTAAAGCACATTTCAACTTGAACTTCTAAATATAGATTTTGAGAAGTAAAGCAACTTAAGATTACTAGTATCCATTGCTCAGCAAATATGATTATGATTGAGCTGAATGTGTTCATTTGAATTTAACAATTGGCTATTCATGTGCAACATCCTAGCCTTTGCCCATGGAATTACTCTCTCTCTCCCATCTCTTCTCCCACCTCAGTCCCCTTTCACACAGCTAAATAAAATCCCACATTTTCTGCTTTGAATTAGAATATAAGGCAGTGTGGACTCAGATAACCAAGTTCAAAGCAGATATTGTGGGATTTTCTGGCCTGATATTCTGAGTTATATGGCTGTGTGGAAGAGCCCTCAGCTTCCTTGTTAGGTATATACTATAACCAGCTGAATTGGCAGAATTGACATATACTAGGGCTAATTTAAGGTGAGATGTTTATTTATTGTTCAGTACAAAGTACCCAATGGAAATGGAACAACTAGACAATGAGTCCGGACAATGTTTTTAACAAGGAGACACTATGAATTTATAGTTTATTGATTTCTTTAGTTTTTTATTATATGTTATGTTTTTAATTGTATTTATGACATTGTAAGCCTTGTAGCTGATGCATTTCTGATGCCAATTTAAAGAGCTGGTTGTGACCTATCAGTTATCACAAACACCAGTGCAAAGTTGTCCAGATATTAACTTCTATTTACAAAGTCTTTTTTGAAAATATAACAATTAGGTTTGTGGGGCATCTGGGGTTGCACCTAAACTATGGAATCCCCTAAGTGCTAGGCTGTGTTTTACTCCAACTTCACAATGCCTTAAAGTGACTTCTAAAACCTATTTTGCATACCCTTCACCTGAAATATTCTGCAGCAGAGTAGCTATTCTGCTACTGAATATGCATACCCAGTGTGGAATACATCTCATCACATTAAAACAGTGGGTGTGGCTCTTAATGAGACATGTCACATTATCACAGGATGTCTACATCCTACACCTCTGGAGAAATTATACTGTTTAGCCGGTATTGCACCACCTGACATCTGTCAGGAAGTAGCAGCCTGTAATGAAAAGACCAAGACAGTGACATCTTGGGTCCATCCTCTGTTCGGATATCAGCCAGCAAGCCAATGCCTTAAAACAAAAAATAGCTTCCTAAGATCTACAGCGATACTCGCAGGAACACCTCAGCAAGCAAGGGTCCAAAAGTGGCAGGCTAAAACCCGGAACCTCAGTCGGTGGCTGATACCAGATGAGAAGCTCCCTGCTGGACACACAGAGGACTGGGCAACTTGGAAAGCATTAAACAGACTGCACTCTGGACACACAGAGGACTGGGCAACTTGGAAAGCATTAAACAGACTGCACTCTGGCACCATGAGGTGCAGAGCCAATCTTAAGAAATGGGGCTACAAAGTGGAGCCCACGGCATGTGAGTGTGAAGAAGAGCAAACCACAGACCACTTACTACAAAGCAGTCTGAGCCCTGCCACATGCACAATGGAGGACCATCTTACAGTGACACCAGAGGCACTCCAAGTGGCCAATTTCTGGTCAAAGGAAAATTATTATAATTTTTTAACTTTGTGGGGTTTTCTTTTACACACACACATTATAACTGTAGTCTCAGTTTACTTCTGACAGGATAAACAAATAAATACCTGAAATATTATTGTAACTGATTTTAAATGTTGAGTTGTATATTCATTTGAGTTCAAGTTGCAATTTGTTAATCTTTTATCAAAGCCATCGTCTATTTTATATTACTGTTTATGTTAACTATGTTTTAAATGTTTGGATTCCTTTTTTCCAATGTATTTTACATATGTTGTTTTACCTGATATATGAGTTTTGTTTCAGCATGAAGTATATATATGCAATAATCAATAAGTATTAATTTTTTTTAATGTCAAATGTGCACGTATAGTAACTCAATTCATAACAGGATTCAAATCCAATGGCAATAGCATTAGACAAGCACACCATTTCAATAAAACCAACAAGGAATCATGTGCCATCCAAAGACTGAGAAGTTTAATTTGGCATGCTCCATCAATGGTAAGCTTTTAAGCTACCAAAAGGCTCTTTGTTGTTTTCGTTGCAACAGACTTGCACAGGTGCTTTCTCACCTGCTAAAAATGTAACAAATCTGAGATCACTCTGCACCACATATATATTTTTCTTCTGCATTGACATACATTCATACATGCATATCAGTGCAAATTTCAACTTTCTTTGAAACTTCCAATAAAAATGCCCTTTCAAGATAACCAGAATATTGTATGTAATACTCTAAGATATTCCGTTATTGTGCCATAGTCATTACCCCCGCTGCCCCTATGGTGATGTTGGAGAGAACTGCATGACTTGTCACTTATCACTTCCAAGTTCTGCTTATATATCATGCACATCATTGAATTCATTTCTATAACAATATTCAAAGATCAATTTTATGCCCCTAAAATGAAATTAAGGTGACAACTGTGCTATTTTATGCCCCTAAAGTGAAATTAGGATAACAACTTTGCTGTTCTTTGACCTCTTATCCTTTGATAAGATACAGGATCAGCATTTGGGACAAAAAAAAACACCATCCACCTAACAATAGTAAATAGACCCAAAAATGCAACAGATTGAAATGTATAAAAAAGATTTTTTACAACTAATGTGGCAAGCCAAGCAATTATGAAATGCCAGCAGAGAGAAAACAGAATTATATTATTCAGCATTGTTAGCTATTTTCCCTGGAAGCAATGTGGGAATGAAATCGGAGTAGTAAAAATCAGTCTGTCCTTTGGGAAAATCTGTATGGATAGATAAGAATTGTTACAGAGGTCAGATAGCAAGG
This sequence comes from Anolis sagrei ordinatus, assembly GCF_025583915.1. Lineage (NCBI taxonomy): Eukaryota > Metazoa > Chordata > Lepidosauria > Squamata > Anolidae > Anolis > Anolis sagrei. The sequence goes on along the minus strand of NW_026844366.1, from coordinate 208,952,269 downwards.
ACCATCACAAAGAAACCTGCCCTTGAGTGGCTTCTAAGTGTTGAGGAGTTATGTTATTTATTTTTTATTTCCTGTTGCTAACAGCAGCCTTCTTGATTCATATGCACAGTGACACAAATCCACACACACAACCTTGGTAAATGAAACACCTCTTGCAGTCTAGTGTGGTTGTTCAAAACTAGAAAAATACAGACAGAAAGCTATATTCAAAATCACTTTCAAAGCAACAGGAAGACAGACACCAAGAGAGAGACAACTTTGAGTGCAGTTTCTTTTTGTGAAATTTCATCTAATCCAAAGAACTGAGCCCAAACTATTGACTAAGGGTGCCTGTACACTGTAGAATTAATGCAGTTTGACATCACTTTAATCTCCAGCACTCAAAGTGATGAATCCTGGGATTTGTAGTTTAGTGAGAAATCGGGTCTTTTTGGCAGGGGTGGCTAAAGACCTTGTAAAAATACAACTTCATAGCATTGAACAATGAAAGTGGTGCCAAACTACATAATTCTACAGTGTGTACATGCACCCTAGGGCTGGCTGTATGGTTCTGATCCAGGTTATCTGGATAATTATTTTTTCCATGTGAAGTGTCCTTATTTTGAGATCTGTAGAGGAAATTACCCATCATTTGTCTCTAATCCTTTATCTCTATCATACCACTTCCAGAGATATATTTCTTAGAGCAGAGGAGTGAGCCTTCTTGGTAGCTGCTCCCAAGTTTTAGAATTGCCTTCCTAGAGAGTTTAGGGCAGTGATGGTGAACCTTTTAGAGACTGAGTGCCAAACTGGGAGGGGGACAAGCAGGGGGCAAGCAGGAGAAGGTGGGTAAGTAAGAGGTTTGTGTGGGTGAGTGAGTGGTGGCAGGTAAGTGGAGGGGCAGCCAAACAGGGCAAGAAAGCAAGCAGGCAATCTAGGGCAAACGGGCAAGCAAGGGAGCAGGGAGTGGGCAAATTGGCGAGTGAGCAGGAGACATGTGTGCCATAGATTTACCACTGCGGATCTGAGGATATAATACATATAATTCTCAGATTATATGTATTATATCCTGAGGATATAATACATATAATCTGTTCATATAATACAATTTGTCCATTTTGGCTACAAAATGCACACTGCCAAAATGCACTGCAGCACAAATTAAGGCCAGTAAAGCACATTAAGCAAAATGGGAAAAACCCACATTTTCCTGCAGCTGTCAAGCCATGAACACTGCAGATTCTGGAACCAGTTTTAGATCACCTTCATTGTGTCATTGCAGTGGTAAGCAAAGACTTTTCTGCTTCAACAGGGGTTTGAGAACTGTTTATTAAGTAAGGTATTTTAGTAATGTGCTGTGTTGTCTATAGGTATTGTTTGAATGGGCATGCTTTTAAGTTGCCGTTGATGCTATGAACTGTTCAATTATAATTTAATTTCTGTATTTTTAAGTGATATCAATTTTTATCTATATGGGATTTAATTTTTGCCCAAAATCCCAGGATTGGGGGAAAGGTTCTATGTAAATAGAGGAGGAGTAGGGAGGAGAATTTAGTGATTCTTCACAAAGTTAAAGTGAAGTGCATAGAGGGACTGCAAAAGCAAAGCAGCAACATTGTATCTCAGAAAGTAGACTTAGGTTGAACGAAACTGAACATTTTTATTTCAGTCAATGACCAGCATTAGGTTGTATCTACAACTAACAAAATATTTCAGAATATTGTGCCATGGAACTGCCCCAGATAAAGCTGAGGAGGCCTTTTTGAGTCCAGACCGCAGGTGCAACCAATAGCGCACTGGAGCTGCCACCATTAGTGGTGATTTTGTTTTGTTACCTAGAAGTACCTCCCAGGCATGGCCTTCCTGGCAATATTACTTCTCATCTGGTCACAATGGTGCTTGGCCATGTAACCAGCCTGTCTTCTAGCCAGCAAGATGGTTGTAGATCTTTCTGATGCGTGGGCACTGGATCCATCCCCACATCCAGCATAACCCAGCTCAAAAACATTCGAATCATTCTGATGCGAAACTAGCTGTACCTTGTGTGGACTCTTAGCAGTAGCTAAAAAGTGAGCCCACTTTGTTTAACCCATGTAGACATGCCATTGATCTACAAAATCTTATGCTACAAACTTCATTCTCACAGTAAGACTCTAACAACCTTGTTGGATGGCCAGCACCCAGCTCCAGCAGCAGCGCCCCGCTTCGTAAAGGGGCTTGCGGAATCCAGTACCCCACAGCCTGCATCACCCGGATTTAAGTTAGGGCAATTAGATGGGGGAAAGTGTGAGCGCACATGGTGCACATGGCTTCCTCCTATAGATTGTATGACAACATGGGAGTTGTCCTGTGTTGCTCTGGTGGCAGAATGAGCTGGCTCCACCCTCCATTACCTATGAGGCTGGCACGGTATCATGAGTTGGGAACCGGTTGGCTCCATGGGTAACCCTTAGGCCTGGTTACTAGGCCTGGTCAATCCATGGTTCTAAATGGTTCTAAAGTACTTACAAAACTAAAGTTCTGGTGGTGAAAATTTCAGAACTCTAACAAAACTTTCAAAATTTAATTATTATTTCATTATTGGTGATTTTTATGATAGAACCAATTAGGAACTGCCATTTATAATGACATTTTGAGAGTTTTGTTAGAGTTCTGAAATTTTCACCACCAGAACTTTAGTTTTGTAAGTACTTTAGAACCATTTAGAACCATGGATTGACCAGGCCTTTGATCACCCTTTGTGATGAGATAGTAAGGTTCTTCAAGAATCTTTGTATGCTAATATTCTAGATTCACATGGCCATGTCTTTGAATTCTATCAACATTGCAGAAATGGATGATAATGCAGGTCTGTGATGCTCATCTATAAAATGAAATGCAGTTACAAGATCATTCATAACCTTCAGTATTAGTATAATACTCTTTCAGTGGCAGATCAAATAATATGGCCTACCCAGAGAGCTTGTTCATCTTTAATGTAGTGCACGGTACATGTAAATCATGCGTTACCTGTCATTTCTAGAGTGCTGGAGAGTAAATGATTAAATCTAGTTAAGACTTATGGACCAGTTTTGGCACTAATGGATGCTTTACAAGGATAAATATCATAAGCAACTTATTTTGTTCATCTATGGATATTGTTTGCTGAATTATTATTATGCCTTTCTAAAGTCCCTTGGCTACTTGTGATTCATCATGACAAAACTCACCCTGCCATTTTCATCATTCCAGAATGTGAAAGCAAGTTTCATTTATGTCAGAGGGGTAACTTAATATTTGAGTTGTGTGCCTTAGCAGTGACATCTAAATTTACAGTCTCGGGCTAAGAGAGGACCTTTTAGCGGTGAAGTTTTCCCTAGGAATCCTTTCAAGCTAAGCACAGACCAGAGGCAGCTTTTAAAAACTGTATATTTTCCCTTGCCCTCCAGGTCCTGTCACAATTCCAGAAATTTAAATGAAAGTATAGATCTCTCTCTAAGTCCCTCATCAGAGCTAAGATGGATACTGTTTTCACACAGATTATGCAGAGTCTGACCACTACTAAAATTGATCCTGGCACCATCAGAATCAAGCAGTCTTGCATTCCCTTTGTTTCAATGATACAGCCATGATTGCTGTGCCTCCAATTCATTAACTTATCAAGATCCTAAATTGAACCTATCATAGGGTTTTCTTGGCAATATTTATTCAGAGGGAGCTTGCCATTGCCTTCCTCTGAGGCTGAGAAGTTGGGACTTAATCAAGGCCATCCACTAGATCCCCAGTGCCATGAACATATTACAGGCTGCTTCTTCCTTATCCCAAAATCCAACATACTCTATAAAACTTAAACTTTTTGCCACCAGCCGCCCCTTACATCTTTGGTTAAAAGAGGCTAGTTACATTTCCAATGCCCAAAATTTTTCCTTAAGGAGTATTATTTGCTCTGGGCCTGAAAATACTTTTTTAGTTCAAACCCCTTGATTATTTTAAGTTGGTCAATGAAAGATATATGTGTCATGTTTGATTCAGATCTGTCAAGCCATGTAGAAGCCTTTGTGGGACAAACATACAAATAAAAATAAATAATACTTTAACTTTTATGTTGGACTTACATTGACTTAATACACGAATACTATGACAGGCTTAGTTTGAAATTTCTACACATCCATTGAGAGCAGTTGCAATCATGCCTGAGATGATGGGATCGTGTCATCAGCAACCAGACATTTGTATTACATTTTTAACAAAAACAAACAGACAGACAAAGCACAGAATTTGCAAGCTTGGTAGTTGATTAAATGTCTTTTGACCAGTATCTGGCCACTTGGAGTGCCTCTGGTGTTGCCACAAGGAGGCCCTCCATTGTGTATGTAGCAGGGCTCAAGTTGCATTGGAGAAGGTGGTCTGTAGTTTGCTCTTCTCCACACTCGCATGTCGTGGATTCCACTTTGTAGCCCCATTTCTTAAGGTTGGCTCTGCATCTCGTGGTGCCAGAGCGAAGTCTGTTCAATGCCTTCCATGTTGCCCAGTTTTCTGTGTGCCCAGGGGGGAGTCTCTCATTTGGTATCAGCCATTGATTGAGGTTCTGGGTTTGAGATGATGGGATGTAGGAACAGGTTTTAGCCCTCCCCTCCCCATTCTCTCCTCCTGGCGGAGGTCCATCATTTTACGATCCTTTTTATTCTGAACTGGATGTTTCACTACAATTTATTAACAGCAACCCCATTGACCAGTTTGAATTATAACTGCATCATGGTGAGAATGGGCTAATTCCTCATATACACCTATGATCCCAGTTCTCATGACACTCACACATGATTGCTATCGAATTATGAAAAACTGGGCAATCCCACCACTAACAATATGTCTAATCTGGCTCTCAGGATCCTCATGACATGTATGGGTATGTCTATGGATACTTTCACATGAAGAGAAGTCCTAGATCAGAGTTTCTCAACCTGGGGGTCGGGACCCCTGAGGGGGTCGCGAGGGTGTCAAAGGGGTCACCAAAAACCATCAGAAAAACACATTATTTTCTGTTAGTTATGGGGGTTCTGTGTGGGAAGTTTGGCCTAATTCTGTCTTTGATGCGGTTCAAAATGTTCTGATTGTAGGTGAACTATAAATCCCAGCAATTACAACTCCCAAACGTCAAGGTCTATTTTCCGCAAACTCCACCAGTGTCTACATTTGGGCATATTGAGTATCCGTGCCAAGTTTGGTCCAGATCCATTCTAGCTTTACTCTCTGGATGTAGGTGAACTTCAACTCCCAAACTCAAGGTCAATGCCCACCAAACTCTTCTAATATTTTTTGTTGGTCATGGGAGTTCTGTGTGCCAAGTTTGGTTCAATTCCATCACTGGTGGAGTTCAGAATGCTCTTTGATTTGAGGTGAACTATAAATCCAAGCAGTTTCAACTCCCAAATGACAAACTCAACCCCCCCCCCCAAAAAAAATCTCACCAGTATTTAAATGTGGGCATATTGGGTATTTGTGCCCAATTTGGTCCAGTGAATTAAAATACATCCTGCATATCAGATATTTACATTACAATTTATAACAGTAGAAAAATTACAGTTATGAAAGTAGTAACAAAAATAATGTTATGGTTGGGGGTCACCACAACATGAGGAACGGTATATAGGGGTCACGGCATTAGGAAGGTTGAGAACCACTGGCCTAGATGTCTCTAATCTTGGTATTAGCATGCAGATACTGGAATTCCTTGACACTGCATATCAACCTGGGCCAATCCCTAATGAAATAGCATTCTAGATGCCACTCAGTATCATTTCATTCAAGTAATTCTATTCATTTGGCCTACTTGAGCCTAGATATCTTTGGCTAATGTTTCTCCTTATCCCTTTTGGTTGTTTCTTGTGTTATATATTTGAGAATATTGTTGATTGTGATCCACCTTGCGCAACTGCTATACGTGATGGAAATAGTACATAATGGAACAATGACAAGTCAGTTAATCCGAGCAACAATGGGTAATTTTTCATGCATTCTTCCGAAAGACATCTCCTTTCCAACGTGATGCTTTGGCAAAATTGCATCGTGGACTTCTGAGAATTCTTCTCTCTATGGGAAAAAAATAAATCCAAATGGCATCCCAAGCAAATGCAACCATCTAACCTTTCGAGCCTGTAACTTCTCTTTGCCCCACTGGCTTTACCCTCTCCTCAAGTTGTCAGGGAGTTATATTACCTGCAACAGCTGGATCTAATTAGTACCATAATCACAACAAATATTTTAAAGGTCTCGAAAGTTGTGAAGGGAAATTTGCTTTCCTTGGGGAACAACATTGCTCTGCATTCTCTGTAAAAAGTTGTGTCATGAATGACTCATTCTCGAGAAAAAGCATGTGACCCCATAACAGCTTGAGGAAAATGAAGGAAGGAGGGATGAACATTGGGATGCTGGCCCAGCATCAAACAAAAAACATTTCTCCCTCCCTGACATGAAGCATCGGGCCACTTGCAGTGTCAATCTTCAACTGTACCAAAGAGTCTGAGGGGCATCCTTTTCTTTCCAGACTTTTCCCTTGCCCCCTTTTCATTTTATTTTTAAGAATCAGATCCTATTGAAAGTTAAACACAGTTCACAGCAGAATTAAATGTTTAATTTATTTTTCTAGGCTGACAGTTCTGCCTTGAGTTGACCCAAGACCTTCTGCTTTCCACACCAAAGAGCAAGATGCTAATCTGCTAAAGTCGCCATGTATCCTTTCGTACAGAAAACAATAATCTATTAAAAAGGTAATTATTCATCTATTTGAAAATGTCCTGTATTTGAAGCAGTGTCCTTTCCAAGCCTGTCCCAAAAATCATGGAATTATAGAGTTGGAAGAGACCTTGTAAGCCATCAAGCCCAACCCCCTGCTAAGAAGCAGGAAAATTGCATTCAAAGCAATAGGAGTCAAAGCAATAAAAGACAACAGGAAGGAAGAGCTTACAATAGTTCTCCCTGCTGTAATGAGAGGCATTTATATTTTACTTTCTAGTAATTATTTCTACATTTGCATCCATGCAAAGGATTTGTAAAATGTATGCAATGCTCTGTCCTCCTTCCAGTGTCCCTTTCACATCATTCAATTATCGTGCATAGCTGTCTACTATGAAATCCTGGTGTTTCTTGTTGGTGAGGCACTAGCACTAGCACTAGCATCATGCAGTTGAGGATCCTAAACATCTCTCCCTAGACTTTCAATCCCAGGATTCCATGAGATATTTCCAAGACAATCAGAGTGTAACACAGTACTATAATTGTGCGGTATGAATAAGCCCCTGATGGTACATATGTGGTCATCTTGTGTACCATCTTCACCTCATACTATACATAGAATCCAGGGAAATGTCCACTATACCTTTATAGTGCTATGATTCTACATTAAATGCCATGGTAGAATCCTATGGAATCCCAAACTGCAGTTAAAGCAAGGGCTTTTAGAAACCTCTATCAAAAACTCCTTTGGTGGCTCTGACCAAACTACAGGCCTTAGGGTTTCAGAGAATTTCAAAGTGGGCTCACAGTGCCATAATTATGCAGTGTGAAAGGGCACATTGTTTGTTTAGCAAAGGAAAGAATATTCCAAAATACCCCCCAATATGTGTGTGTGTGTGTGTGTGTGTGTGTGTGTGTCTCCAAGTGCTGGGAAGCTCTGGCAAGGAGAAGCCTGCTTTGATAAGAATATTTGTAGCCCAGGAGTTATTCTGTGAAAAAAATGCACCTGTTTTTTTCTGTAAAAAAATGTTTTTCACAAAAATGCACATGGAAAATTGTGTAGAATAGATTCTGAACTGTGAATAGTCTTTGAAAACAGTCTAGTTTTTGAAGACTCTTAGAAAAAATTGCTATAGCTACTTGTTTTCTTTGAGAAAGAAATTATCAAAAAAGTAGTATATTCCTAGACTAGGCCTTCCTGATCTTCTGCCCCATAACTCTAGGATTGATGAAACTAGATGGACAAATTGTCTGATCTGGTCTAAAGGAGCTTCCCATTGAACCAGACTTTCTTGGTGGATGAATGGGAAATGTTGAATGGTTTGAAGAACGATTACTTAGATGGGAAATCAAGAGCACTGCACCCTTATGAAAAATGACCCCAGCTTCATATGTATATGGATTAAAAGTTCATGGCTAGTCAGTAACATCCTGATTTGCAGTACTTGGGCAATAAAATCTAGCATCAAGGCCTCCCTGTTGCCAAATACAGAACCCTTAATGTCGACGTTCATTGTGTAACACCCTTGGACTGTGGATTCTCTTCAGTCTTTTAGAAACTTAGTTTTCACTCCCAAAAAATCTCTTAATTGCCCTCTTGGTAATGGAATAAAGCTTGAATACCGGTCATAGCGAACCTCAAGTGTTGAAGCAAGAAAGCAGAGATATATTTACTGTGAAACTAATGTTCTAAGTTGAAACGTGTTTACTTAGAAAAAAATCCCACTCATTTTGACAGAACTTTCTTATGATTGAAGCCATGCAGCCCAGTCCTAAATATGCTGACTTAGAAATAAATCAATTAGATTCAACTAGAAGTACATGGATCATATTCTTAACATTTCTGCGATACAATTATTCTCTCCACTTCCCCAGGTGTATATTTGGAGTAGGTCCTTGGTATCCACTGGGGTTTGGTTCCAGGATGCCAAAATCCATGGACACTCAAGTCCTATTATATACAATGTTTTCATTTCTTCTATTGTGGTTTTATACTGTTTCAATGTTTAATTTGTATTTTATTGTTATGTGTACTGACTTGTAAACCACCTTGAGTCGCAGATAAGGTTAAGAAAGGCGGTATACAAGTATAGTAAATAATAATAATAATAATAACAACAACAATAGTAATAGCAATAGTAATAATATACCTTATATAAAAAGGCAGAATTTGTGGATACCAAGAACCAACTGTGCAAGTAAGCCTAGTCTGCAAGATCTCCATCGAGCTATTGATGCCTAGGGCTTGTAGAATTCTTATTCACTAGGTTACCCTAATTCAAAGCCAACTCGATGGCAAATAATGACAACCAATGATGTATTTGTCACTCCTGGTCTTGTTAAGATGCTCATTTTACCACTGGCAGGCTTATTCTGCCCCAGTTCTGTGTAGATTCTGCCCCCACTCAAAATCCAGATGTTTTGTATGGAGAAATAAATAATTGTGGTTTCCAGGTCAGTGGAGTGGAAAATCCTAATGTTCAGTTCAAACTTTTATTATCCATGATGCTGAATAGGGCTGTGCAAAAAATCACTTGTACCTTGGAGGTCGGATGTATTTTGTTAGATGCATACATATGAAGTGATATGAAGAAAGGTGAGGGGTACCCATTCAAAAAACTTAAGAATCAAAATACTCATCCATATTTTTGTTACAATTCAGTAAACCTCATAAGTCTCCCAAAATCAGTTTCATTTTCAGTGGCAGCATTTTTATTTTCACAAGTAGCAAACCATACCAGTAGTGCAAGACCAAAGAGGCCATTCCACCTTAAATTAAGGAGAGGCAGGTTGCCTGTTGCCATTGTGGGAAGGGAAGTGAGCTGGGAGGGAGTCTGGGAAATGTGGCTTGGGAAGGGAGCACTCCTGTGGCAGAGAATTCTAAAGGCCGTGCCCTAAACTACATTTCCCAGAATTCTGCTCACATCAAAAAGTCCCAATGAGGTAGGGGAGAGCTATTGTCTGTCCATAGCAGCAGACAGCCATGCAGTTTGAGTTTAGCGTTCCAATAAATTATTGAATCTGCAAAGGGGACTGATAGTAAATCTATGCTGGACTGGGAGGAAAATCCCTAAGTTGAGGTTCTATGGTATGTGTTGTGTGTCAGACATATAGAGACTTTCAAGAGGATAGCTGTTGAGGCTTTTTAAAAAGTTCTTGTCAAAGATTTCCCCAAAAATCAGTAGATGTGTGAATGTTTCTGAAACTTGGGTGGAATGATGCCAAGTTATCTTGTGCCATTGTAGACAAAATCAAGGAAATAGCTCTTGTAGTTTTGTTTTTAAAAATGTAGTTTGTTGAAACTTTTATAAATTTCCCCAAAATAACTAGATAAAACTTGGGGAGGTAAATATGGTCTACAATTGTAGCAAGTTTCATGCCAATAGCTCTAACAATGAGGGAGAAAGGAGCCCCTGAAGTTTCCCTATTGACACAATTACTTAACGAAAAAGTAACGGAAAATTTGTTATATCGTTATAGTTACGATGGACCCCTTACAATATTCTAGAATCACTTTAGAAACTATTCACCCCCCCCCCCCCCAAATTCAGTAATGTGTATTCAAACATTTTTTTGTCATTGATTGTGCAGGCCTAGTGCTGAACCCTATCTGCAAAATAGGTTCAGCGCATTCCTTTACAGTTCAGGCTAAAACTTGAATGGACCCACCACCCGAGAGACAAGGAATTTACCAGTCATCACTACAAATGGGCACAATTTGCTGCATATTTTTTCAACAATTCACATTTTCCCCAACTTGCTACAATGTTTTTACAGTATTTAATAAATGTGAACCTTGTTCTTTATGTGCTTTGAAATGTCTGCACGTTGCAAGTGCTTTTGTGTATGTGTGAGAATTTCATTGAATGCATGGAAACCAAGACATGCATGAATTTCTAACCACAAATTGTAACCAAGTCTGTGCTCAATTCCAGGTGAATTCCTCCATGCATTCCCATTTACAGGTGCTCTAAAATCCAGACATCGCAGAAAATAGGCGCAGAGCTGGTGTGAGTTTTGCTATTAGGAGTAGAGGATTGGAAAGATTATCACTCCCAGAATCCCCCAGCCAGCATAGCTAAGCAATTCTGGTTGTTGAGTTTCAAGAAGAAAGGGAAGAGGAGGACCAGTGTAGTACAGTGGTTTGAGTGATGACCTAGAACTTTGAGATTTTTGCCAACAAGACCTTACAATGAAGTCACCATAAGTCAAGAGTCAAATTGATGGCACAGAATAAAAAAAAACATAACTGATGATGATGGCTACAAAAATAACTATTCTAAACTTTTGAGCATTACATCTCTACATGCAAGAGACATAGCCCTTAACAGAAAAATATTTCATATTTTCCCAGATTGGAATATAAGATGGACGAAAAAGGTTTTTGCCTATATGCTATACTGGAAAAGATGTTCTTCATCTTAAAGCAATAAGAATGAATCCAAAGAGGAAATGTTTCTGGTAGTTGGAAGAGTTACGAGCTAAATTTGCTATCCTAAGTTGACACAAGAAACTCAAATAGCTCAGAGGTTGAGAATTTTGTAATAATTGTGCAACTGATGAAGACAGAATACAGTTAGCCAGATGGAGAGGTTTCAACGTTCCTTACTTTTTGCTTCATCCAAGACCTACCAGTAAAGCAAGATCCCAACATCTCTCTATCCAAAATTAAAATAGAAATTTTATTTCATAATCAAGGATGGGGAATCTACTGTAACTGGGATGCTCCTGCTAAGGTTCAAAAGTTGCCTATTTGAATTGAGGAATGGGGGGACAGTAGTGTAATAGGATGGCCAGAAATACAGCCTTCTTCCACCCACCCCCCACCCCCCGTACACACACAGAAACACATTTTGATGCTTTTGTGTCCATCAGTTGTCATCTTCTCTCTCTTCCGTACCCTTCAGGCACTGAAGCCCCCTAACTCTGCTCCCTGCTGCTTCTCTGTCCACCATCCCTTGTCATTTTGTCTCATTCTCCTGAATTGCCCTGAATTGCCCTGCCACCATGGGGCACATCCAAATGTTGTAGCATTCAGAACATTGAAGCATTCAGTATGTTGTGTTTCCTCATCAGCTTCCAAATGTAGTCAGTGGTTCCCTTGATGTATGGCAAGAACACTTTTCCCCTGGGTTGATCTTTGTATTTACTCTCGTGGCTTGTTCTCAGTCTTCCAGCTCTTCTGATGTCTGGGACGGAGAAGCTAACACTAATACAAACTAACTCTAGCTAAAAGCTAAACTGTTTTCTTCCCTATACCTCCAGTGTACTTAGTGATCAGGCATAATGTGTTGCTGAACAATGCATTGTTCATATCAAATGTAAAGTAAAGATTAACCATCTAAAGTATTGATCAAATTTGCAATTTAACTTTGAATGAAGGAGGAAGTTTTGAAATCTTCTTTCTTGAATATTTCATGACAAAACTAGATAAGCATTGGTTGAGACTGTTTTCAGTAAAGGTTATTTTGCCTGGGAGCAAAAGTTCAAACCATATGTCCTGTCCACAAGTCCCATCTTGTCCTCAGTTATCTTCAGATGGAGATTGGGTTTAGTGTCCCATAATCAGATTACTAAAATTTCATACATGCATCAATCAGTGTATTGGCCACCAGAGGTTAAAGTCAAGGAGTAAGACTGAGTTCAGTTCACAATTAATCTGTAAGATTCAGGTGTATTCTTACTCAGTTAGAGATGAGTTCATTCAATCTTTTTCATGCCCAAAATTGAATAGAGAATAAAGATATTTATATAAACCCCAGAAAAGGAGGAGAATTCAGATTCCATTCATTTTCTTTTAATCAGAATTCATGAAATACACGTGGAAGAGAAAACGTTCAGGTTTCCAACCTTTGAAGACAGCAGAATATTCAGCAACATGGCATATTTGCCCATAATTTTCTTTAAAATGCACCAGTGGTTGCAATGTCTTTTGGACATTTACAGTCCTGAACTTGTTGCTACGTCTCAAATGTCTCAGAATACCTAGGGGGGTTCATAATACCAAAATCCTGAACTCATTCTTATAGGGCATAGCTATATTGTTATCAATGCAAAGACATTTCCTTTAGCTCATTAGAAACGAAGAGCTCCCTCTGCTGGTTTTTCAATACATGAACAAACTAGAGAAATCTTTGGAGGCTGCTGCTCTAGGTTTGCAGCGCAGGTTTAAGTGTCCTGAAATCATCTTTAGATAAAGTTCTGGAAATGGAACTGCATACTTTCAAAGACTTAGTCATTAATCTTTCAGTGGGAAAAAACTGCACTTCAACACTTTTTAGGCTTACTGGGAAGAAGAGATCTTTGTGGGGAATGTCCTCTTGATCATTGGTAAGTCAACTGTGGACTTGCATCTGATGAAAGGAAATGAGCATAGTGTTAGAAATTTTTTCTTCCCCATTAGTTTCAAAGGTGCTACTGGATTTTTAAAAAGTCTTTTTCTGCTAATACAGATTAGGGGCTCTTTCACACAACCCAAAATTCCAGAATATCAAGGCAGAAAATCCCACATTATCTGAGTGTGGACTCAGATAACCCAGTTCAAAGTAGATATTGTGGGATTTCCTGCCTTGATATTCTGAGATATAGGGCTGTGTGGAAGGACCCTTACACAACTAACTCTTAGATTATTTCCTGTTACAGGCTTCCTACATAGGAAAACCTTTTTGAGTCTCAGGAAGAAAATGTCGCTATGATAATCTAACTCCATTCTGCTGAGTGAGATATTAGCCTCTGTGGATTGTTGCAAGTTTTTGGTTGATTATTAGCAAAGTGATAACCCAGAATATATTTCAGAAGACAAGAACTTTCCTCTTCTCCTTGTACAGAAGCCAGGATTTGCAGTTGAGTCTTACTTTAATGCTCCTAATGACAGGGAGATTTTCCTACCAGTTTTAACATCAGGCTTGTTAGGGCCTCTTTGTATGCCACCAACAATTTTGCTTTTCAAGAAAGTGAAATGCCCAGGGGGCTCAAGGGCAATGGTTGGAAGGCTGCCATTGGTGCCGCCTTACCAAGTACACCTGAGATGGTTGCCCCCATCTTCCTAAACATCCATCCATCCCTGCACTGTACATTTGCCAAGTATATCAAGGGTTTGGAAAAACAGACAACTGATCATTACGAGTGAGAAGGAAAATCCTTATTTGTCTCTTTTGCTCTCTTGAAAGCCCTGTTTGTGATAATATCATGAAAACCTGTGATACAATAGTTCATCTGTAAGCACAGATGAGGAAGAAGTGAGTTGTATTAAGATGGAAAGAAAAGAGAGTGTGAAAAAATAAATAAACCACAAGTAGTGTTTGATCCCCTTTTTGCAGAGTTAATGGTAAGGCAGGATAGGGTGATCAAGAAAGAGAAATACTTTGAGTGAATAAAAAGAGAAAATGATATGTGGGATGCAATCCAGCATTCCACTAGCACTACATAAATATTCACATGTGAAGATATGCTATGGCAGCACTACACAGCCTCATGAGGAATAGCCACACATGCCAATGACTTGGTGCCATTGTGTAATGCACTAGAGCAGGGGTCCTCAAACTAAGGCCCGATGGCCAGATATGGCCCTCCAAGGTCATTTAGCCGGCGCTTGCTCAGGGTCAACCTAAGTCTGAAATGACTTAAAAGCACACAAAACAACAACAACAATCCTATCTCATCAGCCAAAAGCAGGCCCACACTTCCCATTGAAATACTAATCTATATATATAAATCTGTTAGGTTGGTTCAACTGGACAGCAAAACTCCACAACCCCCCAACGAAACTGTACCAAAATTGCCATGCCCATAACACAACCCACAAGGTACAAACATATCTACTCAAAATGAAAAACAACACAACAACACACTCACAAAACGGCAAAACAACAAAACTCAAAAAACCCCAACGAAACTTAACCAAAATTGCCATGCCCATAACACAACCCACAAGGTACAAACATATCTACTCAAAATGAAAAACAACACAACAACACACTCACAAAACGGCAACAACAAAACTCAAAACCCCCCAACGAAACTTAACCAAAATTCCCATGCCCATAACACAACCCACAAGGTACAAACATATCTACTCAAAATGAAAAACAACACAACAACACACTCACAAAACGGCAAAACAACTGAGCATGCGCATTGGTGCCCAGCCGCAAGTTCCCTGGCGCGCGCACACAGTTCCCTCTGCGGAAGCCATGCCCACTCCAAGCCCCGCCGCGCCGCTTCCCGCACACACACCCCCCCCTGCCGCACGCACACACCCACACCCCCCACCCCCCTCCCCCCGCCGCCACACACACGCAACCCCACGCTCCATCCCCCCCCCGCCGCACACACACACGCAACCCCACTCCCCCCCGCCGCCACACACACGCAACCCCACGCTCCATCCCCCCCCCCCGCCGCCGCACACACACACAACCCCACGCTCCATCACTCCCCTGCCCCAATCTTACCTCCTTTTACTTCACGCCACCTCCAACCCCCACCCCGCCCCTTCCCGCCCTGTCAAAATCCAGGAAAGACAGGAAGGAAGGAAAGAAGGAAGAAAGAGAAAGGGAGGTAAAGAAAAAGGGGGAAGGAAGGAAAGTTAGAGAAAGAAGGAAGAAGAAAAGGAAAGAAAAGGAAAGATGGAAGGAAAGAAAAGAGAGACAGCAGAAGAGAAAGAAAAAGGGGGAAGGAAGGAAAGAGGTAGAGAAGGAAGAAATGAGAGACAGAGGGAGGGAAAGAAAAAGGGGGAAGGAAGGAAGGAGAGAAGGAAAGAAAAAGGGGAATGAAGGAAGGAAAGAGGGAGTGAAGGAAGGGGGAAGATGTAGAGAAAGAGGGAGGGAAGGAAAGAAGGAAAGAGAGAAGGAAGAAAAGAGACCAGAAGAGAAAGAAAAAGGGGGAAGGAAGGAGAGAAGGAAAGAAAAAAGGGAATGAAAGGAAAGAGGGAGTGAAGGAAGGGGGAAGATGTAGAGAAAGAGGGAGGGAAGGAAAGAAGGAAAGAGAGAAGGAAGAAAAGAGACCAGAAGAGAAAGAAAAGGGGAAGGAAGGAAAGAGATAGAGAAGGAAGAGAAGGAAAGATGGGAGGGAAGGAAGGAAGGAGGGAAAGAAGGAGAGAAAGAGGGAAGGTTGGCCACAGCAACGCGTGGCGGGTAAAGGTTGTTATTTCTATTATTATTATATGCTATTATTCCTATGAGACCCTTTTAGGGGGAATGGGAGAGGTGTCAGGTCCCAGAGGCAATGCATTGCATTATTGTTATTGTTATGATGGTGGTGAAATAAAAGGAAATAAAAAGTGAAAGAAGGAAGCAAACAGGGAGGGAAGAAAGGCAAAGGAAGGAAGGGGGAGGGAATGAAGGAAAGAGAGAAGGATGAAACCAAGTAGTGAAAGAAGGAAAGAAAGAAAGAGGTAGAGAAGGAAGAAAGGAGAGAAAGGGGGAGGAAAAGGGAAGGAATAGGTAGGTACCTCTCTTTCATAATAGTCCAGATATCTACCTCAACTTTGATAAGTTTTACTATAGGCCACAGCAACGTGTGGCAGGGCACAGCTAGTATATATATATTTGTTTAAATTGTTCTTCGTTTCAATTATTGTATTGTTTTAAAGTGGTTTTTTTTTACAATACAAATAATATATGTGCAGTGTGCATAGGAATTCATTCATGTTTTTTTTTTTCCAAATTATAATCTGTCCCTCCAACAGTTGACTGACTGTTTGAGGATCCCTACACTAGAGCAATGTACAATACATGGCTGTGTTTCAAATGTATAATGCAAAACCACAGTGAAAAACATTGATGTATGTATGCATAATTCAACTTCCTCTATGTTCAACAGAATATGCTGATTGTGCCAGAAATCATATTGCACATGTCATGTGACTTGTGTATGTTTCTAATACTACGCCAGTCAATTGTTACAAGAGTGTTGTGGATCATATGACCCTCTTCGTGCTGCTGGACTACAAATCTTAGCAGTCCTCACAATTGACAATGCAGAGTTTCAGTCCAACAACATCTGCAGGACCTCAGTTGCCATCCTTGGTGAATAAGATGTGAGAGTGTGGAAATGTGTTGTGGTACCTTAAGAGATAACACATTTTATTTGGCACAGGCTTTTTAAAAAAATCTTTATTAAAAAAAGTTTTGTTTAAAATTAGGTTACATTAAAAACATCAAAAGGATATGTAAACATAGAATAGGGATATAAAATAAGAAAAAAGAGAGAGAATGGGTGTGTAGAAGGGGAGGGAGAAGCGAAGGGAAGGAAAAAAAGGGAAAGAGTTATGGGGAAGAATGTGAAAAGTTGAATGAACAGTAAACGGAAGAGAAAAAAAAGAAAAGAAATAAAAGAAAAAAGAAAATAATGATAATAATACTGATTTCTTGACTTCCTGGTATCTTCTACGAGGTTCCCTCCATTTTCTTTCTTCTTCTTTATTCTCTTCCTCCTTTTCTCCCGCTCTTCTTTTTACATGTGATTTTCTCTTTCTCAAATAAATATTTTCAAATTTTTTCTTATTAAATATGTTGTGATCTGATTTCAGTTGGTCTCATTTCTGGGGATGCCCATGTTTTTGGATATTAGATATGTGAGTTTGTCCATGTTCCTTAACTCCTGTATTTTTATTAGCCAGTTTTCCTCTTCTGGTATTTCTTCTTTTTGCCACATTTTTGCATAAGAGATTCTTGTTGCTGTTGTCAAAAGAAACAGCAATTTGTCTTTATTTCTGTCTAGCTTTTGTGGACTTCTTCAGATATGTCTCCTTCTCCAAGCCACTCCGATGGAAGTACAGTGGGTCCTTGATACCTGCTTGAGTTTGGGTCCAGGATCCCCCCTGCCCATGGATACCAAAATCTGTGACTGTCAAATCCCGTATATACATTGGCGTAGTAAAATTGTGTCCCTTATAAAAATGTCAAAAATAAAGGTTGTCATTTAGATTTTGTGGGTGGGGGGGGGGATACTTTCAAGATATGGATGAATCTGTGGATAAAGAATCTGCAGATAAGAACAGCTGACTGTATTAAGTGAATATTCAATAATAGTTTTGTTGTTATTGTTGTTGCTGTTGTGTTGTTTTTATTAAATATATAAAAATGCCTAGGACTTAATACTACAATAACTGAAGCAATATAATCTTTTTTTTTCAAAGGTGATGACTCAATTGTAAGGAATTTAAATAGTGTTTTATTTGCTGTTGTGGTTC
>NW_026844366.1:208877773-208933618 GCF_025583915.1 Anolis sagrei ordinatus | reverse complement strand
AACTTCTTTCTTCATAAGTTTGGCTGGTTTGTCAGAGAGAGCAAGGTGAATTTTAGCCTGAGATACAACATTTGCCATCAGTTTGTACAGAGAGCCTAAGTGAACCAAAAATGAGCTAGGGAGACTTAATCTTCTGTCTTTCATCTTCAACATCCAGCACTGGACAGAAATCAAGGTTGTGTTCAGCTGTAAAAACCTGGTCCAGATCTAGCGCCAATGTTGTATGACCGAAAGATTGCCAAGGATTGGTGCAGTGCCTCTAACTGAACTGTGAAATGTTGCATTGGAGTCCTCCAAGGAACGTTGATGCTGAGGCAAGCAATGGTCATTAACAGTTCACCCAAAGTTGGGAACAGGAACTTTTCTTTTTTGCCACGAAGCCTTTGTTGTCAACCTACATTGCCGTAAACCTGGCCTGGCCACTGGATACCAAATATCCATATATGTAGCTGCCAGGTGTGTCCAACTGCCAGATGTTACTACTGCAATACTTTTATTCCAGAAAAGCACACTATAAGGTTATGAACAGAAAAAAGAGTTAATTGCATTAATCCCTTGCCAAATTTGTCCAAAATAAGAGAATGCCAAGACATTAAACCACATAAATGCCATATTCAATGTCATTAATTTTTTGAAGGCTCACTCTGAGCTTTGTGGCAGTTAACAGCTATTTTGGTGTGAAATTCGGGGACTATACCCTACCTCTAGATGCATAAGGTGGTGAACACCAGAGGGGCAAATGGGGGATCATTTGTTAAAAACCAGTGTTGATTTGTTAAAAGTTGATGTATAAAATAAATTTTTGGGCACTTGCAAAGCAGCAACAACTTACGAGAAGAATAGTAATTACTATAGAAAAGAGATGCCGGGGTCAAACTCTGAAAGAATCACTTGTTTCCATCGCCAAGAGCCTGGGCATATTAAATCTAAATGCCCCAAGTTGAGCCCTGAGAAGAGGATAAATTTACCTCAGAAAAATGTAAGCGTCATACAAAAGGTGGTGAGACTCAAGAGAGGCAAGTCATTTCTGGTCCCCGCATGAGAAATCTCATTTCTGGCATGAACACAGTAGGACATATTCTCCAGTAGACATTATAGCATTGCACTGTGAAAAATACTACCACAATAGTGATCCAGGCAGTCATTGTCAGCAATTTGAAGATGCTTTCCCCAAATTGGTGGTATTACTAACTGAGCTTAGTGATGAAGCTAAGATCCCTGATGAGGGCCTGGAACTCCTAGGATGCCCACATAAATTGATGGATTTCTTATATATTATACTCCCTCTTTTGTCCAAGGAAACCCAACGGAGCATACATGACCATCCACCACCCTCACAACAAATAAGATAGACTTCCCTGAGGCATTACTTGTGTAAGAGCAGGTGGAGAGTTGGAACATTTGTTATCTGCGTGTAACCACTATGAGTACTGGTTTGGATAAATCCTAAGGAAGCAAATGTACTTGCTGCTTGAGTTCAGAAATAGGGGAAGAGAGTTGGAGCTAGATCAAAGTTGTCATTTCCTGGGATGAGGAGTAGGACCTTTTTAACTTGAGTATAGGAATGATTTTTCAGTTGTGTATCAGTCTTTCCTTTTTTTGTAGTGCAATTTCTTCTATCACTTGCTTCTATTTTTATTTTTAGGGCTTTAAGATTTGTATCCAAATGTTGTAATACTACTGGACCATGCATGGAGAAGAGTCGTACAGTCACATCCTGCAAAGGCATTTTGGGACGGTCCATATGTGGCAAATTTAATATAGCATTTGTTTTTTAAAAAAATATTTTTATTGAAAGTTTTCAAATTACATTTTTTTTAAAGTGGAGAAAGGGGTAAAAACGTAGGGGAGAAGGGAAAGGAGTAGTTGAGGAAAAAAGAAAAGAGAA
The DNA here is from genome assembly GCF_025583915.1 of Anolis sagrei ordinatus. NCBI lineage: Eukaryota > Metazoa > Chordata > Lepidosauria > Squamata > Anolidae > Anolis > Anolis sagrei. The sequence goes on along the minus strand of NW_026844366.1, from coordinate 208,931,730 downwards.
AAGGGGAAAGAGAGAGAGAGCGAGAGAAAGGAAGGAGGTATCCAAAGGGGTGAAAAATATGGGGAGGTACAGAGAGGGCTAGGTATAGGGGTATTTGTGCTTCCATTCTTCCCTATATTGGTTTTAATTTTTCTTATAGTCCGTTTTGCTGCTTTTGTTGTATTTTCAGCGATGGCATCTTCTGTCAGCTTTCTTCTATTTAGATTAGTAATTTTACTTTATTTTCCTTCAGCCACTCTGTGAAAGGAGTCAAGTCTGTTGTTTTTATATATCTAATTTGTGACTTGGAGACTCATGACTTTAATTTATCCATGCTCATAATTTCTAGCATTTTCTCAATCCATTCTTCTCTTGATGGTAGGTCTTTTTGTCTCCATTATATAGTATTTATAGTACGGTTGTTCAAAATATATTGAGATGATAAGTGAAAGTGTGTTTGCAATATTCATATTCAGTTTTAGTTGACCCCACAGAATCTGGAAAGAAGTACACAAGGCATACCTGGGAGTCACACATCAAATTGACTACAATAGGGCCTCAGTATCTGCTGGAGTTTGGTTCCAGGATTCCCTATGGATACCAAAAGCATGCTCTACTATATACAATGGTGTAGCAAAATAGTGTTCCTTATATAAAATGGTAAAATCATGTTTGCTTTTGTGATTTAAAAATATTTTTTTTCAGGCATGCCTGAGCGCAGAATCTATGGATATGTATGTCAATCACATACATACCATCCAGTGAACTGCACTGTCAAGGCCAGCTTGAGGTGCTGCTCCTCAATCATGAAAGATTCCTGGACTACATGTAAAATGCCAGAAATATAAAAATCTCCAAAAGTCTGACTAGCTTGTTGTTTCAAAAGTGAGGGAACGGCTACGTGGCCCTGTCTTTGATGAGACTTCTTTGGATTGGGAATGTAGATGGAATTTTATTCCCTCTCCTTTCCTCTCCCCACTGAGTCTCCAATTTCAGGATAAAAGAAATGTACAACGAATCATTTTTGCCCCTCAGCTTTCTCTACAACATTCCCAGCGAAGAGACAATGTCACAGATAGTATCTCTGGAAATAGGGAAGTGACAGATGAGTGGCTGAGGAGCTCTGAATAACTAAATAAAGTCCTTGATGTTTTCCTTAGCAAGTAAAGAAAATACTTTTAGTATTTTACGGTCACTTTTGGGGTCAAGGAAAATCTTGAATCCAAATACAACAAACCCAGAAGATAGATCCTGCCAAGAGTCTGATGGTTAGGCTTGGAGCTCGGCTTCAGGTTCAGATGCTGAGAAGGAAACTTGTTGATGATGGACTTAATTTGCACTTTGCTTGGATCCTGGGAAACTGGGGGCTATTTCCTTTTAGAAAGGCTAGATTGCATCTAAGCATGCATAAGCAAATACCCGCAAAGGAGACTAGTCGCAACTTCTTGGACTAGAAATAGAGAAGCCCCACTGAAGAGATATTAGGTGTGCAACTTTATTTGTGAATTCCTTTGGTTATTTTCATTTTCCTAATATCAGTATTTCTTTCTTGGATTTTTGCTATTCATTTTTGCCAATGGCCCTTTGAAGAGGTCTGCAGTTTGAAAATAATAATGCACATAATATTTGTATAAATGAAAAGCCAATGAAAAAAATGTTTGAAATCCAAATGTTATATTTTTAAAAAGTATCTAAATCAGGGGTCCTCAGACTTTTTTAAACAGAGGGCCAGGTTACAATCCCTCAAACTGATGGAGGGTCGGATTATAATTTGAAAAAGCAAAACAAAACATGAATGAATTCCTATGCACACTGCACATATTTTATTTGTAGTGCAAAAACACTTAAAAGTAATACAATAATTAAAATGAAGAACAATTTTAACAAATATAAACTTATTAGTATTTTAGTGGGAAGTGTGGGTCTGCTTTTAGCGGATGAGATAGTTGTTGTTGTGTGTACTTTCACATCATTTCAAACTTAGGTTGACCCTGAGTGAGGGCCGGGTAAATGACCTTAGAGGGCCGTATCCAGCCCCCGGGCCATAGTTTGAGGACCCCTGATCTAAATAGTTCTGCAGCACAAAGCAATTATTTTTTCCTTGTAAAAAACTGATCATCATCATCCATATTCATGAGATATTTAGATTGTTGTGAAGGAGGAGGAGAGGGGAGGCAGCATTAATATTGCATTTTAGCATGCTTAAAACGTTTCACATATACCGTGTGGACATGGCTGGACATAGCAAAAATAGCCAATGAAAGATGGCAGATACTCCAGTCCCAACACAATCTGGTGAGTCACCATTTGCCCTCCTATGACCATAACCTCCATCTGTGTAAATTTGGCAGGGATAAGCCCAGCTGATGCTCTGTCGTCTTATTTTTTCAGATACAGTGGAACCTTGTCTTAAGAGCATCCAGAGCATTTTGAGTTAAGAGCCATTGCTTGGTCTGGACTTCACTTTGATATACAAGAAGCATTTTGAGTTAAGAGCTAGCACCAGAGGAAGTGCTACTATGAGAGTACAGAGCTTTAGGGCTGCAAAGGAGCAGTCTCCATGGCTCATGCTCTTGTCCACTTTGGGAGATAGTTTTCTGCTTTGCTCCTAATCATTTTGGGAGTTTGCTGTTCTCTTTGCTCCTATCCATTTTGAGGAACTTGGGGTTAGTTGATTTTGTGTGGTTGTTATTACTGGTGTGTTTAGCTTCAAAAAGAGAGAGAAAGAGAGAGAGTAAGAGAGGGAAGAGGGTTGGAATGAGTACAGTATGAAGACAGTGATGCTTCTGCCTCTTCACTTTGTGCTTTCTGCTTCCTTGTCACAACTTTCTGCTTCTACCATTTAAAAGTTTATCTTTCTTTTTTATTTTTCCATGTCAATGTGCATTTATGCGTTATTTATTATTTATAAAGTACATTTTCTTATTTAAAAATGCACAGCAAAAAATGGGAGGTTGATTTGAGTTAAGAGCTCAGTCATAGAAGAAATTAAACTCTCCACTCAAGGTAACACTGTACTTCTAAAAAAAACAACCCTTAGTTCCTTTATTTTCCTCCCACTTTCTTCCTTCATCCTGAACTTACTCCAGTTGTTGAAAACTGCCTTCAAAGTGCAAAAGCAATTTACATTGATTCAGCACAGCAGGGGAGGAGGGGCCTTAGTGGTGCAGCAGGTTAAACTGCTGTGCTGTAGAATGTGCTGACCAGAAGTGATTCGAATACACAGGACAGGGTGAGCTCCCATTGTTAGCCCCAGCTTTTGCCAACTTAGCAGTTCAGAAACATGCAAATGTGAGTAGATCAATAGGTATCTCTCAGCAGGAAGGTAACAACATGCCATGCAGTCATTCTGGCCACATGACTTAGGAGGCGTTTACAGACAACACCAGCTCTTTGGCTTAGAAATGGAGATGAGCACCACCTCCCAGAATCGAATTCAATTAAACTTAATGTCAAGGGAAAACCTTTCCCTTTACAGCACAGCAAGGAGGGAAGGAAAGCTGGAAGCTCATCCTTCCCTGCAGGCTCAGGCAAAAGCAAATGGCTACAAGCCTCTCTTAGCTTCTTATTAATAACATTTAACATCTTGACCACACTCTGGTGTTGCCTGGCACATGTGTCTGGTTTCATCTGTGATGTGCTGGAGGATATGCCTGATGTACGCCAGTGTGTAATTTTTATACTTCCTTAGAGTTAGCCAAAACATAACCACCACCTGTTACTATTTGGTAGAGATTAATCATCTGCCATTCCAGTTTTTCAGCTACTTTCAAAATGCCACAATTTATTTCTCTGCCTTAGATTTTGCCCTTTGCCCTCATCTTATATTACTCTCTGAAAAGTGAATTTGAAGAGTAATAGTAGTTTGCAGTAACTTAGGGCCTTTCCACACAAGGCAGAAAATCCCACAATATCTGCTTAGAACTGGGATATGTGAGCCCACAATGCCATATATTCCAGTTGAAAGCAGATAATCTGGGATTTTATTCAGCTGTGTGGAAGAAATTGTAGTTTCTTCTAAATGGCAATTTGTAATTATTGCCATCATAGCCATATTTTGAAGTTGCTTGGCCATATGTGTTTCAGTGTTCACCCATGAAATGTTGACGAAAATGCGAGATATTTCCTTTTGTCATGTTGGAAATATCACTTCAAACCTTACTTCAGTAATTCACTAGGTGTGAGCGAAATGGTTATACAATTATAAGTTGTTAATAATACTAATTATCATTTAATTAATAGCTCTCTCTCTCTCTCTCTCTCTCTCTTCTGCTGGCATATCCATTCATATTGCATTCACAATCCAACACTCTTCTCCACCTCCAGTACTTTCCTTCCAGATGCATAACTCTTATCCTGCTTCTCACCAAGTATCTACAAGCAATTCTGCTGTTATGAAATACATGAAATAGAAAGGGATGGTTACAATCTGGACCCCTCCTTGTCCACTTTCTTATGGTTTCCTCTAGATATTATTTCTGTTTCATTTTTGTATTGTAAAGCATTAAATGCCCATTTATGTTGCCTAGCAGCACTCAAATATTTTCAGGACATGAGATAATCAAGAAAGTCTTTGTTATTGTATTGTACTGTCAGTAGATGCAATGCTATCCACCATTTCAAGGATGTAAAAGTCTCATGGAACTCGGTGAGATTTACGTCTGAGGGAAGATGTTAAAATGCATGGTTAAGCCCCAAATTCGTGATAATTCATGATAGGAAAAACCTTTAGAAAGCACATTTATTTTGCCTTTCTGTACTCTGGCACCACAAGATGCAGAGCCAACCTTAAGAAATGGGGCTACAAAGTGGAGTCCACGACATGCAAGTGTGGAGAAGAGCAAACCACAGACACCTACTGCAATGCAACCTAAGCCCTGCCACATGCACAAGGGAGGACCTCCTTACGGCAACACCAGAGGCACTCCAAGTGGCCAGATACTGGTCAAAGGACATTTAATAGAACACCAAGTCTGCAAACTTTGTGGGTTTTGTTGTTTGTTTGTTTGTTTGTTTTTAATGCAATACAACTGTTTTGGTTTGCTCCTGACACGATAAATAAATAAATATGAAGAAACACACATCTTGTTCTTTTCAATAAGATATTAACAACTGTGCTCATATGCTACAGCTTCTGCCCATCTTAAGAAGAGAGTGTTCTGCATTTGCTTATCTTAACAAGAATGCTTTACGACCACACATTCTTGCTTCTTTTTACCTTGAAGGCTGGGATATTGCCAAGAATATCTATAGATAACTTACGCAAAGAGACATTTAACACACAGTAATATCCACAGAGGAGCCCCTGGTGGTGAAGCAGGTCAAAGCGCTGAGCTGTTGAACTTGTTGACCGAAAGGTCACAGGTTCGAATCCGAGGAGCAGGTGTGAGCTCCCACTGTTAGCCCCAGCTTCTGCCAACCTAGCAGTTCAAAAACATGCAAATGTGAGTAGTTCAATAGGTACCACTCTGGTGGGAAGGTGACGGAGCTCCATACAGTCATGCCAGCCACATGACCTTGGAGGTGTCTACAGACAACACTGGCTCTTCGACTTAGAAATGGAGATGAGCACCAACCTCCAGAGTCAGACACAACTAGACTTAATGTCAGGGGGAAACCTTTACCTTTACTAATATCCATAGAACCGATATATGATTTATTGGATACAGGAGTCATACTGTTGTACTTAATTGTTTATTGACTTAGGGATGCCTTTACATGCTACATTCTCTTTTCAGTTATCTCCATCATTTCTTCCATTGAAAATAATAAGGTTTGCTATTATCTGGAGTTTTACGTATCCACACAAAGTCCAGGAATGTATCCTACATGGATATGGAGGACATACTGTACATCAACACAGGTTCTTCTGCGGCCGTATCATAATAGTGATAGGAAAACAGGAAAACAGCTGAAAAGCCATCTCCATTGAGCAATATAGCCAATCTCCTCAAATTCCGATCAGCTCAGAAGCCAGCAGGTCAACTTTGGGCCCTTCCACACAGCCATATAATCCAGAATATCAAGGCAGAAAGTTCCACAATATCTTCTTTGAACTGGGTTATCTGAGTCCACACTGCCATATATTCCTGACTTGGAGAGCCGTTCAGCAGTGGAACTCTCTGCCCCAGAGTGTGGTGGGGGCTCCTTCTTTGGAAGCTTTTAAACACAGCCTGGATGGCCATCTGTCAGGGGTGCTTTGAATGCAATTTTCCTGCTTCTTGGCAGGGGGTTGGACTGGATGGCCCATGAGGCCTCTTCCAACTCTAGGATTCTATTATTCTACTCCAGTTCAAAGCAGATGTGGGGTTTTGTTCAGCTGTGTAGAGGGGCCTTTGTCTCATGACTAGGATGGTTTTCACTGCTATCCCTTCTATTGTTGCAAAACCCGTGGTAACTTTTAAAATCATTAGAGCATCTAGCCAGTAAGTCTAATCTGACATTCCCTGTTCTCGGGTTTACAATCTGAAAAGATACAAAACACAACAAAAAGTTCGTGGCCAGTGGGAAGGGGACTAAATCATCAGGTACTTCTCTCTTCCTCAGAGGCCACAACAGTGACAGTTGGCTTGGAAGCAGGATCTTTCACCAGACACTGGGACCAAGGCATGATGATCTTTAGAGGTTATAGTAGTGGCAGTTGTTATGGAGTGAAGACTTCTCACCAGCTGCTGCAACTGCTGTCATGGTTGTATTTTTCCATTGGTTGTGTTATCCCAGCCAGCAGAATCTTGCCCAATGTTACCAATATTCTTGCCAGCTTCAGTTAAGATGGATGGAGAAGTGTCACCTATGCTAATGAAACTTCATCATTATGACCTCACCTTGATTCTGTCCACTCAAAGGAGAGTTGCTGGCCATTGTGACCTCATGCTAATGCTGCCCACTCAGAAGCAGGAAACTGGCCATAGTGACCTCAAGCTGATGCCTGTCGCCTAAAGGAAAGAAACTGGCCATTCTCAATTGACAATACTATGCTCCTCACTTGAAAGAGACACATTGGTCTCATTGCCGACACATTGACAACCACTGTCATAGCAAAGATGCCCTTCACCCCACAATCATAAAGAGACTCACAGCCAATCCAGACAGCCACAAAAACCCAAACCTGTCTCGGGTTTACTGCTGGGATCCAAACGTTGCCTCTAATAAAACCAAATTAATTAATTAACAATTAATTAATTAATTGCTCTGAATTAATTAAACACCTGATAAGATCTGGATCTTAGGTACGATCTGGGTCTCACGAAGTCTGGGCTCTGTGTGGATTGGGCCTGGGGACCATGTCACATAATCCCCGGGCCTAATCCACACAGCCATCTTGGGTTTTTGGGCTCCAACACCCTCCAAGCACCAGAATAACATCTAAGAAATAAAAACAACTTACTTTGCTGCCATAATGTTCCTCCTCAGCCCACCCCCCCCTTTCCCGGTCTCCTATCACTTCATGTCCTCGCACCAGGAGGTTATGAGGAGGAACATAATGGCGACCAAGTAAGTTTTTAAAAAACTTTTTAGGGTTTATTTGGGGGGGGGGGACTTTGGGTGACATGTAGCCATCTTCCCCAGGAAAGCCCTGGGTTTGGGGGGCTTGTGAGGACTCAAACCCACACCGAAGCAAGTTTTTAAACCCGCTTCGGCGCAAGTTTAAGTCCTATCCGAAAGCACCTTATTATCCATTTGAAATACAGAGTAAGCAGAGAAGGATTGTTTGCATGTAGCTCAGAGATTTGGGAGGAATGTAGATAAACTGTTATTGCTCTCTTCCCAGCAGCACTTCCTTAATCCTTATGACACACGTTCATTTCTTTCAAAGCCTAACCATGAGGCGATTCTGGACGCACATGGCACATGACAGCTTACGGAAAAGTCGTGTGATTGTGTTTATTCTGCCCTGCAGATAGAAAATACTAGTACTCTGTCACCAAATGGAATGGAAATCAATCTTGCCTTTTAAACGTGGGACTCCTGGAGTCATTCTCCTCCTCTCCTTGCCTCCAGAGCTCTAACTCTGTGAGAAAAGGAAAACAGCAAAGCTGTAAAAGTATCTAGAGTGACATCTCTCTGCTCAATGGGCTTTGCTTATTAGGACTCTGATTGAAAAGACCCAAACTGAAAATTATCTTTCAAAAAGCATGTGTCTCAGAATCTTTGTAGAGGTCTTAATATATTTATGCTTTTAGCAGCCTTCATATTTTAGACATAATAGTTCCTAATAAAGGGCCTCTTTAGTATGCACTCTTATTAAGACTTTAAAAAAAACTCAGCGCATCATTCCTGGTTTGCTTGGGGGTGTGGGGGAGTAAAGAATACAAGTTACATTTACAGCTACAATCATATTTTCATTTTATACCTCAGTGCTTCGAATAATAGTGCAAACACTGGAGCTTTGCACACAAATTATTGGCTACTATCTTATAACTGATGTAAATATATGCTATGCACTTTAAGGTCACTTGTTGATTTATGGTGACCCCATGAATCTCATAGGTTTTTCTTAGAGTTCTTCCACACAGCCATATAGCCTAGCATATCCCACCATATCTGAGTCCACACCACCATATATTCCAGTTCAAAGCAGAAAATATGGGATTTTATTCAGCTATGTGGAAGGGGCCTTGTTGAAATTAGGGATTTATTGTGAATCACACCCTCTTATGAAGAAGTTGTAGAAATCCTGAAGAAAGGGAAGTCCCCCGAAACAAGGCATCTCAACCCAGGGACCCTTGTCGGACATTATTTTGGACTATAGTTTACTTTCTCAAGGACTATTCCAGTGTTTATTTCATTACTTCTAAGACTGTGTAAAATTTTCTCAATACTTATCGTCTGTTTTGAAAGCTCAAACGAAAGAGTGAAGATGCAAACTCTGGCTACAATAAGTTACCTCCGTTACGAGGAAGAATATGTATCATTTGGAAGAGTGAATCTATAAACTCTGGAGGGAAATAACCAAGTAGCATTTAGGCTTATACTTTAGGTGTTTTTTGTGTTTTATTTGCAGTTTAAACTGATTAACATAGTTAATGATAACACAGCACGGTGTGAATAACAGTTTGCAACTTTTGTTTTGTTATTGCTTATTGGTATACCTCAGGCTGGATCAGGTCCGTAGCCAGGATTTTGATTTGGGAGGGGGGGCCCTGAGGATCTTCCCTAGCAAACCTTTTGTATCATTATCCCAATACCCCCATGCATATGGGATATATTGAGCATGGTGATCAGATCATGATATGAATAAACATAACAGTTTAAATAATGTACCAGTAAGGCCTTCTCACAGACCACCCTGAGAATTTGGGGGGGGGGGAGGCTGAAGCCCCTCAAGCACAGACACACACACACGGCTACATGTCTGGGCTGGATCTACACTGCTCTTTTGAACTGGATCATATGACTCTACACTGACAGATAATCTGGGAGATACATAACCTGGGATGAGATCCTGGGATATAGGGCAGTGTAGATCTAGCTTCATTTAACAAAGCAGATATCTTCCAGGTCATGATTTCACGTGAACTTTCTTGCCAGAGCAGTTCAGCATGTTTTTGCAGATTTTTAAAATATTAAACTAACAAGAGGCACTTATGAAATGAAACAAATCAGTCAGGCCAACTTTGCATAAGTAAATAAAAAAACATTTAGAAACTTCCAGACATGACTTGAAAGTTTATTCCAAAGCGTCGCCAGGGATTCCCCTGTCCCTGCTTTCACCAGATTCCACACGCTTTAGGATTTGCATTTTGATGGTCAGACTTATAGCTCTACATTTATTTAAAAAATTACTGTCTTATTTTAGCAAGCTTATCTTCTCTCCCATTCGCCCTCTATTTTGCTGTTCTCACATGCTAGTGGACTTAGTTGAGATGGATCAATTGACCATTTTAATTTAAGATGTGTCCTTAAAATGATTTCTTGAAGAGTAGAAACCCTTATGAAGTTTTTGGGGAAAGTTAAAGATGATTTGATTGTTGTTGGATTAGCAGTTTTATAAGAATAGAAAGAAGTGTGCTATAAGGAAACCAAAGAGGTTAAGTAAGGCTGTTAAGTATAGCTGTTGATATACTGATCAGAAGTACTTTTTCCACTCCCCCCCCCCCTTTTTTCCTATCCTTATTCTTTATGTTTATTGAAGTATACTTTGGGATAATGAGTCACCTGAAGGCTGAGAAAAGCGGTATATAAATAAAGCAAATAAATAAATAAATAAATATGGGGGGGGTCGTGTCAGGAGCGGCTTGAGAAACTGCAAGTTGCTTTTGGTGTGAGAGAATGGGCCATCTGCAAGGGCATTACCTGGGGGATGCCAGGATGTTTTGATGTTTTACCATCCTTTGTGGGAGGCTTCTCTCATGTCCCCACATGGGGAGCTGGGGCTGACAGAGGGAGGTCATCTGTGCTCTCCCTGGATTCGAACCTCCGACCTGTCGGTCTACAGTCCCCACTGTGCCACCAGGGGCAATACCCTATGATTTGATTACACCCCTCACTTCCAAAATTACCTCCAACATCCTGCTCCTTTGTAAAAGCAAATGGGAATTGGGCATCCCACTATTAGCGTGCAGAGTTCTGGGCCTAAGCAAACATTATAAGCAAATGGGTGCAGTGACCTCTCAATAGCCATGTTGTTTTACACAGAAGAACCTCTGTAACTGTTTAATTTACAGCAAAGCAACAGTAAAGATCTTAACTCATTCCCCACCCACTATATCTCAACTGTCTTTCATTCTCCTCTCTCACAGACATATACATACAGAGACGAGAAACATATACAGAAATAGCCGTGTTGGCCATGCATCAAAACACAACAAAATACAAAATCTGCAAAAGTGTGGTATCTTTATTGGCCAAATAAAATGCATGAACTACACCATGCAAGCTTTTGAAGCTTCACTGACTTCTTCATCAGGCAAAAATGTTAAAAATTCTTACTGAAGAAGAAAAGTGACAATGTTAGAGCCATGGGTCTACATTTTGTCTCTGTAGTCATTTAAGATGGTCTGGAGCAACCATGGGCAAACTTCAGCCCTCCGTGTGTTTTGGACTTCAACTCCCAGAAATAGCCAGTTTATCGTCTGTTAGGAATTGTGGGAGTTGAAATCCAAAACACCTAGAGGACCAAAGTGTACCCATTCCCAACCTGGAGGGATATCTTCCACATGGCCAAGGCAGGGAAGGCTTCTTCCCTGCCTTGGCCATGTGGGGGCTGGGATCAAATCGCAGGAAAACACAGACAACTCCATTAGCAAGAGAAAAGTGACTTCCCTTGAAGTGTCCACTTCTGGGCACCATAGATTAAAGAGATATTGACAAGCTGGAAGTTGTCCAGAGGAGGGCATGAATCCCTATGAGGAGCATCTTAAAGAGGTGGGTATGTTTAGCCTGCAGAAGAGAAGGTTGAAAGAAGACATTATAACCATGTATAAATATGTGAAAAGATGTCATAAGGAAGAGGGAGCTGGCTTGTTTTCAGCTGCCCTGGAAACTAGAACTCAGAGCAATGGATTCAAATGACAGGAAAGGAGATTCCACCTGAACATCGGGAAGAATTTCCTGACCATAAAGAGCTGTTCAGCAAAGGAACTCTCTGCCTCAGAGGGTGGTGAAGTCTCCTTCTTTAGACGCTTTTAAACAGAGGTTGGATAGCTATCTGTCAGGGGTGCTTTGATTATGCTTTTCCTGCATCGCAGAAGGGGTTTGGACTAGATGGCCCATGTGGTCTCTTCCAACTCTATTATTCTATGACTATGGTTTTATTATTCTAAGCAGATAATCTGGGGTCAGATCCTGGGACATAGGGACAGTGTGGAAGGGGCCTTAGTATATCAGCAAGTTAATAAGTTGCAAGTAGAGAAAAGGTCAGTTTGTGTACACTCTTATACATGAATGCACACACACACATGAACACTACAAAAGATACAGTGTGGCCTCGGGTTCTAACAGACAACTGTTGACACCTTCCTGAAGCATCCTTAGCAAAACAAAATAAAATCCCAGTCAACCATTCACAATGCCACATTGTTTTCTCATAATGGCCCACTGTAGCACCACTTGAGGACAGAGCCTGACAATGCCACTTTTTGGACCATAAATTTTGGGACTTGTCATCCAAGATCAGCTCTGAGGCTTAGGAGAAATGTGAAAACGATGCTGGTGCGCATGGAAAGCACTTTGCTTTCTTCTGGTGCTGTTGCCCATCTGTTGATGTTGCCAAGGCTGAGAGATGTAGGAGAGGTCTGGCACAAGAAGGCAAATTGCTGAAGAGTCCTGAAGCTAGCTTGAGGAGATGAGCAAGATGCATTCCATTTACAGAAGCTGATTGGACAACTAGCTGAATCTTACTCATAGTAATGATGAGTAAACCTTTTTTCAGACTAGTTTAGTAGGTGTCACTCTGCCTAATAATAGGGACAGCCCTAGTTCTAAATTACGTCCATCCTAAGCAGCTTTTCGCTAAATAAATAAATAAACAGCTACGATTTTGTTACACACATCTGCATGCAATGTTTAAGTCAGGCCCTGATGTAGACAATACATTCAGGTTCTGGCTGAAGCTGAAAATGTTGAGAGAGGCATAATGTCCACTGTCTGAGAGCAGAATCCCATGGAGGATGGAAACTGCAATCTAGGACAGCTGTGAGTATGCTTAGTATTAATATCAAATATAATGGTAATTCAAAACAGAATCTTTTGGGTACAGATCTGAGTTGTGGAGGCCAAGTTATGAAATGATATTAGCATCTGGATCTTCGAGGCAGCTAAGCAGAAGCTTGCCAAAATTTGCCATATGTTGCATCTGTAGAGAATATTTAAATACATAAACACAGCAAGTTAATAAAGGGAATTGCAAGATAAATACTTCTCCCTTTGCTAGTGGCATGGCAAATTATCAAAAACGTCGCATTCAGATGGAAAGTCTCAAGCTGCGAAAACCCATGTAAGATGGGTGAAGTCTCTCTTTGTTGTATCGTTTATCTGCTTTTCAGATGCCAGCAAACTTAAATGAATAGTGGCAAACATTTAGGATATAATAATAATAATAATAATAATAATAATAATACTTTATTTATACCCCGCTACCATCTCCCCAAGGGTAACACCACCTTGTGATCAAGGAGAAAAAGAAAGTAGAGCTGTCCAAGTTGTCCCAGCTGGTTGCTTAAAGAGGGGCCACTCTAGGGAAATGAAGCCTCCCCAAACCAAATTATTTCAGGGTGAAGCAATAAAATCAGAACTTCAGGAGCTCCTCATAATAGCTACACGTACACATTCAATGGATGGTCCAAAATGCAGGATCAAATGGCTTTGCTTGGATCCATATCAACAATCCAGCTCTAGCAGTTTCATCACTACAATTTACAAGGTAAAAGCACAGAAATTATTATTATTATTATTATTATTATTATTATTATTATTATTATTTCAATAATTATGGAAAAGAAAAATGTTTGGCTTATTGATGCAGTACTAGAAATGAATAGGACATAAGTGCAATTGACAATAGGAATGGCTTCGGATTACCATTCTGGATTTTGTGATTTTAATACTATATTAAGATGTTTAATTCTGTGTATTGTTGAAGGATTTCATGGCCAGAATCACTGGGTTGTTGTAAGTTTTTTGGGCTGTATGGCCATGTTCCAGAAGCATTCTCTCCTGACTTTTCACCTGCATCTATGGCAGGCATCCTCAGAGTTTGTGAGGTCTGTTTTAATTCTATATTCTAATTTTAAATGTCTGTTTATGTTCTATGTTTAATATGATTTTAAGGTTTAATTTATAGTTTAATGTGTTATCATTTTAGTTAATAATCTTTGGTTTTGTATATATGTTGGCACTGAATTTTACCATTACTTGTTGTACACTGCTTTGAGTCTCCTCAGGGGTGAGAAAAGCAGTATATAAATGCAGTAAATTAAAAAAAACATTGTAGGGTATCCTTGTTAGGTGCAGTTGTAAAATCTTAAGTGTAGAGGCTCGTTTACAGTCCCAATAACCGTATTTCCAGGAATATCAAAAATGCAGGTAGCTGAGTAAATTAATGAGTATCATTGTCACTATTATCACCAGCCTGCCTTTTCTTAAAAAGTGGAAGTAAGGTAGAGAGTAGCTTTTCTGTTGGAAGGTATCAAGAATCAGGGGGATGTTATCCCAAACCTTAAAAATCAAAAGTAGTCTTTGGGATGTAACTGACTTACCCTAATAGATGGGATTGCCATTTGGGATGATCAGAGAATAAGAAAGTAAGTAATGAAAATCTCTACATGATTTGGGAAGTGAAAGGTATCTTTCCCATGACAGTAGTTGAGAATGTGTGGGCAAAGAAATCAGAGTGTCTCCTTCAGATGAGCATCAGGATTGCAAGGTGGCATATGGATAGTCTTTCTCCTTCAGATAACAGGCATCATCCTAAGATCACCAAAGCCAGTCTCTTTCCTCCGACTGGACAGCACCAATATGAGGTCACATTGGCTGATATCTCTCCTCTGAGTGGACAGCAACAGTGTGAGGTCACAATGACCATTAACTCTCCTCTGAGTGGACATCATCAGTGTGAGGTCACAATTGCCGGTAACTCTCCACAGAGAAGACAACGTCACTGCACTACTCCTCTTGAGTCCAGAGTTTGAATCCCTGTTCTGCTCCTGGGTAATCATAGGCAAGTCATACTTTCAGCCTTGGAGGAAAGTTATGGCAACCCTCCTCTGAACTTGCCCAGAAAATACCATGATAGGTTCACTTTAGTGTCACCTTAAGTTGGAAACAATTTGAAGGCACACAACAAAAAATACAATTTTAAGAACAGCAAGGAGGAAGTTATCCTAGTCCCCTTAGAACATGAGTTCCAGAGCCTAGGAGCAGCCATTAGGAAGGTCCTGTTTTACATCCCCAGCAGAGGTGTTTTTAGTAGCAAGACAAAGAGAAGGGATCTAAAAAAAAAACAATTTTTATCATTGACAACTAGAAAAGGTATCACAAGGAGGACCCCTGTTGATAAAATGGCCAACCACTATGAAATTCTTCAGAATTTGGGGAAACAAAATGCAAAAAGTACAAAGCTGAGTACAAAAAAAAAACCCTGGTTTGTTTTGGTTTTGCACTAATAAACTTAAATTTTTTGCCCCAAAGAATGAAAATTTCAAAATGCACCAAAGCTCTGATAATCTTATGCAGCAGGGGAGAAAATTCTGAAATGATTTTATTCCATTCCGAAATAAAATTACTGAAGATGTACATATTTACTAGGAGTCGATCTTTTGTAAAGCTAATTAATCGGAATTGCCCATTCAAAATCAGAACACCACAGGATATTTTGCATTACAGCAGGTTCATTTTCCAACAAGCTATTATTCCTGAGGAAAATTCAACACACACACACACACATTTGCTAAAACTGGAGCCATTCCTTAAAGGGAGCAAACAAGCCTGTGGGGCTGGCACCCTCCCTGCTAATCTTCCCTAGTTGTGCCAAAGACCCTGAACCACATGGATTTCCATTGACTAGCATCTCTTTCTTTGTAGGCAGACCAGTTCTGAATCTCAGACATTAAGAATGCTTATGGGAATGAATAGAAATTCAAAAGAACAAGTGCCCTTGGCCAGTATGACTAAGCAATACACCCTGCAAACAAATATGCACAAAGGACAGTGGTTGCTGACAGGTATGAAATAATTCAGAGCCAGCCGGCCTGCTCGAAGGCTCTGAAGCAATTTCATAACCGAGTAATAGAATACAGCAGGGTATGAACCGTGCTATATCATAATCTGAATGGAATGCTGGGAGGTCATTCAAGCAGTTTGATCACCCAGACTGACAAAAATGCCGCTTGCAAAGCTTGGAAGTGTTGGGAAATGAGAGCGTGGCTGGAGCAGTGCTGTTGTCTAGATCTCCAAATTCAAAGCAGGAGTTGTTCCTGTTCGAAGCCAAAGATTCCCCCTAGTTCAAAGGGAATCACTTTAAGAGGCCTTTGCTTAGACAAAAGATGGCCCTTCTCCATGGTACACAGTCTCTTTCCTTGCAGCTTAGCCAAGCCAATGAATCCTAAGTTACATTTGTAATAGAGCTTATCAAATATCCAAAAATCTATGATGCAGTTGAAAACCAAGAATAACATTGAAACTATCAGGAGATTACTCCAGGGTTCAAAAAAGTCACTTTTTTTGGACTAAAACTTATAGAAATCTTCAGCCACCCTGCATACTGGCTGAGGGAGTTTTACCACTTCATCACATGTGGAAAAATCAGCATCCTAGCATGTTGCTCCTCCTTGGAGCCCATTGGATGCCAGCACACAACATCAGACAACTCATGATGGGAATCCATGGAGGAAATCTTCCCCATGTTGACAACAACAGGGGAAAGCCAGTAATCAACACTTCCCCACATGAGATGCAGTGGGTGATGCAGGGTATGGGGCAACGGTTTCCTCCCACTGCTCCACTGATTCACCATGCTGCATGGCAGATACCCCTGCTGCCTCACGGAATAGGACCTCAATGTGATGAGGTCCCTAATCTCAAGTGATTTTTCCTACTTCTAAAATAGCCACTGTATTTGTGTCATTGGGTTTAGTTCAATTTCTGTCGAGAAGAGTATTTGTAGTTTCTTCAAGAAATCATTTTAAATTAATATTGTAGATCAGGGATCCTCAAACTAAGGCCCGGGGGCCGGACACGGCCCTGCAAGGTCATATACCCGGCCCTCGCTACGACTTGAAAGCACATAACAACATCATCGTATCTCATCAGTCAAAAGCAGGCCCACACTTCCTTCTGAAATACTAATAAGTTTATATTTGTTAAAATTGTTCTTCATTTTAATTATTATATTGTTTTTAAGTGTTTTTTGCACTCCAAATACAATATGTGCAGTGTGCATAGGAATTTATGGTTTTTCAAATTATAATCCGGCCCTCCAACAGTTTGAGGGACTGTGACCTGGCCCTCGGTTTTAAAAGTTTGAGGAGCCCTGTTGTAGATGGTCTGTTCAGAAAATATTATTGAGTTTGCTCCACAAGGAACATTTCAACCATAATCCATGCCAATCTTCCTTCTGCCATATACAACTTTCTAAAAGTTGCTTTCTGCCCCCAAATGCAAGTAAATGTGTACATACTGATACATTCTTTGACAATGAACTGGAAAAAAAGGTCTTCAGCATGTAATCCAGTCATATTCAACAGGTACAGCTATTCCCAGCATGGAAAAATTCAAGGTGCACTAAGCCATTAAAAATGATAAATTATGAGGAGGGGGGAAAAGCTTGAACAACTCCAATTTTGTGAGAAAACTATCAAAAAGGCTGGACTTCACACTCAAAGTTTTAAGAGCAAGCATTCAGTCTCCTAGAACTTAATGGATAGACCTTTCTTCCACATTTTTACAACTCAAATTCTTTCCATCCTAAAAATGAACAAAACTGGGAAACTGGAGAGCGTTTTATTAAAAATGAACTAAACTGAAATTCTCATACACCCCAAATCATCAATCAAATTAATTCATACCTTTCCTGCTGTGAATCCTATTTCTAGAGCCAAGTGAAACATGCTTAGGGAACTTCAAATTCCACAAGTTGACATGGTAGAACATTGAACATGAATGCTCTTTCCTTTGCAATAATTTCAAAGCTTCACTGACATATTGTTTGCTATTCTTCGCTTCCATCTTAACTAAACTCAAAATCTGATCAGTTCAATTGCAATTCCATATGCTCATTATTTCCATCTTACACACACATATTAGAATCATTGAATCATAGAGTCGAAAGAGACCACATGGACCATCTAGTCCAAACCCCTTCTGCAATGCAGGAAAAGCACAATCAAAGCATCCCCAACAGATGGTCATCCAGCCTTTGAAAGCCTCCAAAGAAGGAACTTCCACCACACTCTGAGGCTGAGAGTTCCATTGTTGAACAGCTCTTATGGTCAGGAAGTTCTTCCTAGTTTTCAGATGGAATTTGTAATTTAAACCCTTTGCTCCCAGTCCTAATTTCCAAGGCAACAGAAAACAAGCCTGCTCCCTCTTCCTTATGACATCCTTTCACGTATTTATATATGGCTATCATGTCTCATCTCAACTTTCTCTTCTGCAGGCAAAACATACCCAGGTCTTTAAGACACTCCTCATAGGGATTCACGGTCTCCAGAGCTTTGATCATTTTAGTTGCCCTCCTCTGGACACCTTCCAACTTGTCAATATATCTTATAACCTGTGGTGTTCAGAATTCCAGGTGAAGTCTAACCTTGGACACAGTATTCCAGGTGAAGGGCACCATGACGTCCTTTGATCTAGACACTAGATGCGGCCCATAATCACATTGGCTTTTTTGCTGCTGCATCACATTGTTTGCTCATATTTAACTTGTTGTCCACTATGGACGTCATCACATGGATGAGGTCTAGGGTAGTGATTGCCAGTCTTTGTATTGAATCTGGGCCAGCAGCTAACAGTGTGACCCCTCCCCATCACATGTGGGGAATGTTGCTACATGGCTGATGCCTGCAGAAGCCCCATTGGTCCTTACAGAAAACAGAGGGCCTTCCGTGTTGACAGTCTTTCCACGCTGCTGTTCCAGTTCATCCAGGGAGCCCCACTAAAAATCACCCTACATTGTCTGATGGGTGATACGGGGCTTCATGTGTGAACTGGGACAGAAGCATTTTAGGACATTTCTTTTGCCCTGTGTGATAAGGCTGTAAGACTCCGAGATCTTTTCTCATGTATTGTTGTCAAGTCCAGCATCACCCATTCTGTATATCTGCTTTTAATTTTTCTGGCTAACTGTACTATCTTACATTTCTCCTTGTTGAAATTCATTTTGTTAGTTTTTGCACAACTCTCTAATCTGTTATGGTCATTTTGAATTCTAATCCTGTCCTCTGGAGTATTAACTATTAGGGCTGGGCGGTTTCGTTTCGTTAATTCGTAATTCGTTAAAAATTCGTTATTTTTTTTTAACGAAGCGATAACGAACCATTCTGGAGCAACTTAAAAATGAAACGAATTTTTTAAATTCGTTTCGTAAATGCTTCGGATTCGTTATGTATTCGTTTCGTTATCGGTTTGAGGTCGTTTCGTTATTATTTCCGCATGTCTGGGGCAAGTTTTATAGTTGTTTTTTGTTTAATTAGTGGAAAAAATTATAATATCACACCAACAGTCAACAACAGAGGGAGAGGGAAGCTTCAGAAGTTCCCCCTGTCCCATTTGGAGGTTTTTTAGCGTATTGCGCGGTCGCGTCCGCCATTAACGAATCGATTCGTTATTGTTTCGTTATTGTTTTGTAAATTTTTTACCATTTACGAAATTTCGTAAATATCGAACTTTTTTTAAAAAAAAATTCGGAATTCTTTTAAATATCGAAACGCAAAAAACCCCAAAAAATGAATCAATTTTAGAAACAAATTTTTCCGTTGTTACCCAGGCCTATTAACTATCCCTCCTAATGTGGTGTCATCTGCAAATTTGATAAGCATGCCCTCTAAACCTTCATCCAAGTCAGTAATTAAGATGCTGAACAACACTGGATCCATGACCATACTCTGTGGCAATCCACATTAAATAACATAAGTTGATGCTAATGCAACACTGGGCTTGTCCACATAGATGAAAAGAAATATCATGCTGAAATTGCGATAAGCAGTTACATAATTCTCCTAGGTGAATTCACCTGTTAGGCGATCCACATTTTGAATCCTTTGCATTGTTTTTGGCCACACAGCGATGGCTGGCTACTCCACTTTATTATCATTTATGCATGTGTGTGTGTGTGTGTGTGTGTGTGTGTGTTTGTGTGTGTGTGTGTGTGTGTGTTAAGCAGAGATGTGCTAACACTAATACACTAATATGCAAGTATCTGCACACATGCACCTTCATTAAAAATGAGTGTCAAATTAAAACTGAAAATTCAAAATGGAAAAGAGTGGGAAAACGTGGGAATAATCATCTCCACCAACCTGTTCCATCTACCATTAATTCCTTCCCTCATCTCCACAGTGATGCAATGTCGCCTGAAGGGCCAAAACAACAATAGAATTTCTCGAAAACAACAAGTATTTTTTTAACCAGAATAAAGGCCAAAGAAATGCATTGCAAGCAAATCATTGTATGTCCAGATTGTAGGGATTACGAGGTGAGTACATCTTTTCCATTAGGGTAGACAACCCCAATATAATTCTGTAGGAAACTGTTAACTTGGAGAACTATTAAACATACTCAGATATTTCCATGTTGCAGTACAATTCACTAAAGAGTGAGCCAAAAAAGGTTTCACTCTTCTGTGGATTTGAGAGTGCTATGTTGTTCCAATACAGGGTAGGATAGGGTTGTGTTGCTTAGGGATGTCTGGAGATACACAGTCCAGTCCTATAATTTTTAAGCATAAATCACACTCTCTTCAATGTAGCATGTTTTGTAAGTGGGCAAATGACTGAAGCCAAAGTAATGCTTTCCTCAAGAATGATGTCAACAGTGGGAAATAAAATGAGGGTCAAGACTTTACCTTATCTCTAAGACCTTATCTTCTAGAGAACTGCTTGCCAGCATATAATGTTGCCACTCACTAACAAGATGGAGAAATTCCTCCTCAGCAGTGGAGCCAGGTGTTATGCTGTTGGCTGAGGGCACATCTACACTAACCATTTAATACAATTTGAAAGTAGCCTGAAAGTGCAGCATTTACATAACGCATACCGTAAACATACACTGCAGTGTGCTTTAAGCCATTTAAACCAAGATAAACAATGCTGGAGAACATTCCAAAATAAAGTCTGTAATGCACATCAGTGCATTCTAGTATAAACCACATCACATGGTAAAAAAACTCCACATAATGTGTATCACTTTGCAGACAGACAAAGTGCATATGGTTTCAAGACATCCAGTATAATCATCCACACAGTGAAACCACTTCCTTTTATGCTGCTTTCACACTGGATTAAGTGGTCAGTATAGATGTATCCAAAAACACTAGGGTTGTTATGCCAACAGAACTGCTTCCTTCAGCATAACTCAAAAGAACGGTTTTCCCCATCCTTTTCTCTACTTCTCCCAATGAATTCCAAGAACCTCCTCTGGAAATCTTAGAATCTATCAGGAGTAGGGTTTCAGGTGGTAGAGGGCTGCAAGGTAATTTTGTTGCCTGACACTTGTGGTAAATAAAATTGCTCAGTGCCCAAATTCACCCATGTTATTTTGGGACACGAGACAGAAAATTGTGCAAGTACATCTATCCATGGGAGCCCACAGTGTTAAAGCACTGAGCTGCTGAGCTTGTTGACCGAAAGGTCACAGGTTGGAATCCGGGGAGAGGCGTGAGCTTCCACTGTCAGCCCCAGCTTCTGCCAACCTAGCAGTTAAAAAACATGCAAATGTAAGTAGATCAATAGGTACCGCTCCGGCGGGAAGGTAACGGCGCTCCATGCAGTCATGCCAGCCACATGACCTTGGAGGTGTCTACAGACAACGCTGGCTCTTC
The DNA here is from genome assembly GCF_025583915.1 of Anolis sagrei ordinatus. Classification (NCBI taxonomy): domain Eukaryota; kingdom Metazoa; phylum Chordata; class Lepidosauria; order Squamata; family Anolidae; genus Anolis; species Anolis sagrei. Next base: position 208,910,273 of record NW_026844366.1, on the reverse strand, counting down.
GGCTTAGAAATGGAGATGAGCACCACACCCCAGAGTTGGACACGACTGGACTAAATGTCAGGGGAAAACCTTTACCTTTACCTACCTCTCTCCATCTATGTTAATAAAATACAATGCCAATGAATTGTTGTAAGCTGGGTGGGAATCAATCACACTCATCTTTAACTTCTCTGTGTGCATCAGAGATATGATATTTGACATGTGATGGTATATCCGACTGTAGGTTGTGGGCAGCTCAACTTCTGTTAACAGACTTTGGTATTCCATTGAAAGTGGATTAAAAGATTGTGGTATGCGCATGGATAGAAGTGCTTTAGCAGATTGTGGGTTTCCCACGAAAGAAATGGTTTAGCACACCATGGTTTCCCAATTGAAAACAATGAATTAAAAGATCGTGATGTTCACATGACTAGAAGTGGTTTAGCAGATCTTGGGTTTTCTATTGAAAGAAGTGGTTTAGAAGATCATGGTTAAATTTCAGAACTGCTTTTCTCAATTTGGATGGAGGTCATGAACTTAGGTGGTTGCAGAAGACCTGGCAAATATTTTTAAAAGGAAATATCCAAAGGACTGGAAGGAGTCATCTCTGTACCATGTGATAAGTCAAAGGCACATTATTTTATTAAATTAGAGCAGGAGAGATCTGAGTGTGATGGTGTAGGTATGTATCCATTACGTATCAGCCTTCTTAAAACACAGGTTTCCTACTTAAAAGCGTTTCCCCCTCTGTGTGTGATAAGGTCCTGCACCACACATTCTGCATCCACATTCCACCACTCACAGCTTTTTAAAATCTTTTTAAAAATCTGAAAAACAAAGCTTGATTTTGCAATTTTATATATGGGGCAAGATTCTACTATGTCATTGTATATAATAATACCTCAGCATCCACACGTTTTAGTATCCATGTGGAGTCCTGGAACCAATCTGTACATGCCAAAGGCTTGTTGCATAGGGGTTTTCTTTCCTTTCACTCTTATTTCCGTTGTGGGGATGCTATTAGTGACTTACATCGTACAGAAATCAGCATAGGTTCTTTTTCAACCATGTTGTAATGGGGGAAGCAGCAAACGACATCTCCACCAGGTGATAAAGCCACTTTGAATAGCCTAAGAGATTAGCAGACCAACTCCTGACATCAATGACCTCCACTGCTATCCCCTCTGTTGTTTTAGCATGCATAGTCCTTCTACTCTGACGCTCCTCCTATTGATCCTCCCCCTTCTTCCTCTTCTCTCTGATAAATCTTTCCTGTAGATGTAGTTATGCCAGTCAACAGTATCTAGGCCAATGTGTCCAATGAAGAAGATGAAAGAGAGGTCCCATATTGGCCATTATGACCTCAGATGGATGCTGTTCACTGAAGAGAGAGACCAGCCATTGTGACCTTATACTGATGCTGTCCACTCAGGGGTAAGAGATTGACCATTGTGACCTCAGGCTGATGCTGACTACTTGGAGGGTTGAGAGTTGTGATCTGAAGAAGAGATACTGGTCGTTTGCCATCTTACAAGACCAATGCTCACCTGAAAAAGAGACATGGTCTCTTTGCCTACACATTGGCAACCACTCTCATGAGAAATATGTCCTTCAACTCCCAAATCACACAGAGATTTTCTTTACTTTCTTGTTCTCCCAGACTCTCAAATGGAAATCATTGCCCTATCAGCAAAGTGAAATTAAATAGTTGTAATATTGCTGTGTGTCTTCAAGTCATTTCCAAGGTGAATCTGTCACAGAGTTTTCGTGACAAGATTCATTCAGAGAGGGTTTGCTCTCTCTGAGGCTGAGAGAGTTTTGACTTGTCCAAGGTCACTACATGGGTTTTCATAGCCAAGTGGATATTGGAATCCTGGTCTCCTTATTCCAGCACTCAACCCACTCACTCACCACACTGGCTCTAATAATTGATACAGAGAAATTAGTACTGATGAATATATAATCATATGTATGAAATTATTCAGTCATCAAAAGAAGAAGAAAATCATTAAACTGGATGGTTCTAGAAATGCCAAGATTGTGTAATTACCAACCATTACAGGAATGTTGATGTTCTGTGAACACCAAAGCACTCTTCTGAAGAGGTGGCAGAATTTACTCCAGCATCATTCCCAGAATTGGATCTCAGTCTGAAAACTGGTCTGTCTGTTTCACAAAATGCTTGTGAATTTTTTTAGTTTTCATTTTTTTGTCTATAACTCATAGAATTTCTCACTCAGCATTGCCAGTGGGATTCAGGGAGTTTTCATTTTTTTTTTAAAAAAAAGTAGCTTTTCCTCATGGTAGCCTATTCCAGTTTGGAGGCATTTCAAGTCATGTGCCCAATGTGGGCTGATGGTGGGAAGCCTGTTGTACCTTCCAGTCTCTGGGTCAATGATGCCACTATTACTGGATTTTTGAGTTTTCTCTTTTTCTTCTTAAGCATGACGTGCACAGCAAATCCTGCCAAAAAAGTAACATCTAACCATGCTGGAAGTAATAGAGAAAGGAGAATGATTCAACATGGGTCTATGAGGCCATCTGATATGGACTTGGGGTTTTACTTCTTGCCAAATCACCACTTTATGCTCTTTAACCACTTGGAAACCAATTTCAGTAAGCAAGGTTGATGAGCCAATGAGGCATCTTAAATCTGCAGCTTGTTGGAGGGAAAGAAATCACTGAGCAATGTGATAACATTGGCAGGAGAAAGTAAAGTTCTCAAATTTTCAGCCAGCATCCAAATGAATGAGCTGTTAATAAGGCAGAAGGTTTCAGGCTCACAGCAAGATCATCAAATGTTTTGCAGACCTTTAAAAGATATTGGAGCTCTTATAGATGTCATCATGTTACTCATTACATTGAAAAGGCCTTGATTAGCAACTTTGAAAGTAATGTAACATTTTCTGACAGAACTCATAACATTTTAAAAACCATGATACTTTTCCAATAAAAATGTTCCTCAAAGCAAAATCTTCAGGTGTTTTATCCCTGTAAAGAGCCAAGTGTATTGATAGCACAAGATAAAATAAGAATTTGTAACTTATATCACTACATTGAATAAATAAATGTTGTACATGTAGCTAGAAAAGGAAAATGATGGCCAATGTCGATAAATCCAAGTACATTCAATCTGTTGAGTTAATTATTTTATATTTATTTCACTCATTTCTACCTCTCTCTATCAACACATACACCAGAGGAATTTCAATTAAAACAGTAAAACTCAATTTAAAACATTATACAAATTCATTCATAAATTCATTTACAATAAATTAACAGGATGATAAAACCAAGATCCAGCCAGGAAAATCCAATGCCGCAATGCTCAAAAATTTCCTTTCCAAGTTGCCACTATCCTTTAGTCGAATGCCTGGTCCCAAGCCAAGTCTTCAGTTGTCTTCTAAAGGACAAGAGGGAGGTAGCCAACCTGATGTCCTTAGGGAGGGAGTTCCACAGATGGGGGGCACTGCCGAGAAGGCCCTGTCTCTCGTCCCTACCAAACACATTTGCAAAAGTGGTGGGATCTAGAGCAGAGCCTCTTCTGACAATCTTAAGCTTCATGGTGGTTCATAGCAGGAGATACAGGTAATCTGAGCCAGAACTGTTCAAGGCTTTAAAGGTTAAAACCAGCACTTTGCATTGTGCTCGGAAGCTAATCAGCAGTCAGTGGAGATCTACACAATTAGATCTACACAAATGTCAATAATTCATTCAGTAGGTTTTTCTCTAACCAGGACTAAACAATTGTATTTATACCAACATACCTAAATCCTTCATGATTGCTAAGATTGTGGAAATTTCTACTTTGCCAAACCTATTGTTTATAGTCACCGCATTATTTAAATTGCTGAAGCTTGAAGAATGTAGCCTCCAACATTTTACCTTTTACCAATAGGGACAAATGTGACCAAGCAACACCAGAGTACAGGCAAAATGGTAAATGGCATTAATAAGAAAGGAGGAACACAGAGACTGGGGAAAAGATGTAGCAGTTTGCTTTTGTCTGAACTGACTGAAAGGGCAAAATTCTGCATCTCCTCTCCCTCTTGTTGAATGAACCATTTTTGCATTTTGAATTCAGGCTCCTTCTACACAGCTGTATAGAATCCACATTGAACTAGATTATATGGCAGTGTGGACTCAGATGACCCAGTTCAAAACAGATATTGTGGATTACCTGACTGGATATTCTGAGTGATATGGCTGTGTGGTAGGGCCAACATATGATGTATGTTGAGAACTAAGGAGCCATCCAGACAGGCCCTTAAATATACCCCTCCTGCTTCTTCAAGTGGGGCGTCCAGATGATTCCCCACAAAAACATGAATGCCTTCAGCACAAAGCAGGAAAGCTCTGCTATGTGCCGAGATTATTTGACTGCTGGAAAGACCCGTGTCCTTCCAGCTGCAGAGGTTGTGTAGATGGGACCGAGGAAAATGCCATGCAGCTTCCAGTACCCATCTATACAATCTGTCTCGAGTTTCTTGGGCTCCTGGAGCCCAAGAAACCAGGATAGCCCTCACCTGCTCCCAAAACCCTTTAAAACAGCCTTTAAAAAGGAAAAATAACTCACCCGGCAGTCTTTCCCCAGCTCCAAATTTCTCCTGGGTTGTACCAATGTCACATTAAGAGAGGAAGAGGAAAATTGCTCCTGCCCCCCCCCCCACCACCACCACCACCCTTGGTGCATCATTGGTACAACCCAGGAGAATTCAAGAAAAGGGAAAATGGCTGCTGGGTGACTTATTTTCCTTTGTTTAAAAGGCTATTGAAGAGGTTTTCTTTTCTGTCCCAGTGCCATGCTGGAAAGCCCTGCAGGGCACGTGGACACACACCCCCTCCCAGAAAATCACGCACTTTCTGGGGAGGGGGTGGATTTCAATGTGAGTACAATCACATTTTTAAATCTCGATTGCACTCGCATTAAAGTGCTGTCTGGAACTGCCCAAAGAGGGAAGGAGGAGAGAGAAATCAGAACATTTTAAAACCAGTTGGAATGGAAGATCAATCAGGGCAGTGGGAGGATATGGAAAGAAGCAAAGAAACTATGATATGCTATTTTTTCACCAATTTATAGCCTCTTTTTTATTCAGGCTACCCTTCTGAAAGTTGCTATTTTAGAGTTTTTGGCTATGTAGGCATAGAATGGGGCTTTGACATTAAGGCATAGAACATTTATGTTTGTTAAAACAGAACTACTCTGAAAAGAGAGAACATTACTGTGGATTTATTTAAATGATCAAAGCCAAAATATGCAAAGGAATATAATGAAACAGAGAGGATCTCCTTAAAGAAACTCAACCCTATTGTTGCCAGGAGGTTTTATATGTGGGCACTCCTTTATTCTCAGACACATATTGTTTCACTATAACAGGCATGAGCAAACTTTGGCCCTCCAGGTGTTTTGGACCCAGAAATCCCAGCCAGCTTACCAGGTCTTAGGAATTGTGGGAATTGAAGTCCAAAACACATGGAGAGTCAAAGTTTGCCCATGCCTGCACTATAATCAACTTCTACAAAAGGATAGGTTCAAGCATTACCATCCTCCAAGAGTCCATCAGTCTATATTATCGCTCAGTTTCACACATACAGATGTGTAATTGTTTATTTAGTTGTAAATTTGATTAAAAGTACTAACTGGAGTGCACTCATTCATAAATTGCTGAATAGCAAGTCAACATATATCTAAATCTTCCTTCTTCAATGGGTTTACTCTCATTAAGGCTAGCTGTTGCATACATGTCTAATGCTACAACTCTATTTACATTCTGTCAGATATGTCACCTCTAGGCCATGTTTTCATTTAGCCTGAATTTGAAGGCCATTTTTAATATTTATTTTTTGTGTCAGGAGTCACTTGAGAAACTGCAAGTCACTTCTGGCATGAGAGAAATGGTCATCTGCAAGGACGTTGCCAAGGGGACGCCTGGTTGTTTTGATGTTTTACCATTCCTGTTGGAGGCTTCTCTCATGTTCCCGCATGAGGAGCTGGAGCTGACAGAGGGAGCTCATCCACACTCTCCCCAGATTTGAACCTACGACTTGTCAGTCTTCAGTCCTGCCAGCACAGGACATGGCATAAATAACTCGAAGCATTACTCTGTTTTGTAGCAGTGGCAAACAATTACCATCAAAGCATCTCTAATGTCAAAATGTTATCCAACCTGTCTTTACTTTTTCCATAGATCTATTGCTTTTGTTATATCTTGCACTTGAAGGCTTCATTCTACTTTGTACATACTCCATTTGTGCCAGATGACTTCCTTCCTACCTGTATTTTGAACAATAAGGTCAAAAATGCTGCCATAGTAATTTTATTTCCATACTGCCCTCTAGAGCATAAAGCTAAGAATGATCAAATTTCAACCTTAGTTTTATTTACTGTGTGCTCCTAGCCATGTCTACTCAGAAGTAAGCTCTTTTGTAAACTGCGTAAGCACACATAATATTGAAGTCTCAATCTCAATTGTTATTGATATGATTCGGACATAGTGATACCATAAATGCAAAGTATCATATACTTTTTTTCAGTCTTCCAGATCACTAGCTGGATCTCATCCTAAACTCAGCAATGCAGAAACTCAAAATCAGAAAATCCAAGTGCAGAATTTAGAAAAAACTTTCTTTTCCTCTCCCCCTTGATGCTTTGTTTTGGACTGCTGTCAGAATCCCTCAGCCAGCATAGCCACTCTTCCAAGTCTTGCTCCAGTCTCTAATAACTATGTATTGAAATGTCTTCCAACACATGTCACAGCATCCGATGAGAAATGGAACCTGCCCCACCTCATCCATGAATAAACCCAGAGCTTTCTGTCACCCAGAGACATGACACACTTTACAACTGTCGTCTTGAGTCTCAGAAACCATGTACCATTTGTTAGATTTTACAGTCTCAGATGACAAAGTTGGCACCTACGTTGGTGGTCAAGAGGGAGCAGATGGCCAAGGGGCACCTGAAGAAGAGCTTAAAACATCTGTGAAAATACAGGTGGAAGACAGTTGTGGTATATATTAGAACACAGGGCCATGTTTGGCACGTCTTGTGTTGAAATAAGCTCAACAGGGATCAAACCCTCACTTGTATAACATTTTATTTCTCTTCTTGTTTTAGTTAGGGGCATCAATTTTATGGACTGGATGAAGACAGAAGTCTGTAGACAGAAGTAATCTGTGAATATAAGATGAGTCTGCCTGATTTTCTGATATCCCAAACCCACTCTCCCCGTGGCTTGAGTCATCATTTCTATTCAATAGGGTCCACCTGACCCAAATTTGATAGAATAGGAGGGACTATAATGGAGAGGAGGGGCCGAAAAGTCCCATTGTTAGCATTTAAAGCTAGATGTAGCTCCATATGTTTAGAACAGTGGTCCCCAACCGTTGGTCCTCCAGGTGTTTTGGACTTCAACTCTCAGAAATCCCAGCCATCTTACCACCTGTTAGGAATTGCGAGAGTTAGTCCAAAACACCTGGAGGACCAAAGGTTGGGAACCATTGGTTTAGAAATACTAAGAAAGGAAGAGGGATCACCAAAGAATATAATTGATCAATGAACCGAATCCAAAGGGTATTCACCAATGGTTGCTCTTCATCCTCAGGATTCTGCATCTTATAAATATTTTAGAATGATGATATAATAAAGGTAAAGGTTTACCTTTGGCATTAAGTCTAGTTATGTCCAACTCTGTGGGGTGGTTATCTCCTTTTCTAAGCCAAAAAGCCAGAGTTGTTCATAGATGCCTCCAAAGTCATGTGGCCAGCTTGACTGCATGGAAGGCCATTACCTTCCCACGGAAGCGGTACCTATTAATCTACTCATATTTCCATGTTTTCAAACTGCTAGGTTGGCAGAAGCTGGCTAACAATTGGAGCTCACATCACTCCCTGGATTCTAATGACCAACCTTTCGGTCAGCAAGTTGAACAGCTCAGCAGTTTAACCCACATGATACAATAGATGGCTTATTTCTCAGAATTGCAGGTGATACCAAATTGAAGAGTGATAAGGCAATTCCTCAGAAGACAAAGGAGTCAAAATGACTTTAACAGATTGGACAGCTGTGTCAAAACTAACAAAATGAATTTCAAACATAAAGTACTACATTTAAGTAGGAAAAATGAGGTGTGCACACTAAACATGAGTCAACAGCACTATGCAGCTGCCCAAAAGCCAATGTAATTCTAGACTGTATTAACAGGAGTATAATGTCCAGATCAAAGCAAGGTGTATTGCTACTCTGTTTTGCTTTGGTCGTTCTGTTCTAGAAGACTGTGCCCAGTCCTGGCCACCACCGTTTAAGAAGGATATTGACAAGCAAGAACTTATTCAGAGAAGAGCAAACAAGAAGATCAAAGAACGAGAAACCAAAGCCATATGGGGAACAACTTAGCAAGCTGCATATGTTTGGCTTGGAGAAGAGAAAATTTATGATGATAGCCATCTTTAATTATCTGAAGGGATGCCATGTAGAAAATGAGGCAAGCTTGTTTCTGCTGCTCTAGAGATGAGAATATGAATCATTTTTTGCATCTAATAAAGAGAAAAGAGATTCCATCAAAACATTAGGAATGTTGTTGTTGTTCATTCGTTCAGTCGTCTCCGACTCTTCGTGACCTCATGGACCAGCCTACGCCAGAGCTCCCTGTCGGCCGTTACCACCCCCAGCTCCCTCAAGGTCAGTCCAGTCACTTCAAGGATGCCATCCATCCATCTTGCCCTTGGTCGGCCCCTCTTCCTTTTGCCTTCCACTTTCCCCAGCATAATTGTCTTCTCTAGGCTTTAGGAATAACTTCACTATAAGGACTGCTTGGCAGTGGAATCGACTGCCATGGAGAGTCTCCCTCTTGGGAGATTTTTAAATAGAGCTTAAATGTGCATCTCTCAGGAAACTTTTGTTATCTTCACCCTCGTTGTACGTACCTGAGACTTGGCTTTCCTTGGAGAAAGATATGTTTCTGAGAAACCATGTCAAATCTGATTGGCCACTTTTCCCACCACAGCTGATGTGTGTTGTGATGGTCCTTAGAAAGGGAGATGGCTACCTTGTCAAAGGCAACATGGTGCCACACATCCACTTCCCCTCCCTGCCACAGACCAGCTTCCCAGGTATGTTTCTTTTTTTCTGAGACTGTTCCTTTTTAAAAGTAATTTCTGTTATATGCAGGCAAATTACATCAAGTTGAAGAGAGAAGAAAGGGCCCGTTTACACATCTTGGGATGTTAGATAAAAGTAGTTTATAAACATTGGAGTTTCAGTAATGTAATGTAATTTTAAAAGTAACATTTTGTTTTCCTGTTTCACTTGTGTAACTAAAAGTTACTTTTGGATTACTTATTAGAATACTCTAGGACACTGGTATTTAGTCCATACAAATCATAGTGTTCTTCCATTCACCTTGACATTGCTCTACACCTGGGAAACTTTCTAACTTGGGGGGCCACATGCTAGCACTCCCTGCTTGGAGGACTTTCTGCTTCGTGATGGGAGGAAAGAAGGAAGGGAAAGAAGAAGGAAAAAGCAAAGAAAGGAAGGACTAAAGGAAGGGATGGATGGAAGGAGAAAGAGGGTGCAAGGGGAGGAGGGAGGAAAGAGGGAAGGAAGGAAAAACAAAAGGGAAGGAAAGAAGGATGAAGGAAGGGAAGGATAAAAGAAAGGAAGGAAGGAAGACAAAAGAGAAAGAAGAAGAAAGAGAGAGGGAGGAAAGAGGGAAAGAAGGAACGGTGAAAGAGTGGAAAGGAATGGAGGRAGGGTGAAAGAGGGAGAGGAGGGAGGAAAGGGAGAAGGAAGGAAAGACAAAAGGGAGTGAAGGAGGAAAGGACRAAAGAATGGAAGGAAGGAAAGAAAAGAAAGGAAGGACAAAAGGGTGGAAGGAAATGGGGACGGAGGAAAGAGAGAAGGAAGGAAAGACAAAAGGGAAGGAAGGAGAAAGAGGGAGAGACAGGAGAAAGKAAGGATGAAAGGATAGAAGGGAAGGAGAGAGGGAGGAAAGTGGAAGGGAAGGAGTGGGAGGGAGGATAGGATGGTGTGAAAAGGGAGGACCTGAGAAAAGAGCCCAAGGGGCCGCATCCAGCCTCCAGGCCTGGGCTTGCTCATATCTGCTCTACACCCACAAGCAGCATAAACCATCTCTTGAACCACATAATATGCTCCTGCTAGCACTGACCAAACCCACACCCTCAACACTAAAACTGACCAAAATGTTGTTATTACAATTATAATAGCAAGCAATTACACTTTCTATCTTATTATGTGAAATAGTTACATGAAATAGTTACTTCCAAGTTCTGTTTCAGTACTGTACTCGGATAGTGATTGCTATTAAAATTAAATACACTACTAAATCACTGGGTTTGAAAACCAGCTCAATTGTACATATCTGCCATCCACCCCCCTTTCGCCTCCTTCTTCGTCCTCTCTTGGAGAACAACACATCTGTTCCTTGTTTCTTGCTAGGCCAAATGTCCTGAACTTACAGGTGGGTCCTATTGATGAAATTTTATGACTTAAACTTGGTGGTCTTCAGCCAGTATTTCTACATCTATTTCTGATTGGCCATAGGCTAACTCAGCTCAATTACCTGTTAACTGCAATAGTTAGAAATTAATGTCTTAAGAATTCAAATTCTTGTTGTATTATTGTAATATAACATAGCATTTGCATGAGTTTTTTTCTTTGTTTGGTAAAGTTGTGGGGAACCCTAGAGCTCAAGCTGTCAGGACAACACACATGCAGTAAATACAAAATAAAATTGCAAAATCACATATTTAAATACTTAAAATATTAGGCATTTTCTTAACTAAACGTTTTAGCAGGAACAAGTAGTAACAGAGATTTGGATATTTTTCTCCCAAGCTACTAGATGAAATGCTTTCCGGCTAGAAGAAGTAACCTATGGATAGCACAACTTCTCAATACAGCAGTTGGTTAAGATATATTTATTCTGTCATTTTCCTTGACTAGAGATTTTTTTTATGGGCAGTCATTTTGGTGGCACCCTTTTTGATGGAGTCACCCGGTGGGGTTTGTACCTTCCGCATTCCCCTAATGGAACCAACTTCTACTGATGGTAAAAAAAAAAAGCTAGAAAAAGTTCCTTTACACCCCTGGATTGCTTTAGATGTAACTTGGAATCTATCTCAGTGACATGAATTGTCCTCTCCTCTGGATTCAGGTTCATTTTTATCTCCACCATGTGAAATTAAGCCGGTGGGACAGGAAATCCTTTGTGGGGATGGCCATCAAAAAGCCATCTCCACCAAGGATCTCCTGTACCACAATATAGTGACCATCCTGGCCTGTAATAGGAAAGAGATGGCTAATATGTGAAGCTGTCCCTTCAATGCTTTCATGTGTGATACCAGAGCACTTTGATGTCCCATGCTCAACAAAGCACCCCCATCTCCTTACCCTTATTATAACAACAGCTTCTGCTCCATCCAGCACTTTGCATAAGTTAAAAACTAATGGGCAGACCTTCCTTTAAGAGGCAGGATTTGTCACATGATCTACCACAGTGTTCTCAACCTTCCTAATGTGGCGACCCCTAAATACAGTTCTTCATGTTATAGTGACCCTCAACCATAAAATTATTTTTGTTGCTACTTCATAACTGTAACTTTGCTACTGTTATGAATCGTAATGTAAATATCTGATATGCAGGATGTATTTTCATTCACTGGACTAAATTTGGCAGAAATATCCGATACGCCCAAATCTGAATACTGATGGGATTGGAGAGGATTGATTTTTGTCATCTGGGAGTTGTAGTTGCTGGGATTTATAGTTCACCTACAATCAAAGAGCATTCTGAACTCCACCAGTGATGGAACTGAACCAAACTTGGCACAAAGAACTCCCAAGACGAACAGATATTACTGGAAGGGTTTGGTGGGCATTGATCTTGAGTTTTGGAGTTGTAATTCACCTACATCCAGCGAGCACTGTGGACTCAAAACAGTGATAGATCTGGACCAAACTTGGCACAAATACTCAATATGCCCAAATTCGAACACTGGTGGAGTTTGGGGGAAATAGACCTTGACATTTGGGAGTTGTAGTTGCTTGGATTTATAGTTCACCTACAATCAAAGATCATTCTGAACCACACCAACAGTAGAGTCGGGCCAAACTTCCCACACAGAATTCCCATCCCTCGAAGGGACTCACTGGCACGAGCCTCCCTTCAGCCTTGCATGCTCTCCCTCACCTGTACGTGTGTCCCACACTACCATGTGCCAAGCATGCCTGCTCTCCCCTCCCCATTGGAATCTCAGAAACAGCCCTCCCCTTGACTAAGAGGCCAGCCAATCACAGTGGAGAAGGGGTTTTAGTAGGAGGATTCACTGTATGTTTCCAAAAAAGGAAAAGAAGGACAGGTGGAGAGATCGTCAGCCTTCTCTGCCAAAGGGTTTTCTAAGACCATTATAAATATATGCTTTCTGGTGGTCTTTGGTGACACCCCCCCCCCCCCCCGGGGTCCCGACCCCAAGGTTGAGAAATGCTGATCTACCAGTTGACATCAAGTACCAGAAAAGTAGCTTGGGTATCATCTCAAGTTAGGCTTGCTGCAAAAGGAAAATGTTTATAGTTTTTTTTCTTTTTCAGCCAAGTAGAGTTTAAAGTTGAGCTGGATTTTAAATCAACATGCCTCCGTATAAAAACAGGCTCCCCACGCACCCACCCATAAAGACAAGCACCAAAGTGTTACGCTTACTTCTCCAAGCCTTTCAGATTCACATCTAAAGGCTGTTCAGAAGAACAGAGTCAATATTCCTGCTACCCTGTTCAGTTGAATTTGAGTGTATTTGTGCAGCTGTCTTTGGAAATCTGAATTTGAGCAGAAGTCCAATACAACACCACTGTGGTCACCTAGAAGGTTCAGCCCTGCAAAAATAAACACACACTGGCTAAAATCAACAACAACAGCAGGAGCAGCAGCGAGTAGCTTTGAAAGGAAAAAAAAGTTGATAGCACTGCTAAGTCCAGATTCTCTACATTCTTGGCCTGAAGATACTGATAGCCCAGTGTGTCATGATAACAACACATGTCTGAAGAGTAGTTTTGTGAGCTTCGGTTGCCATAATTTTCTAGCCAGTCTAAACTGGCATGGTCTCAATTACTTCTTTACATGTTTTCTGAAGACACAGTACTTTTAATACAACAGGCATAATTTTGTGCCAAATGAAGTTATACAAATTTTACCTTCCTAAAAATACAACCTTTGTTTATTTTTTATTTTATTTTTTCTGATTTTTTCCCCTTGGGGAAAAAAATTGAAAAAAAGGGTCATCCCACCAACTTCAAAATTTTCAGAAATGTTATATCTCTAGCTGTATCAGTCAATTTATTAATGTTTTAACCAATTGTCATATGCATTTTTTACTGTCAGAAACAACATCTAACAAACATCTATACAAAACACTGTAAAATCCACTGTAAAAAGTAGGACGCAAATGGGATAAAACAGAGTGTGCAAAATATACATCATGAGGTGGTTGTTTTGTTTTGTTTTTTTGACATGTCAGGAGCAACTTGAGAAACTGCAAGTTGCTTCTGGTGTGAGAGAATTGGCCATCTGCAAGGATGTTGCCCAGGGGTAGCCTGGATGATTTGATGTTTTTATCATCCTTGTTGAAGTACTTTGGCCACATCATGAGGAGACAGCAAAGCCTAGAGAAGACAATTATGCTGGGGAAAGTGGAAGGCAAAAGGAAGAGGGGCCGACCAAGGGCAAGATGGATGGATGGCATTCTTGAAGTGACTGGACTGACCTTGAAGGAGCTGGGGGTGGTGATGGCCGACAGGGAGCTCTGGCGTGGGTCAGAGACGACTGAACGAATGAACAACAACAACAATCATCCTTGTGGGAGGCTTCTTTCATGTCCTCGCATGAGGAGCTGGAGCTGATAGGGAGCTCATCCGCCTCTTCCTGGATTCGAACCTGCAACTTGTCAGTCTTCAGTCCTGCCGACACAGGGGTTTAACTCACTGCGCCACCAGGGGCTCCACATCATGAGGTGTAGTGATGCAAGTGCAGCATGTGCTAGGAACTACACATTTACCGGTAAGAAGCCAATATAAAAGATCAGTCGTGTTAAAAACTTAAGTAACATCTAACAAGCATGTATACAAAATCCGGTAAAATTCAACTGCTGTGTGTCCCCTATTGTTATTTTAGTATTTGTAAATGCAAACATTTTCATAAATGAAAATAATCAGTTTAATATTGCTGACTCTTACATGAGCCACACAGATGACACAGCTTTCAAATATTTACTGCCTTTTCCACCAGATTTAGGGGAATATCCATTACATATGTTTCATTTGCTACGAATGGATTCAGGTGTTAGACAAACTGAAGAATTCAAACCCATTCCTTTAGGCTTCAGTTTGGAGACCCAAAAACAGAGGTGTAGGGGAGCAAAACATTTTAACAGATACTAGCTTAGACCCCAAATGCCCCACAAACACTTTCTGTCTGCTTTACAAATGAAAATAAAGCACTGCTGAAGAGCGCAAATGTGACTTCTAGGACAACCTACTGTTTTTGCTTGATATCCTTGTCATGTTTAATACCAAAAAAATATCAGCTGCTATTTTAAAGTTTTTTTTAAAAAAAAGCTTGCTCCTTTTCTCTGGAGTGCTGGGTCTGAATTGTGGGGCCCTAAACCTTAATGTCTGTAACAGACCTGCTACCCAATTAAATGGTTAGGGAACAGGCTTTTATATCCTTAACACCTAATTTACTATTGTTTCTTTTAAAGTGTTTGGCTTCCCTGTGGCTTTTGTGCCCCTTCTTCTGTTTTATGGCAGCTTTTATGTGTGTGTTTTTCTATGTGCGTTGTGTTGCGTGTAAGTATTCTTGTAGCCTAGTTAGAGTGTCCTCTCAAATCTGGTACAAGGGGGGGAAAAAACCTGAGTTTGATTGATCATTCTTTTCACACTGAGCCTAGGATCACTCCTGTGCCAATTACTTAATTAGCCCTTTGGAGACCAATTTTTGTAGCACTTGATTTGTGACAGTCCAATTTCGACTTTATTTCTGTCTCTTCAGTAGTATGGGGGGTTGAACTTACAGGACAGGCATCAATATGTTGTGAGCCATTCAAGATGTAGTTGAAATCTCCAGAGTGAAAGTCCCAGTTCCAGACAAACAACTTCAGCAGGACTGAATTATTGTTCAAATTAGCCAATCTATATTTCCTCAGAATTTCCCCTGTATTTTTGTCTTGCACGGGAGACTGAATTCTCAGGATAAGTATCAATATGTTCTGAGGCAGTCAAGATGTAACTGAAATAGCCAGAGAGAGAATCCCAGTTCTACACATACTACCTCCACGGTGCTGAATTATTGTAATGATTGGCCAATGTATATATGCTCAGAATTTGCATTGGGGACATACAATACCATAGAAATTACTTCATTGCCAGTCATTTTGCATTTTGGATTAGTAAATTTGAGACACCATTCACAATATTAGGCAAAGACAGTATGGTATAGAGCAGGGGTCCACAAACGTTATAAACAGAGGGCCAGATCACAGTCCCTCAAACTGTTAGAGGGCCAGATTATAATTTGAAAAAACATGAATGAATTCCTATGCACACTGCACATATCTTTTTTGTAGTGCAAAAACACTTGAAAATAATACAATAATTAAAATTAAGAACAATTTTAACAAATATAAACTTATCAGTATTTCAATGGGAAGTGTGGGCCTGCTTTTGGCTGATGAGATAGGGTTGTTGTTGTTGTTGTTGTGTGCTTTCAATCATTTCACATTTAGGTTGACCCTGAGCGAGGGCTGGGTAAATTACCTTGGAGGGCCATATTTGGCCCTTAGTTTGAGGACCCCTGGTATAGAGGTTTGAGCGTTGGGGTATGACTTTGGAGACCAGAGTATGAAGCCCTGCTCAGCCAATGAAATCCACTGGGTGATCTTGAACAACTCAAGAGAGCTAAAGGCAACATCTCCCTGAACAAATTGGCCAGGAGCCCCCAGTGATGGATTCACTTTAGGATCACCATAAATTAGAATGGACATGGAGGCACACCGCAACAAAATCAGACATACGAGGCCAAAACAATGAGGTGGCTTGAAAGAACCTTGAATAAAATGTTTTGAATGGTAAGACAAACTCACTTTCAGTCACAACAGAAAAATAAAGCCCTACAGTTGTATAATGGCTATCTTACTCCAACCATGTATCTGAGGAAGTGGATTTTAATTCACTAGAAATCAAGCTAAAATAAATCTGTCTTAAAGGCAGCTGTATACACATGTACATACATGCTCACACGTGAAATGAAATGCTCAATATGGTTACTGCGCCCCATTCAAATAAATATTTGCCATTGTAAGCAATGCTAGGGCTTTCACAATGTCATCAGCAACTTCTGGAAACCCATGCATTGCCAATTTGTGTAGTGCTGTCAAGTGTTCAAAGTGTTTAATGTAGATCATTTCACTAGAAGAAACCCAAATGCAGACAATTATATCTCCACTGTGAACAGATTTCTAGCATAGAATAAATTCAAGGAACATTTTCTCATGCATATCCAAAACTAGAGTGACATGGAGTCGGATATTGATTGGCATTAGATACAGGACAACATGGAAGTCTGCCTCTGTACAAACATGATTCATTCCAGAAATTGTCTGGCACAGGTTTTGGTAAAGGCCACTGCTATAAATTGCAATTCCATTTGAAACAGATTGATGAAACACAAGCAACATCTATGCTTACTGAAATAATTGAAATTACTGTGCTCCACAGCCACCCCGGATGCAGCACAGGAGCATCCCTAGAACCCTTTGCTATTTGGATGAATAGACTGAGAGTGCATAGGGGCTACTGCAACAACTCTTTAACCAGCCAGTAGCAGCTCCCTGGCAGAGCCTTGCCTGTGACATCACTTCTGATGAGATCATAATGGGGCACACAGCCACGTCTCTAGCAGAATCAATGTAGCCAGCATGTCTCTGCCAATGAGATGTTTTAATCAGTGACACAACAGAGGATCCGAGTGACATGTGAACACTGTATCATGCCTGATTCAGATGTCCACATCAAGAAAACACCAAGATCACCCCAAAACTTCCTTGAACTTTCAGGTACATTCAGATTTATACATCTCCTACTGACCTGTGTTGCTGGTCTAGAGCAGTGGTTCTCAACCTGGGGTCCCCAGATGTTTTTGGCCTTCAATTCCCAGAAATCCTAACAGCTGCTAAACTGGCTGGGGTTTCTGGGAATTGTAGGCCAAAAACATCTGGGGACCCCAGGTTGAGAACCACTGGTCTAGAGGCTAGTAAGAGCACCTCCTTCCCCATAAAGCAGTAACATCCAGATGGCTCTTGGACACAGTTCTGCCTTTCTCCCTGTCTCTTGCAAGAGGCTCCTGCCAGAAGTCTGCATAACAAGAGGCGGGGTAAAGAATGATCTCCTGGGTCCTTAGCCACCTTGGAAGGAGTCAAGTGTCATATTAAAATATAAACTGGAATTTTCCATTAAAATCCCCTTTCTCTTCCTGACAAGGAAAGGGTCTCATTGTTGCATTCAGGAGAGCAATCTGCTTCACTATCTTGTTTACTCTTAATTCATGGAGATCTTGCCAAACTGGTACACTCCTCATCATTCAATTCTCAAAGCTTGAACATTATTTGAAAGAGAATAAATGTCTATACTTGAATGGCTTTTGTCTCATAGTTTTCATAAGTAGATAATCTGACTGTCATTGGGTGCCATTACCAGAGGGTGACAGCTAGAGGTCATGTTCACATCTTCCCTTTTGCACACAGATCCCCTCTCTTTTTCGTTTGTTTGTTTGTTGCATATGAAACACTTTGCATTCATAGTTTTATGAACATGGAGCCTTTTTCTTTTGAACTCCCCATAGAACAATAAAAATCATGTTTTCCCCATCCAAATATGTCTTCTTCATTCCATGTTATAGACCCAAAGTTAGGAACATGTTAATTATATGCAGAAGGGTAAGGCAAAGGGTGATATTTCCACAGAAGCAAGAAGAAATCTACGAAGTTTAGACAGAAGCATGAAGAAATCTCCAAAGATTCTACAGAAGCAAGAGAAGAATCTGTAAATGAACCTCTCGAGCAATGAAAGCAGATTCTTCAGCAGCAGTCTCCAGATGATCCCCCAGTATGTATAGCATGTTTCTCCAAAGGTTCTACAGAAGAAAACAGAATTTCCAGAATCAGTGGGTCCCCAGGAGGGAAGCACTATGATCAACCTCTAGCATTCTGCTTTTCTCCTCTAACATGAAACAAAGCCCACCTGATTTCTTGGAGGACCTTCATGGAGCTGTTCAGAATAGTTTCATCCTCGAATGTTTTAATAAGTACTAAAAGGTCCTCCTATCATCCAAACCATTTTCACAGCAACATCTGATGCAGACATAGGGATGTCCCAGTGACCAACCCTGGGCTCAGGAACTACTTTTGTAGAAAGGCTAGAACAGTCCTCTCCTTCCTACCCTTCCACTAGCCGGCAAATATTTTATTATTATTATTATTTATTTATTTATTTATTTATTTATTTATTTAACTGACACAAAAATGAGATCTCTATGCTGGATTTTGTATTACAAAATCACAAGTCTGACACTTCCCAAGCGTCTAGGACTGTGTGATGTATTTTCAAATGATTCATGCAGATCCAAGTAAGGTAGCCTTTTGCAGCTGACAGATTGTGGTTCTGTCAATGTTTATTGTTTCCAAATGTTGGCTGAGATCTTTTGGCATGCCACCTAGTCTGCCAATTACCACTGGGACCACCTTTACTGGTTTATGCCAGAGCCTTTGTAGTTCGATTTTGAGGTCCTGATAACGGCTGAGTTTTTCCTGTTGTTTTTCCTCAATGCGACTGTCATCTGGTATGGCAACATTAATAATCCAAACTTTTTTTCTTTTCCACAATCGTGTTGTCTGGCGTATTGTGTTCCAAAACTTTGTCAGTCTGGATTTGAAAGTCACACAGTATTTTTGCATGTTCATTTTCCACTACCTATTATTATTATTATTATTATTATTATTATTATTATTATCTTTTGAAAACCAAATGTTTATAAAGAAAGGGAGTTTTCACGGAGCACTGCACTGTTTTTATTTGTACTATTTTTAATGTTATTTTAATTGTACATTTCAAACTGCTTTAATGTTACTAATAGCTGAATTCCATTGTAATGTTTTATTCTTTATGTTTTAATTACAGTTGGTCATCTGTATACACTGGGATTAGAGGCACAGGACATGGAGGGGGGCTGTATATTTTGTTTTAATATCTAAACTGCCTTGATCCCCATTTTAAGAGAAATGTTAAATATAAATAAAGAAGAGAAGGAGGAGGAGGAAAAGGCATGTTGATAGGTTGCTTTTTCCTCTTTTTATTGATTTTTATTCAGAAATAAATAAATAAAATAGGTCTCTGATCTCAAACAGCAGGTTAAAGAACAACAGCCAGACATCCAAAAAAGGAGCTTTAGGAGTCATGCAACTTGCCTGGGGCTTCCTGGTCAAATCTAGCATTACTCCAAGGTATGTAGCTCCAGGGATGGTGCTACCAAAACAAACAAGAGAAATATAGAATATTCAGAGGAAAAAAGTTCCACATCACAGAATATAGACTGAGTGGAAAAACATTTCAGAAATTTTCTGAGAAGTGTACCTTCAGAGAAATGTTGGCTCTGTTCAAACTGGGAAGAGAATCCAACCCTTTACTAGTTGGGCTCCTAGTTCTCATTTGAGTAGTAATTTATTCCTGGTACCTAATACGCAGTGCAGCTCTTTGAATCTAGATCCAGTATCCCAGAGACAAGGGAGGATGCTAAGAAACAACTGGAAACTAAACACAGACATAGGATTAATGTTGCTCTCAACAGCAGACTTCTTTCCTGCATTAAAGTCAACACATCACTGAACACTTACTTCACACTCTCCCTGGGGTGGCCTATGAATTCCCTTTATAAGATTAAGGCAGGCACCATCTCATCTCCACTCCCACTGGATCCTGCAAAATAATTTGCATTTCTCTAATTTCCATATCAACAAATTCATTCAGGACCTCATTGTTTTAACGGACTTCCTAAATTCCTTCAGCATTCTCCTCCTCTTGCTGTTTCATTTTATTCATTTTTGTGTTATGTCCCTTGTCCCAAGTCCCTCTTTTGCGGTTAAAAATAACAAGTCACTGATGTTTTGGAAGCCATTGGGATGATTTTTCTTTTCCCTGGAAAAGGTTTTCCCCCCTTCCTTTTTGCCCTCCCTGCCTGGGAGTTCAAAGGGACAAGTTTCCAAGTACACACAGAAAGAGACAGAGCATTCCCCACATCCACCCTTGCCACCAGGAGGGGGGGAGGAAGGCAAGAAAATATACCGTGTTTTTTCCCCCTGCAAATATTCATGCTGGTGTCAACTAAGGCTATGATCTTGCTGCCATTAGGCCAGAAGAGAGCAAATGAATTGGACAGACAGCAAACAGGATACTTTTTATACCAACATAAAAGAACCTGGATGTTTAATGAAACTTATAAGCAGCTGTGAGTTAGATCCGCCAGACTGGTACACTTAGTTCCTACCAAAATCAATGGGATTAAAGGCATAGCTAACGTTTCAAGGTGCTTTCAATGGCTTCAAAGTCAGACTTGTCCAAATTTTCACATTAGTCTCAATGGGAAGTAAATGCAGTTTGCAACCTGGATCCAAACTTCTATTTACTGGCATCAATGCAATTCTTTTCAAATTTGGGATCCATATTACATTGGGTTGGAGTTATGTGAGTTATAGTCCTAAATCAGCATAACTGGGAGTAATGATAATTGAGAAAGATTGATTAAATAGTTTTTTTATTCCATGATGTTGGTGCCATCTTCCAGTGGCATCACTAGTTGTGGGTAAGGGGCCATACAAGATTGGTATCATAAGGGTGATACCAAAATAACTGTGTGTATATCATAACATAAACTACAAGAAAGGAGATTCCATCTGAACATGACTGTGAGAGCCGTTCAGTAGTGGAACTCAGTGTGGTGGAGACGCCTTTGGAAACTTTTAAACAGAGGCTGGATGGCCATCTGTCAGGGGTGCTTTGAATGCAATATTCCTGCTTCTTGGCAGGGGTTGGACTGGATGGCCCATGAGGTCTCTTCCAACTCTTTGATTCTATGATTCTATGAGTACTAGTATTTTAGCAGAAATTTATTATTTTTAATTTAAAAACTATCCCTGTAGTTTAATATAAGTCAAACATTAGCTTACATGTCTTGAATTAATATATCAACAATGCTAAACTCCATGTTGATTTACTTTTTAAGGGGCAGGTGCTCCTGTTACAGCTGTCAATATTACCCAATTACAATGACGTAGTTTCTTCTGCATGCTACACATGCAGGTGCTGCTGTCTTCCTTGCTACTGGCTTTTTAAAGTCAGTGTTATTGTCAAATTTTCCAATGTTTAAGCTACAATATTGTGGTACAGTCTAGTATGGGAAGAGGTCCTTGTGGTGAAACTATAGAACCTCTTCACACAGTCCAAAATTTGGCAGTGGAGACGGATTTTTTGCACTTTTGCAATGGAGCCCGCCTGCTCCTATCACACTCAGTAAAAGTATTTCTGGAGCAGCTCCATGGTGAAACTGGCACAACGCATGCCACTGCTGAAAAATTGCTGCTGACGCACAACAGGAGACTCCCCATCTTTCCATAAGGAAAGATTGGTCAAACTGGCTTAAATAGGTAGGAGGAACTTGGATGGTGCGGGATACTGGGCAACAGGTCCCCACACCCCCTGGGTGGGCGCCGCTGGAATCATCACAATGTTTGGGGATCCACAGCAATTCTGGTGGAGCATGTGACAAGGTAGAATTCCTGCACTCAGTGCCACCAATCCTAGTGGCGCCACTGCATTTTCATTTACTTTAAGTAAACTGCTGTAACTGATAGAACCAACCCAACCTGGTAGCCTAAGGGCCCTTCCACACAGCCCTATATCCCAGAATACCAAGGAAGGAAATCCCACAATATCTGCTTTGAACTGGGTTATCTGAGTCCACACTCGGATAATGTAGGATTTCCTGCATTAATATTCTGGGATATAGGTATATGTAGAAGGGCCCTAAGCCTTTAGGTGTTTGGGCAGAGACCTTACTGAGCAGAACACTCTGACAGCACAGTTATGATGGGTTATCCAGTGCACACTCCCATTCATGATTGGCTCTTTCATTAGTACTTGCTTTGAGGAATCCTTGGAAGCAAGACAACATGAGAAGAGTAGTTTGTTTTTGTAATAGATAGTTTCCCAAGACATCCTTTCCAGAGCCAGACATTGAAGAAATGGCTGACTCAAAGAGAATTAGGCCCGTTCCATGCAGCTCAATAAAATCCCGCATTATTTGCTTTAAACTGGAATATATGGCAGTGTGGAATCAGATAACCCAATTCAAAGCAGATATTGTGGGATTTTCTGCTGTGATGTTTTGGGGTATATGGCTGTGTGGAAGGGCCCTTAGCCTCTGGTGATGGGACTCAGCAGTCGATCAATTCATCCTCTAGCAAAACACCAAAACAAAACAGAAAACAGCACCGCTGTTCATCGCTTTAGGAATCTGGACTCAGAATCCAAACCCTATCAGTTCTACTCATTACAATCAATTGTTGGGAGTGATTTGAGTTGTAGACCAAAACATCTGAAAAGCCCAAATTAGGAAGGCTGCACTAGGGAAAGAGATTGTAGTTTTGCCAACATCCTCCAAATGTCTTATTTGTTCGTTCATTCACTCATCCATTCATTTTGCACACACAGCCTTTATTAGCATACAACAAAAACACAGCATAGATATAAATAACAAGAGGAAGTCACAGATAAATAGGAAAATATACTCAAAAGTTACTAATCTCAAGAATAAAATTTGCAACAGTCTCACAAAAGAATGCATCAGAGTTTTTCAGAAGATGTGGGATTTTATTAACACCTTTGCCATTGAGAACATGTGAAAAAAATGAATACCTGTATTTCATCCGCATATTATCATATTTGGGGCAAACGAAGATAAGCATTTAATAGATTGGTATCATGTCCTTTCATGTAAATTTTTCCAGTTTGGCTGACAGTAACTACCAAAGAAAGTAAAATAACATCTTCAAAGTCCTCAGGAGGTCCTATTTGCCATCTGCCTTGCCACACAAGAGAGAGACAATATGAAACAATCTGAATTGGCAATCAATTAATTGATTTTAGTATATTTATATACCACCTTTATTCCATCTGGCCACTCAAGGTATCACACATGAAGTTCTCCTCAGATTAAATCCTACCCACATTTTTACCAGACTTAATTACAAATGACCAGTCTGAGGTTGCCATCCAAATCCATTACCCCAGGGTACCTTTTACAAGATTCAGACCCAGAATTTTAAGAGCTCATCAGACCAAGCTCTCTGCCCAAATGAACAAACACTTTCTCCCATTTTCAAATGTTTTAAATCTCAAGTTCCTTGTATCAAAGAAATTCTACATATTAAAAAGTTCTGAACAGCAACAAAAATGACCAATGTAAATGCTCATCCATACGCACTGGGTGATTGGGAAATTAGCTGTAGTCTGAGCAATTGTAGAAACCTACAGCAGCTGGGAAGAGTCAATGGATTTTCTTTCCTACTTATGCTGTCTGCATCGAACTACTGACTTCCTCACTATCCGAATTTTATCTTGTCACCTGGTTTGTCTTTGGAAGCAATAAAAGGGTTTGCTTACAAGTCCGAGCACATGCTGAATGTCTATTTGTAATTCTATAACACATTTAATTTAGTCCAAGTTTTGTTTAAGAGAACAACCCAAAATTTGGTGGTCGGTGCTATCAATATCAACTGCACTCACTCATAAACTTGCAAAGTGCTCATATGGTAATGTAAAACGCTTTGCATCTGGAGCCTTTGTTACAAAGGAATGAAATTATATTAATCTGGGACAGCTGCAAAAAAGCTAGTTCTGACTCCAAAGGGTTTTTATATGAATAAATACAGAAGATGAAGAACATGACATGTTATTGATTAATTTCAGCAGATTTCCAAAGTTGACTATCACTCCAGAGAAAAAAAGTTATGAAAATGATTGGAACTCAAAGGAAGTTGCTTTCTTCCCATATTGACACGAGGACCATCAGCACAGCCCTTGACAATGCAGTGTTCACTATTAGCAATGAACCCAGATCTCTCAGCCTAACCTATTTGTAATATTGGAGGGAAGTAGTAGTTTATTCATTTTGCCATAGTTTTCCACCACATTGATTCTACCTTCTAGTGATTGTGGAAGCAGCAATCACAGAAATTATGCTTATCTTCATATCAAGAACAAAAGAACCTTATTTTATCAAACCAAGGAAAGACCAATCCAAACAAGCCTTCGGTTTCGTCCTGCTGTGAGCCAAACACCATCCTTACGAAAAAGTGATAGATAACTCTCATAAGCCCTGTTCAGGTGTTTATGTGAGCAGTTATGTCCTGATAGTTACAAAGAGAAGGGGCAATCCTTTATTACTGCCATGCTGGCTAGATGTCTGGATGTCGCATGTCCAGCACAAGCATCAAAAGTGGAGTTGATGTGTTTAGGCGTGTCCAAAGTTTATAATAATACTCTGAAAAGGCATCACTGTTGTTACTGTTATTATTGTTGCCTTTAAAGTACTCGTTGTTAGAGGTGTCTGAGTGAAAACAGTAGAGCACTTGTATACTGTTTACATGCCTTCCAACATTTCACGGAGAAAAACTATGTAATGGGGAAAACATCGAGAGAGGGAACTGTGCGTGGGGATGCATATTCCCCACTGGAAACCTGGCCTTTCAGTGGTTCTCAACTTGTGGGTCCCCAGATGTTTTGGCCTTCAACTCCCAGAAATCCTAACCGCTGGTAAACTGGATGGGATTTCTGGGTGTTGTAGGCCAAAACGCCTGGGGATCCACAGGGTGAGAATCACTGTCATAAGTGAATATGACTGAGTAGGGATTCGAGTCCTGGTCTCCAGGATCATACTCCAGTGCTGAAACCATAACACCACAATGATTCTGATGTAGGCAACTTTGGACTGGCCACCTACCTTTGAGGATAATATGCATGGTATACAAGTCAATAACTCAGTGTGCGGTTCCCAGAGGGAAGGCACATGTGCTCATAACCCTCAGTAACAGGGATATATGTCCCAACAGGATTTCAGGCTTTGTTTTTTGCTTTTAATCTTCTGTCCTCTCTTACTCAAGACATGGATAAAGTGTCACCCACAGATATTCCTTTGCAAAATTAAAATGGGTGCTTGCAAGTGAAATTGGATTCCTGCAACTCCAATATCTGCTGACTGTAATAAAAAGATAGTGAATGTTGTTAATTGTGAAGTTCTGACATTTGTTGTAAAACGCATCTGGCTTCATCATGTGGTCTATGGGTATACAGAGAGATGAAATATCAAGTGCAAGCAACATCAAGCTAGAATCCTTCCCCTCTGACTTAAGGAGTTGGCTTGTAAAATGCGAGAGATTCTTTGAGAAGAGATAGATGACAAATGAATCCGTCTATTTAAAGGAGGAGTTCTGAAGTAGGAGCAGATTTTGAGACTGGGGAAAGAGGGGTGTTTCTGATTTTGGTTTGCTTTTGTTTGTGGTTGTCTTATCAGAGCTTTGCAAGATGTTTCTTCTTCCACTGTAATCCCCAAATAACATCCCCCCCCCACACACACACACACATACACACACCTTTATTACATATTGTCATGAATGGGTGTTGTTGTTGTAACCAAAACAACACCAACTTCATATGAGAGAGAAGCAGGAGTAGTTCTTGCTGCCTATTATCTAACCAGGTTGATGGTATATAAACCTAGACAGAACATGAAACCTACTTACTTGTAGGATAATCATTTTCATTACAATCCAGTTTGTCTGGAGGGAAATCTTGAGCCATTCAGAGCAGTATGATCCACAATGGTGGCCCTTTTGTTCTGAAATATCCTTCTGGTAGTCTGCAATTGTTCTTATTTTTAGGTATCAGCTGAAGGCTATTTTTGCAAGTTTCCTGGAAAGATTACTTTTAAAACAAATGATTACCATTCAACTACTATTCACTTATGAATGGCTTCAGCATTTTCAGGGTACAGGCAGTCTGAATTACAAACATCAGACTTACAAATGACTCATAGTTAAGAACAGGGGTGAGACAACAGGAAGTGAGAGAAATCTACCCCTAGGAAGGGAAATTCACTCATGAAAGAGTCAACATGGGGAAACCATGTCTCAACTGAAGCTTTATCACCAATCCTTGTTTCCACAACAAGCAAAATTTTTCAAAATCCAATTCTCACAGGGACAGAAGGTGAGATGGAAACTTTTGAACAGGGGCACAGACAGCAAAACAAACATCATAGGGGCACTAACCCTTCCCTATGCTACCTAAGGCTAAAGAATATCTATTTTTGACTGAAGTTACACTTTTAAAATGTACCTGCTTTGACTTACATACAAATGCAATTTAAGAATAAATCTTCAGAACTTACCTTGCTTGTATCTCGGATGACTAGAAACCTTGACTAGAAATCCTTGACTAGAAACCTCTAGTATTGTAAAAAAAAAGCCACCCCTAAATTACAGACCAATTGATTCAAATGGCAGGGAAAGAGACACCTAAACATTAGGAAGAACTTTCTGACTGTAAGAACTGTTCAGGAGTGGAATATGCTGCCTTATGAAGCTCCTTCCCCAGTGACTTTTAAACAGAGGCTAGATTAGGCATGGGCAAACTTTGGTCCTCCAGGTGTTTTGGACTTCAACTCCCACAATTCCTAACAGCCGATAGACAGGGATTGTGGGAGTTGAAGTCCAAAACACCTAGAGGATCAAAGTTTGCCCGTGCCTGGGCTAGATGGTCATCTGTCAGGATTGTTTTGATTGTGTGTTCCTGCATGGTGGAGGGTTGGATTGGATGGCCCTTGTGGCCTCTTCTAACTCTATGATTCTGTTACATGTTCATAATTAGTAAAGTGGATTCTAGCACAAAATGCTAACTTTCTTTTTAAATACCAAATGCAGGAAACCCATTACTACAATACTTCTGATAAGTTGCCCTACTTCAGCTTCAACTTTTCTAACAAATGAGTAGCAATAGAGAGTTCATCATCTTCTGATGCAATCCCTTACACTTCTGAAGACTGCACGCTATTAGGAGACAGAGAAAATCTTCCTAAAGTATATTTAAAATCCTGTTTTTTACAATATCAACCTCTTAGTTGGCAAGCTCTTCACTGGAACTATGGGGGGTGGGTTGATCTTTTTTCTTTCCAGATGCTCCAAGTCCCTTAAAGGACTCTTACTTTTTCCCTATAAAATCAAAAGATGTAAAATTTAAGTATTTGTTTATAATAATCCTATCAGTTCTCATCTCATCTTGCCATGGACAATTAAATACCCAGGACACTCGGGACAATTGTGCATAGTCCTGCTGCTCTCAGACACAAACTCGGCTGTGACGTACAATGTCGCTAAGTTCTGCATGGCTGTGATTAAAATCCAGAAAACAATTATTGAGGGTCAAAAGACCTAAGCTTCACTTCTGGAATATCAAAACATCCTGGCGTCCCCTAGGCAACATCCTTGCAGACGGCCAATTCTCTCACACCAGAAGCGACTTGCAGTTTCTCAAGGCGCTCCTGACATGACAAAAAAACCTTGTGAAATGTAGATGGGAAATCAGATATAAACTGATATTTATAGTGTTGGATATTCCCCCCTTCCCGGTGCCATGTCCACTACCTCTCTTTAGACTGCCTTTGAATGATCTCATGGGTTCAGTTGGGTTTTAATAACTACTTGTATGTGGTTTTTAGCTTAGATTTTAAAATTTGTTGAAGTTTGAAGTATATTACCCCTTCGGTTTGATGTGTAGATGCAGGACTGAGTCCCCCTGTTATAATTTGGTCATTGACCATAATAAAATTTACTTCTAAAAATCCTAAAAGTGTATATTAAAAAGAAAATGGAATTTAAAAACAGATAAATCTAAATTTATCCTAATGAATTAATTCTCTTCAGCCCAGCAGCAAACATCTATATGACTCCTCAAGTTTCCTATGTCTTTCACATAACCTGAACTGAAAACCTGTCTGAGAGTTCAAGAGGGCAGCAGGCAAGGCTGGCTTTTACTGGTTTGTTTGTGGTATTGTGGGTTTTTTAATCTACTCACCAATAAAATGTAGTCTCCTCTTTGAACGAGCTGGGTTCCAAATGAACAGCTGGCGATAACACAGTGGTATAGTCATACTGCAAGTGGAATGTAAAAGAGGTTAGGATGCCAAACTTACTCCAAGTAAGAGTTGGCTTGGCATCCCATCTTCACATCCCCATGGAACCTTTCATTATCTTGAGTGACAAGGACCCTGACATAAGGGTTTTCTCCCCACTCTTCTCAAAGTCCAGGAACATGAATGAAGCGTTGCATTTTTGGAATCTTTTCCAGGACTCCGAGCCCCCCATGGTCTTCATGGCTTTTGGTGACTGCTTAATTGTTTACCAGAATTTTTGCCACTTAAAATGAAGCCATTCCAGGTACTTTGAGCTTAACTGATTCTTGCCCAGTGTTTTGCCAAATGTTTTCCCAAGTTTGTTTTCTCTTGTCTGTTGAGAGACAGCATGGCCCTTTCTCGTCTGGCTGCAAAGCAGCCAAAAAGGGCTTTTGCTTTCCGTCCTAGTTCGCGAAGCCTTTGGCTTCGATGGAAAGGTGTTTAATGAACCACGTACCGTAAAGGTATGCACTTCGTCACAAAGTCCGGCTCCTGGCTCCCTCACAATGCACAGTTACACAGAAGCCTTATATGTGCAGAGGAGGTAAAAGCAACCTGTGAGGAAACAGAACCTGCGGGTGAAAGGTTTCTATTGATGAAATGTCCCAAAGAATGAACTGGATCCTTACTTTTTCTCTGCCTTTCAGAAAAAGTGGGGTTCTTGGTGGACATGCTGAAGCTCTTTCTAATCCCTGAAGTAATTTATGAAACCTTCTGAAATTGTACGGGAAACCTTACCATTTTTACCAAACTTGGTAGTTTTTACATTTGTTGCATTTGGAATTGTATTTGCCTCTGAACAATAGAATGTTGTATACAGGAAAGGGGGCAAAATGCTGCCATTGTCCCCAAAACCACAGCTTGCAATGAACTAAATGGGCTCTGATCCCCACAGTGTCATGTCTGTATTCATGCACAATGTTTTAACTTTTATTTTACAGACCGAGACCACCTCTTTAAATTGTTTTTTTTCTTTCCTCCCTTTTTTCATCCTTTTTACCCTTCCTTTCTCTTCCATTCTTTCTCTTTCTTTTATTCCCCCTTTTTCTTCCTTCATCTGGCCTTTACTTAGATGTTACACACTTTCAGCCTCATAAGAGGTGTAGGAACACCCACATACCTTTCAAAATATAAATCTTGTTTAAATTGTTTACTTCTTTATTGAGCAAATGTCTCAACTGTTGCTTTCAGGGCTGTGTTGTAGACCTCATTGTGCTGTCATTTGGTTTACCAGTAGCTGATCCTGCCCTCTTCAAGTTGCCTTTTTTGTACTTTTGGGGGTTGATTTTATAGATGAAGTCACAACTATTTTAAGTTGGGTAATGAAGAGTGTGTGTACCATGTTTGGTCCTGATCCATCAAGTCATGTAGGAGTCTTTGTGGTGCAAAAAAAACAAACAAACATACCTACCTTGACACTCCTTCCCACCTTCTTCTAAGGAGGCTGTTGAGGTCCTGAACCGGTGCTTGGCCGCTGTGACGGTCTGGATGAGGGCGAACAAATTGAAATTGAATCCAGGCAAGACAGAAGTACTCCTGGTCAGTCATAAGGCCAAACAGGGTATAGGGTTACAGCCTGTGTTGGATGGGGTTACACTCCCCCTGAAGACGCAGGTTTGCAGTCTGGGGGTGATCTTGGACTTATCGCTGAGCCTGGAACCCCAGGTTTCAGCGGTGACCAGGGGAGCATTTGCACAATTAAAACTTGTGCGCCAGCTGCGCCCGTACCTTGGGAAGTCTGACTTGGCCACGGTAGTCCACGCTCTGGTTACATCCGTATACACTACTGCAACACTCTCTACGTGGGGTTGCCTCTGAAGACTGCTCAGAAGCTTCAATTGGTCCAGCGATCGGCAGCCAGGTTGTTAACAGGAGCGGCACTCAGGGAGCATACAACCCCTCTGTTGCGCCAGCTCCACTGGCTGCCAATTTGCTACCGGGCACAATTCAAAGTGCTGGCTTTAGCCTTTAAAGCCCTAAATGGTTCTGGCCCGACCTATCTGTCCGAACGCATCTCCTCCTATGAACCAGTTAGGACGTTAAGATCGTCTGGGGAGGCCCTGCTCTCGGTCCCGCCAGCTTCACAAGCACGCCTGGCGGGGACGAGAGACAGGGCCTTCTCAGTAGTGGCCCCCCGGCTGTGGAACGCCCTTCCTACAGACATTAGATCGGCCCCCTCCTTATTGGCATTCAGGAAGAGAGTGAAGACCTGGCTCTTCGAACAGGCTTTCAACTAAGCAGTGCAATTGATTGATTACTGGAATATGGATTAATGGACAACGAGATCGGATGCTGATTCTATTGATGAGACGTGATGGATTGTTGTTTTCCTGTATTGTTGTATTGATGTCCTGATGTTAATTAATTGATATTACTGTTTTAAATGACTAATGATTTTGTACTGTATTGTTGATACTGGTTGTTAACCGCTCTGAGTCGCCATTGGCTGAGAAGAGCGGTATACAAGTGAAGTAAATAAATAAATAAATAATTAAATTCTATAGAGAGAGATAGGCAATTTGAAGGCATACACAAACTCCTACATGGATCACCACTGTTGCTGAGACATGCTGTTGTAGTCCTGTATTAAACAACCACTCTTGGAGCTGGACTTAAATGGGAAGTGGAAGACCTGCACTCTGCTATTATGACGGTTCCCTTTTTTATTTATTATACTGTTGTCTAATGTGCTGCATTCAACTTGTTGTATTCTTTTAAGCAGGGCCTCCCCAGCACCCCAGTCCAACCCGGTTTTATCCATAAGTAGTTACTGTTAATTTGAAACCCATGTATTGTATAGGGGACACATCAAATAGTTCTTTCCACTGGGTTTTTCCTTTGTGAACCATGGATTTCACCCCCATTGCGAACAGCCAGCCCAGTCTCTTAGCTTTTGTGTGGTCCGGCACCATCACACCCCAAGGTGGTATGGTTGCAGGCGCTGCCATTCCCCTGTTATTTACAATGGCTAATTAAGATCCCACTTACAACCCTTCACCCCACCCTTAATTCTTAGATGAAACAGCCAACAAAAGGTTTTGATTTCCTTTTTGGCTGGAAGACCTTTTGGCTTCTGTGAGCGAAAAGGGGATTAAGGAAGGGAAAGTGCATAAAGGTATGTACAAAATCACCCCACGTCAAAACTGCTCTCAAAATGCTGTCTCCCAGGGATGAAAAGTGTTATTAGCAGTGAGGACTAATTGGAAGCTGGTTCAGAGATTGCATGCTGGGAGGTAGCATGGGGGGCAGGGGGCAGGCCCACGTTTTGATCTGCCACACGGCAGGCAGGCTTGTCTCAAATGTTTCCCCGCTTTGCAATGTGGCTCAGACTGACACCATGGGAAAGATCTTTTCCCACACAACCTTCACTTCTCTTCTCAACTAGGCCATGCAGAAGACTTGCTCAGAAACTGCAGATAGACTTAAAGAAGGATAAAGAATAACACTAACAAAATGTCACATCATCTTCATTTCATTGACTAGAACAAACTTTGGCCAAAACATCATTTAGATGCTGCAATGGATCCTTTTCTAACCGGATTGTAGGTTCTGTAAGGTTCAGTGGGACTGACCATGTTATAAATATACACAAACCACAGCCTTGAAATGGGGGGTAGTGGTGTCAGTGCTGGACTAGGATTTCAGGAGTCTGAATTAGAACATATCTACAATACATAGTTATTTAAGTTTCATATCACATTGTCATAGCTCCATGACTCTTGAGCTATATAATTTTCTGAAAGACTTTTGCTAGAAACTTCCAGTCTATTCCTCAGAACTGTAATTTGGGTGCTCCAAATGCTTGTCTAGGCTGAAGAATTAAATTGATTTAATCCTCAGCCCTATTATTCTCATTGTACTTTGGAACTATAGTGTAGGGGACTGGAGAAAAGCTCTATGGCAAAGATGTATAAGTACATGTTGAATCTACAAGTCCCATGGTTCTATGAACTGGAGCTATGATTGGTAAAGTGGTAGGAAACAGAAAGAGTCGAGTACAGAAGGAAGAAGTACACATAAATCAATCAGCAGATGATCTTCTAACTATGGTTTTAATGGGTCATCTAAGCATGGGTCCTTCATAGATTTTCTTGCAACATTTTGCTCCATATGCCAAATTTCCACTACAAAACCCCCTGGAATAATGCTATCATTTTGAGTATTTATGATGCTATAAACCAGCT